>CATIUR010000001.1:363267249-364467249 GCA_949592205.1 Helichrysum umbraculigerum
AATCAATCAACATCGAAAGGTAAGTTCATTTGTTTTGGTTATGTGATCTGAATGTTTTTGTGATCTGGTAAACTAATGTTTTTTGAAAATAAAATCTGAACATACTACAATATAGTGATAATTGTTAAAGATGATTCAATGTTAAACTTTAGTGAGTAGTGTAAAAGTAGGTTGGATTGCATTAGGTGTTTTAATGACCTATGGTTTTTCTAGGGTTGAATGAGGAAGAAATTTTAAACCTGAGTGGAGGATTAATTTCTACAAAAGTGAATAGAAAATGAAATGTCGCACTTGATTCTAGTAAAAAATAGTTTCGGCCATTTTGTTGTGGGTTCGATAGGCATTATGGTGAAAGTAGCAACTATGATATAACCATGTTTGAAAGATAATTATTGTTGATGTATTCCTGTTTGCTGACTGTATTGAATGCTACAAGCGAATCTCCATCTGTTTAAGATTGTGTTTTGATTCACTTATAATTGGGCAGTGTGTTTTGTTATATATAAGAGTTGAACCATAGTATACTTAAGAAGTATACATAAAGCGGATTCATAGTATAATTAGTACTTAAGAAGGAGTCTAGGAAAGTGCAGAATCAGAGTATAATTAGTGCTGAATCAAAGTATAAACAGTGGTGAATCATAGTATAATTAGAGATTTTTATTAGGGGGTTTTTATAATGGGTTAAACCTCTGATTCATTCAGAAATTTACAAAACTCTATGTGTAAAACTTTTTTGATGAATCATAAGTATAATTGATTGACTCGAAACACTCGATGTACGTTAGTAGGATTTCATGAATTGTACTAATGGTTAGTGATTGTTTAATACATATGTACTTCAAACTATAATGTAACTTTGTTTGTGTAGTCGAATCAAGGTTTAATATAAATGGAAAGATATCATTACGGGCGTATTATAAAAGTTGCATCTTCTAATACGTTTATGTAATTGGAATCCTGCATATATATGGCTTCTTATGATTCATGGTTTATTATTAATGTTTCAGGAAACGTCAAATTATATGATGATGATTTTATGAAACCGCTTTCAAAGGAATTCACGAGTGAAAAACGCAAGAGGGGAGATGATAGAAAAACAGTTAGAGACAAGGGGGTGGAAAAATTAGAAAAAGCTAAACCGGCATCCGTCAACATTAAAACCCACCTACCATTTTAAGACTATATATGATTTTGATTTGTATTTAAATAATTTGTATTAAATTTTGATGGAAAGATTATTCAATGCTACAAAAATTTGGAGGATCATTAGTATGTCGCAAGCATTAGATGTTGCACATTGTTTTATAATTGGTCTAGCGATGTACACATAAATTGTGCAAGCAACTTACGGTGGTTTTTTATGATGGATGAATCAATCTGGTTTCTAGCATAATACTTGTATAAACCTAAATGGCAAGTTACTATCTGAATCAAGGGGTTAAGTACTGAATCAATGGTTTAATTAAATGAATCAATGGGTTAACTAACTGAATCAATGGGTTAACTAACTGAATTGATAATATAAGAAAATTAGAAACTATATACGCAAAGATGAAACGTATGTACAAGGTATAATAAGCCACCAAATCTTTTTTAAAAAATCATGACAAAAAAGCCACATAAAATATGTTTACAATTTGGAAAATCATTAGTATGTTGCAAGCATTAAATTGTGCACAATGTTTAATAATTGTTTAAACGATGTACGTATAAATTGCACATGAAGAAAAGGTTGTGTTGTGTGTATGATGAATCAATATGTTACGTAGCATCAGAATTGTATACACATAAATGACAAGGTACCATCTAAATCAATGGGTAAACTAACTAAATCATTAGATTAATTAGTTAAATCAATGGGTTAACTAACTGAATCAATGAGTTAACTTACTGAATCAATAATATATGTAAAATGAGAAACTATATTCGCAAAAATTACACGTATTGTTTGTAAAACTCATAAGTAACGTCTATATCGTCAAATGACATTCCAATTGCCGGTTTGATGTCATCGGGAACATCGGCCACCCAAAGTCGTACATCTTCCGGAGATCCATGTATAACACCAATTGATATTGTGTTCGTCAACTTCCCATTGCCTGTTTAAAAAAGGTAGTATCACGATCAAATTGCATAAATGATTCAACAAACATGAAAACATATATACTAATACACTGTAGATGATTTTATTTATACGAATCACTTATATCAATAATTGAATCAACTTCATGTTTGCAAGAAACCATATATAGGTAAGTAACAAAACATATAAATAGCTAACAAAATATGTGAAACAAGTTCTTGTATTTTTCAAATATCACCGTTAAATCAATTCCAAAATCACCAATAACAAAATGTTCCAAGTCACAATTACAATAACTTACTTGCTTCGGATGTACTACCAATATCATCGGAATCCTCTGTTGAATACGTATTCAAAAGTTCTATCGTTTGTTCATCGTTCGCCATATGAATCGATCCTATCAATGATTCCCAACAACCGTTCCAAATATTGATTGAAATTGAGTATGAATTGACCCAAGAAATCGTTGCAATTGTTGTTGATTGTATGACAATACACACTGAGATTAAGCATGTCTCGATCCCAAATATCTTCCTATCAAAACAATATTCTGCGTGACGATCTCAAAAGGAAAAAAACGCCTACAATATTGATATAAAAATTTGATAATTCGTGGATCAGAGGATATGCACGTATGAGATATCTTTTCCAATGAACATATAAAATCTTCGATGATCAATGATAATATTAAGAATGAATTGAAAAGATATTATTCATGGTTTCCTAAAATGATGGAGTCTACTACGTGCAAAATGATAACCTCCCATAATTAATGCATTTAAATTAAAATATATTAATCTAATAAATCCAAAATACAAAAGACTAATATACCCTTTGACCTAAATTTGAAATGATTGGTTAGGATTTCTTCTCCCTCTTCTCCACATAATTTCTCTTCTTTTTAGATCCTCTAACTATATATATATATATATATATATATATATATATATATATATATATATATATATATATATATATATATATATATATATATATATAATCAGTATAAGTATATAACATACAATTACAAATTTACAATAATTAACACAAACATGCATATGTATGCATAATATAATGCACACCATGGTCCAAACTAAAGTATATATATATATATATATATACTTAATCACCTTGATCGCGTTGCGTGGCCACTGAATAATTTCACCTCTTGCATGACCTAAATATTTAACTCCGGATATGACAACTTGGACAGGTAATCCTTCACAGCCCTCTTCAATGGTAAGTACTTTTACAAACACATTACCCGGTTGTAGACCTTCATTTGCATTAGGCTGTGTCATCCCTCTTGCCCATGTATCGACGTAGTCACCATAGGGCTTCAAAAGTTGAAACGGGCCAGACTCCTATACATAAATTTTTTAGTAAGTAATAATTAAATGTAGAATACAGCAGTTAATTAATTAATCAATTAATTAGGAGTTTAATTTGATTATATAAATATGGATATATATAAATAGTTTATCAATAATTACCTCATCATCATTAGACCCAATCGGCTCTCCACCAGCTCCTCCTGCCATGCATGCTTTAATTGCATGTATTTGGTGTCTCTGTTCTTTGAGTTGTAAAGCCTGATTTTTGTTGATGGCTTGCACTTCTTCTAGTATGCGTTGTTGATCGCCAACCAGCTGCTTCTTAAAAGAATCTAAGTCTTCAACAATGACCATTTTTCTCTTTTGGTCTGTTTTATGGCCAAGGGCCTTTTTGACCCCAACAACACTAGAGACTGCCTGAGTCCACCCCCCGTGCTCCTTGCCTTTCAACTTCTCAAGGGGTTCATGCCCCGTCAAATAGTATGTATCATTATCCATCGTCTCCTGCTCGTATTCATCTGTTAATCATGAGATAATTAATAAAGATATATATGTGTATACAACTATACATGCATGAGCATGTTATAACAGTTAACGGGAATTTTATAAAATTAATTAAACATCACATATTATATAATATATATATATATATCCAATAATATTTTACCAAATCGTTTGCTGCCTTCTCTAGGACATCCGTAAAGTCCTTCACTCCAGTTTCCTTGTTTTCCCGTAGTCTCGCCAAAATATACAAAATCGAGCGCTCACACTGCATATCGTTAAATATAGGTTATCTCTTCTCCAAATTGGCTCTCTCTGTCCGATAATACTCCAGCAAACCAGCATATCCCGATCATCCAACTTTGGCAGGGTCCGTATTTTTAGCGGCGCTTTCCTTGGCTTTAGCACTTTTTGCCTTCATAAATAAAGAGGAAAAGATCAAAGTAATTAATTAGTAAATCTTGTCGAATAATGAAATCTAACCACAAACGTTAACAGTTTAAAGTTATTGAGATATATGTGACAAACCAAGAACTCAGTTGAGTTTCACGATAAAATGAATCTATCCCTCTGGGCATAAAGGTGTATGTTTCGAAAGGGGATATCCCTTTCCTTATGAACTTTGTAGTAAGCTCACTCTTAAACCCCCTCCATAATTTATTGACCTTTCTCATAATGGTAGCTTTGGCTGCATCATTTGTAATATTCCAGTGAGCTTTAGTACGCTGCCATCGCGTGTCTAACATTTCTGGAATTACTAGGGTCTGTTCATTCAGATCAGCAACCGGCTTTGTATTCCATTTCAAATGGTAAGGATTACAAACTTTAATCGCATTACCAAACCAAGTACTAAAATATGCGCGGTTTGGTCCAAATGTTTCAGCTTGGGGTGTGAATTGGATGCAACGGTGAGAATCATAACTGTTGACATCATTTGCCCTTGCCACCCCTCTTCTACCTCTACCTCTATCTCTACATCTACCTCTACCTCGACCATCTGATCCACCTCCTTCTCCTTGAGCTCCTGCTTCCATATCTATATATATGCTTTATTTTACCCTACAAAATAATAAATATAATCAGTAAAGGTCTGATTTGGTTAGTCTTAGGGAATCACTTTCTAATATTTAAACCCATATCCCATCAGTCGTCTATGATCAACCAACTTTTATATCGATTTAACATGTGCGTTACCTAATTTATCTATATCAGTCTATGATCATAGGTCCAATATTGATTTCCTGTACCAGACATGTTAATATTACAACCTATCATCCCTAATTAAACCCATATATTCTACAAGTGTATTGCCAAGCTATTGCCAAGGGGGAGTTTGTTGATGCAAAATCAACATGTTTTGTCAACAGCTTGTATAGAAATATTTAGCTTAAAAATGTATTAATATTAAACGTGCTAGTGGGCTGCGACATAAAGAATGTGTCGCAAAAGGAACTGGGCCTGGGCGTGCGACACAAGGCTTGTGTCACAGGGTCCATCCTATATAAGTGCGTTTAGGGTTTCATTTGTGCTTGATCGATCAGTTTGTGTATGTGAAAACCGTTTAGAGAGTCTTAGAGTTTTGGTTTTGGAGCTTAAACGTGTGTTCTCTGTAATCATTGTTAATCAATATACAGAAACATTATTTTATATTCTCATGTGTTTGTTTATTCACGTTCATTAGAATTGATTGTTGATTCCGCTATATTCAATCGGTTGTGATTCAACTCAGAGATCGTCATAGGGACTCACAACTAGGCGTGAACAAAACCGGGTATTGGGCGGACCCGACCCGACCCGAATACCCGAACCGGGTATTGGTCAAAGTCAAAAAACCGGGTTTTGGTCAACCCGACCCGGAACCGACCCGGTTTTTGGTGGGGGAAAACCCAACCCTATCCTAACCAGTTGGTAACGGGTAGGAACCGGTTCAGGTCTAATACCCGGTTCCAAACCGGGTACGGTGTACCCGTCGGGTATATATGGTTCCAGCCGGGTAGACTGTGTTCCCGCCGGGTATCTATTGTTCCCGCCGGGTACTTTGGCTTGATCCATTTCTGTCCAAATTTTCCAAACACTACCCGCCGGGTACAAAAGTACAGGCCGGGTACTAAAGGCTTGATCCAGGATAACTAACCATTTCCCGCTGTAATTTCACCTAATTTCAAATAGAAAAGTGTTTATGGATGTCGTTCTACAAAAATGTACCCAAAGGCCATCCACAGTCAAGCATTCCAAAATAACCAAACATAAAATTAAAAGAACTTAAATAAACCGTAATCAAATTGTTAAGAAAAGTGTCTGAATCATATGAGGCACGCAAGCACTCAAAATGGGGAATAGTCATAGGGGAATCCACGCTCCTCTTGATCTCTCTCCTGCTGCCTTCAATACTCTTCCTGCAGCTCTGCCAAGGCGGCACCCTCGTCATAAACCGGTGGTGGATAGCTTGCTCCAGACTGACCCCACATGGGTGGGTAGTGGTAGGCTGTAGGTCGGTAGTTGGGCACCACTTCAGAAAGTCTTTGTGTGTTGTGTGCCGACCAAGCGTTGTGATAACGCTGTGCTCCATGCTCGTACCTGACTTCCTGCGAAAAATTATCATGGCTAACATGAAGGCCCTGAATACCATGCATAACATCCAGCATGGATGGCAGTGCTGCGCCTTGCTGCTGGAAACCTCCCTGCTCATATGCAGCTTCTTCCTGTTGATGTTGTTCTTGTTCCACCTGCTGTTGTCTTCTTCTTCTTCTCGGTGGTTGAGCCGCTTGCTCCTTTGGTGGTGGTTCCTGGTAGGGCACGAACCGGTTATTGACAACTGAGACAGCCTGTGCCCCCTGAAACTGAACTAGCCCTACTGTTTTTGGCCTAGTCGTCACTCGCTCTAAATTGTCAAAACTGATGTTGAAGGACTTGGCAATCCTAGTCACAAATTGTCCCCCACAGATAGGGGATGCCCCTCTAATCCCGCTAGCATTATGATGTAAATACCAGGCAACAGCGTATGGAACATTGATATTCTCCTCCGCTACAAACTTCCTCATATACCATAAGTCGGCGAAACCGACTCTCTCTGTGTTCTCCCTTCTATGAGAAATGGTATGCGCAAGACATCGTTGGATAACCCGCAACTGCATTTCCTCTATATCTTTGTATGAATTTCCACCTCTAGCGTAAGGTATTTGTGAAAATTCGTGCCACACATCCTTGGGAAAAAACTCCGTCTCGATCATCTCACTAGCGATCAAATAATCCTCAAAATGAGTTGCATCCAGCTGCTCTCGAGAATAAATGCCCAAACAGGCAGCAAGTTCCACCATACTCATTTTCCTTGGTTGACCTCCCAGTCGGAAAGTCATGAAATTTTTATCAGTCGCCGACTCAACATCCTCTTTCATTTCATATGTGCTGTGGAATTCCACGCATAGCTCTTTGTATACCTGCTCATTAATCTTGAATATGCCTTCCCATTCTTCATATTCGAATGGTATGTGATCCACGAAATAACGTTGCCTAATCAATTCCTTAATTCCGGCGGCTACCCCTGCTTGTTCTAGTGGTTCCCAATCGACCACCCGAGATAAATCACATTCTTTCACCCTCAATAAGTTCAGTTTCTGACAGTATATATTGTACTTTGTTAACCTGTTACTAAATCTAAGCCAAGGGTGAATTGTCTCGGGAATAAGTTGAGCATCAATGCTCATCGGCTGAGGGCGGTCACCCTCTTCATCGTTAGCAGTACCAGAGGTGCTGCCTTTTTGTTTCTTTCTTCTTCCCTGCAAAACACAACTAAAATGAGAGAATTGCCTTGACCAATTCATCCATGACCTAAGGTAATTGCACAATTATTCCCACATTTTATTTACAAAGCTCAAACTCATCCTCTTTCACAAATGCCCTAATATCAAGCTAAACTCGAATTAAGCAATTAAACACATAATGTGATTCAAGTGAGCATTATAATCGTGAGTATTATGTAAATGGATTACAATTCTGTTACAAGAATTAATTTTCCCCAAATTTTGTTACAAGAACCCTAAATTCATATTTTTGATAATCATATGTGACTTAAACACGAATTCACGAAATAAGAAGGTGAGAGTACATATAACTCACAATATAATCAGAAATAAAAACAACTAAAACTTCCCCACATTCAATTTCAAGAAAACCTAAATCTAAAAACTTCAATCAATCCACGAAAACTAAGTGTTTTGAATTAAAAAGTTGATAATCATACCTTAAACATGCTGTAGAAGAGTTTTGCCGGTTTAATTCGTGAGTTTTTGCTTTTAAAATGGTTAAGTGAGGGGTTTGGTGGTGTTGCTGCCGTTTTTTGGAGAGAAAATTGGTTATTGAGTTGTGTGGAAAGCGTGGGTCTGCTCCAGGAATAACCAGAAAAGCTAGAATACCCGGCGGGTACAACTTATACCCGGCGGGTAATAATGTTTTGTACCCGGAAAAATATGAACTACCCGGAGTGAATATGAACGGGTAAATACATAGTACCCGGCGGGTACTACTTGTACGCAGCGGGTACTCAAGGCTAGCTAAATTCTGTTATGAAATTAACCTTTGTACCCGGCGGGTACTACTTGTACGCACCGGGTAATGTTTGGTATGCAGATTTTTTAGAAGCGAAATTCCGACGCGCATAAATTTTGACTCGAAAATACTTAGAAGATGAAATTTTGCAGACACCTCCACTATAACAAAATAAAACTTTTCATTTTTACACTTTTTCAAATTTCACATTAACGAAGAATTCGGATGTGTGACCAATTTTTGGTCATTTCGGACACTTTTGGTGGCCATACCAAATCACAAACGACTCACATTCAGAATTTCATTTTTTACCAACACATTTTAACATACATTTAACACCTAAAGCAATTGCAAGCCGCTACATAATTACACCATCGCTCGTTTTGACATAACCACACTTTCATGAACCATTTGGACACCTTTTGACCCGTTTACCATAACAACAACACTTTGACCATAACAACAACACTTGATCATTGCATAATCTTCATAAAACATATACACAATTATTACACAAAATCTTCAAGTTTTATTAATCTTCAAGTCTTCTAACATCTTCAAATGCGTAGTCTTCATTGTTCAAAGGTCGTAATCTTCATCGGTGTTAGCCTCTCGCGAAGCTTCATCAAGAGCAATTTCTTCATCGGAGAGTGATATTGCCATACCCGATTGCACCTCGATATCGTGTATATCTCCTTCATATTCCATTTCACCTTCAAGACTAGAAATGTGTTTTATACGTTTCGCGGCGTCTAAGTGATCCTTCAAGCAAATGCACATCTCTAATGAGGCCGGTGTGAGTCTTGTTCTTCGTATAGATAGTACCATGCCACTAAGAGAAAAAGCGGATTCCGAAGCTACCGTAGAAGCTTGGACGGTTAGTAAATCTCGGGCCATGATGGTTAGAACGGGAAATTGAGATTCCCTCTCTTTCCACCAAGCCAAAATATCAAATTGTGCGAATTCATCGGGTTGTATAGTGTTTAAAAAATCGGTTCTGGTATACCTCCCATATTCGCTAGTGTTCGTTTGATTACCTTCACCCCTTGCCCGTTTATGGTTTTCTTGTCTTAAACTATTATATAAGTTAAGCATTGGATCGCGCGAGGAAGATGAACCAAACATTGTGGAAGCCGAACTAGAAGAAGGATTTGTTGAACCATATAATTGAAAATAATGAGTAAATAAATCTTGAAAGCATTTGTTAAAATGTTTTTTTGTATTTTGTGAAAAAAATGGGTCCTCGTCATTCAATTCCAAATCGTTACAAATATTATCGATAAGCAATTCCACCCCGGAAACGTTTAAGCATGGGTTTATTACGGCGGCACAACTAATTATCGGTGGCATTTCTTTAAAATATTTTCTTAGTTTTTCTTTCATGGGAGCCACCATTTGTGCGTATAAAGTATCAATAAATTCGTATTCGCTTAGTTTTGAACACATTAAAAAATTTTGCTTAAGTACCAAGTGAATCGTGGGATAATAAACACCCGATAACAAAGTAGTTGCGGTTTTAAAAAGTTTGAGCAATTCGGTTATCTTTTCAATAACATCCCAAGATCCGCTTGGAAATTCGTTTATAGCATAACCCCTTTGGACAAGTTGAAAATGAAAAGCTTGTAAAGTCTCACGTTGGCGTAAACCACATACAAACATGTTGTATGTCGAATTCCATCTTACGGGCATGTCCCAATTAGGGGTTAAAAAAATGTTCTCCGTATCCTTACACAATTTCATATAAAGTTTGTATCTAGCCTTACCCTTACAAAATATATCTTGCAACATGTTTTTATACGCGTCTTTTACTTCACTTATTTGTTGAACCGCTAACCCGTCTTGCACAACCAAGTTAATGATGTGTGCAACACATCTACTATGGTAGAAAATGCCTTTCAAAGGTGGGTTGTATTTTAGTATTAATTTTTGAACGGCGTTTGTGTTATTACTCGCATTATCAAACGAGATAGAAAAAACCTTTTGTTCTAATTTAAACATTTTCATTACATCCCGTAACATGCAAAATAAATTTTGACCCGTGTGAGGATACTCAAAGTCTTCAAAAGCAATGGTACGTTTCATCATTTGCCAAGTTGAGGGATCAACCCAATGTGCGGTAACACAAAGGTACGAACCGGGCAAACCATGAGGAGCCGACCAAACATCGGTTGTTAGTGATACACTTGTAGTTAAGTTTTCAAAACCGGTTATTAGTTGAATTTTAGCATTTTTCCACAATTTAAGTGCATCACGTCTAAGAGTAAGACGTGATACATGATTATATCGGGGTTGAAGAGTATTTTGAATAACCTTAGTAGGCCGAGGGTTGTCGAAGTGGTTGAACGGCAAAGCTTCTTGAATCACAAAGCCGGCAAATGCTTCTCGACAACGATCCGCTTGGTATGTGAAAATACCTCCATCCCGTGACATGGTTGCTTGACCCTCCTCCGGATTAGTTTTGTTTGCATTACAATACTTTAAAGTATGTTTGCTCAACGTTGAGTTGGAGTCGGCTTTTAAAAAACTCCCACATCATTTACAATGTGCTTTAGTCGAACCATCCGACAACAAAACTTTGTCAAAGTTACACCAAATCTCCGGATTACGTTTTGTTGTAAAGACTTGAACAATGGTTGGTGCATTTGACGCATTTGACGAACCAACAAAATCGTTAGTTGAGGAACTTTGAGTTGCCATTATGAGAGCGTTTTGAGAGGATGAGAGTAATGTTTTGAGAGTTTCGTATGTAAATCGTAAGCGTTTTGAGTGTTTTTTCACTAGAATGAGTGAGTTTGAGTGTTGTAACTAACCCAAACCCAAGGTATCTATTTATACTAGTTTTAAGATGGCAAAATGATAAAAAAATGCAAAAAAAACGGATATAAAACGGCTAGGAGCTCAAACACAACGGCTAGTGTAAAAACCGGGTACAAACCGGGTATTAAAAACCGGTTTTTGGAACCGGTTCGGGTACAACCCGGGTCCAACCCGATTTGAAACTTATGGGGCCGTACCCGGTTTGGTACCCGCCGGGTACTAGTAAAACCCGAACCGGGTATTCAAAAACCGGTTCCAAATCGGTTCCGGTTTCGGTTTTTAAATCGGGTTCGGTTCCGGTTTCGGGTTTTTTTTTCACCCCTACTCACAACTGGTATCAGAGCTGTGACACTCCTCAAATTTCGGTGTAATTACGTACATTAATCACGTGCATGTCTTAGGCTAATTCCCTACTTAAGAGAATTCACACTATTTTTATGAGATAAGTCTAGCAAAGCCCAACAAATTAATACGTGAGGTATTACAAAAGTTGTAATTATTAGTAAATACGCGCGAAACGATCGGACAGAGTCCGACACAATATACGACGTCGGTGAAAACATTTCTATAAATAACATAAATCTATTTTTAGTAGTTATTTATCCTATACTATTATTTTAATATAATAATACACGAAAAACTTATACGTTTTGGTTAAAACGTCTTTAACGCAACAAAAATACGCGAATCGAATTCGGCAAAGAAACGAAAGTCAATAAATATTTTGACAACACAAAATAAAGTATTTTAACAATACTTCAATGAAAAATAATCCCAAACATATCGAGAATTAAAACAACGCAAAATAACATTACGCGATTTAACGATTTAACAAAATAACGAGTAAACGACCACAGTACGCAACACAGCCTGAAAACGAAAATTTAATCACACAAAATCTGGTGGGGCCCATGTAGGGGCCAGCCACCACCCCATCCTCCACTAAAATCCCATGCAAAACTAATGATGAGATTCTTTCTTACAACACCACACATCACACATGCATTCTTCCTTCATCATTCATTTTCATTTTCACAATTCACACAAGTTTTCTCTCAACTCTCTCTCTCTAAATTCAGAGATTTTAACCTCCTATTACACCAAGAACAACCACCATAAACCACCAAGAACCACCACCACAAACTTCATCCTTTTGCAAAAGTGTTTCAAGAATTCAAGACCTCAAGCAATACTCATTTCATTTCTGCTCTCATGTTCTTATATCCCTCATTGTAAGGACAGTTCTTTTTTCATTTCACTCTAATAACATGTTATTATGTTCACTTAACAAGTATTATAACAAAAACTTGGCTTAAAAATCGTTTTTCTTAACTCAAAGTTAATGACAAAGTCTATTTTACTTTCTGTCCAGAATATAACACAAAATAGACCATGTAATAACTCACTCATTTCTTAATGAAATTGGACGTTTTTATAGTCTAAAATCAAGTTCAGGAAATAAGCTTTCCAACCCTACAAACTCATATTTTTCTGAGTTCGTATACTATTTTTAATATTTTTTGTGAGAACACATAGATAATATGTCATGTGAAGTCAGAATGTTTAGTCTTGTTGTTTTGGCCATATCTCGAGCTACACGGCTCCAAATGACTTGAAAGGAATCGTATCTGCCAGATGTGGTTTCGGGACCATGCGAACTTGACGTCATCCCCACCACTGCCAAAAGTTTACAAATTTTGTTTTCTACAAATGTCATGTTGACCTCTTTTTCTTAAAACCTATAAATTTTTCCCAGAAATTACGACTTCATGTATGTGTCCAAATCTGATCTCAGAAGATAAAAGTAATTATTAAAAATACTTAGACTTCTCTATAAATCATGTAAAAATTACTGAAGGTAAATAACATATGGGGGACAACTGGTAATTTTATTGGATTTGATTACGGATTGTAGATTTTTACAAAAAATTCATCAAAGAGATTTATTATCTGGAAAACATAAAATGTGGACTGATTTTGGTAATTTTTGAGAACCGACACCAATGGACTTACTATAAAGGGAAAGACTAACTTTTTGTAATCTATGAACATATCTAAGGCTTGGGTAAAAGTTTCGGGTCAAACCGAGAAGGTTTGACCGAGCCAATAAAAATGGGCCTCGACTTCGAAAACGTCAAACTTTCTATTTTTAGAAACTTACTATTTTTGGAAAGAATAATAACAAAAAGGGTTTAGGTGACATATTTAGTAACTTGGACCAAAAACGAGACCCTAAAATATACCCAAACTAAACACCGTCACTTGAAACACTTGGGCTAAAAACAGAATACTTGAAACCTTATTTTCACTAAGTGTTAGACTTGAGTAACAACTTATAACCACATACGACAACAACACGATAACATATGATATATACTAATGTAAAGTATACAATGAACAAACCTAATAGTAATGTCTTTTAAGAATTATTGTTACAAACTTTCACCAACGGGTCGTACACGTTTATTTTGAAAAACAAAACATAATTGGACATACTAGTTGAGTGAACACATGCATGGATGGTCTTCTAAGACATCTACTTACTTATACTTATAATATCATGCGTTTAGGGCGTTAGGGACTTTACTTGGACACACGCTTTGCTATCACTCATGTATTTAGCTCACGAGGTGAGTTCATAGCCCCATCTTTTACTGTTTTTACTGCTTTTAAGCTAGGGGTGAAAAATATAGCTACTGTTTTACTATTTTCCATAATCTACAACTATTATATAAATGCTTTTAGGCTTTTATACAAAATGTTATTTATGAAACTACATTTTCATACTATATTGGATCCTACTGACTTGGATCAGGGACACTTACTCTCCCTACTATTTTGGACCCTACGGACTTGGGTATTGGATCCTACTAACTTGGATCAGGGACACTTACTCTCCCTACAAATATTTTTTTTTATAAATGGAAACTGCCTTTCTACAAATATTATTTTAGGATACGAACTTTCCTACAAACAATTATAAACGTCATTTTCGGACAATGATCCAACTAAACCTATATTTGGATAACATTCCACGAAACACTATTTGACTATTATGGCAACAACGATTTTGAAACGAATTTGGTTTACTAAACTATACTTCTGAACATAAAACCTGTGAATTCACTCAACAACCATGTTGACCTTTTTACTATGTTTTTCAGGGAATTAGCTGCGCATATAAGACTGCATGCATATGGAACTAGGAGACCCACGACCAAATAGGATGACATCTTAACTACTATTTAGCAATAATCATACGCTCTGATGCATGAATGTCAAATGTTGACGTCAGCACCCCCGCTTACTCTAAATGCTTCCGCTAAACACCAGATCACCGTTTTTGGGGTATGACAAGAGCCTTCTGGTGAGTTGAATCGATTTTGAATGTGTTTTTGGGTTAAACGAATAGGCGTATTGAAGATTAATTTGTTATTCATTGTTTCTGTGATTGTTGGATCATTCAAATCGTTTTGAGGAGTTGTTTTCTGGGTTAGTTCGTCGATCGGCTTTCGAAATTCGTTAGGGTTTCGAAAATTTTCAATTTTTAGGGTTTTCTACTGCTGCTGCCGCGACATAGCGACACAAGCTGCGACGCAAGCTGCGACATAAGCTTTGTATCGCTAATTAGGGTTTTCTGACTGTGACACAAAAGTGCGACACAAGCTCGCGGCATTGCGTGCGACGTAAGATGCGACACAAGCATTTGTGTCGCTAATTTGGAATTTTTGAACTACGACACAACGTTGCGTCACAACGTGCGACACTACATTGCGACACAAGCTTTGTGTCGCTAAAATCTCGCCAAAAAAAAGTGTTCAATTTTAGCGGGAAATTCATGAAAAATTTTGTGTTTCCAAATTTTGTTCATATGCTTAAAAGTGTTCAGTTTTAGCCTGGAAAAAGTTTCATTTTACCCGAGCATTTTTAGACGTTTTCGGACAAAATTTTGGCGGGAAATTCGCGAAAAATTTTGTAGTACCCAATTTTGATTTTAAGCTTAAAAGTGCTTAAATTTGTTTTGGAAAAGTGTCGTATTACTCGAGCAGGTTTTGGTATTTTCGAACGAAATTTTTGGATGGAAAATTCGAATATGGATTTTTTGACCCAAACCATGAGAGAAAGGTTGAAGTCCTTATTTTATAATGATTTTGCTCAGTGGAAGACTATCTTTGAAGATTTGATTATATTGCGTGATCCAGATTTATGGATTTTCATTACTGAGTCGTATGAAACACCTTCCCAAAGATACCTACAAGTGTAAAATCGGTAAATTCCAAATGTCAGACAAGGAAAGAAAGAATTTTGATCTTGAAAAGAAAACGTATGAGACTATTCTGGCATGCTTACTAGACGATGTAGCTTTTAGTTAAAGAACTATGAAAACTTTAGAAACATCGTTTTGGTTGTGGGACTCTCTCATAACAAGTAATACTAAATTGAGAGTGACAAGTTCGGACAAAGAGATGAAAGATGAATTGAAGAAGAAAGTAGATGAAATCAAAGCCCTTCAATCACAAATGCTCAACATGGAGAATGAACGAGAAGAATTACGGTTAAAGGTTTCCAGGATAGAAGAAGGTATTCTGGAATGTAAGAGCCAAATGACAGTATTAACAAGGCTACGAGAAGATCATGAGCTTGCGTTAAATACTATTCAAGATCTTCGGGAAATACTCTCTGAATATGAAAAGGATGTGAAGAAGGTTTACGAACGTAAATCTTCTTGTGGGAAGAATAATTCTTCGCGTGAGAAGAAGAAATTTTCTCAGTTCACTAATTATTCTTTACAAAAGAATAAGAAGTGTATGAAGTGTTCTGGGAAAATACAATCAACCAATTCAAGTAATCATCAACAGGTTGATTGTCATGATAATTCCGATAACATTAAATGTAACAAAAGTTCGGCTTCAACATCTCCTAAGAAAACAAGAGATTTTAAACCGACACTACAACCATAATCGAGACGAACAAAGTCTTATGCTTATACTCGTGAGCAAATGTTTGCATTTGCACCACCATGGTTTCATCATATGGTGCAAACTAGACGAAAAGATTTGGTTCCTTTCTCCTAGAGGACATCGGTTCGGCGTAATGAATATAGAAACGAAACAAGATGTATAAAATTCAGGTGGAATTCGATGTCTTAGATTTTATTGATGAGTCATATCGGAAGGTCTCACAGATCTCAAGGAAGATTGGGACCGTGCTCAAATGGGTTCCGAAAATTAAAGTTTAGTTTTCATTTTTGTTTTTTGTAATTGTATATAGTATACAAATATACAATATAAGAAAAAAAAATTATTAAATTTTGTTTCTGTTATTTGAGCACGGTTAAATACTTATCAGAAGACCAAGGAGAAAGATTGAAGAGAAAGGAGAATCCAGCATCATCAACAACAAAATGCTTACATCAGATGATCCTTCAAGAGTTCAAGGAGAATCTGCTGTTCAGGGGGAGTTTGTTGATACAAGATCAACATGTCTATTGAACAGGCAGATTCTTGGAGGTTTCGGTGAAGTTGTTGCTTGGAGAGAGGTTTAGTGCTGGAAGATAATCAAGCTAAAGTTAAAGATTTGAAGACTTACCCAAGCTATTACCAAGGGGGAGTTTGTTGATGCAAAACTAACATGTTTTGTCAACAGCTTGTATAGAATATTTAGCTTGAAAATGTATTGAAATTAAACGTGCTAGTAAGCTGCGACATAAAGAATGTGTCGCAAAAGGAACTGGGCCTAGGCCTGCGACACAAGGCTTGTGTCGTAGGGTCCATTCTATATAAGTGCATTTAGGGTTTCATTTGTGCTTGATCGATCAATTTGTGTATATGAAAACCGTTTAGAGAGTCTCAGAGTTTTGGTTTTGGAGCTTAAACGTGTGTTCTCTGTAATCATTGTTAATCAATATACAAAAACATTATCTTATATTCTAGTGTGTTTGTTTATTCACGTTCATTAGAATTGATTGTTGATTTCTGCTATATTCAATCGGTTGTGATTCAACTCAGAGATCGTCATAGGGACTCACAATATAAAGCGGTGAATTGTCCATCCGCTTTGACCAATCACCGCCTTATTTTATTTAACCACCGCTCAAAACATGTCAACGAAAATTTTCTAAAAAATTATTGGCGCATATGTTCATTTTGGCGGGGTATGAAAAAACTCAAATATTATGATTTATATGAGTTATATTTTCGTTTCATCATATAGACATAGACATACACATAGTATCATATAATAATGGAAAATGATAAAGAGAGCCCTTAGGGATTTACTGATGATATTTCCACAAAGGAAAATTGATAAATCCACCACAACAGTGTATCAACTATATGTACAGTACAACCACTTAATACATTGTTGTGGTGGATTTATCAATTTCCATGGTGGAAATATCAAGCAATAAGACATAAGAGTATAAGACATTAAAAGACATAGATATATATAGATTAAATAGATAGACACGGAGTATATAATACAATTATTACTATTTATTTATAAAATTCATATTAAAAAAATGTATATTAATTTAATTACTTGCTAAAACTGATTTGACACCTCATAGAATTCTCTAATTTAGATATCATTAATTTTCATAATCACGATTTCATTATTTTAGATGATCAACCAAAGAATCCGTTTATTTGTTTTTAAAAAATAAAATAAAATCAATGAAGAATATATATCTATTATTGTCTTCATTAAAATGATGGAATAAATAAAAATCAATGAATAATACATATTTATTATTGTCTTCATTAAAATGATGGAAAACGAAACCAAATCACAAATTAAATCATATACATATATATATATATATATATATATATATACATATATATATATATATATATATACATATATATACATATATATATATATATACATATATATATATATATATATATATACATATATATATATATATATATATATATATATATACATATATAACAGAAGAAAAATATGTAATATATATTCAACTTATTTAAATATGTGGAGCTTACACTGCATCGAACGATCACACTGCATATCGTTAAATATAGGGTATCACTTCTCCAAATTGGCTCTCTCTCTCCGATAATACTCCAGCAAACCATCATATCTCGGTCGTCTAACTCTGGCAGGGTCCGTATTCTTAGCGGCGCTTTCCTTGGCTTTAGCACTTTTTGCCTTCACAAATAAAGAGGAAAAGATCAAAGTAATTAAATGTGTGGAGCTCTGATGGGATCCGGTACGTTAGTTAATTAACTGTATGGCCGGTATGCATGCATGGTTAGTTAATTAACTGTGTGTAGCTCTGATGGGATTCGGTGCATTAGTTATGGTGTATATGATATATCTCACTTAATTTTATATATATATATATATATATATATATATATATATATATATATATATATATATATATATATATATTACATAGATATAGACAACCTTGTATCTGATCATGGCCACATACAGTCGATATGTGGGATATGCCCAAGGCCGGGTTTAGCGTTTCTGGTTTAGGGTTTATCGAAATTAATAATATTATTTAATTTAATTAATAAATAGGTTTATGGTTGAAGCGCCATGTTGTTTAGAGTTTATCGTTTACGGTTTATGGAAAAAATAATACGGTACTTAATTAATTAATTAATAAATAGGTTTATGGCCGATTTAATTACCTAGCGAGCTAGGCGGCATGCATATGTTGTTTATATACTTTAGAGTTTAGTTTCGGGTTTATGCAATATTTTATTACATTTAATAAACAAGTTTTTGGTTTAATGTCGGTCGTCTAGTTAGTGTTTAATGTTTAGGATTTATGGAAAATATAATATGGTATTTAGTAAACATGTTTAATTTATGATTTAGGCGTATGTTGTTTAATTAAAGTTTAGGGTTTTGCGTATAGGGTTTATATATATATATATATATATATATATATATATATATATATATATATATATATATATATATATATATAATTCAGTATATTATATCCTTCTAATAAAAGGGTTTTATGGTTAAAACGCCGGGCTCTAATTAGGGCATATGGTGTAAGGGTTAGGGTTAATGCGAAAAATAATTTAGGGTTTAGGGTTTAGTTGTGATTTTTTTTCAATTAAATATAGCTACACATTAAGATTACCAAAAGGACATTGTAACATCTTATCATTCCCAATTTTAGTATATACTCCGTATATATCATCCAAAAGAGCAAAAAGAACACCACACATTAACATTACCACACCAAATTGAATATGCAGTACATCTTCTTCCTTTCTTTTTATTTGATCAGATCGATCACTCTTTATGATAATCCTTTTCACAACGAAGGTAAACATTTCTTAGCGACGACGATTTCTTTGTTTAAATTCACCTTCATCGTTTCACGATTATATTTTCGGTGATGGCGTTGAGTTTTGCAAAAAATTCAAACCAACAACGAGATTACCAATTCAGGAACTTTGAAAGTTAAATCATTGTTGACTAACATCACCAACCAGGCCCCAAAAAGGGATATCTTGTTCTTTTAACAGTGTAGTTATGGAACTCAAAGATCGCCTTTTGGTTTGTAATAAATTGATCTTGCGTCGGTGTGTTAATGTCAGGATGCTCGATCTGTCTTCAGATACCGAAAGTTAACAAGGGGTTACCATATAGGAACCAACAAAGATGACGGAGTATATATATCTATTGACTATGTAATTTTGTTTTAATCGTCGTTAATTTCACGTAATTAGCAAATCGATCGTATGAATTCCGTGTTACTTTCTCTAGATTTGATTTGTAAACTCATAAAACAAAAGTTTGAATATACGTATGCAAGAGTTTTTTCTATCGCACGCAACATATTAAACAAAAACAGTTTGAATATATGTATGGTAGAACTTTTGATATCCATATATGAAGGTTTTAATCGTAAGAATAAATAAAAAAAGATTACAAAAAAAAAATTTATGAAAGCATTATCAAAGGCGGTTCTTTGCAATCCGCTTTATCATGTATGAGTTATATGAGTGGTGTAAACAAAAGGCGGTTCTTTTCACTACCGCTTTATCATTTATGAGTTATATGAGTGATGCAAACAAAAGGAGGTTCTTTTCACTACCGCTTTATCATTCATAAATTGAGGTCTCGTACTATTCATGTAAATGCGATCTTCTGTCTATATATACTACGGAGTACTTGTATTATTTGGTTATGAGTTAAACAAAAGTATCCAAAACTATGGTCTACTTAAGTTTCCTTTTTTCATTTCATTACATTTCCAGTAGCAAATTTTATCCGACTGTGATTTCCCTGTTTATATCCAGTAGGGGTTTTATTACTTATGATCAGACGGCGCAAAGAACTATTTTTTGCGCTCTTTGTTTGGACGCAGCTGCAATATCTCTGTTAAAATGTTCCGGATATCCGATCCCAAAACCCTACTTGTTGATGGTGTTAAATTCGGCTAAAATGCCTCAACACTTTGATCGGAATGTTACAAAAAAAAAATCGTGCTTCCTTTAAACATAATTTCTTTTTCAAGTCTTGACATAGAAAAGCAATTGTGTATACAAGCACGATTTTTTTTTGAAACCCTTCAGGTTGTTTGTGATAGGGTTCCAGATAAAATCACTCAGGTAGATTTAAATGTTGCTAGCTGCCATTGACGTGTAGCGCTGCATACAAAAGCTATTCTCTTCATTTTTATTCTTAACACCTTCTTCATCATTGCAAAGAGCTCTTTGTTTGAACGGATTCAATTGTAAATTTGTAATGTTATCTTAGGTCAAGATTGTTATCTTCAATTGTAATGTTATCTTTTGTCAAAATTGTTATCTTCAATTGTATTGTTATCTTATGTCAAGATTGTTATCTTATGTTAATACTCGACACATCTTGTATAATAATCCGCAACGAAGTTTGGTCTCTACACTTGAGCATATGAAAAATATATTTCATCAAAACATAAACTTGCACGTACCTAATTAAAATAAAATTTAACCATTAATAAACAAAGAAAAAAAATTAAAAAAAGAAAGAAAAAGAAACACAAGAAAAAAAGAAAGAAATAAAAAACCATAATCATCATATAAAGTATGGAGATCCTCGTTCATCAATTTCTCTTTTTTCCGATCATCTTATCGAGCGCTTCCACCATGTTCTTGCAATTATCTAGCATCTTCTTTTCTTCGTCAATTGATTCATTGAGAGTCTGTATATACGAAAATTCAATTACATGAATCATCATATCTCTTCGTTCGATCGATATTATTTTCTGTGCTTTTTCGTGGATTGAATGATTTATGTTTACAATCATCATTTTCAATTTCTCTTTTTTCTTTTTATCCTCTTCTGTGACACCCGCCAAATTAGGACTAGTAATTAGTGTCTAATCATCTGTAATACATGTAATTAGTTCTGTGTTAGGCTAATTTGTGTATCAAATAATATATATTGTTGAATGTATACAATTATGCGATTTGATTAAATCGTACGCAATTCAAATCGAATGTAATTCGATAAATTTAAAACGGACGTTGGTGAACAATTTTATTAAATAATATACCATTATTTAATAACACAATTATATCCAAAATATTATTTTGATAATATTTCGTATTTATTTCGTGTCGTACAATTAACAATTACGCGATTAAAATATTAAACGCGCAAACAATTGAAAAAAATCTAAATTATATTTATAACCCAATTACAAGGTGTTTGATGAAATACTTCAATAAAAATATCGAATAAATATTCGTATTTTAAAACTTACAATTAAACGCGTATTAACTTGTTTAAACGAATAAACGATCGAGAAAACGAACACCGCACGGAGCGCAAACGCACAGGATTAAAAATGGGAGCCAACCACACTTGGGTAGGGCCCAAGTGGGCCGGCCCCCTTTACCCACACCATCACCGTCATCTTTTTCTCATTTCATCATCACCCTCTATCTCTCTTCTTTCTTTTCTCTCATTCCACCATCCACACCACCACCAAAATAACCACCAAAACGACCTTAAATCATCTAGCTCTTTGGGGAAAAAGAATCACGGCATCACGATCTACATTCCTACCTTTTCGGTTTCTCCCTGCGTTAACTTGTAAGATTCCCGACAAATCCCGAAAACTCTTAAATTTCATTTATTTTACTTGAAAGTTGTTTATTTAAGCTTGAAATGTCCAAATATGGGTTGGGTAAAAGTTGCGGGCCGAACGAAAACCGGAAAACTCGTTTTCGACTCAAAATCCGGCCATCAGACGTAAGTGTCGCATGGACCGAAAACAGTGCAGCGTCACTTCATGCGACACTTAAGTGTCGCACTAAGTGTCACTAAAAGCCCTAATTTTGCGTCACTTGCCTAAGTGCCGCATAAAATCCTCTTTCTCCGACACTTGCCTAAGTGTCGCAAATTCAATACCCGACACTCCTAACCGGCACTTCTAGCGGCACTTGTTTAAGTGTCGCCTATAATTTAAATCTGATTTCATACGACACTAGCCCTAATGACGCATGACCCTGATACCGACACTGACACCCGACACTTCCTTAAGTGTCGCCCTCTGTGTGTCACTTCTACAAGTGACGCCACTAAGTCAGAATTCAACATTTTATGCGACACTTCCTGTGTGTCGCCTAAACCCTAAGTGTCGCTATAAGTGACGCTAAAAACAGAAAGATGCAAACCATTTTTATACTAAGTGTCGAACTTATATAACCTCAAACCTTTATAAGATACGACTTCTAAAACACTTTGGGACATATTTTTAAGTATAACACTTCAAAAGCATAATGATAATGTCGAGACTATTATCACAAACAATCACCAACGGGCCGTACACGTTTTACAAATAATCAAACAATCAACCAAATCGTAGCAATTTGGACATTCTAGTTGGACGAACAACTACAAAGGTAGTCTTATAGATACCTACTCACGTTTATAACCATCGCGTGTCGTGGACACCCTCAGGTTACAGTCTTCGGACATCTCTGCTTGGTTAAGCAAACTCACGTTTATAAAGATAAACGCACTCAGACTCAGGTGAGTCTCATGGCCCCTCTTTTATTGTTTTCTCAGGGGTGTGATATACTGCTCGTCTTATTTTACAATATGAACGCAAGTGCAAACTTTTCATATACTACTTGAGTTATTTTCACTAATCATTTTAAAGCTCTCCGTCAGCATAGTTTGGTAATATGTTGTAGCGTGAATATTAGTATATGGTGCCATATAGGATTGGCCCTCCTCGTCCGGGTTAGCATGCACTAACTGGTTAAACGGATGTACTAATATTTGTTCAGACGAGTGTAGATTAGGCACTCGTGGGAGGCACCTCGATCAGGTCCTTGAATGTGGATCCTGACCCCTCGAGTTAAGCTCAGACTATGTGCACATGGCTGTATACATTACTTATTTGCTTGGTTGCAAATCAATACATTAAGAATCTAGCGGTTCATACGATACTATTCGATATACAAACCTGTGAGCACACCAGCTTTTAGCTGACCATTTTAGCATGTATCACAGGTACTCAGCAGTAGGATTGGACTGCCCTCAGGATCACTATAGCTCGAGTCAGCATGCAGACATTAGAGATTTCCTTACATTAATATATTTTGTAAAAGTATATATGTATCGGAATCTCTCATTTTTAGAACACGAGCTATGTATAGCTTCAAATGTTGTAAACATTTCTTATATCAATATATTTTGTTAAAACGACGCATATAGAGTCGTTTGCTATATCTTGTGTGCGATGATATTTGGTTAGTCGTGCCCCGACCCGAACCGCTTCCGCATCTTAAATTTAGGGGTGCGACATATTGGTATCAGAGCCTAAGGTTATAGTGAACTATGTTGCATTTAGTGGGCCTAGACTATGACCGTTAGGCAGTACTTCCTTATTAGGCATGATTGGTTCAGGAATTACAGCATACGACTTTAATTTAACATAGCCTGATCAACTATGTACAATTAAGGAAAGATGATGTAAGGTCTGAAATGGTTATGTTGAACGGGAATACACTAGTTGACTCTGACCACGAGAGAAACCGGGACTTATACTTGTGTGCGCTAGACACATTAGGCTATTATATGATACATGTATATATATGTATATGATAGGCCTCACTCATTAAACATTCTTGCCACAGAAATGGCAGACTCATCATCTAGGCAAACAACACGTACTCCATCATCTCCCTCTCGCTCACGTCGCAGCCACTCGGAACCCTTAGTGGCTAGACGCACTGGTAGCTCGCGCCGAGCTAGCCCCTATGCCAATCCTGCCACCGCTGGTAACACATCTACTTTAGCTCGCCATCGAGCAGTTGCTCATCAATGGAGCTGGTTACCTGCGGCTATGGCCACCAGGAGGATTGAGGAACACATCGAAATCCCTGATGATGTCGGAGGATATTCACCTATGGATATCTCCTCGTACACTCAAGAACCGACGCACCACACTGTACCAGTGTTAACTGCTCATGTGCAGCGTCATGAACGTCAGTTGCACGACATGGAAATCGAATTGCAAGAAACCCGAGAAAACTGGATGATAACGGCTCAGGGCCGCATTGCACAGATCTACCTGGATCAGGAAGATCTATCTGAAATCATTAACCGTACTCACGATCAAGTAGAAGATACCACTCAAACCATGGAGATCGTTCACAATCAAGTTATCGGTAACCGAAACGAGATCTCCGTCCTGCAATCAAGGTTGCAACAATGTGAAACACGTCTAATGGAAACTGAGGACGCCCTCCGGATGGTTAGCCGACTCACATAGTCCGTTGATCATCTCACTTCTTTACTACCGCAACTTAATCTACGTCAAGATTAATGTAGCTACTATATTGTAATATGACTAGCTAATCAATGTAGAACCCTTGTAATTCAACCGGATGAAGAATTCTCGATAACTTTTGTAAACTCAGTAACCCTGTAATCCTTTGAAAACTCTTACCTTGTAACTCGGCTTATTATCTAATGAAATATGATTATCACTTCGTACTATGATGTATATTACTCCTTTATATATATACATGTGTGACATATCATAACTTGTGCAATGTCTTACTTATTCCGTTCCTTTATCATTCAGCATCATGCCTCCGCGACGACACACGTACAGTGACATTGAAATCGCGCAGCTCATCGCCCGAAGCGTAGCTCAGGCCTTAGCTACTCGGTCAAACCCGAGCAGTGAAGACACAGTTGTTAACGCCCCTACAGCAAAACCCTATTCTTATAAGGATTTCTTAAACTGCAAACCTCTGAACTTCAAGGGCACGGAAGGTACCATCGGGTTGGTCAGGTGGGTTGAGAAAATGGAATCTGTTTTCCGCATCAGCAAGTGTGCGGAGGAAGACAAGGTCAAATACTCTACTTGCACTTTCTCTGAAGGTGCCCTCACTTGGTGGAATTCTTACGCGGCATTCCGGAACCTATCCGGGGAAATGTCGCCTCTTCAAACCAAACCACTCTTCATGGCGCCATTCGGTTGGCCCATGAGCTTATGGCTATGAATGACAGCTAAGAATCCCCTGCTCCATCCTCCCACAACAACAAAAGAAAGTGGTCCGACAACCACGACAACCACCAGAACAAGAAACCCGACACCATCAAAGCCTACAACTCAACCACCGAAACCAAACGGGGTTACACCGGGAACAAACCCTACTGTTCCAAGTGCAACCACCACCACGAAGGTCCTTGCGGTACCTACTGCATTAACTGCAAGAGGTACGGACACCTCACCAAGGACTGTAGGTCTCCCAATAACAACAACAATTCCAATAACAACGCCAGGCCATCCAGAGCCTGCTTCGAGTGTGGAAACACCGGGCATTTCAGGAATGAATGCCCTAAACTGAAGAATAAGGGCAACAACAACAACGCTAGAGGTAGAGCTTTCGTACTCAACTCTGGGGACGCCCGTCAAGACCCGAATGTGGTCTCGGGTATGTTCCTCCTCAACGATTTAACTGCTTCCGTTCTATTTAATACTGGTGCCGATAAAAGCTTTATCTCTGATGAATTTTATCCACTACTTGACATCACCCCCATTGCTCTAGATGTTAAGTACACTGTAGAATTAGCAAATGGTAAACTCATAGAAATCAATAGTGTGATACCTAATTACACCTTAAACTTAGCCGACGAATCCTTCTCGATCGATCTTATGCCTGTTAAAATTGGAAGTTTCAACATCATCATTGGTATGGACTGGTTGTCCAAGCACCGCGCTGAAATCATTTGTTATGACGAAGTCGTTCGTATCCCTCTCGCTGCCGGTAGAACTTTGATCATACAGGGGGAGACCGGTGGGACGAGACTAAACATCATCTCTTGTTTGAAAGACCCAGAAATTTCTGAGAAAAGGTTATCCGGCAATCCTCGCGCACATCATGGAGAAAAAGTCGGAGGAGAAGCGACTTGAGGATGTGCCCATCGTTCGAGACTTTCCAGAAGTCTTTCCCGAAGAACTACCTGGTCTACCACCACAAAGACAGGTCGAGTTCTCAATCGATCTCGTGCCAGGTGCTGCACCTGTGGCCTGAGCACCATACCGCTTAGCCTCATTCGAACTTCAGGAGTTGTCCACCCAATTATAGGAACTCCTAGAAAGAGGATTCATTAGACCGAGTTCTTCACCTTGGGGAGCTCCGGTCTTATTCGTGAAAAAGAAAGACGGCTCATTCAGAATGTGTATCAACTATCGAGAGTTGAACAAGTTGACCGTCAAGAACCGATATCCACTTCCTCGTATTGATGACCTGTTTGACCAACTTCAAGGGTTGAGTTTTTATTCAAAGATCGATCTTCGGTCAGGTTATCATCAACTACGTGTTCGCGACACTGATATCCCGAAAACTGCTTTCAGGACCCGTTATGGGCATTACGAATTCCAGGCGATGCCATTCAGCCTAACCAACGCACCGGCTGTATTCATGGACCTTATGAATCGGGTGTGCAAACCCTATCTCGACAAGTTCGTCATCGTCTTCATCGACGACATTCTCATATACTCGCGAAACTAACAAGAACACGCGCAACATCTTCAAACCATCCTAGAACTACTTAGACACGAAGAACTTAATGCTAAATTTTCTAAGTGTGAATTCTGGATGCAAACCGTTCAATTCCTTGGTCATGTTATCGATAGTCAGGGAATTCATGTTGATCCGTCAAAAATCGAAGCCATCAAGTACTGACAAGCACCTACGACACTGACCGAAGTACGGCAATTCCTAGGACTTGCCGGGTACTATCGGCGATTCATTGAAAACTTCTCAAAAATAGCCCAACCACTCACAACACTGATTCAAAAAGACAAAAAGTTCGATTGGACTGATAAACAAGAGTCAGCATTTCAACTCCTCAAATAAAAGCTTTGCGGTGCTTCTATTCTATCATTACCCGAAGGCACCGATGACTTCGTGGTATACTGCGATGCTTCTCATCAAGGTCTGGTTGCGTGTTAATGCAACGAGACAAGGTCATTGCTTACGCCTCACGAAAACTCAAAATCCACGAAAAGAACTACACTACTCATGACCTCGAGCTTGGAGCTGTTGTCTTTGCCCTCAAAATCTGGAGACATTATCTATATGACATTAAGTGCACAATATTTACTGACCACAAAAGTCTCCAACACATATTCGATCAGAAGGATCTCAACATGAGGCAACGTCGATGGGTCGAGTTGCTTACCGATTACGATTGCGAAATCAAATACCATCCAGGGAAGGAAAATGTTGTTGTCGATGCTCTCAGTCGAAAAGAACGATCGAAACCACTTCGAGTCCGAGCCCTCAGTATGACAATTCACAACGACCTAAACATTCAGATTCTCGCTGCTCAACTCGAAGCTCTGAAAACCGATAACATCAAAAACGAAGCCTTACGGGGCATGGATAAAAAGTTCAAAATCAAACCTAACGGAGTTAGGTACTTCTCTAATCGAATCTGGTTGCCTAGTTTTGGGAACCTAAGAGACTTGGTGATGGATGAAGCTCACAAGTCCAAATATTCTATCCATCCGGGATCCGATAAAATGTATCATGGCATCAAAGGGTTTTATTGGTAGCCGAACATGAAAGCCGAAATTGCCACGTATGTCAGCAAGTGTCTTACTTGCTCAAAAGTCAAAGCTGGATATCAAAAACCTTCTGGTTTACTCCAACAACCCGAAATTCTTCAATGGAAATGGGAACAAATCGCCATGGATTTCATAACCAAACTACCAAAGTCATCAAGCGGCTGCGATACCATTTGGGTGATCGTTGATCGTCTCACGAAATCTGCTCATTTCCTCGCGATCAAGGAAACTAACAAAATGGAACGTCTCACTCGAATCTATCTCAAGGAAATTTTTTCCTGACACGGTGTTCCAATCTCGATTATCTCCGATAGGGATAGTCGCTTCACATCTCACTTCTGCCAATCACTTCAGAAATCGTTGGGCACCCGTCTTGACATGAGTACCGCATACCACCCTCAAACCGACGGCCAAAGTGAACAAACTATTCAAACACTGGAAGACATGCTACGAGCTTGCGTAGTTGACTTCGGTGTAAACTGGGAAAAACATCAACCGTTGTGCGAGTTTTCGTACAACAAGAGTTATCACACCAGCATTAAAGCTGCACCTTTCGAGGCACTGTACGGTCGTACGTGCCACTCACCTAGCTGTTGGGCCGAAGTGGGAGATAGCCAACTCACTGGTCCGGAAATCATTCATGAAACCACCGAGAAAATCGTTGGTAATCAAAACAAACTCAAAGCCGCATGTGATCGTCAGAAAAGCTATGCTGACGTGAGACGTAAACCACTCGAGTTCCAGGTTGGGGATCGAGTTCTACTCAAGGTTTCACCTTGGAAAGGTGTCATTCGTTTTGGCAAACGCGGAAAACTAAATCCCAGGTACATTGGACCATTCGAGATCCTCGAGAGGATTGGTCCAGTGGCATATCGATTGCAGCTGCCATCCGAACTCAGCAGCGTGCATCCTACTTTTCACATTTCTAACCTGAAGAAATTCCTTTCTGATGAGACACTTATTATCCCACTCGATGAAATTCGTATTGACAACAAGCTTCACTTTGTTGAAGAACATACCGAAATCATGGACCGTGAGGTCAAACAACTCAAACAAAGTCGTATTCCCATCGTCAAAGTCAGGTGGAATTCGCGGCGTGGTCCGGAATTCACTTGGGAATGGGAAGACCAGATGCGACTCAAGTATCCACAGTTATTCATTGACGCTACATCAAACGCGAATTCGAACTAAATTTCGGGTCGAAATTCTCCTAACAGGGGGAGAATGTGACACCCGCCAAATTAGGACTAGTAATTAGTGCCTTTTTTCTGTAATACATGTAATTAGTTCTGTGTTAGGCTAATTTGTGTATCAAATAATATATATTGTTGAATATATACAATTATGGGATTTGATTAAATCGTACGCAATTCAAATCGAATGTAATTCGATTCAATTAAAACGGACGCTGGTGAACAATTTTATTAAATAATATACCATTATTTAATAACACAATTATATCCAAAATATTATTTTGATAATATTTCGTATTTATTTCGTGTCGTACAATTAACAATTACGCGATTAAAATATTAAACGCACAAACGATTGAAACAAATCTAAATTATATTTATATCCCAATTACAAGGTGTTTGATGAAATACTTCAACAAAAATATCGAATAAATATTCGTATTTTAAAACTTACAATTAAACGCGTATTAAATTGTTTAAACGAATAAACGATCGAGAAAACGAACACCGCACGGAGCGCAAACGCACGGGATTAAAAACGGGAGCCAACCACATTTGGGTGGGGCCCAAGTGGGCCGACCCCCTTTACCCACACCATCACCATCATCTTTTTCTCATTTCATCATCACCCTCTATCTCTCTTCTTTCTTTTCTCTCATTCCACCATCCACACCACCACCACCTCCACCACCAAAATAACCACCAAAACGACCTTAAATCATCTAGCTCGTTTGGGGAAAAAGAATCACGGCATCACGATCTACATTCCTACCTTTTCGGTTTCTCCCGGCGTTAACTCGTAAGATTCCCGACAAATCCCGAAAACTCTTAAATTTCATTTATTTTACTTGAAAGTTGTTTATTTAAGCTTGAAATGTCCAAATATGGGTTGGCTAAAAGTTGGGGGCCGAACGAAAACCGGAAAACTCATTTTCGACTCAAAATCCGGCCATCAGACGTAAGTGTCGCATAGACCGAAAACAGTGCAGCGTCACTTCATGCGACACTTAAGTGTCGCACTAAGTGTCACTAAAAGCCCTAATTTTGCGTCACTTGCCTAAGTGCCGCATAAAACCCTCTTTCTCCGACACTTGCCTAAGTGTCGCAAATTCAATACCCAACACTCCTAACCGGCACTTCTAGCGGCACTTGTTTAAGTGTCGCCTATAATTGAAATCTGATTTCATACGACACTAGCCCAAATGACGCATGACCCTGATACCGACACTGACACCCGACACTTCCTTAAGTGTCGCCCTCTGTGCGTCACTTCTACAAGTGACGCCACTAAGTCAGAATTCACCATTTTATGCAACACTTCCTGAGTGTCGCCTAAACCCTAAGTGTCGCTATAAGTGACGCTAAAAACAGAAAGATGAAAACCATTTTTATACTAAGTGTCGAACTTATATAACCTCAAACCTTTATACGATACGACTTCTAAAACACTTTGGGACATATTTTTAAGTATAACACTTCAAAAGCATAATGATAATGTCGAGACTATTATCACAAACAATCACCAACGGGCCGTACACGTTTTACAAATAATCGAACAATCAACCAAATCGTAGCAATTTGGACATTCTAGTTGGACGAACAACTACAAAGGTAGTCTTATAGATACCTACTCACGTTTATAACCATCGCGTGTCGTGGACACCCTCAGGTTACAGTCTTCGGACATCTCTGCTTGGTTAAGCAAACTCACGTTTATAGAGATAAACGCACTCAGACTCAGGTGAGTCTCATGGCCCCTCTTTTATTGTTTTCTCAGGGGTGTGATATACTGCTCGTCTTATTTTACAATATGAACGCAAATGCAAACTTTTCATATACTACATGAGTTATTTTCACTAATCATTTTAAAGCCCTCCATCAGCATAGTTTGGTAATACGTTGTAGCGTGAATATTAGTATATGGTACCATATAGGATTGACCCTCCTCGTCCGGGTTAGCATGCACTAACTGGTTAAACGGATGTACTAATATTTGTTCAGACGAGTGTAGATTAGGCACTCGTGGGAGGCACCTCGATCAGGTCCTTGAATGTGGATCCTGACCCCTTGAGTTAAGCTCAGACTATGTGCTCATGGCTGTATACATTACTTATTTGCTTGGTTGCAAATCAATACATTAAGAATCTTGCGGTTCTGATATCGCGTAAAAAGTCATGTTTTTACTACCGATATCTCTCTCATTTAAGACTAATTCTTGGCATACAATCACAATTATCACTTAAATCAGTGGTATTGTGCCAAGAAGGTGAAAACACGGAAGCTCGAAAAAAATCACTAAAAATGGACGAGAAACGAAGATTCCACGCATAGTCGAAGATTCAAGGCATCAAAACAAGATTTAGACACAAAGTACCCACCACTGAGATTTCTCTTGTCCAAGATGTTCATTTTCAAAATACGAATACAACAAAAGAAGAATCGGCAAAAACAGATAAAGGATGTAGATTCTACGTACGCCGGAAGATTCAAACGATTAGCATGAGACATCTAAAGTTCAGAGACATATATTTGGGATTTCTTTTCATCAAAGTTTTCGTTTTTGAAAAATGAATCCAACAAAAAAAGAATCAACGCAAACGGAGGCCTAACGAAGAAAACACGCACTAATCAAGAAACGAAGCAAAAGACGGCGAACCGGGATGGCAGGCTGCCAGCCGCCGCCGGCCACCAGGCTGGCGCTGCCGGCTGCCTGTCGCCCGTCCCCCGGTCACTTTTTGGTCCTTGCCTGTACTCGCCTCGTACCTGGTGCCACACCTTTCCGCAACTTTAGGGTACATGTGCTACACCTTTACACGCTTTAGGGTACATGTGCCACTAACTTTTGCACATTTTGCTAATGTGCTCCTCAATATGTTAACATAAGCCGGATTTCACCTATAAATAGGAGGCCAATGGTTTCATTTCAACACACTCTCTTTTCACACTCTTACTTACTCTCAAAATTCCACTCTAGAAATTCTCTTGTATTTTATAGTTTTTATCATTCTAGGATTATTTTAATTAATCTATGGATTAATATAGAGATTAATCTTTGTACGTGTGAAAGAGTTGTCAATCATAATAATACGCTGCTACGCATTTATTTCCGGGTGATATCTAAACCTTTATCATACTTGTTTTATTCCGTATTTCAATATGCATTATTACCTTGTATGTGATTTATTTGTTGCCATGAACTGCGAGTAGTTTATTATTGTGATTGTTGATGATGTAGATAATTATAAGTAGGGATGACTTTACATAATTAGTGTACGACAATCGTAAAGTGATGTGACGGCCCCTATTCGACTGTTTACTTGATATAGTACTGGAAACGCTTTCAAGCAGAGTACAAACGTATGGAAGTCAGTAAATGACCTAAGGTAGTTATATCACTGGAATCAGCTCCGGTTTAACAGTTGGAATTCCGAAAGGATAATACAACTTCACAACTAACTGGTGTATCCTACGAAAGTCAATACACTATAAAGTAATGTTCGTAAAACACGATCAGAATAAATAGAAATTAGTAACCCTTGTACTGTTAAGACTTTATGAACTTAAGCTTAATTTATGGAGTACCCTTTCTGGTTATCCACGTGACTGCAACCTAGTAATTAGGACCTGATCAACCTTAATTATGGTAAGTAGTTATCTGTGCCCATGACATGCAATAAGTAAGACACAGTGAAACCACTCGTTGTACATATTAGGTTTACATTTCTGCACTGCTTTACATTTAGTTAGTTTAGAGTGTCACTTTCACTGTCAATTGCTCTTGACCGCATGTTGGATGTAAGAAGCTGTGGAACTACCATGTAAAGTACACTATCTAATTACTGAAAGGCATGTTCTGCATATGAAACATGTTTTAATAAACTGTGAATAATCCAGGGATGTATAACTGTTTGAAAAGGAGAGATTTAAGTCATAAGTCGAAGTAATCAGAACCTTAATGAATAATGAAAAGGTTTAGGAATAAGAGTAAAGTCATAATGACCTAGAATCCTTAAAACACTAAGTCTTACAAAATCGGCGGTCTAAACATACAAAGTTATTAATCTGCATGCTAATAGAGTAGTAAACTATTTTAGGGGTTAAGAACGGTCGGACCTATGAGACGATACGCTGCTGATTCATGCACCTAGGTATAAAACCAAGATAGGTTGCTTATCTTTCAACTAGATGAGTATTGGAAGTTTGCGTATTGCTCCGATCAGAATCATGATAACCTAGTTCCTAGTGACATGCCAATGGAAAAATTAGTTGGTAGAGTTCTAGAGTTTACACCGAATAGTTTATTTGTTTTGTTAAATTCTGCCCCTATTTAGTCTGTCATCCCGAAACATTAATTATCAAAGTCTCAGCAATCACATATTTATCTTTATCTGCTTTCCTGCATTTTAATTTATGTTTTACTTTCCTACATTTTAATTATTTGTCTTTAGTTTAAAACCCCCAAACCTACCTACTTTGTCCCATCCTAAATATTTCCCTACCGAAAGCACCAGCTTTAATCATCCACACGTTTCAATTCATAGAACGATCTTAGGTCATAATTACCGCTTGCTAACCAGAGTAGGTAGTACGTATAATTTAAGCCCTGCTATTTATAAAATTTAAAACCCCTGTTGGCGCCCGATTAGTTACCACCAACGACACCGACGTTTTCGGGTGCCATCAAGTTTTTGGCGCCGCTGCCGGGGAATCGTTAACGTACGATTCAAAGCCGCCTTAAGTAGTAGTATTTAGGAGATCCTTTCAATCGAAATCTTTTCAGATATCTTTCGAAAGTTAATTTAAGTAATTAGTATTAATTAGGTATTAATTAATTAGGATAATATTAGTTTAAAAATGACAACTCGAACACCCACTTCTTGCCTCATTTCAATGGATGAATTAAAGGCAATGGATGATACGGAATTCTTTAACTACTTAGAAAAAGAGTTAGGATCTGATTTCTTTTCACTCTATGCCTCTGAAACTTCCGATACCCAAGAAGAATTGAGTACCCCACTTTCCATCCAAAAACATTTCCTGGACTTTGATAACACGGATCATTTACCTGACCTTGCATCATCTCCAGAAGATCACTCTCCAGCTTTGCATTCATCAGAATTATCAAATTCTGTCCACTTCAATAATTTTCCCGAAGATGATTATGAAGTCAAACCTCCGAAATTACGTGACTTAATCACCCTCATTCCTGAAACATCGGTTTATACCCAAACCCTGTCTAATTCTTGTAATGACGGCACTTTCCATTCCTTTCACATGAACACAAATACACCATTTATCGAGTGGTGGATAAAGTTCCATCAGTCGAGCCAGAACAACCTTGTTTTGAAGAACGCCACATCGGTGCTTCCTTCAATCCTTCCCATAGGGTAGATGTCTATAAGGCATTCGTTAGGCAATTAAACTCCGCCGACCTCCCGTTTTCCTACGAACAACGAGAAACGATTGGCAAATTAGAAAAACAAGTAGAATTCCTTCTTTGCCTGTCAAGTCATGAATGTGAAAGCACTTCCACCAATTTCAGAGACCAAGAACTAAAGTTTATAACAGATTTAGATCTACTTTTTGAATCACTTGCAGACATGGATTTTCTCCCAATATCTATGATATTAATCAATCACAATGTCGCTGCAATGATCAAGAAACTTGAGTTCTGGATAGAACGAGACCCGATGATCCCCATCGTCATTCCTGGTAAAATTCCATTTTTTGTTGACCCCGCCTCTTACTTGATCTCCAAATTGCGAGACATTTTTCCTGATTCCACCAAGGAAAGAATCGACACAGCTCTCTTCACTAAAAGAAAAGACCTTCACGTCAAGCTTACTCGAATCTTTGCCTTTACAAAATACCCCTTCACTTCCACACAAAAAGCCAAAATCAGTGAACTCGTTGGGATAGTTAAATCTACAACCGGAGAACCTGATTCGCAGGAAGAGAGAGCGTTTCTGGAAGTCATGAATAAACTCACACACGATCTTAATTACAAAGACCAAGGAGCACGCGACGGTTTGTCAAACCCCAAAAAGATAAAGAAAGCGTATAATAAGTTGATTGATGATCTTGTCAATTTAGGGTACGAGGAACGAAAGATCCTAGGGAAATTAGAGAACTGTCATTACTATTTAGTTTATAATGTCATTTGGGAGCTTTCAAAACGTTTTGTGCCTAAAAACGTTCGCTTAAGGGAGCAAATCTCAATCCTTTCCCTTTACAGGGATCGAAACGAATCGTAAAACAATTCTCTCCGAAAAGGTCGAGGCTCGCGACTTTAAAAGAGCATCTTTTAGTATACATATAGTAGTAAATAAATTCTTGAAAGCGACCTCTAAGAAAATGTTTTTAAATCGTTGCCTGAAAATACGCGCATGTCGAAAAGAATACGCAATTTCAAGCTTTTTAGCCGAAACGTGTACATTCCATAGACCCGCGTAAGACAAAGATTTTAAAACACCCAAAAATACACTAAGTTTAATATTTTTGGTTGATTATAATTGTCCCGCAAAAATTTGCGCGTTTCTTAAATTACTTATAACGTAACGAGGAACAAACAAGTAACTAGTTACCATAAGTACATTTAAGATTCATAGCTACTATTAATAGGACATTAGGAATTAATCTAGAGCATTAGGCTTAATCTTAGAGTACATTAGGGACCATGTGTAAGGAATATGGTACTTAAGAATATGACATATATTCCTAGGGACCACTAAACCTTTCATACATCTCCATAATTCAAAAAAATAAAAAGAAAAACACTTTCTTCCTCCCCTCTCCTCTCCAAAAACCGGCCACACACATCACCACCATCAAATCTCCACCAAAACTTGTGATTTTGTGTCCTTTTGAACTCCTCTTTGCATGTTCTTCACGGTTGTACAATCATTTTCAAGTTTTATCCACTAAAACGAAGGTATGATCATCAAAACCCACTTTAAACTTAAAAGAACTTATTTCATGAAGTTAGCTAAGTTAGTAACTAGGCACTAGAACTTTTCTTGGTTAGATGCTTAGGAACTACATGCTACTACCACTTTACCATGCTAGTTCACTCATGTTTGACTTTTCAAGTGAATGAACCTTAACCACTTTGATTAGTCTAAGATTTTGCTTGAATAAGTGTTAGTCTCTAAGTATTTAAGTTTAATTGTGAAGCCTTGAATGATTATCACATGTTAATTGTACAACGTGGTTAGTTTAAATAATTGAATATTGTAAGTTTGACTTTTAAAAGTCAACAAAAAGTTAACTAGCTTGCATGAATAGAATATTGAATTAAAATTGCTTGACCATTCTTGCTTACTAGGATGCTTGTACTTGTTTGACTAGTCAAAGTAGGCAATATAATTAAAGAATCATCATTTTGAAAACAAAAGTCTTGAATTAAACCAAATACATGGGTGTGATAACTTTTGTGCATGACCTAGTTTGTTTACCAATTAGGAAATGCCTAAAATAGTTTAGATCATTATACATGAATAGGTTATAATCTTGGCATGCGGATACTTGAAAATATCATTTGAGGAAAGCTTTGACCTACAAAGTTAACTTGAAGTATTGAATTTTTAAACAAATCATTTTTCAAAAACCTTACTTCAAGTTGAACTCCTAAAAAGTCAAACCCTTCTGATAACGATATGACCATGAATTGTGGGATCTTGACATTTCAAAACTGGGTAAAGCCAAACTTTGTAAATGATAATATTTCACGAAAAAGCTATTGCCATGTCATGACTATATATTTTCATTGGTGTTACCTTAGTATTATTAAAACTGATTATTTGTTGCTTGGGAATATTGGATATTTGATGTAATCTTTGGACTGTCACAAATTTAAAGCCCTCATTTCGAATTTTCTTTAAGAATTTCGGAAATGCTTTAAATTTTCCCTTTCTTAAGAATCCATTACTTTAAATCTCTCATGTTCTCAGGTACCATGAAGAAACCAAAGCTAAACCCCGCACGCCCACTTACAAGTTCTCTAGCCTATCTTAGTGCCACGCCAGAATACGCCCAAATGGCACAAATATGGAGAGACAAGTCTTTTGGACGATTTAGATATATAAATTGGGAAAAACTACAAGTTCTAGGACTCAAGCAAAGATTAGAGGATATACTCAGTTACTCAACAAAGGGTTAGCCTTTCGAGTCTTTCAAGAGACTGTTCAGCATCGATGAGCCAGTGTACATGGAAATGATCACTGAGTTCATGACCACCTACAAATATGAGCAACGGAGCATAGTGGGAGATGGTTTGATCACCTTTAGGTATATGGGGAGCTTGTTCACCTTGTCACCAGCTCAGTTCGCATAGCACCTAGATATCTATACCCCAGACGAGATACGATCCCCTCTGTTCACTAGTGGAGCCACCACGGTTTCCCTCACGGTTACCGCATCTGAGGCATGGAGTCATTGGTTGCCAAAGCCGTATTTCTCGGGTATTAAAGCTACCCAACTCAGAGACCCAGTTCTTCAGATTTTGCACAAGCTACTGGCCTGTTCGCTTGATGGGAAGCATACGACTAATGGTCGAGTCTCTGAGTTTGATGTTGCGTTGATGGCATGTATCCTCAGTAGGAGGAACATCCAGGTTGCCCACTTAGTTGCTAAGCGGATTTTTGAGGAAAAGAGTTTTGGTACGAATAGATCATTCATAGGGCCTGTGGTTACAAGGTTAATAAGAAAGATGGGACTGCTTAGAACAGCAGAAGTGGAACGATTCAAGAGTCTACCCAAGTGGAGTGCCCAACCAATAAACTATGAGTTTCTAAAGATGATGGGAATAATCAGGATTTTGAGTGATGGCACTGTCTATATGAGAGCGCGACCAGCAGATCCCGATAGTGTTGACACCCTGGTACCAGACTTAGTTCTACCTAGAGGGACGAGAAAGAGAAAGCGGTCATGAAAACCCAGAGACTCGGATTCGGATTCAGATGAGGATGAGGATGATCATGAGGACCCAGTTGCACCGACACCAGTAGTACCTCCGCCTGTTAGGGCAGGACCTTCTGTCCCAGCCCCCAGAGTACAGATGCCCAGATATATCTATCACTATGGGGCTCCTCCAGGGCCAGACTATTGGTACTGGCTTATGCAGATGCAGGTTAGATGCTACAGGGCTATGAGGCAGCAGATTGCAGGGATACCAATGAGCCCACTCCCAGACATACCATGCGGGTTGGGCCGAGCACCACCACACATATATCCCCCTGCAGTTCCTGCTCAGACACCTCACCCATATCCAGGTCACGGCCGTGGCTTACCTCCTCGGACAGTTCCACCAAGACCACAGCCACCTCCAGCATGGGTTTCTATGATGAGACAACCTGTCCCCTCAGTGGTTGGTTCAGTCAGGGGACAGCCTTCGAGAGATAGCAGAAGAACCAGAGTTTCTAGGCAAGTAGCCACTGCACAGAGCCGCAGAAGTCTCAGATAGTCCGATCCCATCATCGTAGTACAGGCTCCACTGTCTTCCCACAGACAGACAGACTTATTTGGGGGACACACTTTGCAGGGATCGCCTGCCATTCCACTTGACAGTTTTGACATGCCCGCAGGGCCGTTTATTGATCAGTTGATACAGGATGGAGTTTTTACGGTAGACACAGGAGGAGCTGATCAGGACGCATCGGATTAGGGTACCCAATATCAGTATAACCTAGAAGATGACTCCTCATCAGACGAGACTTCCTATGCACCCTTCGGATCTTCATCAGCAGTATCACGAGCACCACCAACCGAGCAATAAATTGCAGTATCTCTGACTTCTTACTATTTTCTACCAAGACTTTATTATCAGTTGTATTTGATGTACTGTGGATGCATGGACATCACCTCTATCTATTTTATTATTATGCTATCACTTTACTTTTCTTATCAGCAGCTATTATTTGATTATTGAGTGTAATGTTTGTTTGATCGAAACACTGTTTATCGAAGACTATTCCGGACAAAGCTGTCAACCACGCCACGAAGGATGCCGGAAGCCACAAACAGCAAACCAGCAATCTTCTGACGAGTAGCTAATAGTACGCATAACGTATCACGAAGCGGTAACCCGTTCCAAACCTTCTATCCATTTAAAGCACCGATTATCTCTTCCGATATTCCAAAAACTAAGAGTGGGATTCCAAAACCACATTACACTTACGTAACAATCCAAAAATAAGTAGAATCTCAAGTGTGGGATACTTCGACAAGAGGTGTTCAATACATTGATTCGAACATTAGGGACAATGTTCCTCTAAGTGTGGGATATACGGTATATAACCGCAAGTTTCACCTCTTGTCCGTAACATAAACAATATTTTCATTAAAAGGCTAAAAATAGAGAAATTTTCAAAATTTTTGGGATTCAAAAGCAACATTCTTTAGAACCTATATTTCTCAAAATATAAATTACAGCAAGAAACGAGATTTTTATTTTAGAAACAAAACTGTTTTAAGAATAAGATACGGACGAAAAGGGCAACACATGACTAGGTACACATTGACCAAAATATTTGATTCGTGAGGTTTGAGCCATGATTAGCATTCATCTTTAAAATACTTCACTTTTCGTTTCATGTGTGTGCCGATGTATGCATTTGAATTAGAACTTACTCTTGCAATGCATTTCGAGATCACACCGATGAGTGCCATACGTGGCATCGGTACAACCTATCTAGATACTTTCTAAGGAATCCCAACATCCACTTACCACCAAACATCCACTCACTCTTCACACCTACCACCCAATCAAAACCTTCCTTTATATCTTCATCCCGAACCCATAGAGCCACATCTTCCAGTATTTTCAAAGACACTCTCAGTTTCCCAAATTTTTCATAAGAAAAGCCAACATAACCTCACAACCCAATACCATATGAAACTTTTCGGACAGAATATCCATCGGTAAGGCCGGTATAACAAAAAGAAATAAAAGCAAAAAAAATTAGAAAAAGAAAGAAAACAAGAAATGTATGCCGGCATTACCCAGAAAAGTCCAGAAAAGAAAAGATTCAAATTTACAAAAGGATTGCACTATCAAGTCTTTTCAAATCTGAGAAATTTCAAAAGAGACTTTCTCGGAAAAACACCCAAGTTTCAAGAAAGATACAAGGAAAGAAAAACCCATAATCCTCCTTTCCACAAACCTTCTTCAATTCTCCCAAACCAAAAAACCGATTCCTTTCTAAGTTATCTTGAAAGATTAGTACCGTTCTCGTCCCAAGTGATGGAGATTTGATTCTTGATCAAGCCTATGACGAGAATGCTGCATGACTGGCTATCTGAGTGATTGAAACTAGCAAGTAGGAAACCCTAAACACCTGAGTGATTTGAGTGACCCACTGCGAGGATTGCCTAGTCATGATTACCACCTAAGTTGCCTGAAGAAAGTATCAAATTTAATAAACCCTTAGTTTCTCATAAGAATTCTTTCATAACTGGAGCTTTATATTCTTTGGAAATAGTATTTCTAAAAGATATGTGTAACTAGAATCTTTCTAAAGGCCTTTTATTAATGAGTTTGCGTAAGGACAAGCAAAAGTCTAAGTGTAGGATACTTGAAATAAAGTAAAAAGTCATGTTTTTACTACCGATATCTCTCTCATTTAAGACTAATTCTTGGCATACAAGTTCAATTATCACTTAAATCAGTGGTATTGTGCCAAGAAGGTGAAAACACGGAAGCTCGAGAAAAATCACTAAAAATGGACGAGAAACGAAGATTCCATGCACAGTCGAAGATTCAAGGCATCAAAACAAGATTTAGAGACAAAGTACCCACCACTGAGATTTCTCTTGTCCAAGATGTTCGTTTTCAAAATACGAATCCAACAGAAGAAGAATCGGCAAAAACGGATGAAAAATGAAGATTCTACGTACGCCGGAAGATTCAAACGATTAGCACGACACATCTAAAGTTCAGAGACATATTTTTAGGATTTCTCTTTTCATCAAAGTCTTCGTTTTTGAAAAACAAATCCAAAAAAAAAAAGAATCAACGCAAACGGATGCCTAACGAAGAAAACACGCACGAATCAAGAAACGAAGCAAAAGACGGCGAACCAGGATGGCAGGCTGCCAGCCGCCGCCGGCTACCTGCCGCCCGTCCCCCGGTCACTTTTTGGTCCTTGCCTGTACTCGCCTCGTAGCTGGTGCCACACATTTCCGCAACTTTAGGGTACATGTGCTACACCTTTACACGCTTTAGGGTACATGTGCCACTAACTTTTGCACCTTTTGCTAATGTGCTCCTCAATATGCTAACATGAGCCGGATTTCACCTATAAATAGGAGGCCAATGGTTTCATTTCAACACACTCTCTTTTCACACTCTTACTTACTCTCAAAATTCCACTCTAGAAATTATCTTGTATTTTATAGTTTTTCTCAATTTTAGGATTATTGTAATTAATCTACAGATTAATATAGAGGCTAGAACGAACGCTAGGGAATTGGAGATTAATCTTTGTACGTGCGAAAGAATTGTCAATCATAATAATACGCTGCTACGCATTTATTTCCGGGTGATATCTAAACCTTTTTCATACTTGTTTTATTTCGTATTTCAATATGCATTATTACCTTGTATGTGATTTATTTGTTGCCATGAACTGCGAGTAGTTTATTATTGTGATTGTTGATGATGTAGATAATTATAAGTAGGGATGACGTTACATAATTAGTGTACGACAATCGTAAAGTGATGTGATGGCCCCTATTCGATTGTTTACTTGATATAGTACTGGAAACGCTTTCAAGCGGAGTACAAACGTATGAAAGTCAGTAAACGACCGAAGGTAGTTATATCACTGGAATCAGCTCTGGTTTAACAGTTGGAATTCCGAAAGGATAATACAACTTCACAACTAACTGGTGTATCCTACGAAAGTCAATACACTATAAAGTAATGTTCGTAAAACACGAACAGAATAAATAGAAATTAGTAACCCTTGTACTGTTAAGACTTTATGAACTTAAGTTTAATTTATGGAGTACCCTTTCTGGTTATCCACGTGACTGCAACCTAGTAATTAGGACCTGATCAACCTTAATTATGGTAAGTAATTATCTGTGCCCATGACATGCAATAAGTAAGACACGGTGAAACCACTCGTTGTACATATTAGGTTTACATTTCTACACTGCTTTACATTTAGTTAGTTTAGAGTGTCACTTTCACTGTCAATTGCTCCTGACCGCATGTTGGATGTAAGAAGCTGTGGAACTACCATGTAAAGTACACTGTCTAATTACTGAAAGGCATGGTCTGCATATGAAACATGTTTTAATAAACTGTGAATAATCCATGGATGTATAACTGTTTGAAAAGGAGAGATTTAAGTCATAAGTCGAAGTAATCAGAACCTTAATGAATAATGAAAAGGTTTAGGAATAAGAGTAAAGTCATAACGACCTAGAATCCTTAAAACACTAAGTCTTACAAAATCGGCGGTCTAAACATACAAAGTTATTAATCTGCATGCTAATAGAGTAGTAAACTATCTTAGGGGTTAAGAACGGTCGGACCTATGAGACGATACGCTGCTGATTCATGCACCTAGGTATAAAACCAATATATGTTGCTTATCTTTCAACTAGATGAGTATTGGAAGTTTGCGTATTGCTCCGATCAGAATCATGATAACCTAGTTCCTAGTGACATGACAATGGGAAAATTAGTTGGTAGGGTTCTAGAGTTTACACCGAATAGTTTATTTATTTTGTTAAATACTGCCCCTATTTAGTCTGTCATCCCGAAACATTAATTAACAAAGTCTCAGCAATCACTTATTTATCTTTATCTGCTTTCCTGCATTTTAATTTCTGTAATTTACTTTCCTGCATTTTAATTATTTGTCTTTAGTTTAAAACCCCCAAACCTACCTACTTTGTCCCATCCTAAATACTTCCTTACCGAAAGCATCAGCTTTAATCATCCATACGTTTCGATTCATAGAACGATCTTAGGTCATACTTACCGCTAGCTAACCAGAGTAGGTAGTACGTATAATTTAAGCCCCGTTATTTATAAATTTTAAAACCCCTGTTGGCGCCCGATTAGTTACCACCAACGACACCGACGCTTTCGGGTGCCATCAGGTTCATACGATACTATTCGAAATACAAACCTGTGAGCTCACCAGCTTTTAGCTGACCATTTTTAGCATGTATCACAGGTACTCAGCAGTAGGATTGGACTGCCCTCAGGATCACTATAGCTTGAGTCAGCATGCAGACATTAGAGATTTCCTTGCATTAATATCTTTTGTAAAAGTATTTATGTGTTGGAATCTCTCATTTTTAGAACACGAGCTATGTATAGCTTCAAATGTTGTAAACATTTCTTATATCAATATATTTTGTAAAAACGACTCATGTAGAGTCGTTAGTTATATCTTGTGTGCGATGATATTTGATTAGTCGCGCACCGACCTGAACCGCTTCCGCATCTTAAATTTGGGGGTGCGACATCTTCAAGCATCTGGTTGATCAAATTTGTGTATCTTTATAAATAAATTTTAAATCGACTATCTGATGTAAAACCTCTTTTAGAACGTGGTTTTGATGAAGCTGTTGATTCTTTCATTGTAAAGAGTAAAATGTGTATGTTCAATGTTGTTTGTTGGAAAATTGAAACTTAAGTCCAATTATTTATAAGCTCTTAATTAAATTTTATATGTATATTAAATTAATTAAATGCCCAACTGTATAACTGACTGACATCAATGCCCTTAATTGCTTACGTCAGGTAGAGTTATCATGAAAGTCCGTATCAAACACCTTCACATTTCATGCTATGTAAAAGCGGGTTATTGTAAACCACCACCTTTTATTCTTCGTAAGGCGGGTTCTTGTTACCCGCTGTACTTACCTATCGATAACTGCCATTAATTGCAGTTTGTCCTTTTCAAGTATGTGGTTTAAGTCCGTTAGTAGTACTGCTTCGGTCGTTGTACCCTGGAAAACAGACGACGTGTAGACGGCGAATCTGTATTAAGGGAATCGTGTTAAGCACGGGCCTCGGCTAATCGTTCGTTGATATCCTTTTTCTACTCCTTTCTTTTGATTTATTACATTCCATTATAGTAATTGTATATGAATTACTTTTGTATTATACGGTTTGTAATTTGTATCCTATTATAATTCGTAATAATAATGAAAGTTTATTCGGGTACAATATAATTTTCCCTACAAAAGATATCAACTATACGGTACAAAGTAAATTTTGGTTGATATATGTAAGTTGTAAGAGCATCTCCAATATATACACTGTTTTAGTGTAGCAAATTGCACTATTTTAGTGTAAAAATATAATCTTTTGAGAATATGTTTGCACTAAAAAGAAGTTGCTCCAATGTGTTGGAGTAAATCTTTACACTAAATCTTTTTAATTGATTTAAAATACACAATTTAACAATATAATACTACGTACTAAATTTTTTATATAACTATTGAATTATAATAAGAGATATAATAACAATAATTATATTTTAAAAATTCAAAAATATAAACGAAAATTTTATAAAAATTATGAAGTTTCTTTGATAAAAATTATAGCAAAAAGTATATATACTAATTAAATAAATATTAATTGCAAATATATAATTAATACATCATATTAATACATATTAATTATTATACACATTATTATTTAATGTGAATAGTGTTTAGTGCAACACCATATTTAGTGCTGCACTAAACACTATTTGTCGTTGCACCAAAATAGTACAGTGTTTAGTGCTAACATTATAATGACTTTTTAATACTTTTACACTATTTTAGTGTAAAAAAATACGTTTAGCACATACATTGGAGATGATCTAACACTCCAAAGAACACCAAGGTATAAATTGTAATAATCGAGAATTTGATACAAACAGTAGAAGTTTTGAAGGCCTGATAAACACAATAAACTTCATGTAATAGTTTGTTGCGTTTGAGGACACCTAAACCCTAATTAATGATATGAATACATTTAATTAGCTTAATATTATATATATATATATATATATATATATATATATATATATATATATATATATATATATAATATTAAATAATAGTGAATAGTATTTAGTGTTAGTATTGCACTAAATTTGATGTAATTGAAGCATGATTTAGTTTTACACAAAGAATAGTGTTACAATTTAGACCATCTCCAAGGTATAAACTAAAACATCCAAGTAATTGAATTTTCTCCGATCAACTCACTAAATTTAGTGAATTTTTTGGTGTAAGTCAAATTTTTTAAAAATTTACTCCAAATTTGGTGCAACACCAAACATTTCACCAAATTCCCATGTTTCATTTTAGCCATTTTATTTAAAATATCTTTAATACTGTAATTGATAACAGAACTTGAAAAAACTTATTTAGACCCCTCCCAACCGTGACACAAACTGACGCATCAGTTTGTGGAAAATCAGCGCCACGTCAGCACTTTTCAAAACTGACACAAAACTACCAACAGTGAACATCACTTCAGTTTTTTCTGGACCCACATTTACCATTATATCTTTATTTTTATACAACAAAAAAAAAAAAAAAAAATTGGTCCCACACAAAAAATCGAAGCTCATCGGTAAACCGATGGCTTCAAAACCGACGTCAGGTGAAGGAGCGGTGCCAACAACGTCACCAAAGTGATGGAGAAACTGACGCCGAACCGACGAATGGTTGGCACGAGTCTTACAAGTATTTTTTTTTGTTTAAGTACGGTTATGGACTGTATTCATTGTAAATCAAAAGATATGTGTTCATTAACCACTGCCCTAAAATGGATTTGCTAAAATGGACCGATATATGGCTTATTGGATTGGTGGAATTTTTTATCCATTAGATCATCTAAATGGATTTGATCACACTCGGATCAACATGATCCAATCCAATTATACTGTATAGCTCATTTATTTAAGGGTTTATGGACCAGATCGCCAACGAACTTTACTTTTTGTCCCAATGTCACCAATGAACCGGTTTTATTACCAAGGTCGACACCAAACTTTTTACTTTTGTCTCAATGTCACCAACGAACTAATTTTATTACCAATGTCGACAACGAACTTGTTAAATATGTTTTGAGGTCACCAAATTACATTTTTTTTAACGAGCTACGTTTTGAATTTGTTGATGTGGTGTTGCCAAGCATTTCATTTATGTGACCAGGCTTTCACGTAAGCTAAACTTGTACATGTATGGTTAATTCTTCTTCTCCTATCGAATAACATGTAATTTTTGATTGCTTTACGATAATCACCACTTTTCCAATGAATCTAAACGCAATTACTACTTTTTTTTATGTATCAAAAACGTAACCCAAAATTACATATTAGTCAGTGGAGAAGATGAAGTTAACCATACGTCTACATGTTTAGCTTACATGGAAGTCTGGTCACATAAATGAAATGCATGGCAACACCACATCAACAAATTCAAAACGTAGCTCATTAAAAAAAGTATTTTGGTGAGCTCAAAACATATTTAACAAGTTCGTTGTCGACATTGGTAATAAAATTAGCTCGTTGGTGACATTGAGACAAACGTAAAAAGTTTGGTGTCGACCTTCGTAATAAAACCGGTTCATTGGTAACATTGGGACAAAAAGTAAAGTACGTTGACGATCTGGTCCATAAACCCTTTATTTAACTGTCACTCTAAAGGTCCAATTAATTTAGTATTATTACGCGGACAAAACTTAACACTTAACACTACAACATACACCTCATATTCGAACAATTTTGTAAAAAAAACTTGGGAATTTTGTTTATTTTTGCCCCCTTATTTATGAAATGTTTAACCCAACCATAAGTATATGGGTCAAAATGGCCACCTCCAGACGGTTGGATTTAGCCATCTTTTCTTGATAATCTGGTCCTACCTAATGTGGATTTGGGATCGCTAATTATTGAATGCAGGGCCCTAATAATATATGTACATGCTTGTTCATTGCAAGATGCATTGGCGGCACTGCGAGACGCTCAGCAACCAGATACAGCTGCCATGTTTGTCATTGCATGCCGTGAAGTTCATGCTGAATTTATAGACAACTTAGATCCCAATGAAGAGTCATCTGCTGCAATCAAGGAAAAGTTGCTTGTTTTACACGGATTGAACCCACAAAGCGACGAAGTTATAGCTGTTGGTGAATTATACACAAAGTACCCACAGAAACTCATCCATCTCTGCATGGACTCACCAACTTAGTCTGATTAATTCAAGTTTCTTACAAGATCAGTGTCAAGGCATTGAATATTTGTTTCTCTTTTGATTCAAGATAATAGATAATATTATTAATATATATACATTAATTTTTGTCGAAACGTATATACATTCTCAGCAAAAATGATGATCTCAAATACGCAACCAGTGTTTTAAAACCCGGGTTTTTAGTCAACCATATACATTCTCAGCAAAAATGATGATCTCAAATACGCAACCAGTGTTTTAAAACCCGGGTATTTAGTCAACCCGGAAAAGTGTTAATTTTTGGTCGGACCGGTCGAACCGGTCGGGCCGGAAGGTCGGACCGGATGTAATAATAGTATACAGTAGTTGTATTTAGTGAATTTTTTTATTTTCTTATAATTATAATTATAATTATTAATTCTATCATGTATAATAATTATAATCCATAGAGTAATAAAGGGTGATGACACATCGATTCCCTTGTTATTCTTAGAATATACATCAATATAATAATTATATAATCCATAAAGTAATAAATGGTGATGACACATCAGTCAAAAATTCTCTCATTACCCTCATTATTCTTCTTAAAATTCACAATCAGTCAACATTCCCTAATTATAAATGATTAAATGTACATAGAAATTGTAATAATAATAATAAAAAATGAAACCGGGTCAATGCGTTGGTTCGGTTCCCGGTCCAACCCGGTCCGACCAGCCGGGTCAACCGGGTCATTGACTAGTAAAGTATCGAAAAAACCGGGTTTTTTTGAGCCGGAATTCCCTAAAAATATGGTCGAACCGGGTCTTAAAACATTGTACGCAACCAATCCTAAGAATCAGTCTTTCTTGTACAGCGACCCGTATGACGGAACTTGATGCTCATAATTATAAGCGTACGCGCGCACTATGTTTAGATTAGGTTTTCATAACAAAAGTACATGGCCATTGAAGTGAGCATGTTTTCTATTTTTTTTTATTTTTTTTTTTTATTTTTTTTGTTTCTAGTGAAGTTATCAAAAGGTATACATTCTGGACAAAACCAGTCCAAAAGCAAGATCAATCTAGCCTTTGAATAACATGCTATCTCCTACTATTACTACTACTGTATTTATATTATGTTTAGCTAAGTGTAACATTATGGACTATAGGCCAAACCTAACATCCTAATATTGGTTTCTAAACAAGCATAAACTAAGGAAATAAACCCTTAGTGAAGTAATTATGGAGTAGAGTTCATCGTTATGCATGTAGTAGATTTGTGTTTCTATTAACGGATCATCACCTTTAAAGTTTTCGGAGTAACAGTGATAGTTGAACATAGTAGGAAAGGTGGCAAATTTTTCAAGTTTTTGTTGATTTTTTAAAAAGGGATAATTAGAAATTGGTCTGTAGATAAGCTCAAAAGTTGAGATTTTAAGAATATAAATAAGAGATCAAGATACTTTATAAAGAATGTTTTTAACTTTTTCAATTTTTGAGAAGAATATTTATCCCTTAACCTATGCCCTTGGGGCACAAGTTAGAAATTCCCTTATATCTCTACCTTACTTTTTATTCATTTTATACGACATACGTATAAAGTAGTGATAATATGAGATATTTAGTTAATTATACCATTCCGACTCTACAAACGGAAATCGGAAATGTGTATGTGTACTATAAATATGGGAGAGACGGAGAGAGTATTAATTTTTTTTTGGGGGGGTCAATTTTGGAAAGCCAACAAAAACAAAAACTTAAATAAGAAAGTGAGGATCCAAAAATTGTGTCCGTGAGTATTGCATTGCAGGAAGGAAGTCATCATCCTTTTTCTGCTATTCTGATTCCTCAAATTAGGGTTCCTGAATCTCGTTGCCATTTTAATTTGCAGCATCCAATCACCAACGAGTCTACTCGTCATTACCCTTCCATTGATCTCACACAGGTTAATTAATCACATCTTTCGACTATTTAATCTGTTATCGTTATTGAATACTGTAATTAACAAATGTTTCTAGCTCATTCGTTTATATTTCATTTTCATTTTAATTATTATCATATATTTATCAAATTTGTAACCGCTAACATCTGAACCAACTGGCAGTGGATTCAAATTGTTAATCTGGTTATTGTTTTGTGGATATGATTATAGTTACAGTTACTGTTTTTTCCTCTCTTTTTTTATTGTTATTTGAATAACAAATGCTAAAATGGATTTATTTTTCGGAAGGGATATATAATCATGTAAGTAAGGTTGTTAAGTATTGTGAATTTATACAAGAATATATGATTGTTATACTATGTTTTTGTTATTGAACATATTGATTTGTATATAACACTTGCATTCTATATATACTAACCATCATGGTTTTCGTATGCAGTATCCTACTTGTTAGTTAGTATTGGTAGCCATAGTAGTTTTCTGGGGTATAATGAGCTAAAAGGGAGACGCCTTTCGTGAGTGAGACTGTGTAAAGTACTAGCAGAATGGACTTAGAAAGTTATGTTCCTACTGTTTTTATGAATTCTTTAAAGAATGCTTCTGAACTGATCACATTTGCATATGATGTGCCTTTTGCTCGAGCTGTTGTTTTCGGAGTAAACATTGGAGGTATGGTTTTTCATACACTTCATTGTTGATTGATTCCAATAAACTTGTGATTCTGAAGTTGACATTTTCATGCGTGTTGACTATAGGTCATCTGTTTATGGAAGGTCTACTTGCAGTAGTGATCATCTTTTTGCTATCTCAGAAGAGTTACAAGCCCCCTAAACGCCCTTTAAAGACAAAGGTGTGACTCTTTTCTTTACATGATGTCTTATTTGACTTTTAATCCGTGTTCTGAATTTTGTAGGAGATAGATGAGCTATGTGATGAATGGGTACCCGAGTCTCTTATCCCGCCTGTTACAGAAGAGATGAAAAAGGAAGTTCCAGTGCTGTTAAGGTCTCGCTTTCTATTTTCCTGCCTATGTTATACCAGTCAAAATTTAATTGTTCAATGTTAAAAGATCTAATTACAGTCATGTGAGATGCCAAGCATGTGGGTTGCAGAATTATAAGAGTTCATTTAACATTGAGAAACTTTTGACATGCCATCTATATCTATATACATCATATGTACACAAAACTATATCCACAAAACTATAATGTTAGGCTCACACATTTTTTACAAAATTATATCCCCAAACTTAGGTGGACCAATAAAATAAGGAGAGAGAAGCATGAGAGAGAAAGATTGCATTATTGTGATTGGGACACATCACTTGCCACATCATTCTGTACCAACTATCTTTGTAAAATTTTGTGAGTGTAGCATATCTGAAATGTATATTAAGACCACACATGATTATAAAGCTGCATCACTTACAGTGCTGCAGGACCTCATACAATAATCAATGGCAAGGAAGTGGTTAACTTTGCTTCGGCAAATTACCTAGGATTAATGGGACATGAGAAATTACTTGTGAGTATACGAAGAACTTACTTTAATTACTTGGATACAGTTTTTTTTTTCTTTTTAATTCTTTTATAACTTTTATATGGCAGGATTCATGTACTACTTCACTGGAGAAATATGGTGTTGGTTCTTGTGGTCCTCGTCAGTTTTACGGGACCATTGGTAAAAACTAACTATTAATGCAAATAATCTTCTTATAAACTAAATTCAAGTACGAATGAGTTTTAGGAAGCAACTACAGACTCCTTTTTTCCCTCTTTTATCTAGATGTTCACCTTGACTGCGAATCCAGAATAGCAGAGTTTTTGGGAACTCCCGATTCCATTCTCTATTCTTATGGACTCTCAACTATGTTCAGTGCAATTCCAGCATTTTGTAAGAAAGGAGATCTCATTATTGTGTAAGTATATGTTATTTTGCTATGTGAATTATGTGATTAATTTCTCTTTGCTAAACTGTACCATCTCCGTTCCAAAATCATACAAGTCGACTTTCAACTTGTGAAGTCAACCCATCATCTCCAGGGTTGACTTGATTTTCTCTTTATTTTGATGACACAAATAATTATTATTATTACACTTCTATTGTAGCACTTTAAAATTTTATTTGAATTTTCTCCTATTGGTAACATTTAGCAAATTAGACATTGAGACCAGTGGCTTATTTACTAACTGGGATGACGTGATCGAATAAATCCTCGTGTGATCATAGAATAACACCTCCTATTATAGTAGTAGGATGGTCAAAAAAATGTATTTTTTTGTACGGGTCTGGTTGGGAAACACTTGGTCCCAAATGTTTTACTTATTTATAAATAGCTAGGGTGCTATAATTTCAAATAGTAATTATGTTTTGTTAATAAACTAGTTTTTGAATAGTTTCATTACGAGGTTTTGTGCAATCAAAATACATTTTGGGCAACTTTGACCTCTAGGACGCTTCCAGCCCATTTGAGCTGTTTCCGTGTAAGCTTTTTTTCCTTTATTTTATATTTTTGACCTGCTAGAAGTAAAACATTAACTGAATTGACCCATTGAATCGGTCAAAATTGCCACCTGTGCCCTATATGGTCCCATTGCTTTCTACTGTACCTACCCGAACTTAAGAATAACAAATATCGCTTGCAAGTTGGGAAGCTGTATGTGTAATATCTCTAATTTACAAGTTCACTTTGCTATTCTAGAGACGAAGGCGTTCACTGGGGGATACAAAATGGTTTACACTTGTCAAGAAGCACAATTGTATACTTCAAGCACAACGACATGCAGTCTCTACAGAGCACACTAGAGAAAGTGACTCAAGACAATAAGCGAGCTAAAAAACTGAGACGCTACATCGTTGTGGAAGCTGTATACCAGGTATTTCTTATCACTTACGTTTATCGTTTTTTAGACAAACGCGATTCTGCTTCAGTTGAGCTCTTGTTACGAATCCTCATGTAGATTCATATGGGCTTGAGACTTGGATTCAGTTTGTATAGGCTTTTAGCTTGATTCTTATGTGATCATAACTAAAAGTAGACACGTTAAAATTAATAAAGTTTCGTGTATGAAAGGTTTTCATCAAAACTCTCAAGGACACTTTAGAGTTAAGTCAACTAAATTTTTAGAATTATATTGGTACTCGTATAGGCTTCGTGAGCTTTGCTCATTAGCCTTACTGAGTTATCGAACTTAAACCAGACTAGACTTGAGTTCGGCTTGGATAGTCGAATGAAATCACTTGAGCTCACTAAGTTATCTTATGATGTTTATATAAGTTGTTTAAATGTTAGAATTCTGGTCAAATTGCTCCATTGGATGAGATTATCCAACTGAAGGAGAAGTATAAGTTTCGTGTTCTATTAGATGAGAGCAACTCTTTCGGTGTGCTTGGAAAATCTGGTTGAGGTCTAACTGAACACTATCAAGTTCCGGTATATACGTCTCTCTCTCTCTCTCTCTCTCTCTCTCTCTGTGCGCGCTTTGGTTTATGGTGTTTATTACTCGGGTTTAAGTTGAAAAAGGTGACGTGAGTCTTAATGTTGCAGCTTGATAAGATAGATATAATAACTGCTGCTATGGGACATGCATTGGCTTCAGAAGGTGGGTTCTGCACTGGAAGTCACAGAGTTATTGATCACCAAGTATGTACTAGTACCCCTACAACCATTATATCAACTTAAAACTAGCAGGTTTGACATTTGAGGTCAACAGGATTATTTTAAATTTCAAAATTGATATGGATTTGTTCAGTTTAAGTAAAAAGGCATATGTGTGAAATGTATGTTGTAAAGCTCATAAAGGGACTTTTGTGTCTGTAGCGCCTCAGTAGCTCTGGCTATGTTTTTTCTGCATCTCTCCCTCCATACTTGGCAAGTGCTGCAATTGCTGCTATTGATGTCATTGAGGAACACCCTCAACTCATTACAAAGTTGCGAGATAATTCTAAAAAATTAAGCACAGGTTTGTCTCTCCAGCATTAATAAGAATTACTTGTTTTGTCCGATGATACAGTAGATCATATGTTGGGATGTACTATACTACTATGTAAATCTCATTAGTTCCTTTCGCGGCACCATCAAATTACCTATTTTCCCTATTATTTATCACATCTATAGATTATTTCGATTTACCTGCAAGATGCTCTATTTTGTGTTTATTTTAGGAGGTTTAAACATTCTTTTGACTTGTATTCTTCACATTATAATTTACTACCGGATTCAATGTTTAAAAACTTCTACTCAATTAATAGTCGTGTCATTAAAACTTTAATGAGAAAGCGTTCTGACCTGATTTTTCGGCAATTGCAGAATTGTTAGGAATACAAGGCCTTGAACTTGCAAGTGATATAATGTCACCCCTTGTATTCCTCCGATTAAAAAAATCCACCGGGTCCTTGAAGAGTGACTTTCAGTTACTTGAAGATCTTGCTGATCGGGTAAGATTTAGACACCTCTAAAGTTTTCACCAGGATGCATTGTTGGATTATGTGAAACAAGTCATATTTGCATCGTGGTCAAGAACTACATTTGAGTACTCTATGAACATTGAACATTCATTTTGTTGATTTAATTATATGGTGTATAATAAAGAATTATGAAGAGACCATAAATGATTGGAAGCTAATTATTACGTTGATGGTTTTTTTTTTGTTACTTAAGAGAGATTAAATATGCAGGTACTGAAGGAACACTCGGTTTTTGTAACAACTTCTAAAAGATCGATGGTTGATAAATGCAATCTTCCTGTTGGGATCAGAATTTATGTTTCAGTTGCTCACACGGAATCTGATTTACAGAAAGCATGTGAATCGTTAAAGATTGTAGCAGATTCAATATTATCGGATCAATAACTAAATACTGGAATGTAACACCTCATCTTTGAAACAAATTTTGAAATGTGTTCCTTCTCTTTTTAGTGAGGGTTAATCCGACCGTTACTTAACGTGCTAGTTATTTATGTTCAAATTTTGAAATGTGTTCCTTCTCTTTTTAGTGAGGCTTTATCTTTTAAACATCAGAATCAGTTTAATTATATATGCCATATACTTTTTCTTAAATGCTTTCCCTAGTACTTCCCGCATCTAACAGATCAGAGTGAAACTGGTATGAAATATTTATTTGTTCTGGACTTCTGGTCTGTTTCTTGAGAAATGTTTTTCTTTTTCCAGACTCTTGAATCTTGAGTGTGCAAAAGTGGGAATCTGTTGTATTTCATCAGCACAACCACAGGTTCTTTGCAGCTTGATAAATGACTGATTAGCCGACATACTTGCACTAGCTCATCATACCTAATATGTCATATCTGAACCCATACTGAGGATTTGAAGCAAATATGTCCACGGTGAATCTAGCGTGTTACAATGCAGTACTGCCAGTACATGCTTTGTTTTTATAGAACATATACACTACTTATGATTAATGGTTTGATATGAAGCGCAGCTAGACCATTGGTTTAGATAGGTTTGTGAGAAAGCCACCTTTGAACCATATCAAAACATTCCACGGGCTTGTTCTCTGGAGCTGTGTGACTTCCTCCCTGTAAAAGTAGCAAATTAGTCTGGATTTTCAGTATGTATATGTAATAGATCATACATCTATATCTATATATTCCAGAAAAAATCCATTCTACCTTCACAGTGGCAAACACTAAAGAATAGTTATTGTGGACGTATGTCGTTTTGAACCCTCCAACTTGAGCGTCATTAGTATACCATGCATCCCAATTACTATCTGTAATCGTCATATTAAGAGAGTCTATCCAAGTACGAGTACCGACATGTGGAACCGTCATATCATGATCCCCACTTTTGCATTGAAAAATATGATACAAGTCAGTATTAATAAGAAGCATACATATTAGTGTAACCAAAAAGGAGCAGAAACTTTCAGTAGTACCTGAATATTAAAGCTCTACAATTTCTCTTACTTAACCTTTTGTGATAAACAACACTGCTGAGAACATTGAACTCATATAACGCCTTTGAACTTTCACCAACTGCGTATTGCATGTCTGTATTACATAGATGTGTCTCATTATTCCTGCCCTATATATAAAAGCAGCATTCCAGTTAGCCCATAAGTTTGTTGGTCATTATATACAAAATGCACCATATGTGATTATGTCGTGGTTGCCGTGAACGGGAGAAACTACCCAAATAACAAATGCGGGAATCTCGATGAACCCTGAAAGGGGCTTCTTAGAAAAACTCTGTTCTTAGTAACTCATCATGTTATTACTTGGTTAAGTGTCTTCAAATCTAATAATCTATGACCGTATTTATTTTGTGCATAGAACTTTCAAAACTTTTATTATGTGGATTCTAACCTATGATTATTGATATTTTATACATTATAATTTTATGACATGACAACTTGTATATGCAACGTGGTAGCATATATGGATGACACGCCAGTCAAATGAGCAACAATCGAAAGTTAGATAAACACAATACATAGTTTAAAATTATTGATGCAAATAATAAATTTCCAATCATAATTTATTACATCTTGATGCACTTATCCGAATTATATTATATTATATATTATACTATACCTTGAGTACGTTAAGTGCTTTCATCACATTTTTATCATTGGCCCACAAAGTTGCTAAATAATAATGTTCCTGTGGAGAGAAGATTGCATTCATGGTTAAATTCATGTGCAGAGAATGATGAACTAATGTGTCTTAAAAATATTAAAATGTGTATCACGTACATAACATGAGTTATCCTCCATGAGAAAAGATTGTGAAGGAATCATTGTAATCGGATTGGCCCGAATTGATCTAGAGGTTCTCCTTCTTATCGGATTTACGCCACGAAATAAACTTGTTGAATCACAGCAACGATCCAGAATGTTATACAAATTAATGTCACTAATGCGCTAACATTGAAGATACAAGGTATTAGTTAGTGACACGAAAAGAAAGGGTTAACTGCATCAATATGCAATAAAGTATGACTGAACAATTTATTGTGTGTGAACTTCTAAATCTTCGGTTATGTGTATCTAAAACTTACTTTGTTCACTTCATCGATGCATGACATGCATCGAACGTTGTTAGGATCGGCTTCTTCATACTCTCCATGGCAATTTTTGGTCGTTGACTAGATTTCAGAAAATGAAATACCTTGTATTATGAATTATGAATAAACGTACGCAAATAAAAAATTCCAGTTGAAATTTTTGTTACCTCAAATAACTCTTTGGATATAAGTGCCATACGATAGACATATTCGAGCCTAGAGTTTATATCACCACTTTCATCTGTCAACGGATTTCCCACCAAGTATCCCTTTCATTTAGCATCTCCAAATTAGCACTTTTATAAATATAATCATTTAACTTCCACCTTTCGTTCAAAAGAATTTGGAGAAAAATAACTTTAAATATTTATTTATTTACTAGCATTAATTAAAATCCTGTGTATACATACCGGACGTTAAACTTTTTTATTCAATAGTTATGAGTATATAAAAATGTATATGATTAAATTGTAACATGTTATCTTGGTTTTATTTTTTGCAATAGAGCTTGAATTGAAACTAAATTATTTGTGGTTGTATCTATATATTAAGCAATCTAATCAGTAATCATATATCGATTCCAAATAATAGGTTTACTTGATAAAAAGAATGTGATAGAATTAAATTAGAAAAAAAAATCATGTCTTTGATAATAATTAGCATATAAGAAAGTTCTAAGTGTTAAGAATTATCAATTACGTACTCAAATAATAAAATATTAATTTTAAACATATCACGAAATTATATACTCAACTTATTCGAATCATGCATCAAATTAAATGAATACTACTGAGTTTATTAATTGGTTTTCTAAGTAAAAAAATCAACAATATTAATAACATTGATTTTTAATAAATACTATTCATATCCATTGATAATTACTCGCACAATATCCACGCTATGCAGCGGAATGTATCACTTTATGATAATTCACAACTCCGCTATAAGTGTATGTTATATTTATTATCATTTGCCGATGAATTGGTAACGATAACTTGATGTATAAAGTTGAATATTTGAAATACGGGAATTAACAGTGCAAAATATTAGAGTTAATTGCATGGATGGTCCCTGTGATTTACACACAGTAACACACCTTGTCCCTATACTTTAATTTTTGCAAGGGCAGTCCAAAAACCTAAAAGTTATTGCGCATTTAGTCCCTCATCCGTTAAGTTTAACATTTAAGTGTTAAATACAACCCAATTCATTCATGGCATCGAAACAGCAACAAACGGAGATAACTCATCGGTGTCACCACTAACGATGTTACTCCGCAGGTGAAGAAACTCCGACCAATGTTACCCTCCGGCCATCATCTCCGGCGCCATTTGGGGCCAATATTTTCGGCTTGTTTAGAACGACGTCGGTGTTATTAACTAAAAAGAGAATAAACTACTCGTATAAATTGAAAAGTAAGGGTATTATGGTCATTTCATTGTATTTAACACTTGAAATGTCAAACTTAACGGATGAGGGACTAAATGCGCAACAACTTTTAGATTTTTGAACTGCCCTTGTAAAAACTAAAGTATAAGGACTAGGTGTGTTACTGTGTGTAAACCATAGGGACCATCCATGCAAATAACTCAAAATATCATGAAAATGATTAAGTTATTACAATATGAAAATTACACAATTTAAAAAATAAATATTGAATCTTATTATAAACATTCAATTGATTAAATGTAAATATAATCATGATAATCAAATCTATACCGTACGTTTTGTTTTCTACTTATCTCATATTTATAGTAACTTGATAAAATTAGTGTAATTGATTTGGTTTGCTTCATTTAAAATATAAGAGATATTATATATGGGTAGTTTTGACATTTCCATATGTTGAGTCAAATTTTAAGATAAAAAATAGAAATGTATTATAGATAGTAAAGATAAAGATAATATTTTTTACATTAAGTGATGATGAATATGTACAGCTAGCGTGTAATGAGTATTATTAACACTTTCATCTTCCTACTAAAAAGCTGGGGTAGTGATCCGTACACCACTATTTTTTATTCATACACCACACCACTTTTATGATTTACAGTAGTGTTGTACAATTGTACAATACAAGACTATTAAGCATATTTGGTGGTATATGAATAAAAAGTAGTAGTATAAATATCACTCCTCAAAAAGCTGCTGTGTGTAATTATGACGTGGCAATAAACATGATTTTTCATTATGGATGCCTAACGTATATTGTTAGTTGGTTAAGTTATTAAATAGTTGCAAGCTTCGATTATCATTTATCAATACAGAATAGTCATCATGGTCTCTAAAAGAAGCAGTACTCATTCGATCTGCAGTTAATTACCTTAACGTTTATGACAGGCTGTAATCCTTCCTCGTTACCTTTAAAATGAGAAAAGGTAAATTAGGTTAACTGTCTAAATATATAATGTATCTTCAAAGCTTACATAAAATTCTATTGTATTTGCAACTTTGAAAATATATATAGAGTATCATTATCATTTTTGTATATATATATATGTAATCTAATGATGATTTATTATTACGTACCCAGATTTTTTTTTTATGTATATGTAACTTACCACATCACCAAAATTGAGGTCACATCAATTGGTTGAATGCTATAAATGTTGGCCACTTACAATTAGGGGTGTCACTTTTATCCGGAATCTGAATAATTCATCTGATTCAATCCGATTTAGGTTAAATGGACAGGATTATTTGGATTACGGATTGCTTAAACGGATTATGAATTACTTAAATGGATACACGGATAGGATTAAGGATCAAAATTAAATTGTTTGGATATATCCGTATAATCCGAATAAGAATCAAATAATTAAATAATATTTTTTAATAATATATTAGATATTAATGTTATACTAAAATGTTGTGTTATTTAGAATTATGTTATTATTTATGTAGAATTGGAAGATATTGGTACTTATAGTCAAAATTGGAGATAAATTTGCAAGTAACAGGTATAAACTTTCCTTTTTAATTGTTATTACATATTGTACTTTACTACTTTGTGTAATAAATAAACACATAAAGAGTTACTATTTTTTCAGTTTTTGAAGAACGGAGCTCTGAGATTTTGGATGCTATGAACTTAAGAAAAGAATATTTAATACTTTTTGGTTGTTTTGGGACTCCTCTTTTGGATTAGATTGATTGGAGGTGTATTTAATTTTGGAACTAGGAATATGTTTGGATCAAATTGTATGTTAGAAGTTGGAATTGGAATTTGGATGTTATAATATGATATATCGTTTCATCTTATCTTATGTTTGTTTATATACTTGTTTTAAACGTAAATTTAATTTTACTCGATATCACACATTCACACGTTCAACTTGAGCTTATTCGGATGAAACCGTTTAATCCGAAAATTAATCCGAACCATTTAATCCATATCCGATTAATACGTTTCTTATTTGGATTGGATCAAGGATGAACTTGAGATTGTCCAAAATCCGATTAATCCGATCCGAATAATCCGAAATCCGAACAATCCGTCCGAATAACACCCCTACTTACAATAACTACAATTAAAAACTTAATATGTAGGGCTTCATGTCTGGAAATATATCAAATTTGTGCTCGACGTTTATTATGTATACGTTTGCTATTTTTAATGCATCCAACTTTTAAAAAGGGTGTTTTGATGATGTGTCATTCGCTGAAGGTGTCACGTAGCATCTGGAGAGTTTGACACATCATCAAAATGTCACCAAAATACACCAAAACATACTTTATGAATGTTTGATGCATTAAAAATAGCAAACTGAAGTTTGGTACATACAATAAACATCGGGTATAATTTAAGCGCATTTCCAGACACTAACCCCTAATACGTATCATAGAAGGTTTAAAAGTTGTATTCTCGCAATGATTTTTATGTAAAGTTTTATAAATGTTATATCATTAATTATTACGGTTAAGAAACATGTAGCTAGATCCTAAGGTATAAAATACGGAGTAGTTAAATAGGTAGACTAGAAGGTATTTATGTTACTGGTATTATCTTGAACACTTAATTTTGGTATAACAATTGTGCTTAATAGGAAAACCTAGAAATAAAATTCTCTTGCGTTCCCACGTTTACGTATTGAACGAGAATGTTCGCGTCGCGCTTCGTTGCGAGGTATTTGGGGCTAGCTTTATATGGATTTAGCAAATTATAATTTTAATTTTAATTAAAAATATAGCACTAATTAAAAGTAATAGGAGATAATAATCGAATTTATATAAAAATCAGGGGAACTTTTGTATTAGTTCGTGATAAAACAAATTTAATTCAAATAAACTGAGAGAATAATAATAATTTAAAATCTCATCCAAATTTAATTATATTTTCTTTACAAAAATAATAATTTTACAAAAGAACTAACATTAAATAAACGTGATAGTAAAAAGTGACTTGTTTATTCATGAAGTGCATAGTCTTATATAATTTATTAAGAAAACCGAAGGTCGAGAAAATGCAAAAAAAATAAAAAAATAAAAATAAAAAAAATCTAAGTCTCATTATAGTAAAAAGTGACTTGTTTATTCATGAAGTGCATAGTCTATTATATAATTTATTAAGAAAACCGAAGGTCGAGAAAATGCAAAAAAAAAAAAATTAAAAAATTAAAAAAAGTAAATCTAAGTCTCATTATAGTAAAAAGTGACTTGTTTATTCATGAAGTTACCAATGGGGCTTTGCCTCAGTGGTACCGCCGCCGTAAATCCCCATGTCCCACCCGGGTTCAAGCCTCTGGAAGTACAAAAAATCCTATGCTCCGTGTGTGGGGTCACTGGGGCCAGGTGTTTAGCCGGACGGGTTGCCTCTTGCGGGTGGGGCTCCGTGGATCTACGGATCCGGGGTTAAAGGTTCCCTCCAATAACCTTTTTTTTTTTTTTTATTCATGAAGTGCATAGTCTATTACTAAGTATATTATTTATAGAGAAGAGTTCAATTGAGACCATTTATTTTGTCTGAGAATAGGGGAACCAACCACAATATGTCATGTGGCACTTTTTTCTCTCTCATCCACGTTTTTAAAAATTAAATATCTCACAAACGACAAGTCAAAAAATCATAAAAATTGCACCATATTTTTCAGCGTTTTATCCTCTTCGATTTGCCGTCCATCAAGGCATACTTCCGACGAACTTTTTTTTTTCATTTTTTTGTGGGTTTTACATATTAGTAACACATGTGTTAGTGATTGATTATACATTTGATTTAGGGTTTAGAGTTAGGGTTTAGAACTAGGGTTTAGGGTTAGGGTTTAGCAGGGTTTAGTATTAGGGTTTAGTAGGGTTCTGGGTTTAGGGTTTAGTATGATATACCCCAAACTCCCAACCCTAAACCCTAACCCCTAAACCTCAAACCCTAAACCCTAAACGCAACACTGTAACACACGTATTAGTAATGTGAAACCTACTAAAAATAATGGAAAAAAAAAACTCGTCGAAAGTATGCCTTAATGGACGGCAAATCGAAGAGGATCAAACGCTGAATCTAATGGTGCAATTTTCATAATTTTTCGATTTGTCGTTTGTGAGATATTTAACTTAAGGGGTAAATGGGTTATGTATTCTCTTTGTACACATGGTACCATATCATTGGTTCCTTTATTCTCACACAAATTTTTAGTCTCATTTGAACCTTACCCTTAAGAAGATTCCAGATCAGAGGGGCAAGACTTTTTGGGAGGGCAAGGAGGGCAAGTTTATCGTGTCCGTCAGTTTTCAAGATCAATGGCCTAGATTCGTCCAGCAAGGCACGGGGTTTGTTTGGTATTTATCTCATACTTTTGGACTAAAGTGCAAAATGCTATAAAGATTGAAAGGGCAATTTTGTGATTTCACCTGTAACATACATCACCATCCTTCTGTATCTATCAAATCCGGTCAGATGATTTTTTTTGTCACAATTAGTTCCACTCTCTCTCTCACAATCAAAAACATACAATATCATTCCAAAAGACACTCTCAATCTCAAAATTCTAACTTCAATCCCTAATATTATCATTCAAAGTTTCACAAATATATATCTCAATCGCGAAAACGCTCGTGATCTGTTCTTGTTCGTGAGATATATGACGAAATTAGTAGAGGAAATGTTTGAATCTGTACCGTAACTTCCAAGATCGATCACGTGAAAGAAGAAAGCGAAGGAATCGTACCTCATAAGTGAATTATTACGTTTTATCCTTAATATTTTTGTTGAAACTGGATGTTTTTTTAATTGATTTTGTATTTGCGTAATGTTACGGTGAAGAACACGTTATCAAACCGAGTCTAAGAGTCGATGAAAAAGAAGGAACTCAACGCATTGGTGATTTGAATGTAGAGGTACGTATTATCTCTACTACTGGTTCTATTTAGTCACAGTATTTGTGTTATTATGTTATTATGTTGATATATTTGTTGATTTCTCATTATAATTATCTGTTATGTATATTTCATGATTTAACTTCATCATAATTTTTTGTATATTATTTCACTGCATCATGCTTATGTATAACTAGTGTATGATGCAGTTATTTTAAAGGCGTTAAGAAGTTTTGATGTTCTATATATTATTAAGCAATGGTATTTTATGGTTTGATGCAGCTGATTTGTATGGTTTTTATGTATTAAGATTTGTTTGTATACCGTTACCTAATTACTTTTTATACTATATAGTACCAATATATTTAACAATAATTTATCTATATTTCGCAATATTCAAATTCGGCTGCATCATAGTTCTTTTTTCATTTAAATTCAATTCGGCTGCATCATAGTTCTTTTTTCATTTAAGGAGCGAGATTTGTTTGAAAGGTACGAAAATATGTGTAAGTTATTGGTTATTGTTAAGTAATTACGTTGTAGATACTGTGTTTTAGGTTTTTAGGTATATTGCATTTTTACATTGTTGTGTGCATTACATTTTTACATTTTTGTGCGTACTACACATTATGTTTTGATACCCTGCATCATATGTTTTCGGTAAATGATATTTTTAGAGCAAACGATATAAGAAGAAAGTACGTGACAATATTTTGCTATATGATTATAAAGATGGCGTGGAGCATATTCAGGCTAAAAGGTGAAGGCATACAATCAAATTGATTAGGAGATAAGGGCCGGGATGTGATGGTTAATATCAACAAGTATTCGACGAACATGAATGACAGCTACTTATTTTCTGCTACATCTTACATAACTGCATCTTAAATGCAATTAATGTATAATTTTGTTAGTACTATTTACTGCATCTTATATTTTTGTTACTGCATCTTATGCTTTTTTAGCATTTTTTATGCATTTTTACAGCTTGATTTTAATTTTGAAATTGAGAAATTACTAGTACTTGTTTACTGCATCTTTGTATATTGTTATTGCATCTTATGTTGTTTTAGCATTTTATGTGTTGAAATAATAGAAAAAACTATTAGTACTTATTGTTACTGCATCTTATGTTTTTTTTTACCATTTTTATGTGTTTGTAAATCTTGGTATTATTCTTGAGTTTTAAAATTTAATATTAATTGTTTACTGCATCGAGTGTATTTGTTACTGCATCGTGTGTATTTGTTATTGCATCGTATGTATTTGTTGCTGCATCGTGTGTATTTGTTACTGCATCTTACATTTTTTTGGCAATTTCGCTGAATCTTTCATATTAACAAGTTTTCTGATTGAAAAAAAATTTAGACAATTTTTTGATGTTTTCTCAAGCAGGTCCAACACTTTATCAAAATTGCAAAATAGTCTATGCCCCTCCCTTCCTCTTCCCCTCTGAATATATGTGTATATATTGAATCAATTTTAAATTTGTATACTTTTCTACCTTCCATCTATTGTAGAACTGTAGGTATTGATCGATCAATTGAGTTCTATTATTATTTTGATTCTCTCATGTTGAAGCTGCTATCATATGTGTTTCAACATCGTTTTTCATGGAATAGTTGTATATTAAGCTTTCTAACTCAGTATGTTGTTGTGTGTATGTTGCTCCGTATACGCGATCGATATGTATATAGTTGTGTGTATGTTACTCCGTATACGCGATCGATATGTATGAACTCTGTATGTATATTGCTTTGTATATGCGATTGATTTATATGAATGTTGTATAGATGTTGCTTTTGTATACACGATCAATACATATGAAAAATGTATGTATATGTGATCGCTATACGAACAGAGCATATGTATATCTATTTGTGTACGTGATTTGTATGAATCGCTAAAAATTGGGATATGGAAATCGATCTGCTAGTGACTTCATTTTTTTATTCTTAATTTTTTATTTATTTTAAAATGATGTAAATATTTCGGTCAGTTGGGGCGGCATGTATTAAAACTGGTTAAAGGACGAAAGTGCCCCTGATGTTAGTAACACCTGGCGCACTGTGGTTGGCCCAATTCCTGCTCACTCTTCCACCCCTAAAATCGGTGCTTCTCTGATCCGTTCCCTAAATTAATACAATGAATTATTATTATTATTATTATTTTGCAGCGGTCAACCCAATTTACTTAAGAGGTAAATATATATAACGATGGTTTATACTTTGGTTATATATATACTAGACCACAAACCCGTGTATACACACGGGTCATAATTTTTAAATTTGTATTGTATATAAATTATATTGTTGTGATAAAATTGTGTGGGTGTGAGTAGCTTTGTATTCGATAAAACATTTATAAGAAGGCAAAGATCAATAAATCAAATACGTATTAAAAATTAAGAGAATGCGAAGATCATTAAGTCATAATGAATTTAACTATATATACCTAACTCAAAAGTATTAATGTAAACACACTATCTAACAATTATAGATGTTAAGATAATATATCACCATCACTACTATATATAAAGCATATATACATAAGAGTGGGTTCTTATAAAAATGCAAAAAAAAAATAAAAAAATTGAGAATGGAAGAATCAATAGGATTGCTCCATTTCTTTATAAAACTCACTTCTATTTTTACCCTTATGGTTAATTATCTCACAAAACGTAAATTCATAAATTATAAAAATTACAGATTCGGACCCAGCGTCTTTTTCTCTTCGATTAGAGATGTCATAAGCAATACTTTCAACGATTTTTTTACTTCATTTTTTTACCGGATTCTACAATATAATCACATGTGATTTATGATACAAAATTAAAATTTGTTCACGATTATTTATTCATGGTATATATTATTTAACACGTGATTACAGTTTAATATTCATCCACATTAATAGTTATAAGTAAAAAATTAAAAAATTACATTAGTTTTCATTAAAAATCACATGTGATTGTTATTTGTACATTTAATCACAAGTGATTTGTTATATAATCACATATGATTTTCATCTGAAAATTGATATTTGATGAGAAATTTACTGATATATTGTAATTCATGTATGATTTCAACTTAATTTTTACTTAATTATACAATTATAGTCAAAGATTTGAAAATTCATATTTTATTACTCTTTAATCACATGTGATTGATACTTTGATATTCAATTTCATGTGATTACAACTTATTTTTTCATGTTATAATCTCTTTAAATCATCAATGAGTTGAATTTAAAGTTTAATTGGAGATATAATCGGGTGTGATTATTTTTTAGTGTTAAATCACATTTGATTTCACATTACAAATTTTTAAAACCCAATAAAAATGAAAAAAAAAAACTTTATCGAAAGTATATCTTGTAGGATCTAGAATCGAAGAGAAAAAGACGTTGATTCCGAATATGTAATTTTTATAATTTATAGACATACGGTTTGTGAGATATTTAACTTTGAAAAAAAAGAGGTGAAAATGGGTATTTGAAATAGAGCAATCCTATTGGTTCTTCAATTCTCTATTTTTTTACCATTCATTTTTGAACTTTCCTCATACACATAAATCTTAAACTGGTCTTAAGGAAATGACTATATTGTCCTTAACTTATTTTGGCATATTAGCATTACCATTAATAAAATTATTTCTTATTAATCTATTCTATTTACTATACACAAACATATAAGTACAATTTCGTATTAAAATTAAAATGTACAAAGCACATACAATAAATTTTAAAATTTATATGTAACTTATCATTGTATCTTACACCGTCGCATTGTGCGGGTATATTATTCTAGTTAATGTAAAAACCGTTTCTAAAATTGTAGTTTGAAGTTGTAGTACGAAGCAATTTTATAGAAGTTAATTCAATTCGATACTATGCTAGGCATAAAAGCCTAACATGATTGTTATTTCATTATTATTGAAACATATTTAGTTAGGGATATTTAGGGCTGATTTTTAGTGCGACCTTTTTAATACCTCATTTTTATTTATTCAGTTGATTTGAATACATAACCATAAGATTTTGCAGGTGGTGGTTTCAATACCACATATGTTAGAACTTAAACGGATTATTTTGAAAATTTTGAATTAAGATTCAAGTATGACATATAAATATAAGTGCTAATAAGAATATAGAGTTCTAGATGAATTCATGAAATTGTGAGAATAAGAAAATTCTTTTTGACATATAACTATTAAAGTGTCATGCATTGATTTAATTCTACTAATTAAATGATGTGTTTTGTAATAATATTACTATAAGAGTCACGAAAGATCAATCATATTTGTTTGTTGTTACAAATTATAACTACTATCTTACATAATAACATAATACTAATTAGATTTTAAACCTGTGTATACAGTCATTTATTTTTAATATGAAATTTCTAATTTAGTATCTTGTTTCTAATAATAAAGTGTGTAATGAACAAAAATTTATTACAAAAAATTTTCAAATAAATCATATATGATTGTAAAGTTTTTAAGCAAAAAAAAAAAAAAAATTGTATTGTTACGGTGACAAAAATCCACGAAAATATCTTCAAAAGCTTTTAGGTTGATTATCTATACTTCTATATCTATACTAATATATAAAACATTTTAATGTTTAACATCTTAAATTTTTTTACTAATTTACCCATATTGAATGAACATTACTTTAAATCAAAAAGTCTTTTTTGAAATACTACTTCTTTTCATTTTGGTATCTTATCTGTTTTTGATTAATTAATTTCAAAATTGTAATGAAAATAAATTAATCAGTTGTCAACTTTTATACTTTGGTTATATATATATATATATATATATATATATATATATATATATATATATATATATATATATTGAATTTTACACTTTTTATAATTGTATGTATTCAACTTTAAAACATCTTATTGTATGTATTTAAGTTTTAAAACTATCCTTTGTATGCGTTTAACTTACTAGTGTTTGTATTGAACTTACAAAAAACTTTTCAATTTATGTAGCAAAAAACATACAATAGACGGTTTTAAAACTTGAATACATACAAATATACCTAGAAGTGTCAAAGTTGAATACATACAATTTTGAAAGATGTAAATTTCAATACATAACCAAAGTATAAATACAATAGTGAAAGATGTACCAAATGGCCCTCGGCAGTGAGTGTATATATTCTTCGAGGATTTCATGGTTGTACATAATATGTGAGTTAAATTATAGAATTACCGTTCTTAAAAAAAAATAGTGAAAGATGTAAAAGAAAAAGGATTTGTGGCTTGTACCTTTGTATAGCTCTTCTGTGATAATCGGAATAATAATCCCGGAGTATGAAATTCCAGTAACATACATGGGATTTTTCACAAACTTGGGGTGATCCCGAATAAACTGTTCGTGCGCATAGTACGTAATTAATTATTAGTAACTTTTAAATTACAAAAGTATCTGATGTTGATTTACCTCGATCTTAATTAAACTTGCAGTAATTATATAAGTACCTTTCTAATAAATTCGACAGTTTGCATTGCCGATAACGTATCACTAGTCTGAGCTGCTTCTACGGTTGTTGTATACGAATATCCGGTTAATGTCGGGCCATCCAAATATATGATATTCGCCAGCTGAAAATATCAGATTGCGTATTGCATATATATATATATATATATATATATATATATATATATATATATATATATATGATGATTATATGATAGGATGAGATTGATTAGCACAAATTATACGTCGACTATATACAGTTACAATTAGTACCTTGGTCCAAGAATTTGGGTCCAACTCTAAAGGTGGGACACCATCTATGAAATCTCCATTTTGCAGTTTCATTGGACCTATAAAAACATGCATTTCCGAAACTATAATCCCCCCTAATCAATTTTGAGATTATACAGGACGTAAGCTAGCTAGTACTGATGAATACCAATTTCGAACAAGAAGGCATGCAAATTGCTACAACCAGGTCCTCCGGCGAGCCAAATTATGAGTGGATCCTCATCCGGGTTACCTTCGGACTCCACAAAGAAGTAAAATAACTTCACATCTTCATCTTCTCCTACTCCAATATATCTGCATGCATCCTCCAAATATATAGTTAACCATAACTCATAAAATCGTCTAACTAAATACAGCTATATATATATTAATGTTCATGTGAGGAGAGAGAGAGAGAGAAAGAGAGAGAGATAAGTGTACGTACCCTGTTTCTAGTTTAAAAGGAAGAGGGGCTGCATAGCCGGGTAAGGTTTTGACTATAGTGTGAGATGTAATGAAAGTTGAGGAAGCCAAAAGGAGGATAACAACAAACCTCATATACATACTTCTCATTATGTATATGAGGAATAAGAAAAGGAATAGAAGATGTGTGGATTTGTTTACTGAGGTGGGTGCAGGTTAGGACTTTTACATGGATGTCTGCTAGATACAAATCTATGAGGATTACACGGAATCAATGGTTAAGGTCAGAAGTGGATCCAAGTTAATGTGTATGCTAGCTGCTGGATGAGTGGATGGTATTTTGGTTGCTGCTGATGGTTAATTACTTAATTTATGTCCTCGGTGATGGTACGGCGAACTGAGTGAAGTTGGTACGGCGAACCAAAATCGAAAACTAATCGTCCCAATTCCAGTGGTATGACGCGCCAAATCGGACTGATAAACCGGTCAACGCCGGTCAACAGCTCAAAATTGGTCGGATCGGCCACAAAATAGGACTGAAAATCGAATCTTGTGGTCGGAGATGGAAGAAATCCGGGCATAAAGAAATCAAACCAGGCCAACTCGGTCGGAGAAGGAAATTATTACAATCAAACAATATTCCATACCCAAGATTATGATAATCTCTGATGCTACTTTTGGCACCCGTGCAGAAAACTTCTTTCCATTTAAAGTTAAAAAATCATTTTTTTATTTTCAGAAAGAAAGATCGTTGAGACTTGAGACAAAGATCGTTGAGACTTGAGATTGCAGTTGAGAAAGAGAGATGTAGATGAGAAAGAGAGATGCAGATGAGGAGAATATCATGATTGATATGTAAAAACAAAAAATATAAAAGGTTTATATGTTAAACCATTTTTTCATATTGTCTTTTAGCCCTTCAAGTTTTCATCTTTAATCTTTTGTTAAAAACAGTCCCTGTACATAGTACAGCCTGATTTCTTTGCACTTGATGCATTGCAAAATGGTACTGATCCATAATAAATTACAAAATTTGAATATATGGTACACCGTACCGCTTCATACCGAGCCAGAATACATGGTACACCGTACCGCTTCGTACCGAAATGAACCTACCCCTCCGTACCGAATTCGTTACCTCTAGCGAATTGCGTACCCGTATTCCGTACCCGTACCGGAGCGTACCGCGATTTATGTGACTATGGTTAATTTATGTCCTCGTCTTCTAGTGGCTAGTCTAGTATTGTTGCAAGTGTAATTTGTTCCTGGTGACTAAATTACGTATTGTAATTTAGTTTGTTTGTTTTAGTCGTTTTTGGGTGTTGTGGTGGCCCATACTCTCTTGTACGTAGTATCTAGTTTTTGTTTTGGTAATATTTCAATTGTCTGCTGTATTCAAAAAAGGGAAATAGTACAAACATTTGTACTCTGACATATAATTCAGGGATCAATAATGATCATGTTTAAATATTTAAGGGATGAATTTTGAAAATATTTTTTTTATTTTACTCTTCAAAGTACCTTTCTTATGTAGTGTCTACGGTACCTAAAAGGTAGTGTCTACGGTACCTATACTATCCCCCATTTAGAAATTGTTAAAAAAAACGGATTAGTGGTTGTTAAATTATATATGTTAATACTTGATATATTTTAGATGAAAAACATATAATAACAAATGCGAAAAGACTCACACGGTGAAATAAATACGGTATAAACCGATTATCAAAATTTAGTTTTGTAGTTTAATTAGTTGCCATATATATTTAGTTTTTTAAGTATTGAGAAAGAGAATTTGGTATGCATTATAGGTAAGTAAAAAAGAGGATATAAATAGGGGAAATTAATTAATATACCACTTTTTCTACAAGCATAATTCGTTTTGCCCCTTTAAAAAAAATTGACGTTTTGCCCTATCCGGTCACAGGTCGCATAATGCAAACAGACAAATCAACCCCAAAAACCGGGCGCACTCACCTACTTTTTTACTTTTTCACGAATCAATGCCTTTACGTCACTGTAACTTACATACTTGTCGGGAAAAACGGGGGTCGCAGGTCGCAGTCTTGGACTTGCGACCGACTTATGTTGTTGCTGTCGGTTGTCTTTTACTCGTGTTTTGGTACTGGTCGCAGGTCGCGGGACACGGGTCGCAGGTCGCATCATGCGACGTGCGACCGGATAGGGCAAAACGACAATTTTTTTTTTAAAGGGGCAAAACGAATTATGCTTGTAGAAAAAGTGGTATATTGATTAATTTCCCTATAAATAGTTAAGATAAAAAAATTCAAGCTCATATATATATTGAACCAATATGCACATTCGTTCACATAAGAGAACACAAATTTGAAGTATAAATTTTTTGAAAGAAAGTTCTTAGAGCCTTCGTTAAAACTTTCAGATATGCATTAAAACTTGTAGAATAATCATAACCAACTCTATGTCTACCTTTGAATTTATTTTGACACCATGAATTTTGTTATAGATACAAATTCATTTTGCACGTCTCAAAGCTTTAACAAAGCCCTAAGGGCTTCTGTTAGCCGAACTCAATTAATTTAACCATACTTTTTCTTTCGACACTATAATATCCTTCTCAATTTTATATTCAGGTATGAGACCTTTTGTAAGAAGATCGTATGTGACGCATGAGAATGTCTTATGAGTTACCTTCCGATGATTAAATAATTAAGTATCATCATGTAAATATAGTTTTAGTTCACGATGTAACATATGAATGTTGAATTACATACTTTGTTGTTGTAAAAATTATATACATACACCCATTTAGTGATATTATATTTCTTAAAGTAAGGTTTGGTCCATATTTTCGACATGTGCTATAAATCTCCATACCAATTATTGTGGTAATAAAGTAGGTGTTAGGTGAAGAAAAAAGATTTTAACAATAAGAACCTTAAGATTATAATAATGAGACTATATTATAGATCTAAGTTCAAATGAGTACAACAACATTGTGTGAGAATAAAATAACAAATTGCGTCACGTGTCATAAAATCTATTTTCCTCCACGTTTTTAAAAATTAAAATATCTCACAAACGATAAGTCGGAAAATCAAAAAAATTGCACCATAAAAATAAGAGTTTTTTTCTCTTCGATTAGAGATATGACAAGGTGACAACAAAAAAGTATTAATTTTTTCACACATAAATTTCCGGTGCAATTACATATTTCCCCCTAACATTTTGCAAACTAACATATATACCCATGCATGCATTAGTATCATTGTACATCATGCAATAAAAACTTGTATTTGGGTATATATGATATATTGACAAGTTTTGAGATGATATATGTAATTTTCCCTAAATTTCCACACAACCTTACCCTACTGATTTGCCGTGGGAAAACAAAGAGTTACACGCATAAAAGCGTTGAAAAGAAAAACAAAGGGAGAGTTTCAATCTTTAACCACAAAAAGTGTGGAATTTATTTTAGAAAGTAACGTAGATGGCTAGATTTGGACCATCAATCAAATCCATATATTCATATTATATACTTGGTACAAAATTGATACAGTATTTTATCATGAAAACATATTTTATCATAAAAACATAAATATAAAATACGACTTGTGAGTGCGTGAATTGATATTGGATCAAAACCCGACCCACTACTTGGATCCAAACCCGACCGCACTACTTTTGAAACCCGACCTACTACATTGGCCCATCAATAGAATGAACTACCCTCCGTATTTTCATCAAATCTAAATCTATCTAAATCTAATTTAATCTAAATCTAAATCTAAATACAATTAAAAGTGGATAGTTAGTAATATGCCTCCACGTGTCACCTTAATTAAGCTTACAACGTAAGTAATTAACCATTTACAAAAGTATTCGGTTGGCACGACGGTTTAAACGGTCCTATTTAATCTATATATTATCCTATTCAATCAAATTTTAATTTACTAAGCTTCACTTATTAGTTTTTTATAATACATGGACTTTAAACCCGTGTATACACACGGACCGTTGATTTTTAATATGAAATTTCGTATTTAGTATCTTGTTTCTAATATTAAAGTGTTTAAGTTAATATGTATATTAAACATCTAGTTAGATTCATAATAATATCACTTTATGTTAATTGATTTATGGGTAAATGTATTTTGTCGGCATCGTACCCCCCTGTTTGTTCCGAGTTAAGCAACCTACCATTAAAACTCTCATTGTCTGCAGTAAACTGGTTAATGTTGTATCGATATCAGCAATATGGTAACCGGTTACCGGGAGAACCGGTAAAATTACTTACGTGTCATTTTTTAAGGCCATATGATGTGGTTGCCACGTCATCATTTTGTAGGTTGTAACAGGTAAAAACATAGTTTGCAAAGATTGTAGCACATAAATAACCGGTTTGTTGCATACATTGGGAATTTTAGGGGTAGGTTGCTTAACTCGGAACAAACAGGGGGGTACGATGCCGACAAAATATATTTACCCTTGATTTATATAAGTAAGGATTAAAAATTAACCGTTTTTGAAACCAAGTTAGTAAAAAAAATTAATTATTTTGATTATATATTAACATTTTCAAGTAATTTCATTCCTAATCAGTGAATTAAATATAAAAAAAATACGGATCAATTTGGATTTTAATTAATGAATTGAATTTCCTTTTATATGTAAGTGAGTAGTTGATTAAAAAATATTATTTTATAATAAGTTAGAGATATTTTAAAATTTATTAAAATCAAACAATTTAATTGACAAATTAAAAGTTAATTAGAATGATAACATCATAAAGGTGTTTCCAATATATAATTTATATTATAAGATAAGATAATAACTAAAATAACTTAACTTAATTTATATATAAACACTCATATCTATCTCTTTATTATATTTGTCCACCGATTCTACAATCTTATATATTCTTATCCCCAAATTTTATTTTGTTTTTCATTATTCCTCAAATAAACTATCAAATCGCCACTTTTTTTTAGTACCTTTTAGAGAGAACTCCATTTACGTCCAAATACTAATAAATTTTTTCCAATACAGTTTTCTTTTACACTATATAAAGAACTGTGCCATAAATTCATAAGAACTGCTATTTGTAGAGCTTCTATAGCTTCGAGCCCTTTAGTTCGTTATCAAGCGTATAGCTTAGAGGGTGATCGCTGGTCTCAAAAGGGCACTACTAGTGTTGTATACTTTTCATTGGAGCACACCTTTTGCTAGAAAGGGATCATCATCATCATCATCATCATCATCATCGTATTTAGAAATTTATAGCACCGTTTAGTTACGAAAAAAATATCTTCATTTTTCTAAAGTTTTGTGTCCCTCAAAAACTAAAAGAAACTTAAAAAACACGTTTAAATGTAAATGATATAGTTTTCATTTTACAAAATAGGTAAGGTAGGAAATCATAAATCATAAATCATAATTTCCCTTTTCTTATAATTATTTTTTCAGAAAATCTCAACTTGAATACATTTTTCATTCTTTAAGTTTTTTTTTAAAAAAAAAATTCGAAAACCGGAAGAGTTTCTCTGTAACTAGACACAACCTTTGTGTGCAATTTTTCGTTACAAAACACAAGGATTTTCTTTAGTATTTACATCTTAAGAATTTGGGTTTACGGTTTTTTTTTTTTTACCGATTACAATAATACATTTTATTGATTTATTTCTGCAAATCAACTTGACCTACTTATCGTGTTACCTCTATATTTTACAAAACATCCACAACAACACACATTTTAATAAAACATCATCAAAAACATTCAAATTGAGAGTTCCTTAAAATGTTTTTCAAGAAAATAATAATCCACTTTATAACTGAAAGTTAGAAAGACAAATATGTTAGTTTCTGCCCGTTTCGACCCAATACAGGCACACCCATGGTTCGACCCATTTCGACCATATACATGCACATCTATTTCGACCCAATATAGTTTCTGCCTGTGGGAATAATTCTTAGAATCATTACAGTTTCACTTCAGAAAATAAAACGATTTGGTTTCTTTCAATTTTGAGTTTATTTTTTGAAACTTAATATGTGTATATGGCAATGATTCGGTGTCTTAATAAAACGATTTGGTTGAGCATTATATAAAGGATGCTATCCTCCTCGTTTTATACACGTCAATAACTAATATCTTCCTCTCGAATACACATAATACTTTGACGATATTTGCTGCGATTTCAGGCAACTACTTGCGTTGCCGTACCCTGGAAACAGATTCGGAATCTGTTTTAAGGGAATTGTGTGCAACATAAGCTCCAGATCTATACAAATTCAGTTGCTTGTTTTCTGTTTTGTTCATGGTTCCAGTTTCGTTTTAAATGCAATAATTCTTGTTTGTAAAGATGATTAAACTTAGCGAAGTATCACGCAATACCAATTCAGACTCATTAAGAAGGAACCTAATAACCTGAACGGGACACATATTAATTATGTGAGCTTGATTTATCTCTCACGTGATGAGTCAATTATGGGTTGCCGAAAACGTACTTAATATTTTTTTAAAATGACAAGCTTACACTCTAAGTCTGGATCACAACCTCTTAATTGATGGGTTACTAGAAACTCAATTTTTTTTAGAAAAAAAAAAAAAGACAAACCTAAACTTACCTCACAAAATAGGCTTGATGTAAGGAAGTCAACTTTACTATTGATGGATGGCACCTACCAATCATTTTCCCCTATCAAAAGCTGTAAATTCTCAATTGTGTGGCCTAAATTCCACGGTTATTTGTGATAGTGAAGGTATCAATATACGGTACAAATTAAATATTGGTTGATATATGTAAACACTCCAAAGAACACCAACGTATGTGTGCATTACAAAGCGTATTATTTCATTACAAGAACATACACAGCACAAATTTAAATTATATAGTATAAAAATAGCTTTCAAACCCGTATATTAGAGGCGAATCTACCTTAAGTTTAGGGGGGTCCATGGACCCACCTTAGATTTGAAATTAATTCACAGTGTATATAGAATTTTTGAAATGGACCCACCTTAGAATGATACTTGGACCCATGTTAGCTTTGGATTTGATAGAGATTTGCTAAATTTTGGTACTTGTTTTAATATTAATTGAAAGGTCTGTATTGCTTGTTAATGGCTGTCTGTTTGCCTTAATGAAAATAAAGGAGACGATCTTATGTTGGGTGGAGAAATAGTGGAATGAGAGTTTGAGTTTCATAGATTGTCTTTTTGGGCAATTGGGCTGTTAAGTTTATTACTTTAGGCCCAGTTCAGTCCTGTTTTTAATCCATCACGGAGTATATACTATAATACTGATAATATTATTATATTCCTTAGTAGTCCGTATATTAAATGATTTTACTTATTTTAATTTGTTAAAATAAATTAAACCCATTCATATCAGGAGGGCAAAACACCAGTACGTGATCTTTTGATTTTAATTTGTAACACCCACATTTTGGGCCTAGAAATAATATGGTATTTTTCTAAGTTTTTAAATGATTTATTGTGACTGGTAAATTATTATAACACCCAGTTTTCTGTAAATGATTTTGTAATTATATATATTTATAATTGTGATATTTTGAAAAGTTACACATTTTGGTACATGTAAATATGGTTTGTATATATTGGAACTCGCTTCCGATGGTTTAAAATATAAAATATATATAGAAAATTTTGGGGTGTTATAAGTTGGTATCAGAGCATAGGTTTGGGTGAATTGGACATTGGTAAATGTTCAATCCCAAATCTATTTTGGTGTTAGTCAAACATTCCAGAATGTGGGGTTAGTCACTGTAAGAGAAATTAATTAGTATGATAGCTACTAACACTTATCAAGTTCGAGTTGTTGTTTTGGGCACAGAGACGGCAGTACATGAGGCTGGTTGAAGAGAATAAGGTAATCCTCGATAAGCTTACTTGGATTTCAATTAACTTGAATTGTTTACATGTTTAATAGTAAAGTTGATTTGGGTCAGACTAATATGCTTCCCTAGTAAATAGTAATGAGTTGTTAATAAGAAGTAATTAAAGAAAGTGATTATTATTGAATACGAGATATGGGTTTAAATGAAAGAAAACATATTGAAATTTATGATATGAAGTAGCCTGACAACGGAAGTGTGAAAAACATAATCTAGCAATGCTTGATCACCGTTGTTATATTATGCTATGTCGCATGAACTTGTTAAGGTTACCAAGTATCAAAAGAATTTAAAGTGATTAAGGGAAATTGAGCATGAAATTGTATTAAATTATTTGACTATTAATTCAATGAGGAAGAAACCAATTGATAGAATTGTGAAATGTTGGGATTTAAAGGGTATAAGTGTATATGACACTTGCTATTTGGAGAGACTATGTTAATATACAAGTATAAAGTTGATTTTGTTGAAAATGTAGTGTTGAACTAATAAGGGTAGAATTTTCCATTGGTGTGCATGATTCGTATGAAGTCGTATTTGAAGTATGCTGATTTTGTTTGGCTAAAAAGGAGTCATTAGTATAATAAATACATTGATTTGGGGTTAAAATGGAAGAAGTCAAGCATGAATGAAACATCGTTATGTTTTGCTTAAAATATGGAACTTGGATTATGTGTAAAAGATTGACAAGCATAAGTCAGAGATTTTATAAAAATAAATGGCGTTTGAAATTACAAATTGAAGTGAGTTAAAATGGCTAAACAAAAGATTTCTGATTTTCATAGTAATATATGAAATTAAATATTCATTGTTTATATGTGTATTAGAGTTATATATAGTTATTATGTGATAAATATGGAATTGAATAAGGGGTGACTTAGTAATGGGACTTATTAGGAGATTAAGAACTTTCTTGAATTAGTGGATCGTATGTGATTATGTGATTGGGTAAAATTGGGTGGGATCAGATTTCGAGGACGAAATCTCTTTAAGGAGGAAAGATTTGTAACACCCACATTTTGGGCCTAGAAATAATATGGTATTTTTCTAAGTTTTTAAATTATTTATCGTGACAGGTAAATTATTATAACACCCGGTTTTCTGTAAATGATTTTGTAATTATATATATTTATAATTGTGATATTTTGAAAAGCTACACATTTTGGTACATGTAAATATGGTTTGTATATATTGGGACTCGCTTTCCATGGTTTAAAATATAAAATATATATAGAAAATTTTGGGGTGTTATATAACTAATCTTAATCAAATTTAATAAAAACATTTTAAGAATGAGATAATAAATGCTTATTATTGGGAGTTGATAAATACAATAAATAAAATTGATTCATACACCAACTATACAACTATTATTGCATATAGTACAAGTACTCAAAGTACAATTGTGATGTATGAATAACTTTTATTTGTTGTATCTATCAGCTCCCTTATTAAAAGATTGACAGTTAAGAAAAATAAAATAAATCAACAATAATCTCATAGATATAACTAATATATATTGGGGTGTTGCATCATGTTTTTGTAGGATTTAGATTATTTATATGATCGATTGATAAAGCTAATACGTTATTACTTGTTTTTATGAATTTTTTTATGTCTAACTGAATGCTTACAAAGTTGTAACTTGTAAGTTTATAAACTAGTAAGAAAATGCCAGGTATAACATCCACCGACCTGACTCGTTACCTAAGCTATCTCGTTTGATTTCATCGCCTAAAAAAATTGGACCCACCTTACATAGTATCCTAGAATCGCCACTGCGTATATATACATGGATCGTTAAATATTAATTATAACTTTCATTTATAGTATAAAATAAGAATATTTTGAAGTATACTCACGATAAAAAAAAAAGTTCTCCAATATAGTACACTAAATTTTGTTAATAGTTTAAATCATAGCAAATAACAATAGAGGGAGGATCATAGGGGAAAAAAGTATTTGAGGAGAATAAGGAGAAGATTAATTGTGGTCATTGGATCATCATGTGGTTTGGATCAATGGTTACAAGGAATGACATTTTTGTAATTAGTTTAAAAAAATATGGTTAAAAGTTAACAAAAAATATATATAACAAAAAGGTTAATCTCACACCCTTTCCACTATTTTGATTTTTACATTTTAACTCCCTCATTTTCATTTCTTCCTCTAACCCCACCTCACCACCATCCACCGCCGACCGCCACCAGCCGCCGCTAGATTCCGATCGTCGGAATGTTTTTTTTCAAAAAAAAATTTTAAAAATTATTTTTCATAATTTTTTTATTATATATAGTATCCCTTTTTCTACTGCATTTTGAATAAAACTATAAGATTTTTTCACTGCATTTTGTATATTATTGTTAATTAATAATCCTTATATATATTTAGTGCATCTTCTATACACGACGTCAGCAGAATGCCGTACAAATGGATAATATGTATAATATAAAATGCAGTAAAAAGATAACAATATGTCCTAAATGAAATATATGCAAAATGCAGTAAAAACAACAATATGTAGTATACTTTTATACAAAAACAAATAGATAATATGTATAATATAAAATGCAGTGAATAGCAAACAATATCTAATAAATGAAATATATGCAAAATGCAGTACAAATAGATAATGTATAATATAAAATGCAGTAAAAAGGGAACAATGTGTATTAAATGAAATATATGCAAATTACAGTAAAACAACAATACGTATAATACTTTTATACAAAATGCAATAAAATGGATAATATGTATAATATAAAATGCAGTAAAAAACAACAATATGTAATTAATGAAATATATGCAAAATGCAGTTATAATAATAATTATACATTTTATTGTTTTGGTTCAATAATTTATTAATAAGATTTAGTCTTTTGTTGCTTTGATTCATAAGTTATAGTAATACAAATTTGAATCTTAGAATAAAATACTGAATCATAGAATAAATATATTGAATCATAGTAACAAAAAATCCTCCTCCCTCTTCTTTCCCTAAAAAACATTATCCGTAGATCCTACTCCTATATATATTTAAGTTAGTTCTTGTAAAATGAATTATTCTATAGAGTGTAATTTTCTAATATTTATTTGTGTGGGATGTACGATTTTGTATCAGATTGTCAATGCCATTATGTGCATCAAAGAGATAAAACTAAATCAAAGACGTGAATCTATGTATAATGTCCCTTTTACCCTTCAAGATATATAGTGAATTGTTGGCTTGCTTAAAAAACTAATGTGATGATAGTTTGATCTAACGTTCAATATTTTATTTTATTTATTCTATCATAATAACTATTTACAATAACCAACCCGACATATATATATATATATATATTAAATTATATATAAGAAACATCTAATGATATCATCAAAATTTTAATTAGCCAATCAAATTCTTCAATTTTATTCAATTAACCAAAATTTAGGATACGGTTATGTCATAAATAATATTAATAATAATATTAATATTAATTACTATATAGGATAAGAAGTATTCATACCAACACAATTCTTTCTATATTACAATTATATTGTATTATATATTCTATAATTCTTTCTTCAATCAAGATAGTACACAATGACCCGATTTTAAATATAAAATAGAAAGCGGGGTTGTGACATCATTAATAAAATCAGATTTAATTAATTAATTAATTAGGCTCATATAATTTTAAATTAAATTATAATTTAAAACCTCTATTTTAATTAAATAATCAACGCCCCGTGTATATACACGGGTTTAAAATCTAGTATATATATATATATATATATATATATATATATATATATATATATAAAATAATAGTGAATAGTATTTAGTGTTAGTGTTGCACTAAATTTGGTGCAATTGAAGCATGATTTAGTTTTACACAAAAATAGTTTTACGATTTAGACCATCTCCAAGGTATAAACTAAAAACACCAAAGTAAAAGAATTCTTTTTGATCATCTCACTAAATTTAGCGCAATTGTTAAATTTTTTAAAAAATTACTCCAAATTTGGTGCAATACTAAACATTTCACCAAATTCTCATGTTTCAGTTTAGCGATTTTTAAAAAAATATTTTTAATAAGGAAAATGATAACGACAGCCACTAGGGCTGTCAATAAGAATTTAAAGCACGCATTAATACTTGTACCCATATCATAATAAAATCTCTAACTCCCATGAATTTTAGTTGATCCTCCATAAATACCCCTTGAGTACAACCAACTGATGCACGTTATTGACAGCCATTAGGGCTGTCATTAACAATACCCTTTAATAATTGAGTACAAAACTTGAAAAAATTTATTTACAAGTAATTTTCGTTTAGGTCCGGCTATAGACTGTATTAATTGTATAGAAAGAAGATATGCGTTCATTAAATAATCTGAATCTAGGTTAGGGAAGTTTTATCAAAACCCTTAATTTAATTTGGTCGTGTTTAGAATCTTTGTTACATATTGTAAAATCATGTGAAGGTGCACATTGATTTCACACCATAGCAAGCACACAAAGTGTTTGCTTTTAACGTCACTTTATAAACTACCAGAATGGACTTGCAAAAATGGACCGATGGCTTATTGGATTGATGGAATTCTTTTTGATCCATTAGATCATCTAAATGGATTTGATCACATTCGGATCAACATGATCCAATCCATTGACAGGCATACTAATATACTACTATATACCTCAACTTTCACTCTATTGGTCCAATTTATTCAGCACTATTATAGGAAGCGATAAATACAACAAATAATTTAATTCATACACCAAACATATACTTCAGTCTGTTTATACTGTGAGCTTTAATGATTGTACAATTTGGTGTATAAAGTAATATTTTTGTTGTATCTATCAATTCCCTATTATTATGGGAACAAAACTTAACATGTACACTAGCTACAACTTACTTATACCACTTTCAACAGTCCCTTGTGCCACGTCAGTGCCACATTAGCACTCCCAAAACTGACACACAACTGAACTACCCCTGCCAACAATGAGCTAATATCCTTATGAAGTACAATTTATTATATTGTTTTCGAGTTATGTGAGTATATTAATATCATATTGTTTAAGGTCCAATTTATTCAGTATATTAATATTATATTGTTTACGGTTATGTGACCAAAGTACAGTCGAGTATGTCCTTTGCTTACTGCAACACAAAATGAAAATGTTTACGATTTCTTATATGTGATTACTATAGACAACATTCTAAAAGTTTTTATATGCACCTAATACATGCTTATACTACTTGAATAAGTTACGTCTTACATTGTGCTGCAGGACCACATTCAATAATCTGTGGCAAAGAAGTGGTTAACTAATTTGCTTACGAGGCTACGATTAATGGGACATAACAGTTATAGTAATAGTAAAAGTTTTCTTTTAAATTGCATACAAGACGGTAAAAAAAGATGCCTACAAAGAGCATTAAAACATGAGAACATTATTAATGCATACAAAATGAACCACCAAAATTAGGCATAATAATACCCTGTATGGCATTGCTGTCCCATACCACTGTAAGAAGAAACACCTGCAGTAATTCTAGTTAATGCCCCTTGACCCTGCATTCCATTGCTTCCATATTGCTGCCATACTTGTTGTTCCTGCACAAGCAAATTCTGCTTCTTCTCCATATCAGCAATCTGTACGTATGCAGGCGGTGGAATTGTGAGTGATGCTGCAAACGGGTCATGTGGGCTAACTGATTGTAGGGTCCCATCGGGTGCTGGCAATGCTAATATCGGTGTTGCGGTTCTAGCCAATCCAGGCATCACAACACTACTAGAACTCCCACCACTTAGCTGATCATTGTTAACATGTTGTCTCACGACCCCTTGATCATACATACCGTTTAAGAGTAAAGAATGAAGACCGCCCACCATGTCAGCCTTTTGTTTTGATAAGTTACTAGCGGATTCCACTAGTGCCACCTCCCAATCGTCAGCAACATTTGGTGTTTGCCAAGCGGACATTACTTCAGGCTCCCCATTTGAAGAAAAAACTTCCCATGACCCATTAGTATTCACATTTGAAGGTGCAGAAAACAAAGCAAGCGCCAGTTTATTTCCATGAGCATCTGCAGACATGGCACCATCCGTTAAATTCAACAAGTCTTCTGTTGGCAGGGGCGGCACTTGCACTGCAGTCAGTGGCGGCAAATTGTGACTTTCTGATGGCGGTGATTGTTGACTTTCTGGTGGCGGAAGTGCCTTTATTCCATTCATATTAGGTGATGTTTCGCTTACATTATCCAACTTGTCTATTTCCTTGTTTTTCTCATTATTGGACACATTTTTCTTTTCCCTTAAAACTTTCTCTAGTCCTCCCAAAAGCTCGTCACTAATAGTTTGCACTTTTGGTAACTCGTATGATCTAGCAACACCCAAGTCCTTACAAATGCTATAAAAATCGATAAGCTCATCACTCATTTTCGCTGCATTAACATATTCATCAAACACCTTGACACCAACATCATACTCCAGTAGTGGAAAATGATCAAACAAAACTCCCAACGCCTCACACATATCACCATAAACACCAAAACTTTCCTTCAAAACAATGTGTAGTACAATAAGTACCATTCTACTATTTTTTGCATTCCCAGTTGGCCTACAAGACAAGACCCGATCAAGAAGTTGAAGCAAATGATTCAATCTCTCCAGAACCTTCTCATTGTTCATCCCCTTTACTTCAGTCACAACTTTCGCATCTTTTCTATCACCTCGCTTAAGTTCATACAAATCACCATAAGATCTTGACCTGCACTCACCTCTATGCCCAATTTCAAATTCATCGATCCCACTCACCTTTTGTTCGAAACCAATAAACTCAAGCTTCTGATCAAGATACGTAGCATAACTTTTCACAAACCCCGAATGATCCCAAGAATTCGAGTGAGCCTCATCATGAAAATCAGACATATTCAAAATCCTAGTCCCTTTTCGACTCGCACACATCATCTCTTGGCAAAAAGCAAAATCACCATCAACCAACAATCTGTGTACAAGCATTAAGGCCTTCAATGCCACAACCCAATCACGAGTCTTACTCAAACGCTTAGAAAGCGTGTAAACACATGCACTTACATAACTTCTGGAGCAAGATGTAAAATTTAGAATCTCCCTAATGTACTTTTCTTCAGCCGGTTCATTATCGTGCCCTGTTGCTTTTACTATTAGCACCTCGAGATCTGGTGCTACATTGCCAGTAACTTTAGCTATGCTTATACTTGTTTGATCTTTAACCACACCAATCGCTTTTCTGATTGTGCTTGAAGCCATTATTATAGAAATCACCTCCTACTATGAGTCTTGATAATAATGCTGCTTATACCTGCACTTTCAAAACTCAAGACTGCATACAAAAGATGCACAATACTTTAAAAAGTAAAAAAAAAATCGTGTTGCAGTTTGTTACATATTTCAATCCAGAGTTTGCTATTTGTAGCATTCATAAATCGTAATACAGTCAAAACTAGGAATCAAATGAATCTCCAAGTTGCATCACTTTCTTTGGAAAAAAAATACAAGAAATTAAACACTTAATCTATAAACGCGCGAATTCTGGTTCAAGAAACGATTAAAGCCAGAGGAGGCGACACTAGTATGATCTGTGGTTCACTTCTAGACAATTAAGTAATCGAATTTTATTTTCTTCATAACAGTATTATTCGTATACACGAATTTTAATCATCACTCCGTAATTCGATACACAATTCGTAACCAAAAATGTAAAAAATGGACAGAATAGATACAGATAGTGATGATATGACTTACCGATTGTTATAACTCCAGAATTTTGATCGATATGTTAGAATTGATGATCAATCTGAATGTTAATAAACTTTTAGATATATAAAAAGATAGATGAAAGATCGAGAAGATTATAATTGTAACGGAAGATATGAGAGTGACTGTTTCTTAAACCTCTGAAATTTGATGAGAATCATTCTTCTTCTATTTATTCTTCATTCATTCATGGGATGGGATGGGATGGGATGGGATTTATTAGATACTCTTCTGCATGTACAAAATTTACCCTTAACAATTTTTTTTAAATTTCAAAAATGGTCCTTTGTATAATCAAAGCTAACAAAGAGGTTAACAGGCTAACGGTGAGTATAGGTCGGTTTGGGGCAAAAACAAAACCCGATTGTGCAAAGTTAAAAATGCGTTGCTATACTCTTGTAGTTTAAAACATAAGTTCTTGAATAGTGACCAATTATAATCGTTAATTTAATATACACTAATAGTCCAATACACATATATGCATACATGTACACGTACATACACGGGGCTCTAGAAGTTTAGTTCGTAACAAGGCTCAAAGACCTCCGGCTGGAGTTGAAATGGATTAGGGTAGGGCATCCATTTACGACAATTGAGCATAACGAATGTTGTACAGTTTTTCTAGAAGGCCAACCCATACTGAAATTTCTAATAATTTCTAAACTCAAAATAAAAATATAAGTTACTGCTTTGTATCTAGTTACTAAGAGACCAATACAAATAAATTGGTTCAAAAATCGATTAAGAATCTATGTTGCAAAGGGTGGTTTTGAATTATAAGTTAAAAGTTACAAGACTCATCCAATATTAAAACGTTAACATTCAATTGCACTCATCTTTTATAAAGCAACTGCAAAATATATAAAAAGTTGGAGTAACCAAACAATCACCAACTTGTAGCGGATTGAAATTTGTTATTAAAGTGTGTGATTATGATATCATAAAACTAGGGATACGGATGACAATTATGGTCGGGTCGAATTGGTGAATTTAGGTTGACGGGTTGATGAGTTGACTGGTCAAAAATAATCAATTTGTACCTGACACTAACTTTATAATCAGAAGACCCTAATAATAAAAATGCAAAATCTATTTTTTTTGTCCCTTACCATAAATAAATAATATCCTTTTTTTACCAACCTTATTATTCTTATTTAATTTACGGAAACGAATAATAAAATTGCAGCATCTATTTTAAAATTTAAATCTAATCTAAATTTAAATAAGGATATTATATTATATTTATTTATTTTATTCCTCTCTTTTATTTCGTTTATATAAAGCTGAAATCCGTGGCTTTCTCCAAATTCTTCTCCCGTTTGCCCGCCAACCAAACATGTTTACACTCAGAATACACACCGTCGACACCTGCCAACCACCGTATGCAACGCCGATAGGCGATGGCGCCGCCACATCTAGCGCCAATCCCGCTGTCGCCGGCGGTACTTCAAACCCTAAATCTAAGAAAAAACTCTCCAATCCGATCGAAATTAAAGGTGTAGTTCACCTCTTTCGCAATCTACCGTTCCCATCTTCATCTTCCACAACAACTCCTCCGATCATGACGTTATGGAACGTCGCTACACGCACTACACTTGTATTTATCGCCGCCGTACCTAACTACCTTTCGCAGGAAGAATTTATTGCGTTTTGTGGTACTCATGTTGATGAATTTACTGACCTCTGTTTCATCAGGTATTTGTGCTATTTAATTAGTTACATTAGTTTTCTTTTTTGTTGCTTTAAGCTATGGTTTAAAATTTAGTTAATTGTTTGTGGTTTTTTAAGGAACGATGCTGTGGAAGATCGGTATAGCGTGTTAATTAAGCTTGTGAATCAAGCATCTGCTGATGGATTTTGTATTTGTTATAATGGAAAGCGGTTTAGTCCTTCTGAGGTATTCTTGAATAATCTTGATCTTGTTCATCTCATTACTCCTTATGGTTTGCTTGATTTTACTATTTATTACACCAGAATGTAACCAGTTTTCACCCAATTATCATTGTATGTAGCGAATCTTATATTTCTTTTTAGATTTTATAAAGTTTGGAGCTTTCAAAATTTTAGGAATTTTGAGCCCAAACAAGAACGTAAAATGCAAGCAAACACCCAATTAAGGTTGTACGGGAATCAAATGAACACACGGTATTAACGTGGTTATGTGCAATCTATTCGATTGGTGTAATCACAGCCAAACTATAGAGAAATCTTATTATTTTTGGAGGTGTTAGGGTTACATATACATAAGGTTAATATATATATAAAAAATAAAACTTGAAAAACAAGTTTCTTGGCTGCCATGTTTCTCAAGCCGTGACTACCAAGGATCGCTCCATGATCTGTCTCGCAAAACACGATTTTCTAAAAACTCGCACCAGCAAATCAAACACGAAAACTCACTTATCAAAATACACGACCAAATCACGTCGCGATCTTCCATTCTTCAGCAATCCTTGATTTGATTTTCACATATTCAACACTAAAACCATCTCATTCATCTATATAGTATTTAGGTTAGATTTTACATCAAATGGTATTAGAATAAAAGTTTGTTACATCAAAACGAAACTAAAGAATTGGATACATAAAATAATGATTTATGTGGAAATTTGTTACATTTTGGTGCAATTTGTGGTTGATTTTAAAGAGGAAAATTATAAGATGCTGTTTTGATTGATTTTGTGTTTTCAAGTATTGAACTTTGTACATTTTGGTTGGTTATAATTTCAGAGTGAGCTTTGTCACATATACTTTGCTCAACTGGTAGAGTATACAGATTCAGCGGAGGCAGCCAGCATCCCTCAGCCAGGGTGTACAGAATTACCAACGTGTCCTGTTTGCCTAGGTAAGTTACCGTTTAGTTTCTAATGTTTTTTTATATTTGTGTGTACAACATTTATGGCGGAATTGCTAAGTTTTGATTTTTATTAAAATGGTAGAGAGATTGGACTATGACACAAGTTCAATAAAGATTACACTGTGTGACCATTCGTTTCAATGTCCATGCATTTCAAAGTGGACTTCCATGTCCTGCCAGGTTAGCTCTATTTTTTAAAAAAAAAAAATTATTTATATTTGTACTTTTGTATTATGCGCAGTTGTTTTGGGGTAGGTACCATATCTTCATTACAATGTACATAGTACAAATATCTACCATGTAGAAATCATCGATGTTCCAAAGCTTTTTCTTTGCATGTTCCAAGTTGTAATAGACTAATAGTTGTATTTTATTAATATGCATGATAAGTTAACATTTCACTGTTGTTAGGTCTGTCGACTATGTCAGCAGCAGGATGGTAAACCAACCTGTGCAGTTTGTGGGACATCTAGCAATCCATGGGTGTGTCTGATATGTGGTTTTGTAGGATGTGGAAGGTAAAATAGTCCTAATACTAGACCTTTAAGAGTCTTTTATTTGCTTTTCAATAGGTATTCATTACCTTGATTGCATTCATATGTATTTAATAGTTGCTGATGCTTGAAGGTATGAACAAGGGCATGCTATTGAACATTTTCGTCATGCTCAACACTGCTATTCACTCGAACTAGAAACACAACAAATTTGGGATTATGTTGGCGATAAATATGTACACCGTTTAAATCAATCAAAAGTTGGTAGCAAGTCAAGTGTAACAAATCATCAATCAAGTGAAGGAGAGTGTGGTGATAAAGAGGATGTTGAAGTTAGTGGGGCACTTTTTAGCAGCAAAGTTGATACGGTAACTTCCCTTATATCTTTATTTGTATTTCCACTTTTTAGAAACCCATTTATTACTTGATTTTTTATAATATTTTGGATGTGTACTCGTATAGATGAAATGCTAATTACTCATTTACTTGTGGGGAAACAGATTGTGGATGAGTACAACTTTCTTCTTGCAACCCAGATGGAGACCCAGAGACAAGTATGTAATATGATGTTGAGCCTTTTCTGTTAATTTCTTTTACACATTTTGATCATAAAATGATTACTTTAACAGCATTACGAAGCACTACTTAGTGAGGCAAAAAGTCGAAAGGAGACATCCATAGCTGAAGCCATAGAGAAAGCTGAAATTGACACGATACAGGAAATTCAACATAAACTGGGGGAACTTGCCAGAGAGACAAAGAATGTTTCAAATGTTAGTTTTTATGTTCCATTAGCTCATAGTGCATTTTGATTAATGAAAAAGCTTGTGACTTTTAATTGGAGTGTCATAGATCACAGTATCACACTTCCGTCATTTTCTTTTATGACTATGAGAATCATAACAATACAATTCACCCTTTTGTCCTTTGATGTCAGAGTAATGAAGATCTTGCAAAAGAACAAGAATCTCTGAAGAAAGAGTACAAGGAAATCCAGGAGAGGTACTTTTATTTGTACATAAGCATACTTGAAATTTTGTTTTAGCACAGCCTTAGTCATAGTTCGATTTGTATTCGAATAACAGCCTCCTACCCCCTATGGCCTCCCCCTCCCAACAAAAAAAATCAAGCACACGTATTTATGTGGTTCAACAACTTGCCTAAGTCTGAGGTCCCTGCACGATCCTTCATGATATCTTGTGAACTTTTGTTAGTAGAAAGTAATTTCATCCAAGGTGGCAATTTGCCAATTTCCAACACATTTACTTGATAGGGTTGTTAAGTTTTATCTTTAAAGGGTCAACTTGTTACGTTAAAGGAAATAACTGAAAAGGAAACTGGTCAAGCTAGTTAAAACTGTTTCTTTCAATGCATGATAACCTTTTAAAACTGATTTTAATAAAGATGGAATATTTTTGCAACAGCATAGTGTTTGTGAATTACAGATCGCAGACTAGATATTTATGGAAACTGAAATTGGTTAAAAATGTGTTTGTGGGTCACCTAAACCCGGCACAACCCATTTTGGCCTGAACCTGCTTGACCTTTCCATTTTTCCACCTCAACCCATATCTGTATTCTAGTTTGCTCTATATTATCTCAAGTCATTGACATTCGAAGATCAAGAGTCTAGAAATTAACTTCTTTCACCATGTTGTGTAGCCATTCACATTCTTGTAATCTTCCAAGTTTTGTTGTCTTCAATCTATTAATTAATATATATAGAAAATAGTACCAAAGACAAATTTGGTTTTTCTAGAGCTTAATCCTAAATATTTTAGTAGTTTTCTGGTTTCAATTGTTATTTCAGAGAAAGCGCATTGCAAAAATCAAAGGATGAGAAGATACTTGATCTTGAAGAACAGGTATATGTTCCCATCTCTCTCCATTTAACATGTACATGCTTATTGTTTCTAGAACTCCATGATCAGCGTTACCTTCCAAATTGTAGATTAGAGACCTGAAAATATATTTGGAAGCTCAAAAAACACTGGCAGCGTCTAATAATGAGATCAAGGGTGGCACACTTCTGCCAGTTCAATCAAATCCATCCGACCCTAAAAAAGGTTCTAAAAGGCGAGGCCGGAAACGGAACTAGACCATCGGTGTTCGTTCTTGTGAGTAGTTTGTACATAAAGACAAAGCAAGTAGAAGATGGAACAAGATAAATATAGAGGTTAATGTGTAACATCTTTCATTCTTTATCTATGAAAACATTCGAACGACTTTAATGTTTTTTCTCATTGTGATAATTTATACTAGTCTGATACAAACAATAGAAGCGAGAGTGAAAGTCAGGAGAGAATAATGGAGTCAAAGATGTTAGTGGTTGGTTGTTAATTTTAAAAGTAATTAATGACTGATTGCTCTTGTTTATGTGCATGTATGGTATGGTCTTTGCCGACTCTTAGCTTCCTTTGGGTGATGTTCAACCTTCATTCTGAATATCTGTAGTTTTTTAGATCTCGACTGACGGAGCCATATTATAGTTCATTCTGATAAAAATATTTTTCCACTCATCTTATTGTTACTTCTTAGAGACTTGCATTGCCACCTTTCAGTTCTTTGTATGATCATAACTAATGGGCGAGTCACTCATAGGTGACCTCGTGTGATGCTTTGCAATCCTTAACTAGTAAGTGGATGTTTGGACGTTCAAATTTGAACATAATTATATGACTTTCAATCACGATTATTCACTTGTTTCATTCTGTGTTTTGCCAATTATGTATGAATATTGCAGTTTATGTGAATATGAATATATTTGAATTCTGTGTACACACATCTTAAGGAAAAATATTCAGGGCATGACTATTCTTTTCAAATTATTACGGCTTTGTATTTCACTTCTGTTTATTATGTGCTTGTTTACTTTCTCAACGACAACTGATGGGAAAATGAACGTGTGGCTGTTTGACAACATGCGTCTAAGATTTGAGTATGACTCGCCTGGTCATTCACCCTCCACATTGGCATGTAGTGCGAGGAGAAGATGGTTTATAATCTAGTAAGGCCATTAAAGAAGTAGCTATTGCAGTATGGAATGCAATGAAAGTGAAGCTGTTGCAACAAGCACATATAAACCGATTTACCAGTAATGATTATCATCATATACACTCTAAGGGATATCAGCTATGAATCTATGATTGTCCTTGCAGATGATAATGGTTCTTACTTCTTAAAGCACGAAGAGTGGTTACATGGAACTATTTCAAAAACACCGTCATGTCAGCATCACTCTCAAAACCACGATGAACGAAAACTAGGAAATCTATGGTTAAAGCATCTACAATGGTCAAGTCCATAGCCACATCATGTCATGCCACATGAGTTTTCAATAAATCATACTCCGTAACTTTCTATGAAGTTACATTTCTACTCCCATAAACTTAACTAAGTCTAACTTTACATTATGCTTACTTTCGTCTTGAATTTGTTTGTCAACCTTTTTATTTTTTGTGCTAAAATAAATTTTGCACTTACTAGTTTAGCCAATAAAGAAATTTTTATAAGGTAAGAGATAAAATTTTATTAATTGTAGTATTATTATTGCATTTTTCTTAAACAATTAATGTTGTCTGTAAAATTAAAAAATTTAGACAGGTGAATAACTTGTTTTCTCATCTACTATGTAATTTTCAACTTTAAATCACAAGTAAAATTGGGATATGAGGTAATAATAAGAATAAGTAGTAGAATAAAAGTATATATATATCAGGAGCTTTTTGGTCAGCGCCGATTGACATTCATCGACATCCAATAGTGGTGCCCTCGTCAGGGATGCAACACCGATTGCGAATGAAGAAGACCAGACTACCAGCGTCCAAGAAAAATGAGGAAGGTGTCTAGGATTAGAATTTGTTTAGATGGTGGTTAATTTTGGGTTTAAAGAGAATATGGGTTTTTTTTTAAGACTTCTTAATTGATATATTTGGTGCCGTTCTCATATCGGGGAGTAACTGCATGAAGATGATCGGGTTGGCTAATAAGCCTTTTTGTGATCCAAATGATACCTTACAAAAAAAATTGATATATAAATCAATAAAGGTAGAGTACAAATAAATTTGTGGACAACAAATATAAAATTATGAGAAAAGTACTCCGTTGGTCCTTGTGGTTATATTGAAATCACTCATTCAGTCCTTTAAGTTTTTTAATTACTTGGATAGTCTTTTATTTCAAAACTTGTTCCTTGTTTAGTCCTTTAGCTAATGATTGTTAAATATTCCGTTAAAAATGACCGTATGTGATATTGTTTTTATTCTTTTCATTTATTTGTTAACGATCGTTAAGTAGTCTGTTAAAAAAAGGCCATATGTGATATTTTCTTTTATTCTTTTCTTTTATTTTCTTTTCAGTAAAATATAAATTATAAATACATATTTGGTGCACGGAATATTATTTTCATTTTCATTTCACTTAACAAATTCAGTTACCTTCTCCACTAAATTTCAAACCTTCGTAGTCATTGTTGATCACTCTTAAATCAAATTTGTTAAGTGAAATGAAACTGAATTACTCATTATTTGTTGCGCAATTCTTTTTAAAATTTGATGTTTTAGTGGAGAACGAAACTAAATTTGCTAAATGAAATGGAAAAATGAAAATGATGTTCCGTGAACCAAACAATGTATTTATATTATATTTTACTGAAAGGAAAATAAATGAAAAAAATAAAAGAAAATATCACATATGGCTCTTTTTAACAGACTATTTAACGATTGTTAATGAATAAATGAAAAGAATAAAAAAAAAAAGTATCAAATATGGTCCTTTTTAACAAAATATTTAACAATCCTTAGCTAAAGGACGAAACAAGGAACAAGTTTTGAAATAAAGGACTATCCAAATAATTAAAAAACTTAAAGGACTAAATGAGTGATTTCAATATAACTACGGGGACCAACAGAGTAATTTTCTCTAAAATTATTGTTTAGTTATTTTTTTATATTTGTTGTTGCATTTTTAGTTTATGTATGTAACATTCAATTTAATGAAATGAATTTTAATTAAGTGTCATATATAGTTAAAAATGAAAAGTGTATTTATAATTTATAAGTAAGAGAAAAAAGAAAAATTCATTAGTGTTCGTTCTAGTTGAGTTAAAGTGTCATAAGCCACATGAAAAAATAAAAAAATAATAAAATAAAAGAACAAAAAAAAAAAGAAAAATAAAAAGAGCAACTTAATTCACAATTTGTTATCAAAATATAGAAAAAGAAAAGGAATGTGACCTTCAAGGACCGGATGTTAACAAATTGACTTGAGCATTCACATTTCCACCCAAACCATCTCTTTTGCTTATAGAATTTACAAAACGAACCGAAACTCCTGCTACTGCCGATTCTAAAGGTTATATCAACATCCAAATAGATCTTAATCTTGTTTCTAGTTTAAACTCTAAAACGCTAGGTTTCAGGTATTATCCCTACCTAAATTCTGCATCTTGCTCAAAAAAAGTTCTACAAAAGCACTACCTCTGAGCTTGATCAGTTGTATTTGCAGCACCTGCAGTGTTAGTACTTGGCCCAGCCCCACCTTCTACCACAGTTGAGCTACCCCATTTCCCTTCCGACTCAAGTGGCTCGATTATACACACACCACCATCTGTAAGTCCCAAAGCAAATTGATTGGGTTCTAATGGATGTGCAGCGACCACAAGTGGATACACCCTTGGACTGCGACATCATAACATATTAGAAACAAGCGGATGTATACCAAAAATGCTTACATATTAACATATAATGTCTCATGGGAAAAGACTCACTTTGGATTTGAAGGCAGATATGCTGTAGAACTGATTCGACAACGCAATCTGAGTGACGATGCTGTTAGAATATCAATACTGCCATCCTCAAAAGTGACATAAATTGATTGGCTATCACATGAATAAGCAGCATGTGTGATCGGACCACTAGCTTCTCGAGGGCCCCACTAAACAGACATAAAAATTGAACAGTCAGAAGTCATGATCATAGACCAATAAATCATGTTCTAGTTCAAATTAAGAAAAAGGGTGCATACAAGATTCATTTTGACATTAAGAAACAGACCTGCTTCAGGCATTCCAGTTTAGGTGCCTCAAAAATGGCTATCTGAGTTTCATGAACCACTAACAAATGTGTCTGATCTTGGTGGAATTGTACACGCGTATCAGCAAATGGAGCTGCAACACGCCCCCCTGGAATTTGCAATTGCTTACTCACTTGTTTCTCCCACCCATCTGTGCTCCACACACACAGCTGCATAACCACATTTCTCACCATTCAATTCAATAAAATATAGAAGACCACAATAAACTACTATTTTTGTAAACTCAATATGAAATGGAAATATTTACCTGAGAATCAGCACCAGAAGAAACTAGAACATTAAGAACATTTGAGAAGGCTAGGCCTGTTATGCGTTTATGATGGCCTTTGAGTTTGGTTTTGACCTGGTCAAATTAAAAGCAAACAATCGCTTCATTTATCAAGGGATCGATTGTACTCTAAATTTAGGTTTCAATAAGGTAAAAGGAAAAAGCACCTCATCGATTCGAACATTGTATATTTGGATAGAGGAGTCATCCATGCCTATGGCAATAATGTTGTTATCTTGTGGATGGAATGCCAGAAAGGTTGCTGCAGGCGGAGGTGGCATGAATGTAGTCATTGTCTGCAAAAGACAACATCAATAAGTGGATGTACATACGATTGAATAATATGGTCTAAATATTGAAAACATCTAAACAATGATACCTTAAATGTCATCATATTGAACAGAGAAATCTTTCCACCTGAAGCAGACATAACATAAGAGTCGTTCTTTGACAGTGCAAAGCATGCAATGGCATCCTCAGGGTTTGTATCACTGATATCATTAGTCATCAATATACCACTAGTTGGTTGCCATAGCTGAGGTGGCACACTAGCACTTGCCTAAAATTATCAAATAATAATAAGCACCGAGCAATAAGTAAATACTATTGAGATTAAGATTTAAGAATCTGAGAATATACCATCACAGTAGAGTTACGATCAGTTTTCACCCATTTCCATAGTTTATGGACAGCATTGGCAGCTAGAGCTAAAACTGCGAGTCCTGAATTTGTATAAATCAATCTTGTCACCTGTAATAGAAACAGCATTACCTCCATTATATGTTGATAAGTATTAAAAAATAAATAATACATAATACAACACTAACAAAAAGGTAATATAAGAAGTATCATAGAAGTACCCGCATTGCTGAAGATGTACTATCTGGAAGTCTTAAGGAGCGACATTGTGATGGTTCGGAGATTTCCGTCACTTTCCACATCTTTGATTTGTCAATACCCTCATCTCCAATTCTGGGCCTATCTACCAAATTCCGACTTTCGCTATTCTATAAACACACACCATGAATGCATGCATGAGCATGAATGCATATTTACAAATTTCCTTGAGAAAATAATAACACTTACCATCATTGTCATGGAGGGATTTGATGTAACTCTATCCATGATGCTTGGTCCACCGGATGTATTACCAGCACCAAATGTGGTCATTGCAGAAGTCTGTACACATTTGTTTTAACTTTACAAACAATTTAATGGTAAAATCTGAAGTATGAAAAGGTGGTCGAAGAATGTTTCTACCTTAGCAGCAGATGAAGATGTAACTCTAGAAGCATCAAAAGAACGATTCTCCTTAGATTTTAGTAACCTAACCCCATCTGGATTTGCTAAAATTTTGATTCCATTATCATTCGTAGAAACAGCTAACAGCATCCCTTCTTTGTTGAAACGTACACAAGGAGAAGCCTGCATACGAGTTGAAGAACCATAATTATATTAGCTAGTACAAAACAGTCATATTTTAGCAACAGAATATGATGATTATTACCGGTAAACCACCCCCAGCATCACTGACTAATAAAACATTAGCATTATCCATATCCCAATACTTCACCAAACACTCATCACCAGCAGCAATAAAGCGGTTTTTTGTAGTATCAAATTGCACAACCCCAATAGCTCGCTTCCCAAGGCCATTATATGTCCGCTTAACAGCACCTTCACTTTCATGCCATTCCACAATAAAAGATTCTCCTTCTTTATTCGTCCCACATGAAAATAACCTTGTTCCGTCAGCACTATATGCCATTGTGGTGGGTGAACAACCTGGTGCATCATAGTCAACTCTTGAACCCACATTATCATACAGCCACGCCTTTATTTTCCCATCAGTGGCCGTTGAGAAAATAAACTATTTTGGGGAGAAAGTAAACAAGGAATCAACAGAGAGAAGTAATATACTAGGCAGCATCAACTAGAATGAATTGGTTTCATACCTGAATATTTTCTTTAAAATGTGGGCATACAGAATATACAGGTGCTTCATGACCTTCAAATTGATGTGTTTTACCCCCTGTTGCTGCATTCCATACCTGTATGGAACTTCGTGTTATATACACGACAGAAGTTGAAGCTTTACCACGACGGAAAAAGAGAAAAGTAATAAAATACAAACCTTTATTAACCTATCATCTCCGCATGTTACAATGGCAAGTATTTTGTTTGGGTAAGAGAAAGCGAGATCATTAACACTGCCATCATGAGCCTCGATCTGTATAACCATATCCGGTATAATTATATAACTGCATGAATCATACACATCTAACAAAATAAAGATGTGTAGTGTCATAACCTACCTCCAAGTGGTTTTGTATATCATCACCACCATGATACGAGTATATCTGCACAACATTTTTCGAGTATGCAACACCTATACGAAAAAATTATAACAATGATAAATGTACTTGCCACATTAATGTGACACTCCCTCTGTTCTTGAAATTTCCCCTTATGTTCGAATATAAACTTTGTATTATTAATTATCAAGATCAACATGAACTCTTTGTAGAACTGTAAAAACATTTTATTTGCAATACATCTTGTATGATTTAAAGTAGCTTCCATATGAAAAATTCAGACACATGCATATCAAAATTGGTGTTTGTTCAACATTCAAATATCAAAAGGGGTAAAGTAGTAGAACAAAGGAAATATATATATTTTATTTCTAAAAGATGGTGATAATTATTAGAATACCAAACAGAGTTCCATCAGCGCTCCAAGTTACACGATTGATTGATGCAGAATAGTCATTGGTCAAAGATGTCTATTATAAACACAAAGTGCAAAGTAGAGTCAACAGGCAATATATTACAAAACTGACGTTAACTAAAATCATATGCAATGTAGGTTTAGTCTTTTAGATTCGGTTAGTAATGGTTTAATCCTTTAAGTTTCAACTTTTTATATAGTTAACCATTCAAATTTTTTTCTCATAATTTAATCCTTCAGGTTTGTGTTGGCTTATTAGTTTAACCCTTCACTAAACTTTTGAAAGCTAGATGATTAAACTAGATAAACTTATAAGAGAATAATCATTGTAAATGATAAACTTCCGGGATTAAACCGTCAAATTTTTGAAGTATAAAGAGAGAATATCCCCTTAAAGGGTTAAACCACCAAAACTATGAAACTTGAAGAATTAAATCATGAGAAAAAACCTTAAAGGGTTTAAACACCAAAAAGAAGGGAAACTTTGAGGTTTAAACCATTATTGACCCTTTTAGATTTATTCTATATATGTACAGATAGTAATAAATTCATTAAAACCAATCACGTAAAAAATACAAAAAAAAAAAAAGTTAACCTGCAGGGGATTTGAACGAGCACCAAGATCCCAAATCTTAAAATTCTTCTGAACAAGTTTCTCCCTGATACCTAAGTCCCATATCATAATTTCTCCAGCATTCGTTCCAACTTTTATTTGGCCATCACAAAATGAAAAGATAAGTACCAGGTATTGGAAGTTCCTACAAGTGTGAGTACCAGTAATAGCAGTATTATTATATCTTTAGTGCAAGGTAACTAACCAAGAAGCAGGATTTGCTGTATGGGGTGAAAATCCACACTCTTGACCAATGATCCCTGATTTAGGGTCATCACCACCGCTTTAGGTAGATCTTCAGATGAATACGAGCTTTGACCATGACTCTGACCACTATAACCAATGGGTAGGACATTTACAGGTGGATGATTAACCTGCACCAAGATCAGGTATATGTTGGTGTAAACTTGCAACACAAAAACATATAGTTGAAGTCGGGTTTTCAGACAATGAGTATTCAAAAAGGGAGGTTAACCAAACGTAGATGAAATTACAATAAGCTTTTTTTAAAATGAAAAAAAAAAATCAAAAGGGAAGGTAAGTAAACGTAGTAATTTTAAAAAATTATATATATAGTATTCAAAAAGGGAAGTTAAGTAAACGTAGATGGAATACAGTAAGCCCCAGCCCCAATAATCAGACTTTTAATAGCAAGTGCTGGAAGTAATGTAAAGTATCCAGACTCCATAACCATTCATACTTCATCAGATATGCCAAATGCCCTTGTTCTCTTGAATGCATGTTCAGAGTCAGCACTTTGATAGTCTACAGCTGGATTATTGGTAGGCGGAGTCCTGGGGCGCTTAATTTGAACTGCCACATCAGCAGCAAAAGTGACAAAGATGTTAAATTATTGATTACGAGCAAAACAGAGTCTTTGGATATTTATAAAGTGGGTAAATCTTTATACATATTACATATGTGATAATAAACATGAATATGCATGTTATTCTCAATAAATGCTTATAAATTGACATATTATATACCAGAACTATTTGGTGGAATTAAACCAATCGGTCCAGCAGAAGGTGATGGATGAGTCACAGCCGGGTTTGTCATCCAACCACCAAGAGATGCCTGAAGAGGTGCTGGCGCCGACTGAAAAGGCTTGAGATATAGACAGAAATATAAAAGTAAGACAAGATGTGCTACCCGTGATTATTGGGGTTTAAACTACTTTAAACATAAACATAATATGGCTTGTGTGTCCACTTACAACGTGAGCACCCAAAGGTGGAAAGCCTGCAGGTTTAGGTACAGCACCCATAAATGGATTAGTAACAGGGGATGGTGCTCGTGGACCATTTGGCTGCGACTGTCCACAAGAATGATCAACAAAGAGAGTTTTTATATCGGGATTCGGCTTTGGATTTTTGCACAGCTGATGTTGCCAGTTCAAACTACAACCAGAAACACACTATTAAAAACAAGCCCTACATTAGAACAACAAAAGCCTAATATCCACAGCATACGAACCTTTGATTAATGAGTGTCCTCAATCTTGAATTCTTTAAATTCGGAAAAGTTAGCTTATCGCGGAATAGAGGATTCGCTTCAATCAACTTTTTAAGTTCGCCTAACATTATACCTCTAGCAGACTTGGTATCTCCATATTTGGATAATTGCTCGTTGTCTCTGAGCACATTATATTAATTTTACCATATCACATAACAAAATTCAGCTGGTATAGACAATAAATATCACAAAAACGTAAAAGTATTCACAGCCATAAATCAGCACCTGAAATTCTCTAGTGTCAAAAGCTGCGTTATTTCCTTAAAAAGTTCTTCATTAAAAGCTGAAAACACTTTCAAGTCCTTCACTAGAATTTCAACAGCTTTAGCACGATCCTTCCTGCAAATCAAACAGACATTCAAGTATCCACATAATAATGTGATCACTCATAAAAACTCGAATCAACAAAATGCATATATATATATATATATATATATATATATATATATATATACATATATATAAACATACTTATCTAAAGCTTCTAGGTACTTCTGTTTCTGTATCTCGAAAAAGATTTTCATCGAATACCGATTATCATCAACTTTCGTAAATCCAGATAAGTACTTCTCAACCTCATCCCATTCGCCATTCGTCACCATTTCCTCAAAATGTCTCATACTAAAGAAAAATCCAGACTCTTGCTCCAACCTCCACAACAAAACAAACTCAATTACAGATTAAAAAACATTCAACATTTACATTTACATATAATCCTAAAATAACAACAAGTTAAATCAAAACCCTACCTATGAACAGTATCCTTAAATTTTTCTTCATCAAGAAACTGAAGTATTAAAAATACAAGCTCTCTGCTTAAAGAAGACATAACTTCAATTTTTCCCCAAACCTGCAACAAATATAATCACAATTTAATCAATCAAACAAACAATAAGCACAATAAAACAACGATAACAATGCTCAATCCTCAATCCTCATTACCGTACAATCAAATTACAGGATTATAATGTCGCGATTTTTGTTCAATCAACAAAAAACCTAAATTTCCTAAAACAGAAACGGATATAGTAATCGAAACATATATATACACACGTACTCCTATAATCAATAAATCGTGTATAGATACAGAAAATTCTTATTAAATTTAAATGTATAATATAATAATAATCAGTGTGTAATAAAAACATTCGTTACCTTAGAACAGATCGAAGGGTTTCTTTCAGTAATTTTCTCTCTCTCTACTTTTTAGGGAAGAATTTGAGAGAGAAAGGTGTGAAGGTAAGAACCGAATGATATATATGTATGTGTGTGTATATATAGTAGTGGGAAATACGAGATAATGAGCATATAAATTAGGGATATGATAAGAAGTTGTGTTTATCACTGTGTAAGATAAGTGCAGTGTCTTATCAGGGAATTTTTTTTTGGAAACGGCAAATATATTATAAAAGACCGCAACTTAGAAAGAGACTAAGAGCGGCAAGAGTACATGGATAAAGTAATAACAAACAAAACGAATTTAGAAAGGGGCAATACCCCATTCTACCCAATTACAAGATAATCTACTCCTATGTTTTATCCACAAGAAAGAAGAGGAGACGATATCTCCTGAAATAACCATGTATGGTTTGCGAATGTTGTTGAAAACCCAATCGTTCCTTGCCTTCCAAATGCACCAAATCGAACATTGGATGATTGCGATTAAAATCTTCCTTTTCCTTGAACAATTGCCCCATTTGGCAACAAATTCCAACAAGCCTACAACCGAAGATACTTTAGGAAATGGAATGCCACACCAATTAAAGATCCACTTTAAAGTATCCGAAGCTCTAGAACACGAAACGAGCGCATGATCAACACATTCATCAACCAAGTTGCATATCTTACATCGAGCTGAACCAATGTTTATGCCTCTATCCGCAAGGCATTTTGACACCGGAATTTTACCCAAGCTAGCCCTCCATGCAAAACAACCAACTTTTAAAGGAACACATTTTAACCATATCATGCAAGATGCTCTTCTGGACGTGATTTTTTCATCTATCAAACGTCTAACACCACTAACGATGTATGAACCATCGTTTTTGGGAAATTTACAAAAATGGATATCCTTTAATTTAGGTGTTTAATTTGACTGTAGAAATCATTTTTGGGAAATTTACAATAAAAGGTACTCTACTTTATCACAACTTCTATGTAAGGTACTCAGCTTTTTTTATTTCAATTTAAGGCCCTCACTTTTGATTTGTACTCAAATTGGGGACATTTGTAGATTTCCCGGTTACTCATATCTAGTCACCCGGTTTTTTGACTTTTTTCCATTTTCACCTTTCTTCATGTGTTTCAGCAGCCTTTTTACCTTTTTCATTTGCTTCATGTTTTTTTAGAAGAAGCAAACAACGATACCATTACTAAAAACCAAGACAACAAAGAGTCCAGCAAACCAAAACTACAAACAAAAACAAAGCAAACACAAACTTGCTGCAGGAACCACCTGCAAGGCAAACAAAACCACCAAAACGCCACCTGGAGACGTACGCACCATTAATCAGAATCCATCCTTGACTCCGTCGCTTCACCAGTTTTATCCATCCTTGACAAAACGTTTCTTCGCTACACGGTGGTGTACTTGTAATCCTGACTCTTTTTATTTCTTTGATTCCAGCATCGCTACACTCATGATATGCGATTATTTATTGTTCTTCCAAAATCATACAATAAATTCAAACTTCTTTTATCAAGTAGATAACACAACAAACCCACACCCAAAGATTGATGGTTTCCGGCGAGGGGGTTGAACGGAATCTTCATGACAGTCGCCGTGTTCGTTTCCGGTCAAAAGCCCACACCCTTTTTCCACATGTAAGCTTAAATATTTACTTTTTTAGCTTTCGATAAGTAATAGCAAGAGAGTGGGTAAGGGGTCTTATAACACCCCTCATTTAACTTATTTAGATATAGTCAATCGGAAGCGTAAGTCCAAATAGATAGTGATAATTTACATCGTTTTATCAACTTATAAAATTCAACCTTTTCAAAACATAATTTATTCAACCGAGGTGTTATATAAAACATTTTAAAACATTATATTATACAAATCCATTATCAGAGTATTGCCTCGTGGTCAAACATTCCTGCTAGCTCAACTTCTTGCACACCCATCATTCTAACCGAAATCTGCAAGAAGTGTTAATGTGGGGGATTAGCATAACGCTAAGTGAGCAGATAACTAATCAACATCATAACTTAGCTCAACAACCTTGTGTACAACACTTAACACTACAACAAGCAAGTACACAATACAACTCATCAACTAATCAACAACACCATAATGAGGATCGGCGGCTCTGGGGATAACCATAAACCCGGGTGGCTCCCCAAGAACACTTATCCAACCTAACCGTATGGCCCTACGGACGAGACCGATAGCTAGTGATTATCTTCAACTAACACAGGAGGTGTGTTAAACTTTGGATAACCAACTAGCCCAACCAACAGTTCAACAACTCGTTGCCTCATTAACAACTGATGCCCGAAGGCCAAATAATTCAAGTGATCACGTAATCAATAAGTCACATATTCAACTATTCAACATATCAACAGTATTATTACTATCAACATAATCATCAATGCAACTGATAAAGTAATAATACGTTACTTGTTGTAACCAAACTTGTTACAACCAAGTTACGCTGAGGATTAGAGATCCACTCACCGAATACCTCAGTTGTCCACTCAGTAGTCTAATGTCACTGAGTCTTCTGTTTATCTGGAATTACAATAGAATAACACAAGTTAGTAACTTGTCTCAAATCAATCCAATATCTTACAATTGTAATTACATCAATAACTTATCACTTAGTCATGATTAATGATCATAATATTCACTTTCCAAATTCAATCATAATATGATTATTAACTTACATTACTTTAACACCGATCACACCAAGGTTATAAATAACCTTCTTATCACATTAATCTACTTTGATTATCACTAATCAACATGGTTAAACCATTACTAAGGTGATTAACCTCATTTCATGAATTCATCAAAACCACAATATTTGATTTAATGAATACTTAACAATTAAATTCACACAATCATCTTTAATCATCGATTAAGTGTTCTTAGCTATAAACAATGCTAATTTGATCATATAATCCATGACCATCATCAAATTCATCATTAACCTCAAGAACACATAATCATTTCCTTCAATCAAATGTTAGACTTAGATTATAATCATGTATTAAACATAAATCAACAAGCCTCACATAACTACAAGCTTTACTTCATGAATAATTAACTAAACCCAAACTTTCTTCATGATCATCATTTAATTTTACCATTTTTAGCTTAAGGTTTAGATACTAATCATCATTTAAGCATCAACTAATCATTATAACATGATTACAAGCTTTAATTCATGAATTATCAACTAACCCATATCTTAACTCATGATCATCATTCATTTATATCATTTCTAGGTTAGATTTTCAACTACAAATCATGAATTAGATATCAACTAACAATTATTTCATCATTACAAGCTTCAATTTAGCATTACTCATCCTAATTTCATCATGTACACAAAACCCCATTTCATAGGTTTATGAGAATCAAGTAATCAAGACTTACAAGATGAGTAGAAGGATTAGAGAGTGATAATCCATGTTCTTGAAGCTTAAATTCGGATTTGGCATCTTCAATTTAGTGTGGTGAAAGGATTTTTAGGAATTGATCTAGGGTTTATATGTTTATGTATGTATGTATATGTGCGTACTGTATATAGATATAGTTTAGGAAAAAGAAACCGACTCAAATATGAGTTTATCACATATTTGGTTAAATTTCGTTCCCCGTACTTATCATTGTCTGGAACTTAAAAACCATTTGCGGGGAAACACTATTTTATTTTACCGTCAGCTGAATTAAATTAAAACAGTTAACAATTTACTAGTCACAATAAATTATGTGACTCTTTAACCAATTATTTTCAAATAATAACACAAAATTATTTTCTGACACACTTATTAAATATTAACAGTCAAAAATATTAAATACTACTAGACCCGAGAACTGGGTGTTACAGGTCTGGTGCAAATGGTAGGAGTTGGTGATGGTAACGGTGGCCGGAGCTCGCCGCTGCTATTAATGGTCGGAGTTAGTAGTGTTAGCGGCGGTCGGAGTTTGATGGAGTTAATAATGGCCAGTTTGCTAGTGGTTGTGGTAGATAACAAAAGCAAAAACAACGATGGTGGATTGGTGTTGGTGATGGAAGATAAGGATAAAATTGGATTTAAAAGGAAGAATTAAAAGAAGAATGAATTTATTAGTTTCATACCCTGTTTCCAAAAAAAAAGTTTCATACCCGTGAAGTTCTACCAGCTCCACCCACTCTTGTTGTTCTGCCACCACCGCCACCTCTTGTTCCACTTCCACCCCTCTTGCTCTTCTTTGAAATGCATCTGGGTTGCACAAATGATATAATAATATGATTTTTTTAAGGCTATAATAATACGGAGTATGATTTAATAAATGGTCTTTGAAATGCATCAACGATCTACCTACTTTATGACAAATGTTATAATAATATGATTTAATTAAATTAATAAAGACACGTGGCTATGATAGCCAAGCAAACTTCAGCACCAGTTATGATATGATACTGGCTACCGGAAGTTCGGGTTAAAATGTCCTCAATTTGAATACAAAATCAAAAATAAAGGCCTTAAATTGAAATAAAAAAAAATGAGTACCTTAAATAGGAGTTGTGATAAAGTATAGTACCTTTAATTGGAGATTTCCCATCATTTTTTAGCAAAAGTTGAACAGAAGTAATCTTATTTTGGGTTTTGTTAACGATAACATTTAAGGTTGTGTTTATAAGTTTAGACGTTTATATACCCATTCCAATCGATGTTATAAGAGCATAGGAGTCTAACAGGCACTAAAAACGACGTTCAATCGACTTGAAGTCTTGAACACTAGGCCAGGCGTTCATCATATTGAACCGGCGTGTAGGTTTGAACGTTGCATTCAAACATATTGTCTTTTTTTCCCTTTCATTTTGTTTGACTGGTTTAAAATCATTTTTGTGGTCTATTTAAACTACGAGTTGAACATTGAACCACTCATCTCAAAATTGTACCCATGTTAAACTCCAGTGTTCAATTGAACACCGAGCACAAGAACGACTACTCCTACTAGTCTAAGACATTGAGTCTGCTGTCTTTTGAATCACTTTTCAATACATGTCTTAAGAAGTAAATGACTAACATAGGAATTGAATAGGTGGTTATAGTTAAGAATGAAAAACTATTCCACATTTGGTGAGTTAGGCAATGTCTAATTCAATACATCAATAGAACTTCGATAGAATTGGAAGATTCATTTACTTAATTTGTTTAGTTGAGTAATTGATGAAATTAGAATCCGTCAAATTTTTCCGCCTTGGGGTATTGAAATTCAAATTCTTTTTCCTTTTTCAATTTCTTTTAAAAGTATTTTGCGAATCAAACATACCTTTTAAGGTTCAAATCTCAGCTAACAATTATTAGAGGTTAGTTCAATCTCTTGTGGAAAGCATTATATGTATCATTTTACTTTTAATTTATAGGAGTTTTTATAGAATTGGGACAAGTTCAAGCAAAAACCATAGAGGAAAAGTTGCAATGATGGTGAGATCAATCTTTCATATATATATTACTACACTTGTTACATATTAAGTAAATCCAAGTGTGAACAAAAGATTGCTACATCAACTACAAGTCTACAAACATTCCTCAACATGGTAGTGTTACTAACACGATCCAATAAACCAATTACGAACTCTACATATTTGTGTGAAACAGTCCCCATGTTTATTAGGAGTACATCTTTCCGTAACAAAAAGTCAGGGAACAAAAGACGAATCTCACTCGGGTGAACGTTGACAACCACCAGGAAGAAGAAACTTAAACTTGTCAGCATTTTCTATCAAGTAAGCCGGAAGATGAACTGCAGAAGCTGAACGAGGAACCGACCCCATCTTTCCTATCAAGTTCTTGAAACTGTATTCCTCGGGTAACATATCGTAAAGATCATCTCCACGGCAAATCTTTTTCTGTATCCTCGAGTAGTCCAAATACTCTTTTTTCTTCACACGATCAGCGTGACTGTATGCTGTCATTTTGGTGATGAACTCACTCAGATGACGAAAACAGAAACTGCAGTGCCATCCAGCATCAGCAAGAATAAGATCAGTCTGGCGGGAATGCTTGTACTGAGTCCACCGGCTATATATATGTGCAGTCGCTCGCCAGCTGTTGTAATCAATGGGGAACTCAAACGAGTAAACATAGTTTCTCATTTCAAGATGTAAGATTGTAGGTACTCCATCACACGATTGAAGAAGTTTAACTGTGTGTGAACTTGGAATCTCATCAGTATCTGAAACGATCAAAAGATCACCATCAGAGATTCCTGACCGTCGGATCAACTCATTCATCATGCTCCGGTGATGCGATTCTATCAAAAAAGGGTCTACACGAACACCAGACGGTATTTCAAGAGGAAGGATACCGTAAACTATCTTTTCCTCAGCAAAGGCAAAACGCTCACGATTTAAATCAAAGTTGAGAGGCTTGGGGTTACCAGTGAAGGTCATGTTTGATTCTAGGATAATGAATTTGGTAACATAAGGGTAAAGTTCGCGCCACCTGAGTTCAAGAAGGTCTAATTCGTTGTTGAATAGGATTGCATCATAAACGTTGTTTGGTTCTGAGCTTAAGGACCATCCATGGAGGTGACAGAGGTTGTTCATGGAAACATTTTCTGCATAATAATGTGGTATGTACTTGAATGGGACTGGTGGTGTGTCCCAAAGTGGTCGTAGGAATGAAGTGATGTTCTGGGTGTGATCAAAGATGGCAATAAAAGAAATTGCCACGAGTACCAGAACTACAAGAAACGTGTACATGATAATCCTTCTTCTGGTAACATACAGTCGTGATGAGTCCATGATTTGGAAAATGACGATCAGGACTGGCACCTTATAATCTGCAAAACAAGAGGTTACAAGGTTTGAGGCTTTGAGCCACGAATAATCAAAAAACAAAGATCTTGATCACAAACCTATATTTTTTCACTATCAAAATTACATGTTGAATTTGCCACAAAGGAATCAAAAGGCGAAGCTCTTGATCACAAACTTATATATTACTAACAAAATTTAATGCTGAATTTACACAAAGGAATCAAAAGGCAAACATCTTGATCACAAACTTATATGTTACACTATCAAAATTCAATGCTGAATTTGCACAGAGGAATCAAAAAACAAAGATCTTGATCACAAACCTATATGTTTCACTATCCAAAAGTTAACGTTGGATTGGCACAAAGGATGCAAAAGTTACAAACTATGAGATATTACATAGTTGTCACCTCAAAGATATGTATTAATTCCATATACGTAGTTCTATAATCTTAACAATATTAAGTTACTAATAAGCTAATATAACCGCGAAATACGGCTCGAAACCGTAACCATAGAAGAATAGAAGATCATATCCGATATCCCCTTTAAGATTACACCCGCCTTCCCCCTTTTAACATTACCAGCTAAAAAAATTCAATCAACAAGGAGTGCATGTCCAATAACATCTACTATACCAAGAATACTATGATCCCGATCACTGAATATCGACCGCAGAGTTTGGCTTTCACGCGTTAAACTTATTACTTCCTATGGATTATTTCTTAGTTCAGATCTCTACTTACTGCAGCTCCAGATTCCTTCACAACTTGCAATAACAACACAAGAACAGCTTCTATTACTAATCAGAGTCCAGATCTCAAGTTTGATTAACTCCTTTTAACTGTTACAGTTCTAACCTCTACAGAACTAATTTAATCCCTAATTTATCAAACAATTATCAAATGCATTAACGTTAAATCGACAAATGCCACAGTATCTAACTAAAATTACAACATTTCAAACAAAATTACTAAAAACAATTTCAGAAAAATTGAGACAAAACGTATGAATCAAAGATTCATAAACAAGTGAGCAAAATCTATGAATTGAATTGAGTTAACATACCTTACATCGCCGTAGACCTAATCGAAATGCTCAAATCAACACCGGAAATAAATAAACAAATAATGAGATACCATCAATCTTTAAAGATACTCCGTACATATGTATATGCTAATATCGATAGACGATAGATAGATATTAGTAGAGTGCATCCGTTTATAACTTGTAAGCAAGAAAATTACCGTTGATTTGAGTTGACTGACTGTAGATATGGTGGAATCCAATGAAATTAAGCCACGTGTGAAAAGAATTGGACTAGGGTTTAATACGGTGATACTCCGTATAATTTAGATTTTAGACCATTGTTATTTGTTAATCGTTGTTTTTTTTTTTTTTTTTTTTTTTTTTTTCTTAGAAAGTCAGATCTACCTACTCACGATTATTATATAAAATCAGGAGTATTTACAAATTGTCTCTCTCACAAGGTTTGAACCCACAACCATTAGGATGAATCTTCACATACCGATTGGTGTTAATCATTAGTTTATTAATTGTGACATCTTAACAAAAAATTATTTCAATTAACCCTCAAATTTTTAAGTTAAAATGTCACCGCTCACCAACAACATTGATTTATTTGCAAATTAACGATTTTTGGTTTTGTTTTTTTTATCTTACAATTTAGCTTGATTTAGAAGACTAATTAAGCTGTTATGTAAAATATTTGTAGTAATTGTATGCGATTTATTGTTGTATATATATGTTACCACCAGTGATCTAGTAATTAAGGTTTAAAGTTTAAACAGAATACCAACTTAATTTAGTTTCTTTTACACTAACATGATTTCATTTTCTTACAAAAGATGTCACACGTGAAAAAGAAAAAGAGAAAGAAAAAAAATGATTCTAAGCTTTAACTTAGAGCACGAGGAGTGCTTAACACTGTTTCAGTGTTAAGTTCAGTGTTTTTGAAAACACTGAAACATAAAAGTGGGGTAATGCTTAATCTTGAGGTTCAGTGTTAAGTTCAGTGTTATGGTGATTATTTTATTAATATATTTTTTTAAAAAAAACAAATTTAATACATAAATTTAATACAAAATAAAAATAACTAACATTAAATTAAAAAGTACTTTCATACAATAATTAAAAATCCTAAAATTACATTATTAAAATACGATAATTTAAAGTTCCTAAAAATACATAATTTAAAGTTCCTAAAAATACATATTAAAGTTCCTAAAAATACATAATTAAAATACGATAATTTAAAAATACATAATTTTGGTTTAGTTTGAAGAAGAAATATTGATATATGAAAGAATAGAAGTATTGAGGTATGAAAAATGGTTATGTTTGAGTGGGTATTTATAGAGTGGGAGTATAAAATTTGAAAAAAAAAAAATGAAAAAAATGACAAAAATACGGATATAATAAACGGCTAGTTTTTTTTTTTTCCTTTTTTTTTTATGACCATTGTTCCCCTCGAAAAACCCAAAAAAAATAATAAAATAACATTAAAACGTCGCACGGCTCACAGTTTGGGGCTCAACTTTGATCGAAAACGCCGGCCAAAAACGTCGGCCCGGAATGCCAAACGCCGAGGCTCGGCGTTTTTGAACCAAAAACGGCGAAATTAAGGGGGGCACTCCCCATGCTCTTAGAGTAACATATTATATTTTATTAGCATCCCTTGACAAAAATAGAGGGCTCACCGATTTTTAAAAGATGTTAATATTGCTGGTGATTTTACATGAGCGGTTTTTATCAAATTTAATCAACTTAGATGATATATCTTAATAATAATTATTTTCGTTGAGAAAAATGTTACAAGAATGTTAGGGTGCGTTTACTTATGGAAACTTCTTCATGTTTTTTAGAAACCTTTTTAAGAAAATTAAAAAATTAAAAAACATATTCAAGTTGTGATTGATTTTCTGGAGAAGTTTTCTAAAGAAAATGAATCTAATGATCAGATGCGTTTAGTTACGGAAAATTATCTCTATTCTCCATTTTCTGTTTTTTCAAAGTTTTGTGTCATTTAAAAACTAGTGATGATTTAGAAAACGTGTTCAAATGTAATGGATGAGGTTTTCATTATCCAAAATATGAAATGTACAAAACCTTACATCAAAGATTTCTCCTTTTCTTAGAAAACTTCTCCGAAGAACCACAACTTGAAGACGTTTTCTAAGGGCGCGTTTAGTTACAGAAAAATTTCTCCATTTTCATTTTTCTATTTCTCTAGAAAATGAGAAGTGTTTTACTTCTTTAGGAAAGCATGAAAAATATAGAAAACATGTTTAGTTGCAAGGGGTGGAGTTTTCCTTTTCCAAGGAGTAGTAGAGATGGATAACTTAAAAAACCATCTAAAGTAGTTTTCAACTTTGTAGTTATAAAAAGGAAAACACGGATTTTTCTTTTCTTAGGTGTAACATCCACTCCTCGGGTCTAGATGTATTTTAATATTTCTGACATAGAATCATTATTTAATTTGCCAGAAAATAGTTTTGTTAAATTATTTGAAAATAATTGGTTAAAGAGTCACATAATTTATTGTGACTAGTAAATTGTTAACTGTTTTAGTTTAATTCAGTTGACGGTAAAATAAAATAATGTTTCCCCGCAAATGGTTTTTAAGTTCCAGACAATGATAAGTACGGGGAACGAAATTTAACCAATTATGTGATAAACTCATATTTTGAGTCGGTTCTTTATTTCTTAAATACCAACATACGTACATATGCATCTTACATACATACGTATCATATGAAAAACCCTAAATCAATTCATAACATCAAATTGAAACTTCCAAGTTCGAATTCAAGCTTCAACAACATGAATTAATCATCCTTTCATCCTTATAATCACTTGGTAAGTCTTGAATTCTTGATTCTTTATAAACCCTAGAAAAGGGGTTTTGGGTATTTGATTAAATTAGGGTGATTGATGCTAAATTAAAGCTTGAAATGCTTTAATAGTTGTTAGTTGATGATTATATGATGATTATAATATAAACCTTAGCCTAGAAATGTGAATTTCATATATGATCATTGATGGTTTATGGGTTTAGTTGATAATCCATGAATTAAAGCTTTTAATGATCATATAATGCTTAGTTAATCTTAAAATCATGATTATAGGTGAAGCCCTAATATTAAAGTGGAGAATTCAATAGAAACTTATGAATAAAGTTCATGAGTTTTGTTGATTATGCTATAATCAAAGCTTCTAAGCTTGTATTATTAGACTATAAATTGTTAAGTGTTGTCAATAGTTATAGTATGATTGATTAATGATGATGATTTACATTAATTAAGTTAAAGATTGTGAAGTTGATTAAGTGTTCAAGAGATGATCTTGTGATGATTTACTTATGTTAGTTAACCATGAATATTATTGATTAAAGTAGTGTTGTGATTCAAATGATCATAACTTGATAAATGATTATGATCTAAGAATGTTAATGTGATTATTCATAATCTTGAAATGAGAATTTTAATTGAATATTGATAATGAGTTTGAAATAGAAACACTGCCATGATATAATGATTAGAGTGATAACTCATTGAGATTTGGATTATGAACCATGTGATATAACAATTAACATGAGTTGATGATTATGAATGAGTTACTAACTCATTTTGTTTAATTGTAATTCCAGATAAACAGAAGACTCAGTGACATTAGACTACTGAGTGGACAACTGAGGTATTCGGTGAGTGGATCTCTAACCTCAGTGTGATTTAGTTGTAACAGGTTTGGTTACAACGAGTAACGTATTATTACTGTTTTGTTTTCCATTATGATTTTGGTTTAGTAGTAATAATACTGTTGATAGACTGTTTAGTCTGATATGTTGACCTAACTGAATATGTGATCACTTGATATTTGGCCTTCAGGCATCGGTGTATTGAGGTCAACATGTTAGTTGGGTTTGGTTACTATTGAAAAACGACAGGAATTTCCTTGTACTTATCGTTAATAGGAAATTAGGTCGTATGATATTAGTACCAAACTATCGGTCTATTATGTATTGGCCTTACAGATTGATGGTAAGTGTTCTTGGGAATCCCCGGGTATTATGATATCCAAAGAGCCACCGATCCTCATTGACATATTGTGTATTGAGATGTTATCTCATTGATATTATGTGTTTACTGTTGGTGTTCTTGGCTGAAGGTTTCCCCAAGACCCATCGATCCATCATGATATGATTGTTTACGATTATTTGCTGTAAGCAAGATTTGTTATGCTAAGTTGGACTGTGTTTATTGATTCCCTCACTTAGCGTTGAGCTAATCCCCCACATTAACCCTTCTTGCAGGTTATAGATTGGATATTAGTTGGGCAAGAAGTTGGGCTGGATGGAATGTTTGGCCACTGAGCGTGTACTCTGATATATTATTGGTTAAATCATAAATGTTTTGTGAAGTCATATAACACCTGAGTTAATAAACTATGATTTGAGATAGTTTGAATTTTATGTTGGTTAAATAATGTAACATATAATGTATATATGGACTTTCGCTTCCAATGTATTATAATTAAATGATTGTAAAATGAGGGGTGTTATAAGTTGGTATCAGAGCATAGGTTTGGGTGAATTGGACATTGGTAATGTTCAATCCCAAATCTATCGTTGTGTTAAGTCAAACATTCCAATGAGTGTGGGATTAGTTGTGGTATGAGAATTAGTTTGTGTGATATGTACTAACGCTTAACAACTTGTGAGATTGTTGTTTTGAATACAGAGACGGTAACACATGAGTACTGACTGGTACTCTCGGCAATTCGGCTATATCAGGTAATCCTCGATAAGCTTACTTGGATTTACCTTAATTGGAATTGCTTGCTTTACAATGATGATTAATAGTGAAGTAAATTGAGTCAGACTGATATGATTCCCCAGTCATGAGTCATTGGTGATTAATACATGTAAATGTGATGCTATGAATAGTAGTTGAGATGTTTAGCATCATGAGTAGTTCATAATGAACTAGAAATGAATTGTGTAGACACCTTGTTGAATGAAGTGTAACAGTTATATTAATTGGACTTAAGTGTGTCTACAAAGTGAAAATAAAGTATAAATCGTTGTGTGATTATGATTTGATAAATGCAAGGTGTAGTTATGAATCCTTGCTAGAAATTTAATTGTTACATGATAAATTGAATCAATATGACCCCTTATAGTGAAATTGATGAGATATTGGTATATCGCAATCAATAGTTTTGGAGTCATGTTGTTATTTAATCTAGAAAGTGTCCATTGATTGGAATGTGTTCCTTTGACAATGTTTTGTCAAAGTTGAAATTGGTAGAGTCAAATTGTGTAATGATTATGTTACAAAGTGATAAATGGGGCTAGATATATATGTGTTTTGCCTTGATCATGAATGTGGTTGAATTATGATCTAGGTATTAAAAGTGGTAAAGTAGAAAGTTAAAGTGGTCAACGAGCCTTATAGGTGTTGACAAGTTTAGAAAAAGTCAACATTGAACACTAGTTGTAATTGGTTTAAACATAATGAATTTATGTGAAATTGGTGTTTTAAAGAATAATACGACACCAATAGTGAAAATGATTTAGTTGACTTGGAATAGTCAAAGGAATGTGTAATGGGTAATGGAATAGTGATCATATGGGCGGAAACCCAAATGGGTTGTTAAAGTGCCCAAATGGGTCACTTAATTGCTAAAAGATTATTTGCTTGATGGTTCAAGTAGAATGAGTGTTAAAGTTATTTTAAGACTTACATATGGTGAAAATATGTGTTGAAAGTGAATTGGGTCATCAATGTGGTTGTTTTGTTAAAAAAATGTCCAATTGGACCCTCAAACGGGTCAACGAGTCAAAACGTGATAGAACGAGTATATGAAAGAGATGAATATGCCCACACGTCACAAATGTATATAGGAACATGTTGGCAAAGGGTTGAAGTCAGAAACCTAGCCATTTGGAATATGGCGTGTCAACGAAAATGGTTAAAAATGGACTAAAATGAGTCGTACGTCTGTTTTCTCGATAAACGTGAATTTTGAAAAAGTGGAAAAATAGAAAGTTGCATTTTGATTATATGAACATGCCTGCAAAATTTCAGACCTTAATTCTTTACGGTTTAAGAGATACGCACGTTTGAATTTCGAAAAATTGCATTAAAATTTCAGGTCTGAAAAGTGCATAGGAACGCGATCCAGGCTTTGGATCCGGATCGCGTTAGCATGTTGAAATTGGTTACAGAACGTTTTGTGCTAGGGAACGCGATCCATCCCTATATTCCGGATCGCGTTTGTATGTTAAATTTGAATGACGAGAGATTTGAACTGTGAAACGCGATCCAGCCATCTTGACCCGAATCGCGTTGCCAAGTGTAATTTGGTCACAGAAAGTTTTCTAAAGGTGAACGCGATCCAGCGTTCCTTATTCCGGATCGCGTTTGCAAGACTAAATTTGACAAATTTTTGCAAATTTCAAAAGTGCATAAGTCTTTTAGTAGTGTTTTTAGCGACGGAAATTTTGACAAATTTTCTATAAACATGGATTGGGCTGAAAATTACACGGTCACTTGAAAATGGTCCAATGATCAAAGCTAAATACATTAGCCTAGGCGGTGTTTGGCCATTCGGGGTCGTTTGGAGCCCGAAAATGGCATTTTACTGTTTTTCGGACCTTATTTCGGACTTTTAACTTACGTTTTGTATTGGGCTTTTGTTTCTTTTAGCCCAGAGATCATTCCTGTGTATATGTGCAATGTTAAAAACCTGTTTTAAGTGGTCCACATATGTTAATGGGTATGAGTTGTTTTCCGACGATTTATTTAACTGCACAATATACCAGTAAATTTTATTGTTGATTGTTGCTAACAAGGGTTAGTAAACATTGATTATGGGATTATGTGGATCATATATGTGAATCAATTGAAACATGATAAAGTATTTGAATCATGTAGAGTATTAGAATATGTTGAATTGAACATTTAAAGAAATTGCAAGAAAAGTACATGAGCTTATATTTGTATAATAATTGAAAATGAAATGCTCAATTGTAATTCAACTAAAGGTGTCTAGATTGATGAATATGTGTTGAATATTATACATAGTATTGATAAAAGTGTTTAGTACTAAATGTACTATAAGTATTAAATTGTTATACCAATAATTGACATTGAATCAGGTAATAAAGAGATTGGTTGATGTAATTGTGCTGGACATTACATCTGTGTTAATGAAATAATGAAAAGAGTTATATTTACCTGATTATGTAATTAGTTATTCATTCAAAGTGATAAATGAAATTGGTAGCAAGTTAACAAGTGGTCATATAACTGCTACAAAGTGTTATTATATGTGTGATAATTATTGATATCACCTTGTGAGATAGGTGAAAGTAAAAGTTAATCACTTTGGAGAGTGATGGTATGAAGTGACCTGAAAATAAAGTGTACCTAACATAATATGACGACGTCTGGCCAACGTATTTGTATTATGCCATTTTACATGAAATTGTTGAGGTTACCAAGTACCAAAGAAAACTTAAGTGATTTTGAAATAACAGGTAAGATATGTTGACCTGTAATTGAGAAATAGTCACTGATTGACTGAAATAAAAGAGTACTAGACCACTAATCTGTTGTTTTACTATGGTACCTATGGTACAAGAAATGTGTATGTGGTTAATTGCAACTAGTATGAATTAAAATAAGAGCTAAGAAAAGTGGAGGTCAGTTGATTGTGAATAACAATGTGTTGAATATGTGACTAAAGACAGCACCTTATGTTGTTGAAAGATTTATGCTAATGCACCATGGTATCAACTGGTGCTGATTTAGCATCCAACTGGATATGGTAGGATGCTAATTGAATATGTGATAATAGTTTTACCTATTGGATTTGACCTCTACCTACTGCTTACTCTTATGTGGTTATGGTTATATGAATTGGATTCCTTACGAGTAAAAATTTTATATAACCTAGTGGTGGTGTATAAATACAAGTTGTAAATCAGTAAAGAACTAGTTGCGAAAATAGATATTCTAGCAATGTGTTAGCTAAAGAAATACAGAGTTATTAGCTAGATTGCTAGTTATGAATTGAATAGAACTTTTATTGTTAATGTGTATATTGTGGTATTCATTACCACTAGTATTATTGATATAACAATAAAATGTTCATGTGATTACGTGTTTTACTTATGTTAAGTGATTGTGTTGTATACTTGACTAATTATAAATAATCATGTAAGTGATCAGTTAACTGTTTAGAGACAGGTTATATGCACGGTATATGTGCAGGGGGGAAAAGATAGAAACGTGTACATTTGGTTATGTGCATGTGAAAAGAATTCAATATATGTATATATTTATAAGTTGCTCAAGGGAGTAACGTATGATATGTGTATTTGTGATAGTAGAATTAAATAAAGTACAAAACACAACTTATGTGTTTATGTGAATTCAGTTGAAATACACTCTGGTGGTGTGTGAGTTGTATGAAAAGTATAATATTAATAAAATGAAATGTGTTATTCTATTTCACTAGATTGACTAAGTGTGATTAGATTTCGAGGACGAAATCTTTTTAAGGGGGGAAGATTTGTAACATCCACTCCTCGGGTCTAGATGTATTTTAATATTTCTGACATAGAATCATTATTTAATTTGTCAGAAAATAGTTTTGTTAAATTATTTGAAAATAATTGGTTAAAGAGTCACATAATTTATTGTGACTAGTAAATTGTTAACTGCTTTAATTTAATTCAGTTGACGGTAAAATAAAATAATGTTTCCCCGCAAATGGTTTGTAAGTCCAGACTATGATAAGTACGGGGAACAAAATTTAACCATTTATGTGATAAACTCATATTTTGAGTTGGTTCTTTATTTCTTAAATACCAACATACGTACATATGCATCTTACATACATACGTATCATATGAAAAACCCTAAATCAATTCATAACATCAAATTGAAACTTCCAAGTTCGAATTCAAGCTTCAACAACATGAATTAATCATCCTTTCATCCTTATAATCACTTGGTAAGTCTTGAATTCTTGATTCTTTATAAACCCTAGAAAAGGGGTTTTGGGTATTTGATTAAATTAGGGTGATTGATGCTAAATTAAAGCTTGAAATGCTTTAATAGTTGTTAGTTGATGATTATATGATGATTATAATATAAACCTTAGCCTAGAAATGTGAATTTCATATATGATCATTGATGGTTTATGGGTTTAGTTGATAATCCATGAATTAAAGCTTTTAATGATCATATAATGCTTAGTTAATCTTAAAATCATGATTATAGGTGAAGCCCTAATATAAAAGTGGAGAATTCAATAGAAACTTATGAATAAAGTTCATGGGTTTTGTTGATTATGCTATAATCAAAGCTTCTAAGCTTGTATTATTAGACTATAAACTGTTAAGTGTTGTCAATAGTTATAGTATGATTGATTAATGATGATGATTTACATTAATTAAGTTAAAGATTGTGAAGTTGATTAAGTGTTCAAGAGATGATCTTGTGATGATTTACTTATGTTAGTTAACCATGAATATTATTGATTAAAGTAGTGTTGTGATTCAAATGATCATAACTTGATAAATGATTATGATCTAAGAATGTTAATGTGATTATTCATAATCTTGAAATGAGAATTTTAATTGAATATTGATAATGAGTTTGAAATAGAAACACTGCCATGATATAATGATTAGAGTGATAACTCATTGAGATTTGGATTATGAACCATGTGATATAACAATTAACATGAGTTGATGATTATGAATGAGTTACTAACTCATTTTGTTTAATTGTAATTCCAGATATGTAAGGCCCGGTCCTTACGTGAACCAAAACATATCATTTATATATTATATTTCGAAAATCGGAAGCGCAAGTCCCCAAAACAAAACATTTACCGACTTACAAAGCTTCCTAGTTTAACGACTACAACATATAACAACATTAGTTTAGCATTTACAACCTATATTAACACAAAACGGGCCTTATATAAAACATTTCCCAAAAGATATCCACAAAAGATCAGAGTTGCGCCAAGATTTAGTCAAACTTCCAGTCAACATCATCAACCCGAACATCTACATCTACATCAACTAACCACAATCTGCAAAACATTAAACAACGAGGGGATTAGCCAATGCTAAGTGAATGGAACCGTAACCGACGGTTCAACCCACTCATAACAAGTCTTACAACAAAACAACAACAACAAATAAAACACATAAGCACATAACGTCAAGAGGACCGGCGGTTCCTGGTATCCATCCAACCCAGAAACCACGACTACTGGGCGCCAAGCCAATCCCAGTAATCAACCGATAGCTTGAGTACTACCTTCACTGACTAGGCTTGTTCTCAACTATATGTCTCAAAGAAACCTCGACAACTACACAGTAGTACCCAAACCCAACCCAGACAGCAGTTGACCTCTGAAAACAACCACGTTGCATTCACAATGCAAAAGCACACAACAACAAGCAACAGTTCACAACTGTTCACAACTGATCAACAATTCAACAACAATCGCACAACAACTCATATAATCAGCAACATAAACAAAACAGACAAGACTGGTACCGGTACGACCAATAACAACAACCTACTAATATAAACCATCCTGGTTACCCGTTGTAACCGAACCCGTTACAACTGGGTGGAACCGAGGACTACAATTCCACTCACCGAATAGTTACGCTTGATCGCCAACTCAGAGGTCTTATTTTACTGAGTGGCCGTCTGCTTATCTGGAAACAACAATAACACCAAGTCAGTAACGGTTTAACATTTATCATAACTACTTATCTTATAATCGCACATCAATCATGCATCAAATTAACTTTTATCAATTCTCATAACGCTTTACAATATCATCTAACATATATCTTATATCATATATCATAATACAACCATAGCACTTATAACATAATTAATTATCATCCATGCACAAACTGCAAGTTAACACATTTGACGAATTTTAACACACCAACGCGATCCAGCAAGGGGAGCCAGGATCGCGTTCGCCTTTATAAAATCAATCGACCTTCAAGTTCTACTTATCAACGCGATCCAGAAAAAGAGGGTGGGATCGCGTTCACCTTTAGAAAAATATTCTGTATCCGTTTTACACTTGGAAACGCGATCCGGAAACGAGGGCGGGATCGCGTTCGTATGACCAAAACTCGAATATACCAAATTATAACTAAGTAACGCGATCCGGGAAAAGGGTTAGGATCGCGTTCACACGTTCAAAATTTCCTGCACTTTCAGCATAAACACCACATACGGACCAAAACCCAAATTTCACCAAAATCAGTTGAAACCACGAATTTAACCAAGTAAATAACCACAAACTTCAACCATAAACATATAACAACAATAACAAACATCATCTAACAACAATCCTACTCATGCATCATCATCAAATCATCAAAATTACTAAAACCTAACCTATGAGCTACAATGAAGAACACTAGCAATTTCTAACATATAATCACTATGTAAATATGTTAAAATCGTCATCTAATCATATTGTAACTAATCTCTAGCATCAATTTCATACAAAGCTTAAATCTTCATCATTCCCAATTTCTACAAAATAAGCTCAAGAACACCAAGAACACTTACAATCCAAATGAAGAAGATGATATGAATGATGATGATAGTCAGATTTCTCTAGCAAGATTCAATCTCTATTTTGTTCTTGATTAATTTTTGAAAGAGATGAGAGAGTTTAGAAAATTTAGGTGAAATGAAGAACAATTGATTTAGGTAGGAAAATGAGTCGGTCCACACATTTTAATCCCACCGCCCCACTTACAACACAGTGTAAATTATACCCGTTCCTAGCCTATTGTCTGGAACCCGAAAATACCCGTAAGTCAAAATACTTTTATTTTACCGTCAACTTGGTTTATTTAAAACAAATAATATTTCATTAGTCACTATAAAAACTGAGGCTCTTTTACTTGTTTATTATTAAATAAACCAACCGAACTTATTAAAATACAATTTATTTCCAGGCCCAGAAACAGGATGTTACAAATCTTCCCCCCTTAAAGGATTTCGTCCCCGAAATCCACTCCCACACATAATTATACCAAACGCTACAATGACACCTATAAGCATACAATACTATAAACTATATTACATCAAAGTAATTATAGAATCTACCTGGGTTATTCACTTCAAGCAACTCCCCCACTGTCACTTGATCTCCCACTGTCATATGAAAAGCTCGTGGAGGCGCCATCTTTCTCTTCTGTCCAATTGATGATGCAGAACCCGAACCAGAACCCAAACTTCCAGCTACACCCGAGCCTTGCCTAACATATTCCGGACATTGTCCTGCCCGATGACCCTCTTTCTTGCAGTTCCAACACACAGACTGAGGAAAGGTACACTCTCTACTACCATGCCCAAATGCTCCACACTTAATGCACCTTAAAGTTTGAGGAGTACATGGACCCGAATGTCTCGACCTACAAGCATTACACCAAGGATTTGGATCACTACCCACCGAGCCCTCACTAAACTCAATTCTCCGATTCTGACTCTTACTTCCAGTAGTACCACTCTTAGAAAGTTGCACCGACTTATTCTTACCCGACTTTTCCCATGCTTGATTGTCACTATGCACCGACCTAGCTAACTCAAAAGCCTCCGTCAAAGAGCGTGCCAACCTCACTGATGTACGGTACTGTGGTGGTAAAGTCTTAACAAAATGGGTAATCCTAGTCCTCTCATCCGGTACCCATTGCTGAACAAATCTTAACTTATCGGTGAATTGATTGATAAGCTCATCCATTGTCATTTTCTCAGAAAACTCCAAATCCAGAAACTCCTGCCTAAGTCTAAGCATATCAAACTCAGAGCAGAATTGCTTACTAAACTCTCTATGAAACTCAGCCCAAGTAATTCTAGATCTCTGCTCCGGTGTCATTTGTGCAGTCGCAGAATCCCACCAATTCATTGCTTGACCTTTCAATAACTGAACCGCATATTTAACTCTTAACTCATCTTCACACTGACACACCTCAAATTTCCTCTCGGTGTCCCTTAACCAATTCAATGTCACCATTGGATCATTACCTCCCTCAAAGTCTTTAGGTCCACACGCTTTAAAAGTCTTAAATGAACACAACCTATTCTGCTGAGGTGGAGGAGGAGACTGATACGCTTGCTGAGCTACCCTAGATTGTAACTCCAAATACAACTGTTCAATCTTTCTAAGTCTTATAACCTCATCCTCCATATGCAACACATAATCCTCTTGACTAGCTTCATCATGATTCACATTGGAAGTACCACCCTGATTAACATTATTATTTTCGGGAGGTGGAAGCTCCGTTCTAGCAGCATTATTGGGAGTCGTATTCTCATCATCTGCCATTCCTGTACTCACAACCAAAACACAACTTGCAACTTGTTAATCGTTAGTATCACCTATACTAACCAATCCCCCAACCAAAAGCTAATCCCACAAACCGAAAAGTTTGACTAACACCAAATAGATTTGGGATTGAACATTCGCAAATGCCCAATTCACCCAAACCTATGCTCTGATACCAACTTGTAAGGCCCGGTCCTTACGTGAACCAAAACATATCATTTATATATTATATTTCGAAAATCGGAAGCGCAAGTCCCCAAAACAAAACATTTACCGACTTACAAAGCTTCCCAGTTTAACGACTACAACATATAACAACATTAGTTTAGCATTTACAACCTATATTAACACAAAACGGGCCTTATATAAAACATTTCCCAAAAGATATCCACAAAAGATCAGAGTTGCGCCAAGATTTAGTCAAACTTCCAGTCAACATCATCAACCCGAACATCTACATCTACATCAACTAACCACAATCTGCAAAACATTAAACAACGAGGGGATTAGCCAATGCTAAGTGAATGGAACCGTAACCGACGGTTCAACCCACTCATAACAAGTCTTACAACAAAACAACAACAACAAATAAAACACATAAGCACATAACGTCAAGAGGACCGGCGGTTCCTGGTATCCATCCAACCCAGAAACCACGACTACTGGGCGCCAAGCCAATCCCAGTAATCAACCGATAGCTTGAGTACTACCTTCACTGACTAGGCTTGTTCTCAACTATATGTCTCAAAGAAACCTCGACAACTACACAGTAGTACCCAAACCCAACCCAGACAGCAGTTGACCTCTGAAAACAACCACGTTGCATTCACAATGCAAAAGCACACAACAACAAGCAACAGTTCACAACTGTTCACAACTGATCAACAATTCAACAACAATCGCACAACAACTCATATAATCAGCAACATAAACAAAACAGACAAGACTGGTACCGGTACGACCAATAACAACAACCTACTAATATAAACCATCCTGGTTACCCGTTGTAACCGAACCCGTTACAACTGGGTGGAACCGAGGACTACAATTCCACTCACCGAATAGTTACGCTTGATCGCCAACTCAGAGGTCTTATTTTACTGAGTGGCCGTCTGCTTATCTGGAAACAACAATAACACCAAGTCAGTAACGGTTTAACATTTATCATAACTACTTATCTTATAATCGCACATCAATCATGCATCAAATTAACTTTTATCAATTCTCATAACGCTTTACAATATCATCTAACATATATCTTATATCATATATCATAATACAACCATAGCACTTATAACATAATTAATTATCATCCATGCACAAACTGCAAGTTAACACATTTGACGAATTTTAACACACCAACGCGATCCAGCAAGGGGAGCCAGGATCGCGTTCGCCTTTATAAAATCAATCGACCTTCAAGTTCTACTTATCAACGCGATCCAGAAAAAGAGGGTGGGATCGCGTTCACCTTTAGAAAAATATTCTGTATCCGTTTTACACTTGGAAACGCGATCCGGAAACGAGGGCGGGATCGCGTTCGTATGACCAAAACTCGAATATACCAAATTATAACTAAGTAACGCGATCCGGGAAAAGGGTTAGGATCGCGTTCACACGTTCAAAATTTCCTGCACTTTCAGCATAAACACCACATACGGACCAAAACCCAAATTTCACCAAAATCAGTTGAAACCACGAATTTAACCAAGTAAATAACCACAAACTTCAACCATAAACATATAACAACAATAACAAACATCATCTAACAACAATCCTACTCATGCATCATCATCAAATCATCAAAATTACTAAAACCTAACCTATAAGCTACAATGAAGAACACTAGCAATTTCTAACATATAATCACTATGTAAATATGTTAAAATCGTCATCTAATCATATTGTAACTAATCTCTAGCATCAATTTCATACAAAGCTTAAATCTTCATCATTCCCAATTTCTACAAAATAAGCTCAAGAACACCAAGAACACTTACAATCCAAATGAAGAAGATGATATGAATGATGATGATAGTCAGATTTCTCTAGCAAGATTCAATCTCTATTTTGTTCTTGATTAATTTTTGAAAGAGATGAGAGAGTTTAGAAAATTTAGGTGAAATGAAGAACAATTGATTTAGGTAGGAAAATGAGTCGGTCCACACATTTTAATCCCACCGCCCCACTTACAACACAGTGTAAATTATACCCGTTCCTAGCCTATTGTCTGGAACCCGAAAATACCCGTAAGTCAAAATACTTTTATTTTACCGTCAACTTGGTTTATTTAAAACAAATAATATTTCATTAGTCACTATAAAAACTGAGGCTCTTTTACTTGTTTATTATTAAATAAACCAACCGAACTTATTAAAATACAATTTATTTCCAGGCCCAGAAACAGGATGTTACAAGATAAACAGAAGACTCAGTGACATTAGACTACTGAGTGGACAACTGAGGTATTCGGTGAGTGGATCTCTAACCTCAGTGTGATTTAGTTGTAACAGGTTTGGTTACAACGAGTAACGTATTATTACTGTTTTGTTTTCCATTATGATTTTGGTTTAGTAGTAATAATACTGTTGATAGACTGTTTAGTCTGATATGTTGACCTAACTGAATATGTGATCACTTGATATTTGGCCTTCAGGCATCGGTGTATTGAGGTCAACATGTTAGTTGGGTTTGGTTACTATTGAAAAACGACAGGAATTTCCTTGTACTTATCGTTAATAGGAAATTAGGTCGTATGATATTAGTACCAAATATCGGTCTATTCTGTATTGGCCTTACAGATTGATGGTAAGTGTTCTTGGGAATCCCCGGGTATTATGATATCTCAAGAGCCACCGATCCTCATTGACATATTGTGTATTAAGATGTTATCTCATTGATATTATGTGTTTACTGTTGCTGTTCTTGGCTGAAGGTTTCCCCAAGACCCATCGATCCATCATGATATGATTGTTTACGATTATTTGCTGTAAACAAGATTTGTTATGCTAAGTTGGACTGTGTTTATTGATTCCCTCACTTAGCGTTGAGCTAATCCCCCACATTAACCATTCTTGCAGGTTATAGATTGGATATTAGTTGGGCAAGAAGTTGAGCTGGATGGAATGTTTGACCACTGAGCGTGTACTCTGATATATTATTGGTTAAATCATAAATGTTTTGTGAAATCATATAACACCTGAGTTAATAAACTATGATTTGAAATAGTTTGAATTTTATGTTGGTTAAATAATGTAACATATAATGTATATATGGACTTTCGCTTCCAATGTATTATAATTAAATGATTGTAAAATGAGGGGTGTTATATTAGGAAAATTTTAGAAAATCGAATTTGAACACGTTTTCTAATTTTCTTGTTTTCTTAAAGAATTTTTCTGAAAAAATGAGGAGTTTTCTGTAACTAAACGCACCATAAGTTTCTTGTTTTCTTGGAAAGTTTTTCAGAAAAATGAATGAGTTTACTACGTTTTCTATTTTGAAAAATGAAAACTTCATTCCTTACATTTGAATCTGTTTTCTAAATTGTAACACCCAGTTCTTGGGTCTAGTAGTATTTTAATATTTTCTGACTGTGAATCATTATTAGATGTGTTAGAAAATAGGTTCGGTGATTTATTTGAAAATAAATGGGTAAAAGAGTCGAATAATTTATTGCGACTAATAAATTATTAGTTGCTCTAATTTAACTTAGTTGACGGTAATATAAAATGATGTTTCCCCGCAATTGGTTTTTAAGTTCCAGGCAATGATAGGCACGGGGAATGAAAATTAACCAATTATATGGTATACTCCATATTTGAGTCGGTTTATTCTTAGATATATCTATCCATATGTACGTACTATACATACATACCTAAATTGATGAAACCCTAGCCTTTAATCACTAAAATCATATCTCAACATCAAATTGAAGCCTCTCAAATTCGAATTCAAGCTTCCATGATGAGATTAAATCATCATTTCATCCTCTAATTCATTGTAAGTCTCCATTTCTTTAATTTCTATAAACCTAGAAATTGGGGGTTTTGTGTTTTGATAATTAGTTGGTTCAAATCCGGAAATTGATGCTTGATTTTGTTAAATTGTTGTTAGTTGAGGATCAATTCATGATTTCTATCTAAACCCTAACATAGAATTGAAGAATTTCAAGTATGATTATATAGAAAGTGATGGGTTTAGTTGAATATCTTTAAAATGAAGGTTATAATCATGTTATAATGGTTAGTTGATATTTAGTTCATGATTATAGTGAAAAACCTAAGTTAGAAATGTTGAGATTAATGTATGTTCATGATAAAAGGTTATAACTTAGTTGATAATTCATGAATTGAAGATTGTTGTTATGCTATAGTTGTAAGTTAGTGCATAATTCATGATTATAAGTTAAGTCATAACTTGAAATTAAAGAATGAAGTTATAACCTATGTGGTTAAGTGTTCATTAGACCTAGTATTGTAATTTTGATGAATTAGTGATACTTGAGGTAAATAACCTTGGTGATGGTTTAACCATGTTGATTAATAATAATTGAAGTGGATTAAGAGTGATGTTGTGATTATAAATGGATAAGTGATTGTGGATGAATAATGTTATAATTACTAAATGTGAATTGAGAAATATGATATGAATCCATGTAAATAAGGATTGGATACTAAGACTTGTGTTTATTTTGTAAATTCATATGAATTGGAGAATTGAGTTAAGTGTCATAATGTAATTACTTAACCAAGTTGTTTGATGTAATTACATAATGTAATATCAATATTGAGACAAGTGTCAAGTGACTAACTTGCGTTGTTCTATTATATTCTCAGATGTGCAGAAGGCTCAGTGATATTAGACTACTGAGTGGATGCCTGAGGTGGTCGGTGAGTGGATCTCTAATCCTCAGAGTAACTTGGTTGTAACGAATTTGGTTACAACAAGTAATGCATTATTACTTATTAGTTGCATTGATGCTTAATAATACGGTTGATAGGTTAACTAGTTGAATACACGATATGTTAATTACGTGATCACTTGATTTAATTGGCCTTCGGGCATCAGATGTTAATGAGGTCAACAAGTTGTTGAACGGTTGGTTGGGCTAGTCGGTTATTTATGAGTTAACACATCTCCTGTGTTGGTTGATAATAACAACTAGCTATCGGTCTCGTCCTTTATGGCCATACGGATATGGTTGGATAAGTGTTCTTGGGGAGCCACCCGTGTATTATGGTAATCCCCAGAGCCACCGATCCTCATTAAGAAGTTGTGATGTTGTTGAACTGTTGTATTTCTGATGATTTGTATTGTGTACTTGATTGTTTAATGTTAAGTGTTGTACACAAAGTTGTTGAGCTAAGTTAGACTGTTGATTAGTTATCTGCTCACTTAGCGTTATGCTAATCCCCCACATTACCCCTTCTTGCAGGTTTTGGCTATTATATTGGGTGGGCAAGAAGTTGGACTAGAAGGAATGTTTGACCTCGAGGCATTACTCTGATAGTGGAATTGTATAAAATAATGTTTTAACATATTTTTATATAACACCTCTGTCGAGAAGTTATGTTTTTAAAAGGTTGAATTTTATATGTTGATAAAATGGTGTAAACTATTACTAGTTATTTGGACTTACGCTTCCGATTTACTATATCTAAATAAGTATAAATGAGGGGTGTTATAAGTTAATGTTTTAACATATTTTTATATAACACCTCTGTCGAGAAGTTATGTTTTTAAAAGGTTGAATTTTATATGTTGATAAAATGGTGTAAACTATTACTAGTTATTTGGACTTACGCTTCCGATTTACTATATCTAAATAAGTATAAATGAGGGGTGTTATAAGTTGGTATCAGAGCATGAGTTTGGGTGATTTGTACATTGAAAAATGTTCAATCCCAAACTTAGATTTATGTCAAGTCAAACATTCCAAGGGTGGGGATTAGTAGTCGCATGAGAAAGTTGTTATTAAGCGTGTACTAACCTATAACAAGATGCAATAGTGTTGTTTTGGTTGCAGAGATGGAGGAACATGAGGAACCGTCTGGTATTCTCAATGATTCCTCAACATTCGTGGGCCTAGATGTGCCAGGTAATTTTCGATAAGCTTGGTGTATTTTTAATAAGTCTTGATTGGTTACTTTATTATAATATGATTACTAGTAAGGTAAAGCGAGTCATTGATGATTGTTGCTTGTTAGTGTGATGATGAGAGTATTAAATGAGATGTTTAGTGTCATGAGAATGTAAAATACCTAGTTGAATTAAGTAGACCCATTATTGAATAAAGTGTAATAGTTGTAGTAAGTGGAATTAATTGTGTCTATAATATGAACTTGGTTGCATGAATTGCATATGTGGAATTACTTGTTGTTGTAAGATAATAATTTGGAAGTAATATGATTAAGTGTAGTAGTAAATTTTGATAAACAAAGTTGAAATGACTCCATGTAGTGAAATGAGATGTTGGAATATCTCAATTGAAGTAATATGGAGTTGTATTGATGTTCAAATTAGAAGGTGTCCATTAATTGGAATGTGTGTCGTTGACTTGGAAAAGTCAAAGTCGAATGTGGAAAGGTCCAATTTGGTAATATATACCATAAAGTGATGAATATGGTAAGATTTTATGTGTTTAATAATGATCATGATTGTAATTGAATTATGATCTATATACTAAAAGTGGTAAAATAATGAAGTCGAAGTGGTCAACCAAACTTATATGTATTGACAAGTTGTGAAAAGTCAAAGTGATCATGAAATTGGAAAACTTGTTGTGATTGGTCTAAATATAGTGATTTTAATGTGAATTGGTGCTTTAGAGTTATAGTATGCCACTAATGGTGAAAAATAGTTTGTTGGACTTAGAATAGTCAACGTAATGTGGAATGGGTGATGAAATAGTGGTTATATGGGTTGAAACTCAAATGGGTTAGAAAAGTGCCCAAATGGGTCATTTATTGGTCGAACGGTTAAAATGAATACTGGTTCGAAAATAATGAATGTTAAAGTGACTTTAAGTCATAAGTACAGTAATAAAGTGCGTTGAAAATGTTTTGGGCAGTCAATGTGGTTTTTTGGTTGAAAATGCCCAAATGGACCCCTAAACGGGTCGACTAGTTAAAACATGATAAAACGAGTGTATGAAGGTGATGAATATGCCCACACGTCCTAAATGTATGTAGAAACATGTTGGCAAAGGATGGAAGTCAGAAACCAAGCCATTTGGAATATGGCGTGTCCACCAAAATGGTCGAAAATGGCCTAAAATGAGTCACACGTCCGTTTTCTCGTAAAACGTGTAAATTGAAAAAGTGTAAAAAGGGAAAGTTGCATTTTGATTATATAAAGGTGCCTGCAAAATTTCATGACCTAACTCTTTACGGTTTAGGAGATATGCGCGTTAGAAGTTCGTATTTATGCATAAAGGGGGTGCAGGGCTGCTGTTTTGGACCCAATCAGGCGGCTTCAAGTTGAAGCCGGTGGCTTGGGGTTAAAGCCGGCGGCTTGGGTGACCGGATTGCTTAGAAAGGGGTCTGTAAATGAGTTTTTGCTGAAATTAGGGTGAATCCGGCGGCTGCATTATGAAGCCGGCGGCTTCCTTTGGATATCAGGAGGTCAATTTTAAAATGATCATAAAAGATGAACCGTAACTCCGTTTTTGACGTTCTTTATATCGCCGGAAACGTGAGAGAGTCTACTTTCCAATGGTAATGTACTTTTGATGAAATTTTCAATGATTCAAATAATTAAATTATGTGCAAATGTGTTGGTACAAGGAAATTTTGAAGTTGTTAACTTTCGACTTACGTTTTGTATTGGGCTTTTGTTTCTTTGAGCCCAGAGACCATTCATGTGTATATGTGCAATACTAAAACGTGTTTTAAGAGGTTCACATATATTATTGTGTATGTGTTGTTCTTAGGTAGTTAAATAAAATGCAAAATCGGGTAGCAACTGGTTTAATTGATTGTTGTTAACCATGGTTAGTAAAAATTGAGTATGGGATTATGTGAATCATATAGGTGAATTAATTGAAACATGATAAAGTATTTGAATCATGTAGAGTATTAGAATGTGTTGAACATTTCTCATAGTCTTGACAAAAGAGTTGGGTACTAAATATACTATAAGTGTTAAATGATGTTGCTGGATGTAATTGTTGGACATTACATCCATGTTAAAGAGATATTGAAAAGAGTGTTAAATGTCAATATTGGTTATAGCTACTTGAGTATATAAGTAGTTTCAAATGATAAATGAAAAAAAAGGTAACAAGTTAATACTTGGTTGTGTGCCTGTTGTTAAGGTGTTGTATATGTGTGTAAATTGAATATCACATTTGTGAGACATGTGAAAGTAAAAGAGTAATAACTTTGAAGATGGATGGTATGAAGTGGCCTGAGAATAAAGTGTGACTGACATAATATGACGACGTCTGGCCAACGTATTTATATTATGCCATTTCACATGGAGTTGTTGAGGTTACTAAGTACCAGATATAAGGTTAAGTGGTTTTAAAATAACATGTTAGATATGTTGACCTATAGTTGAAAATAGTCAATGATGGACTAAAATGAAAGAGTGATAAACCACTAAGTTGTTGTTACTAATGTGGTACTGTACAAATGATGTGTATATATGATGCATTACTAATGATAAACATTAAAAGATGATTTAAGCAAAGTAGAGGTCAGTTGATTATGAATAATATTGTTGAAAAGATGATTAATGATGACACCTTGTGTTGTTGAAATACCATTGTTGAAGATGTTTGGTATTAATAGGTGTTGTTAGCGTTCAAATTGGTGTGAAAGGATGCTAGTTGATTTTGTGATAATGATTTTAACTATAGAATTTGACCTCTACATAATGCTTATTGGTTACTCTTATATGTTGATAATTATATGGTTGTGGATTACTGTCGAGTAAAGGATTCCATATAATCAAATTGTGTATATAATTACAAGTTGTGAAGTTGTAATTAGCTAGTTGCAAAAAAAAAAAAAAAATGAAAATTTCTAGCAAATTGTTAGCTAAATTGCTAGTTGTAAATTGAGCTGAACTTTTATTGTTAATGTGTATGTTTTGGTATTCCTTACCACTTGTTGCAATTGTTGTAAAGTTGAGATGTTCACATGGATTTTAATTGTATACATGACTAAGTATGAATAGTCATGTAAGTGGTCAGTTGACTTATTAGAGACATAATATATGCACAGTATATGTGCATGTGGAAAGAATCGAAAAAGTATATTTATATATATAAGTTGCTCAAGGGAGTAACGTATGATATGTGTGTACATTGTGATTAAATAGTTGATTTTGATACACCTTATGCTTGTTTTAACATTTGGTGGTAGGTATTGGAATTGAACACTAAGCACAATTTATGTGTTTATGTGTGTTTATGTGAGTTTAGTTGAAGTACGCACTGATTGTGTGTAAGTTGATATCTACATGAATGTATGCAATTAAGTACACTATAGTGACTAAGTGTGATCAGATTTTGAGGACGAAATCTCTTTAAGGGGGAGAGATTTGTAACACCCAGTTCTTGGGTCTAGTAGTATTTTAATATTTTCTGACTGTGAATCATTATTAGATGTGTTAGAAAATAGGTTCGGTGATTTATTTGAAAATAAATGGGTAAAAGAGTCGAATAATTTATTGTGACTAATAAATTATTAGTTGCTCTAATTTAACTCAGTTGACGGTAATATAAAATGATGTTTCCCCGCAATTGGTTTTTAAGTTCCAGGCAATGATAGGCACGGGGAATGAAAATTAACCAATTATATGGTATACTCCATATTTGAGTCGGTTTATTCTTAGATATATCTATCCATATGTACGTACTATACATACATACCTAAATTGATGAAACCCTATCCTTTAATCACTAAAATCATATCTCAACATCAAATTGAAGCATCTCAAATTCGAATTCAAGCTTCCATGATGAGATTAAACCATCCTTTCATCCTCTAATTCATTGTAAGTCTCCATTTCTTTAATTTCTATAAACTTAGAAATTGGGGGTTTTGTGTTTTGATAATTAGTTGGTTCAAATCCGAAAATTGAAGCTTGATTTTGTTAAATTGTTGTTAGTTGAGGATCAATTCATGATTTCTATCTAAACCCTAACATAGAATTGAAGAATTTCAAGTATGATTATATAGAAAGTGATGGGTTTAGTTGAATATCTATAAAATGAAGGTTATAATCATGTTATAATGGTTAGTTGATATTTAGTTCATGATTATAGTGAAAAACCTAAGTTAGAAATGTTGAGATTAATGTATGTTCATGATAAAAGGTTATAACTTAGTTGATAATTCATGAATTGAAGATTGTTGTTATGCTATAGTTGTAAGTTAGTGCATAATTCATGATTATAAGTTAAGTCATAACTTGAAATTAAAGAATGAAGTTATAACCTATGTGGTTAAGTGTTCATTAGACCTAGTATTGTAATTTTGATGAATTAGTGATACTTGAGGTAAATAACCTTGGTGATGGTTTAACCATGTTGATTAATAATAATTGAAGTGGATTAAGAGTGATGTTGTGATTATAAATGGATAAGTGATTGTGGATGAATAATGTTATAATTACTAAATGTGAATTGAGAAATATGATATGAATCCATGTAAATAAGGATTGGATACTAAGACTTGTGTTTATTTTGTAAATTCATATGAATTGGAGAATTGAGTTAAGTGTCATAATGTAATTACTTAACCAAGTTGTTTGATGTAATTACATAATGTAATATCAATATTGAGACAAGTGTCAAGTGACTAACTTGCGTTGTTCTATTATATTCTCAGATGTGCAGAAGGCTCAGTGATATTAGACTACTGAGTGGATGCCTGAGGTGGTCGGTGAGTGGATCTCTAATCCTCAGAGTAACTTGGTTGTAACTGTAACACCCCCAAATTTCATGATTTGCAGAAGCATACTTGGGTGTTACTAATCAATATACAAAGCACAAGATATACAGTAAACGACCTCTAAATGAGACGTTGTAAAACGATTTCATATAAATATATGTTTGAAAACTTAATGTTTTCGTATACAAAAATAGTTCCCTAGAGTCCACGCGTATGGCGGGAGATTCTATTACATAATCAACATGTACAAAAGACAATGCTGAAAATCTCCGTTAATGCTGTTTAGTTGAAATCATGCGACTCTAGCTATGTCCTGGAGAAATCCTACTCCATGTGAGTACCTGAGAATACATGCTAAAAGGTCAACACGAATGTTGGTGAATCTCACAGGTTTGTAAATAATATTAGTTTTGAACACAAGGTTTCATCAGTGGTGCCCGCAGGCGAAAATCAAGTATTTGCAAATCCAGCAAATGTAAAGTAAATAAGTTATACCGTTGCCATGAGGCTCATAATCGAAGCTTAACCCGTAATGTAATAGTTTGCTCCCGTGACATGCTCGTAACTGAGCAAGCATAAGTAACGAAATAATAGTCGCCCGTTTATACATAACGGTTCGTGGTAGCGCTACTACCCCGGGCAGGGAGGGTCATTTCCCTAATGGATCCATTAACTAGTGTTCGCGCTTAAGTCCATAACTAACGATATATGATGGAGAGACTTCTGTAAGTAGTAAACAACTCATGCAATTCCGTTTGGTATAGTAAACAGTTTTAGTACTTGTGTTCAAGAAAAGTAAGCAATGTATCTCACCCCGTATGTAAAACAGTAAAAGTGGGGCTGTAAGACTCACCTGAGTCTAGTAGTAAGCAGTTGAAAACTGTAAGTAGCGTGTAGGTTCTCCGAACTCGTAACCTTTAAATGCCTAAACATGTAAGGTTAAGTAAGTAGATGTCTCGCAAGACCATCTAGGCTAGTTGTCCATACAACCCGTTGTCCAAATGTTGGTTCGTTATCGTTTGTAATAAAGTGTTCGGCCCGTTGGTGATTCGTTATGATTAAAGTTTTATCACTTATAACGCGGTTTAGAGTGATTGCACTTGAAAAGTATGTTCTATTATGTTCGATAATTCGTATTGTATAAGTATTTGAAATTGTACAAGTTTGACACTTGGTGAGAAATGTGCTTACGGAATCTAAGCACGGGGGTCCGGGGGCAGCGCCCCTGGTTAGCGGGGTCCAAGGGGCGGCAGCCCCTGGCGGGGTCCAAGGGGCAGAGCCCCTGGCTGGGGTCGAGCTGCCAGGTCAGCTTGGAAAATTTTTATTTCTACTATATTGCTTTTAGGAAAAATACATGTAGGATTCGAATTTGGGTAAAATCAAGTGATTAAATTTTGGGTCTCGACACTTAGTAAAAATATGTGTTTTCTTGTTCCTGTTTTGTGCGACGTTGTATGCGACGTTGTGTGCGACGTCACAGATCCTGACTACGACGTTGAGCATGGCGTCGCTATGTGCGACTTTCGCAATTTAATGCGACGTTGTGGGTGGCGTCGCTATACGCGACGTCGCAACTTAATGCGACTTTGTGACTGACGTCGCACCATGCGACGTTACGAGGGGTTGTGCGACGTTGAGGCTGACGTCGCATGAATCTGGGTCCAAATGCGACGTCGCGGTCTGTTGGCCGGAAAATGTGCCGAAAACGAGTTTTCCGGTTTCCGTTCGGTCCAAATCTTTTACCCAACCCATATTAGGACATTTTAAGCCAATGGAAACTATAAACTAGTAAAAATGATCAAAAACGAGAGATGTCGGGTTTTGTCGGAAACTTACAAAGTGTCGGATTGAAAATCCGAAAAGATAGGAATGTAGATCGTTGCGAGGTGAACGTTTCCTTCTAAATGGCCGAGTAATTCCGAGGGTGTTTGGTGGTGTTATTTGGTGAATTAGTGTGATGGTGGTGGTTTGGTTATTTGAGAGAAAAGGAGGTAGAGAGAGAGAGAGTGGATGATGGAAATGAAAGGAGAAGGGAGGTGGAAGTGGGGTTTTGTTGGAAGCCTCACTTCCTCAGCTCCTGCAATCGTGTTCCGTGTGGTGTTCGTTTCCTCCGTCGTTTTACGTTAAATTATTTATTTTACGCGTTTAATTATATTATATAAAATCACAATCTTTTGTTAAATAATTTATTTAAATTATTTCTTTAAATCTCTAGAAATTTGAAATATAATATATAAATTTAAGTACTTTCGTTTTTAAATCGTATAAGTTTTATTCGGGTGATATAAAATAATTACCAATTATTATAAAATGGCGTTTGTGCGTAATTGCGTTATTTTGGTTTATAAATATTTATTCACCAACGTCCGTTTTAATCGAATAGAATTTCATTCTATTTAATTTGCGTACGATTTAAGTCAAATCGCAAAGTTGTATATATTTACCAATATATAATCCGATACATAAATTAGCCTAACACAAAACTAATTACATGTATTTACAAAGAATTAGGCGCTAATAACTAGCCCTAATTTGGCGGTTGTTACAGTAACGAATTTGGTTACAACAAGTAATGTATTATTACTTTATTAGTTGCATTGATGCTTAATAATACGGTTGATAGGTTAACTAGTTGAATACATGATATGTTAATTACGTGATCACTTGATTTAATTGGCCTTCGGGCATCAGATGTTAATGAGGTCAACAAGTTGTTGAACGGTTGGTTGGGCTAGTCGGTTATTTATGAGTTAACACATCTCCTGTGTTGGTTGATAATAACAACTAGCTATCGGTCTCGTCCGTTATGGCCATACGGATATGGTTGGATAAATGTTCTTGGGGAGCCACCCGGGTATTATGGTAATCCCCAGAGCCACCGATCCTCATTAAGAAGTTGTGATGTTGTTGAACTGTTGTATTTCTGATGATTTGTATTGTGTACTTGATTGTTTAATGTTAAGTGTTGTACACAAAGTTGTTGAGCTAAGTTAGACTGTTGATTAGTTATCTGCTCACTTAGCGTTATGCTAATCCCCCACATTACCCCTTCTTGCAGGTTTTGGCTATTATATTGGGTGGGCAAGAAGTTGGACTAGAAGGAATGTTTGACCTCGAGGCATTACTCTGATAGTGGAATTGTATAAAATAATGTTTTAACATATTTTTATATAACACCTCTGTCGAGAAGTTATGTTTTTAAAAGGTTGAATTTTATATGTTGATAAAATGGTGTAAACTATTACTAGTTATTTGGACTTACGCTTCCGATTTACTATATCTAAATAAGTATAAATGAGGGGTGTTATATAAATCTTGTTTAATTTTTCAAAAACACAAAACTCTAGAAAAATGAAAAAAGCAAAATGTAGATAATTTTTCATAACTAAACGCAATATTTCTAACTGATTATAAATCATATATCACCCAAAAAATATGGAATTGATCTAGTGCTGGCAAATTCTGCCCATTTGCTTCACATTTGGGCAATTCTGGGTATAATGACATAAAGCTTGGGTTCTTATGGACTGGAGAAATTTTAGGAATGGGCTTAATTGGATAAAATTCAAATCATGAATGGATCTAAATGTGTGACCATCATGTTATATTTTTCAAATTATATAGTTAAAAATATATAACTTATCTTGGAAGGTACTAAATTTTAGTGAATTAGAACATTTTTTTATGAAATTTTTAAAGAGCCCGTTATGACCCGAGCTCGTTTAGACTCGCGCCCGATTAGACCCAAGCCCGTTTATACCCGTGTCCGTTTTGACCCATAGCCCATACCCGTCCAATCCGTCCATTTTACCAGCTCTAAATTGATCGTATAAATTTTTAAACCAATTCGAAATACGTGTAAATGACTGATGGAGTGATGGCCCCATACATGGGGATAGTGTCACGTGAGTTGTGACATAGGATCATGTGGCATCCAAATCTTTAATTTACTTAAATATTCACTGCTTTTAAAAAGAAAAATAAATAAATAAAATGCTGATTATGTCGGCAAGATTTTATGGCCAGTTTTTATTACGGGCCTACGGGGTACCCTGCAAGGATCCAGATCCTCTCAACAATCTCTTTGAAATGGTCACCGTGGGTGTGGGTCTTTTGTTTTTGTTAGTTGTGAATTATATTTCTATGTTTTTAAAAGGTTGTTTCAAGGGTGGAGACGGGGTGGGGTAGCGTAGGCAGCCGATCCCACAAGAATTTATAAATTATGTAAAAAAATAATTTTATAAGGTATTAATGATATTTTAGAATTTCCGTCCCTACAAAACTATAAAAGAAAGAAAAATAGTTGTTTTTCGCCCACCCCATTGAATTTACTGACTCTGCCCCTGATTGTTTCGACGGACAATGTTAACCCGAGATACTTTGGATTCGATGCGATCCTTTTTCAAAAATCATTCTGCAGGCAATGTTCAATTGTTTCATGTGAAATCGATGTGAGTTGTGATTAGACCCATATTTTTACTTTGATGAACATAACTTGCTTCATAGATTGTATTGTAAGTTGAAGGAATTCTACATCAATTTGCAAGAGGCTCTAGACAATACCTATATGTTATTCTTTTTCCTTTTTTGTAACACCCTGAAATTGGGCCCAGTAGAATCAGGTATTTATTTAAATTTAAATACGTACATTTAATTATTTGAATATGTTTGATTGTTAAATTAATAGATAAATAAGTCTCAGGAGATATTGTGACTAGTAAAATATTATTTGTTTTAAATAATCTTAGACGACGGTAAAATAAAATACTTTTCTTGCAATGAGTATTTAGGTTCCAGACAATAGATCAAAAGATGGTATAATAGTGTACTGTGAGTTAAATGGGGCGGTTTAATAAAAAAGGGGGGGATCGATCCATTTTCCCCAATCCCTCATTTCTCACATAGTTTCTAAACCTAACTTTTATATCCTTCAATTCCTTATCAAATCCAAAGATTTCACCAAATTGATTGAAGATTTGAGCTTGAATCCTTGTTAGATCATCATCATCTTCATCTCTAGTTGTGTTCTTCATTTTGTAAGTAAGTTTAAACTAACTTATATGATATGATTAGATAATTGTTGATTGTAAGATGTGTGGGATTATAAGTTGAATTGATGTTTGTAAAATGATTACATGAACTTTGTGAGCATAAAATAGGTTGATTTCATGAAGAACTAGTTATGAATCCTTGAGTTTGGTTTGAAAATGTGTTATTTAGGTTATAGGTGATTTTGATGTTTGAAGATGAATTGTTGTTGGAATTATAGTTGTATGTTGTTATTAGGTGTTATGGTACATTGAAATCGATAAAAATCTGAGTTATAAGTTGAGTTTTAGTAGATTTTGGGTTTTGGTTCGTGCTGTGTAATTACAGGTTTGAGTTTCTGCTGAAAAATTGAGGAACGCGATCCTGCATCATTACCCGGATCGCGTTGCCATGTGTTATTTGTTTACCGCATGTTTTGTTCCTATGAACGCGATCCTGAAGCCCCTTACCGGATCGCGTTGATCAGTAGAATATTGAGTTCGTTTGGATTTGTTCATGCGAACGCGATCCAAGCCCTTTTTCCGGATCGCGTTCCACAGTGTATTTTGGTGACAGAATATTTTCCTTAAGAGGAACGCGATCCCAACCCAATTGCCTGGATCGCGTTTGCCTTTATAATTTTGAAGATTTTGATAGTTTGTGAACTTATATGAATCTACCATTTACATTATTTAATTATCGATATTTCTTGATTATTAATGTATGTAATTGAGTATAGTCATAATTAGTTATGAGACGAGTTATTAACTTGTGTTTTAATTGTGTGTACAGAGACACCGAAGACTCAATAAAATAAGACTTTTGAGTTTGGAGAAGGAGACTAACAGGTGAGTGGACTTTGATCTCTCGCTATGTTTGGTGATCACTTATGTGGTTACTTCAAGTGTTATTTGTGCATTCTTGTGTTACGGCATATTGTGAACTAGAAGCAAGTGTTAAGAAACCTTTTGGTGATTGTGTTAAAGAGGTCAATCTTGTTGGACGTTTTGCTACAGGTTAGTCAACACGAGAGTTGTGAACATGTGTTGTGAATAGAGCTTGTGTTGACTAAAGGTAGCAAACCGTTATCGGTTAACCACTGTATTGGCCTGCAGTTGGTGTAAGAGTCGCTTGGTGGGCCACCGCGGCTGAGGGTGCCACAAGGGCCACCGATCCTCTAGTGATGTTGTGTCAAAGTGTTAATTGTTGTAGACTCATAGTGTTAAACTAAGTGTAGTGTTAGTGATGAGTTAACTCACTTAGCTTCGTGCTAATCCCTCGTGTTTACTCCTTGCAGGTTAATATATTTTGTTAAGGGCGGGTCTCGGAGTAAATTGAAGGAGTGTTCGACACGGATGAAAACTCTGATGACTTTTGTACTACTTTAAATGTTTTGTTAAAGTAACGCCCATCTAATTGTGTAGCTGTATAACGAAATACATATGTAAATGATTATGTATATTTTGGTTAATCCAAGGTTATATATATATGGGATATTGCTTCCGCGATGTTAAAAAAAAAAAAAAAAAAAAAAAAAAAAAAAAAAAAAAAATGTTCTAAATTTGGGGCGTTATATTTTTCATCGTACAGTGCAATGTATAACATGAGTAGTATAAAATATTAAACTTTTTAAATAGATACAAACACCCCTTGTATTTCTTAATTAACATTATTTATATTATTTTAGTTTTTTTTTTTTTTTTGAAATACATGGGTACTTGTATCCTTTTATATCTTTTCGAGTTTCTAACCGCATTTGGTAGACATTGAATAATATTCAAATTTGGGTGGCCTACAAAATCATTTTCGACTTAAAAAATAAAAATAAAATGATATAAAAGTTGCCTCAATCCTTATAAAAATGAAAATTTTGAAATTAGATACATTTATTAATTTCCATTAAATACCATTTTAAAGGCCAATAAGAATAAGAATATAAGATACACACTTTGTGAGTTTGTGTCATACGGAAAATTTGGGCTGTAGACCAAATAACCCAAAACAAGCCCAAAAGTTGGCATGGATTGGCAAAGTCCAAGACGATTGGTAGTTTGGTACTTTGGTACCATTCTTTGGGCTTTAGTAGAAAATCCAAAATCATACAACTTGACGATAGGCATGAACAAAAAACCCGAACTCGGAACCGAACCCGAAAAAAAACCCGGAACCGAACCCGGAAAAAACCGGTTTTTTTGAACCCGGTTCGGGTTTTTTTCGTACCCGCCGGGTACGAAACCGGTTTGGGTTTTCGGATCACACAATCGGGTTGGGACCGGGTAGGAAGCGGGTCGGGTTGGAAAACCCGGTTTAAAAACCGGTATTCGTGGGTCAAAAACCCGGTTCGGGTCGGGTTGGTCAACAACCCGGTTCTCATCATTTGACCTAGTACCCGGTTCGGGTTCCGGGTACGGGTCGGGTAGGCCCAGTACCCGGTTTTGTTCACGGCTGCTTGACGATGTTTTATATTTTTAAAGGCAATGTATATTGTAATGCTAACCAAGATGCTAGAGTAAACAAACATCAATAGCGGCAAAGAGACCCTCAAAATAGTCCGACAACAAGACAAACCACGACACCACAATACCAAAACGACTTTCCAAACACGTATAACCACGACCACCCTTACATCAACACCGGTGACAAGAAACAACCACGACCACATTTACAATGTACCACCCTTACAACTCGACAATCTAACGATATGAATAGGATGTAATTTTATATACATTACAAAAAAAAACTATTTCCTAAGAAAATAGTTTCGGAGACTAACAATCTCAGCAATGGATCAAAATTGGTCTTATTTTGCTGCCATGAGTTTTCAACTGAAGTTACTTCAACAGTTGTAAGAATACTTTGATTTAGCCGAGCCATTTTGTAACAAAAGGTGAATTTATGCTTGTTTATCTACAAAGATTCAGAGTACGTGTTCAAGAACGTCAACAAATACAATAAGATTATAAACCATGTGTAATGTTTTAAAACATACATTTGGCATTCAACGTTGGTGTTGTTATACTCTTCTTGAAAAGTCTTCTACTACTAAATATCCAATTTAAAAGTGCATGTGAAGTTATGACATGGACGTTTATCGCAATATCATAGTTACTTAAACGTATAGTTCGCCCTGTTTCATGGAGTACTTACATACGAATTGAAGAGCTAACTACCTTATATCTCTATATAAATAGTATTTGGTTCTTTTAAATTGCATTATAATATGTAAAAACTACTTAATTGATTGTCACGACGAAACAAAACCCTAGCTTCCAATTTCATAACTCTAGTCATCGTTCCAAAACTACAAGTCACATCCAACAATCAACTGTTAGTTCCTCAACAACTTCAAACGTCGAATTGTCTTGACAAACGATCTGTGAAAATAAAAGAGAAATCACACAATAATACGATTAGAGAGACGAAATTTTAGAAAATGTGCTACTAAAATGTAAGGAACTAAAATAGTATATCTAAATTACCCCCAAGGAACATCTCCAGCAAGCAACCAGTCTCCCTCTTTGTCTTGGTAAGTGAGTTTCACATCTTCATAGCCTGTGTATCCAAACAATCACAATTAAACAATCTATTTTGACTTTCAAAGTCAAAAGTACTTTTCACCATTATTTTTTCATGGTTCTAAATTTTAATATATTTTTCAAATCTAATTAGATTTCATGTCCTTTTCTTCAATGTCAGCAAAGTTATGTTTCTTATTCCCGAAATGTAAACACGATTAAACTAATTTGAAAACCAATTTTGGTTTTATTGACTTAATAAAGTCAAAACACATATTCTAGAAATTTTGGCTAATCCTTGCCAAGTTGCTAGCTATGCAATAATGAAATGTTGAGTTACGTATAGTACAATAAAACTTACATTTTCCAAACATGTTGGCTAAAGTGTGAACAAGGGTTTGGTAGGAGTTGTGTAGATTGATGTCAACTTTTCTTGCAATTCCTATGCCTTCCATATGGACTTTAACGTACATTGACTTTGAACCTTCACGCTCGCCTTGACCACCACCACCTTCGTCGTCGATAATCGTGTTGCGAAGTTTCTTCCTACATAATCTCACCGGCGGCCACCCGATTACACCATTGTCATTTCTATTCCAAATATAGCATGCATTGTGTTAATTACAACTTAGTACTTGTAAGACTGTTATTAACAAAACTCTTACGTCGATCGACATGTCATGCTCATATTCTAGAATGTTTATCAACAAATGAGGATTCGAAACTTAGTGTTTAATGTTGTATGAAGTAACAACTTATAAATTTACTGTTCGGGAAGTTATTCTAAATTATAGTCTAGTTGTATGAATGAATTTTAGTAATGCACAAAAAAGGGGTTGAAAGTTGGAAAAATCAAAATAAAGGAGAAAGAAACACGGAATTTAGACAATAGTGCGAGAATTGCGAAAGTTTGCTTATTTTCCCTAATAAGTGTCTAAACTATGAAAGTTAACAAACCGTAAAGTACAATTAAATTCTTGAAACATAATGTAAAATATAAATAATTAACAAATAGAAAAGACCAAAATACACAACTTATCACACCCACGGATTAAGCAAGAGTACTTATCATAACCAGTATATATAAACACATTATCTTTTCACATGGTTTTTTTTTTTTTTTTTTAAAGATTATATTATGTTTTTTATATCATAGGCAAGAGTACTATATTTTTGTTCATATTATATGCATGCATTTTCATGAATTATTCAGGATTCACTTTTTATGATTGGTGGAAATTAGGAGAGAAAAAATTCAACCAATCAGAAATTTAGGTCTATTTGTAGGTCCGTATTAGTAGTCACGTTTAGCATTACTCTTTTAAATAACTATCCGGAAATGTTTATTTAACCAAAAAACTACGCTACGGATTTTTTAATTTCACTGAATATATAAAACACAAATACGATAGTCGAATTCAAGAAATATATCAACTATATATATAGCCAGTTTTATTTTCATGTACGTATTGATTATCAACCACTTGATCAAGAGACCAAATTATAATTAACGTTTAATCAATTAAAATCAAATACCTGTGATGAACCAATATATTCGATTGGACTTCGTTATCACCATCATCAACATCATCCTCATGATAATGGTGTTCTTCATTTAACTGGTTATTGTTGTTATTATTCCAAACAAGAAGAGACAGTGTTTGAGGAATATGATCATCTTCTTCATCATCACCAGCATGTTTTCTTTTGTTCATCTGTATTGCAGATTCATTAAACTTGAAATTGAATTGTGAGGAAGAACAAGAAGATGCAGATGAAGATGATGACGAAGGAAGAGCTAAACCAAGATGAAGCTCCATTTTTATTTTATTTTTCAATTCCTTTACAGATTAATGAATGAAGAGAGAGTATACAGTATAGTATAATAAGCTACTAGAGGGATGATAATAAAAGATTTGGGTATGTTGTATGATGGGGTGCATATATATAATATATATGTATATATGTATGTATATGTAGAGAGAGAGAGAGAAAGAGAGAGAGAGGAGGCAAAGCATTAGATTGTAGGTGGTTGTGTCTGGGGGAGACTCATTCTCTCTCACACACTAATCGTGAAAATGTGAGACATTTTTTGGAGAGAGGGAACCGTGACGAGAAAATAATGTATTTATGTTTTTAAGGTACGTGCTACTACTGCTATACTATTATACAAATAGTCTAAAATCATACCCAATGGTGTATAACTAATCGAAGATCATACCTAATGGTGACTGAAACTGACTAAAATCGATTTGCCACATCAGCGTCAAGTCAGCTTTTTTCAAAACTGAGTGAAACTGACGGACCCCAGCCATCAGTGATACCGTCTCTTTAATTTTTGGGTCTCACATTTACCAATTTACTTTTAGTTATCCACATACAAAATGAAAAGAAAAACAAAAGCGACGCTCAGTCGGATATCCGACGAAGCCAACCGACAAGGACCAAGCGATGAGCAGACTAGCGATACCATTGGTGTCGGTTGGATCGACGCTCATTTGTTCCAAACCGACATAACCAATGGGAGCCATCTAAGATTTTTATATATGAGTACTTATACATTAAATTGATTTCATAAATTGATTTATAAGACCACTTGCTATTGTGATAGCTAAAACGGACGGAATGAAAGGGACCTTCCAACATAGAGGTGAGTATGGTACGGAATCGGTACCGACCTGTACCGAACCGGTTGGTACCAGTTATTTTTTTGGCCCTAAAGTGAGTACCGAATACCGGACCGTTTAAAGCGGTACGGTACCGGTACAGTTCCGGTACCGGTCCGGGTAAAAGTGGTACTATACCGCTTTGGTACCAAAAATAGAAGAACATTATATCTACGTATTTTGTACTCGATAAAATTCAAAGAAGATAAATATTAATGAATCTCAAATAAATAAAAACATCGTTAAATGACATACACTACTAGAAAAACTGCCAATACCAACAACCTAAAATCGTTGGTAAAGGGCCATATTTCGTTGGTAATAGGTGTTACCAACGAACTTACCAATGAAATGTGGTCGAGGGAATTATGCTCGTCGCTAAATTAATAATTCCAACGACTAGCACTAGTCGTTGGTGTATTACCAACGACATACCAACAACATACCAAGTGGTTGGGAGATTTCATTACAATCTTAAGTCGTTGGTATTTTAGAAATTACCAACGATATTAATATTGTTGGCAAACGTCCATAGGTCGTTGGTTAAACATCAACGACCTATCCAATGTACTTAAGTCGTTGGTAAAAATAGCAACTAGTCCTACCTATATAAGTGGTTGGTATAATCATCAACGTTACATAAATCATTTACCAACGACTACCGTCAAATATCGTTATCGTTGATAAATTATATACCAAACATATGAATTGCAGATCTGGAACAATTGATTAACCCAGAATATATAGCATAAGGAAATCGTTTTCCATAATAATATCATCATACTATAGCACAAACTACAAAATATGAATCGATACGATCCATCTACAATTTGTTCCACAATAACCCATCTACAATTTGTTCCACAATAAATGATTGTTGGTAAAAGAGGGGGAAACTTTCCCTCCAAAAATTCTCAAATATACATAAGTTTTCATAAAAAGTGATTGGTAAAAACATTGGTAAATGAACTTATTACCAACTGTAACACCCCCAAATTCGTTGAGCGGAAGCATTTAGTTTAAGTACTGGGGTGTCACAATAATAAAGCATGCATACGTATCAGAGCTTATGATTACAACAGAACATAATATATTAAGATGCCAAAAGTATTAATTACAAAGTTACGATTCATCAAATCGTATAAGTTAAAAGTAATATGTATACAAAAGTGGATTTCTAGAATATGACAAAACAGTTTCAGTTATACTAGAGAAATCCATATGTTTTTCCAAAAAGTTGGCATCCTATAGCTTCACGAGTCGCCTAATTCTCCATGTGTTGGCGATTCTTACATGCGCAGCTAATTCCCTGAAAAACATAGTAAAAGTCAACAACTAGGTTGAGTGAATCCACAGGTTTTATTGTACAATGTTGTGTTCAAGTTTTGTAGTCACATTTGTTGGACCAAATACGTTCATAAATAGTAATTGCCATAATAGTCGAGTAATGTTTAGTGGAACGTCATCCAAAGTATAAGTTTAGTGGGTTATTCGCCCAAGAGTTTCGGTTTATGTGGGATGTTGCCCAAAATAGTTGTGTTGGGACGTTACCCAAAATCATATGTTTGAAAACGTGTTGCTGGTCGTTCTCCAGTAGTTTTAAAGTTTGAGCCGGTCGTTCTCCGACTAGTTACCAAATGTACCGGTCGTTCTCCGGTAAGATACCAAGTTTGCACCGGTCGTTCTCCGGTGAGATACATTGTTAGTACCGGTCGTTCTCCGGTAAGATGCACTGTTAGTACCGGTCGTTCTCCGGTAAGATACCATGTTAGTGTCGGTCGTTCTCCGACAAGTTACCAAAATGTACCGGTCGTTCTCCGGTAGGATACCAAATAAGTTTAATAGTTTTCAGTCGTTTGCAAAACAGTTTACCGACTAAGTTATCCCATTTGTTCAGTGTATCAGTATGAAAATGTTATTTCATAAACAGAGTTCGCACAATAGTTCAAGTACTCTAAATGTTCGAGTAAACAGTATGATAAATAATCATATAGTAAAAGCAGTTATGGCAATCAGTAAATCAGTAAAGCAGTTGTCTATGTTTTCCACCCCAAAAGTAATTACAAACAGTAAAAGTAGGGGCTGTGAACTCACCTGTTGAGTTAAGTAGTTGTGCGAGTGCTAGCAAACCTAAGCCCAAGTACAGTCCGAGATCTCCTAACGTCCTAAACGTACGAGATTTAATAAGTATGTGGATGTCTAACTAATCATCCATGCTAGTGTTTGTACAACCAAGTCACATCCAAATCGTTTGTTAAACGTTTACCTTTGTATTTCGTTGTTTGTGAAAATGTATACGACTCATTGGTGATAGTTTGAAATCATAACTTCATTAAAATAGCGTGTTTGTACTGTTTGTAAAGTTCACATATAGCATTGTATGTAAGTATTCGTTATCGGTTAAGCTCGACACTTAGTGTAAAAATAGTTTGTGAAGTTTCTGTTTTCTGCGACACAGTATGCGACACTAATGTGGTTATGCGACACAATGATTGTGTCGCATAAGAGTGCGACACAAGGGCTATGCGACACAAGGGTTGTGTCGCATAGGCGATCGATGCTAATTCAATAGCGACACTAGCGTTGTGTCGTATGAAGTTTACGACACAAGGATGCGACACATGATACGACATAAGATGCGACATAATATGGTTTATACGACACAACATGCGACACAATGGTTGTGTCGCATGGATGGTTTATGCGACACAATATGCGACACAGTCGTTGTGTCGCAAAGATGAACACCCAGACAGTAGCAGCGGCTGTCGTGATTTTCCGACCAAAAACCCGATTTTAACCCGTTTTCCGGCCATAAAACCTTGATTTCTTCCATTATATAGTTAAAACAAAGTTGTATGTTCAATATTACACCCATATAATACATAAAAACGAGTAAATCTAAGTTTTTAGAAATTTCTTACAATTGCGAATCGGGACCAAATGAGGAAGAAGATGATGATACGGCTTTTGTTAATGTTGTTCCTTAGCTCGAGAGGATTCCGAAAATGTAGCTTTTGTTGATTGATTTGCGAATCCGCAAATTTGATAGAATTTGGGTGGAGAGAGTTTGTAGGTGTTTTTGATGAGGTTGAAATGAAAATGAGAGGAAAGATGGAGATGGAAGGTGGTTTTGTCCCACTTTTCATCTCCTGTGTTTTTGTCCCGTGTTTGTTTACCCGATCGTTAAATGTTACATTATTTTAACTAACATATTTTTAATTACAATATTTCATTATATTTTTAATTTGGATCTTTTTATGAAGTTTAATAAATTAAGTTTTAAGAATTTTTAGTTTTGTTTTATTTTTAAATTATTCGTTTTAACATTTTGCGTTATAAAACGATATGTAAATATTATTGACATAATATTAAATTGCAAATGACGTTATTTAATAACTTTGTTTTATTAAATAAATTTATTCACCAACAGTCGTATATTTTGTCGCGTTTGCTCAATTTGTTTCGTGTGTAATTACATCTAATTACAAATAAGTAATACTACGCGTATTAACTAGTTGGGCTTTGCTAGACTTACCTCTAAAATGTGTTGTGAATTCACTCAAGTAGGGAATTAGCCTAATAATGCAAGTGATTAACGAAATTAATCGTGTTCAAATTTGCGAGGTGTTACATTCTCCCCATGTTAGAGAAATCTCGTCCCCAGATTTAAAATCAAGTCGGATCGCCCGCGGCGTATGTTCTCCGATGAGTCATGTTGTTAACAATAGTAATAGTTTGCGTGGCGTTCAATCGTTGCCATAAAAATTCAATCAGTTTAAGTATGCTCGCGGCATAGTTCAATATGTTGTGTGTTTCGTTTCGTGGTCATAGTTTACCAAGTGTTGTGTTCAAATCGACATTCGAGTAGAACGTATGTTAAATCGTAGCAATAGTCGCTAAAACGTACCGTGCTAGTTGAGGTCTGCAACCGTTTCTGGTGCACGGAGGATGTATGCGCGGCTTGGGGTGTAGCCTTTGTTAACGGTGCGGTTGTTGTCGTTTTGATTGTTGCGGTTGTTGTTCGGTTGTTGGCATTGGTTTCGGTGATGTCCAGGATCACCACACCTAAAGCAGCCGGTGTTTTGTACCTCGGGGGCAGCTTGAGGAGGTAGGTTTTCCTACAGTTCTGTGCTAAGTGACCGGGACGTCTGCAGTTTTGACAAAATGTACAATCACCATCGTGGTGTCTACTGCACTTGTCACACCTCGGTTTGTTGCCAAGGTAGGTTTTGGGTCCAGGGTTGGTGATTGCAGCGTAGGCTCGGGTGTTTCCCGGGTTTTTGTTTTGTTGAACCTGACGGTCGTTACCATCGCTGTTCCATTTGCGTTTGTGGGTTCCAGATTCGCCCGCATCAGTACGGGTAGGTTCAGTTTTCCCTGTGATAGCTTTCAGGGTTCCAATCTCGACCGCGTCGTCGGTTAAGCTGTGAGCCAGATCAACTGCGCTCCTAAAAGTAGCTGGTTTGGAGGACATAACCATGCCTCGGATCTGTGGTGCCAAACCCCTGTTGTAACGCTCAATGCGTTTGCTCTCGGGGGTTACCATGTGAGGCACCAGACGTGCAAGCTCCTGGAATCTAGTTGTATAACCGGAAATATCAGCGCCGATCATTTGGATGTTCCAGAATTCGGTTTCAAGTTTCTGCATCTCGTTGGGAGGGCAAAATTCCTCCATCAGCATTCGTTTCAGTGTCTCCCATGAGATGGAGTAAGCAGCTGGGCGTCCCATGATTTGTACCTGAGCGTTCCACCATGTTAGCGCTTTGTCGGCTAAAGTGCAGGTGGCATATTTCACAATTTTGTCGGTGGCGCAGTCGCTGATGTCGATGACTGATTCCGTTTTCTCAATCCAGTGGACCAGGCCGATGGCCCCTTCGGTCCCGGTGAAGGTGCTGGGTTTACAAGACTGGAAGGTTTTGTAGGAACACCCCCGTTGGGTATTGTTTGGGGTTTCGCTAATGACTGGAGTGGCTCCGCTATTGTTGGTCAAATTTTCACGATTGCGGCTGGCCTCGTACTGAGCAATAGCCTCAGCCACGCGGCGTTCGATTATTTGTTCGGTTGTTTCTGGAGGCGGATGTGGAGGAGCATTTCGTCGAGTGTTTCGAGTATTTCTTTGTTTAGGCGGCATGCTGACGTTCTGCGATGAAAGGATGCAGAAGTCAATGCCAATGAAAAATATGTGAGGAATAGAGTTTCACATATTTCAAGTTTTCAAGTATCAAAAGAAATTGTCGAATCCCCATCACGTATCTTACGACTATGAAACACCCATATGTACTTAATATAATATAATCACGTTGGCCAGACGTCATTATATGATGCCAAATACATACTTCTTTTCATCAACCGTTTAATCACGATCAGGTTCATATGAGATCAGAGTACAATGAACGAGTCGAATGTGGTGAACAGTTCACGCGTATCGAGATATCGTAACGATAGTTTAGATGTATGCAATTGTATGTATGCATGTGCGTTCTAGCCAAGGCTATAGTCTAGGCTCTAGGTTTCTAAGTCACCTAAAGTTTCCTAGTTCGCTATAACCAATGGCTCTGATACCAATCTGTAACACCCCCAAATTCGTTGAGCGGAAGCATTTAGTTTAAGTACTGGGGTGTCACAATAATAAAGCATGCATACGTATCAGAGCTTATGATTACAACAGAACATAATATATTAAGATGCCAAAAGTATTAATTACAAAGTTACGATTCATCAAATCGTATAAGTTAAAAGTAATATGTATACAAAAGTGGATTTCTAGAATATGACAAAACAGTTTCAGTTATACTAGAGAAATCCATATGTTTTTCCAAAAAGTTGGCATCCTATAGCTTCACGGGTCGCCTAATTCTCCATGTGTTGGCGATTCTTACATGCGCAGCTAATTCCCTGAAAAACATAGTAAAAGTCAACAACTAGGTTGAGTGAATCCACAGGTTTTATTGTACAATGTTGTGTTCAAGTTTTGTAGTCACATTTGTTGGACCAAATACGTTCATAAATAGTAATTGCCATAATAGTCGAGTAATGTTTAGTGGAACGTCATCCAAAGTATAAGTTTAGTGGGTTATTCGCCCAAGAGTTTCGGTTTATGTGGGATGTTGCCCAAAATAGTTGTGTTGGGACGTTACCCAAAATCATATGTTTGAAAACGTGTTGCTGGTCGTTCTCCAGTAGTTTTAAAGTTTGAGTCGGTCGTTCTCCGACTAGTTACCAAATGTACCGGTCGTTCTCCGGTAAGATACCAAGTTTGCACCGGTCGTTCTCCGGTGAGATACATTGTTAGTACCGGTCGTTCTTCGGTAAGATGCACTGTTAGTACCGGTCGTTCTCCGGTAAGATACCATGTTAGTGTCGGTCGTTCTCCGACAAGTTACCAAAATGTACCGGTCGTTCTCCGGTAGGATACCAAATAAGTTTAATAGTTTTCAGTCGTTTGCAAAACAGTTTACCGACTAAGTTATCCCATTTGTTCAGTGTATCAGTATGAAAATGTTATTTCATAAACAGAGTTCGCACAATAGTTCAAGTACTCTAAATGTTCGAGTAAACAGTATGATAAATAATCATATAGTAAAAGCAGTTATGGCAATCAGTAAATCAGTAAAGCAGTTGTCTATGTTTTCCACCCCAAAAGTAATTACAAACAGTAAAAGTAGGGGCTGTGAACTCACCTGTTGAGTTAAGTAGTTGTGCGAGTGCTAGCAAACCTAAGCCCAAGTACAGTCCGAGATCTCCTAACGTCCTAAACGTACGAGATTTAATAAGTATGTGGATGTCTAACTAATCATCCATGCTAGTGTTTGTACAACCAAGTCACATCCAAATCGTTTGTTAAACGTTTACCTTTGTATTTCGTTGTTTGTGAAAATGTATACGACTCATTGGTGATAGTTTGAAATCATAACTTCATTAAAATAGCGTGTTTGTACTGTTTGTAAAGTTCACATATAGCATTGTATGTAAGTATTCGTTATCGGTTAAGCTCGACACTTAGTGTAAAAATAGTTTGTGAAGTTTCTGTTTTCTGCGACACAGTATGCGACACTAATGTGGTTATGCGACACAATGATTGTGTCGCATAAGAGTGCGACACAAGGGCTATGCGACACAAGGGTTGTGTCGCATAGGCGATCGATGCTAATTCAATAGCGACACTAGCGTTGTGTCGTATGAAGTTTACGACACAAGGATGCGACACATGATACGACATAAGATGCGACATAATATGGTTTATACGACACAACATGCGACACAATGGTTGTGTCGCATGGATGGTTTATGCGACACAATATGCGACACAGTCGTTGTGTCGCAAAGATGAACACCCAGACAGTAGCAGCGGCTGTCGTGATTTTCCGACCAAAAACCCGATTTTAACCCGTTTTCCGGCCATAAAACCTTGATTTCTTCCATTATATAGTTAAAACAAAGTTGTATGTTCAATATTACACCCATATAATACATAAAAACGAGTAAATCTAAGTTTTTAGAAATTTCTTACAATTGCGAATCGGGACCAAATGAGGAAGAAGATGATGATACGGCTTTTGTTAATGTTGTTCCTTAGCTCGAGAGGATTCCGAAAATGTAGCTTTTGTTGATTGATTTGCGAATCCGCAAATTTGATAGAATTTGGGTGGAGAGAGTTTGTAGGTATTTTTGATGAGGTTGAAATGAAAATGAGAGGAAAGATGGAGATGGAAGGTGGTTTTGTCCCACTTTTCATCTCCTGTGTTTTTGTCCCGTGTTTGTTTACCCGATCGTTAAATGTTACATTATTTTAACTAACATATTTTTAATTACAATATTTCATTATATTTTTAATTTGGATCTTTTTATGAAGTTTAATAAATTAAGTTTTAAGAATTTTTAGTTTTGTTTTATTTTTAAATTATTCGTTTTAACATTTTACGTTATAAAATGATATGTAAATATTATTGACATAATATTAAATTGCAAATGACGTTATTTAATAACTTTGTTTTATTAAATAAATTTATTCACCAACAGTCGTATATTTTGTCGCGTTTGCTCAATTTGTTTCGTGTGTAATTACATCTAATTACAAATAAGTAATACTACGCGTATTAACTAGTTGGGCTTTGCTAGACTTACCTCTAAAATGTGTTGTGAATTCACTCAAGTAGGGAATTAGCCTAATAATGCAAGTGATTAACGAAATTAATCGTGTTCAAATTTGCGAGGTGTTACACCAACGACTCATACATTGTTGGAAACTTTTTGTTGTTGAAATAGTAACCAACAACTTTTAATCGTTGCTAAAAGTGGCGGGAACTTTCCCTCCAAAAACCATTTGAGTTCCAACGAATTTACCAACGATTATATTGTTGGTAAAAGTGGCGGGAATCTTCCCTCCAAAAATCATCAATATTCCAACGAATTTACCAACGATTATGTCGTTGGAATTCAAAAAAGCCTGTTTTGATAAATGTTGTTGGTGAAGTCGTTGGTATAGTCCATATTCACCAACGACCCTGTGTTCGTTGAAAAATAGTCGTTGGTATTGGCATGATTTCTAGTAGTGATAGATGGATATTGACGAAGAAAAACAAATATATACAACGACGTTATTATACCGTGTTAAGTGATTTGGTAATGACACAACTCATGATCCTTACCTTTATATTAACAAGCAATATGTTTGGAATCCGATTTAACTAGGGTATTAAAAACGTGATTCTTTGTGTAGCAAAGAGTATTAGCTAGCAAGAATTTTATAAAATTATAATTTTATTCATACGTGAGAGTCTAACTCTATTTTATATACTTCTTAATTACCCAAAAAAATATCATTTTTATATTCATAGACATATTATATGATCATAGAAATGAGGTTTCAAATAAATATTTTTAAACTATAGAAAGAACATACTACCTATAACAAATAAAAACATGTATATTTCGGATATGGTACCAAAGCGGGAAGAACCGGTTGGTACCGGTTATTTTTTGGCCCTAAAGTGAGTACCAAATACCGGACCATTTAAAGCGGTACGGTACCGGTTCGGTACGGTACCAGTACGGAATCGGGATTCGGGTACAAATGCTCACCCCTAGTCCAGCATCAACTTAGCATTTTTTTCATAAGTAATTTTAATTGAACACCGTCTATAATAACATGAATCACTGAACTTTTTGAGCCTCACATTTATCAATAATACCTCTATTATATACCTAAAATACACACACAAAAACGAAGTTGACCCACAACCTCCATCTTGCCAAGAACGAAGACACCTAAGGGCATCTCCAACGTATGCACTAAACACTACACCAAATTTGGTGTAATAAAGGAATCTTTCAGGAATATGCCTGCACCAAATGTGTTTCATCTCCAACGTATGCACTAAAACAACTTTCAACATTTGCACATTGACCCCCAAACTATTTCTATAGTATACTTTCATTCAATTCATTAATTTTATGATCAATTAACCTTCCAAACTATTAACTTAAATGTAATTTTATTTATTTACTTTCGTAAAGTTTCAATTACATATTTTTTTTTTGCATACATCAATGTTTTAATTATTATAATTTGTTTGAAAATTATATTTTATTGTTTCAATAATCATAATATCAAATCTAAAGTATACGGAACTTAAAAGATTGATACAAATAAATAAAGATAATTCAGTTTTGTACTTAGATAATAACAATATTTCAAACATAGGGGCTAAAATGAAACATTATAAATTTGGTGCAAAGTTTAGTGTTGCACTAAATTTGGTGCAAAATCCTCAAATTTTTAGTGTGCACTAAAATTTACACAAAATTTGGTGAGTTGGTTGGAGAAGTATATTTACACCTAAACACCAAATTTGGTGCAATATGTAATACATTGGAGATGGCCTACGCAGAGGCGGATGTAGAGGGGGGCATGCCCCTCTAAGAATTTTCAAATCACGTAAAAAAGTAAATTTTTTTAAGGGTAATTATAATACTTTATAGGTTTTGCCCTCCAAAGATGAAGAAATAACTTAAATTTTTTTTTTGCCTCCCCAATATATAAATACTAGCTCCGCCCCTGCACCTAAGACGGAGAAGACTCCACGGTGTCCTTGCAACCTAAGACGGAGGAGTGTACGTGCTTTCCATAAAGAGAGGTCTAATAATAATAATTAGTATTAGTATTAGTATAGTATAACACACGAGGCAATGTTAAGTCTAAAGCTAGATGAGAAGAAATAAACTATGTAGATTATATGTCACGCATTTTATAGGTTAGACATCTTTTCTATTTTCTTAATTAGCATTTGAAACGTACAACTCATCCTTCGACTGAAAGATGTTAACAATTCGATCAGCCTTTGACCACAAGTTTTAACATTCTTGGCTGTTAATACGTTAACAGAGCTAATCGTCATCTGTGTGGGTGTTAATACGTATTATTGTACGACCATTTGAAACGAATGTTAAGTGATGATACGTGGACACCCTTAATTTGTTGTGCAATATGTTTTACGACCAGTTAGAATATACCATTAGCTCCGTTATCAGTTTCCTCATGAGAGGAAACGGGTAGAGTGTATCATTTGTTACAACACTCTATTAGAGGACGTTTTTTTTTCAAGTAAAATATGATCGAAGGATTTCAATTTTAATTTATTTGTTATTAACAAATTGGTATAGTACTCGTATTAAGTACAAATGAAATAATTATACTCCCTCCGTCGGATCTCAAAGTGTCCAAATTACTATTTTGGGTTGTTCCAAATAAGCATCTACTTTCATAATTTAACGAATCGAAAGAGACTTTAGTGGGTAGATATGTTATTTGATTGGTGAAAAGTGTAATTGGTGAAAAATTTCAAAACTGCGTGCAAATTCAAAGTGGACACTCTGAGTGGAACAGGTGGTAGGAAAATAGTACTCCCTCCGTCCCAAATTGTTTGTCACATAGTTGAAAATACACATATTAAAAAAATCACATTAAATGCAGGTTTGACCTTGATATAATGACAATTTTAACCCTCAATCATTAATTAAATTATTTTCTTTGAAATATGTGTAGTTTTAAAATTAAGGGTAATATGAGAAATCTAATCATTAATGCATAGTTATTTTAAGAAGTGGGCAATAATTTTGGGACAAACATAAATAGTATAGTGGACAAACAATTTGGGACGGAGGGAGTATGAAATTGGAAAAGCAGGTCAACATCGTTGGTAGACAAGAACAGCGAGTTAGATGTTAGGGTGTTTCACTTTCTACGAATATGCCGTACGCCCTTCTTGTTTACGTCTCCGCGTGTTCAATCCCACACCGGGCCCGACACAAAAGCTGTATTTTGTTTTTTTTTTTACTTCTTTTTTTCTTATGAATGAAAATGAAATAAAAGAGAAAGTAAAAAGATTTTAAATATTGCTTATCTAGGCCTCTCACAATGGAGTCGTCTTCTTCACATCTTAGAATGCAACCATCGGTATGGAGCTGTCTTTCACTCCGTCTTTCTTGCTTTCCTTATGCAAGAGACGGAGTGAAACGAAGAGGTGGAGAGTCCATTTTTTTGTATGTAATCAATCATAAATGTATCTATAACCCCTTATAAAGGGTTTACCCTCATTGGCTTAATGTTTAGAAAAAGGAATATCGGAAATTACTTATCTACCCTTGTTTAACAACCCTTTTATTTCTAGTAACTTTAAAATTTCAACATTTCTATGGTTAGATTTTTTTTAGGAAGTTGAATAAATGCTATTATTACACTATAAAACATTTTGATATTTCATCTATTCGTTGAATTTAAAGATTGGTCGACATTACCTCTTACAATGCACTCGAGGTAACTATTGGATCACATCGAAAACCGCATGGAAACCTTAAGATCGTTAAATCTTAATCGACAACAATCATTCTTTTTCATGTATCGCCGCTGCATTGCGCGGGCACTGTACTAGTTATTGGTAAATGCATGGTCTAAAAGTTTAATTCTTCAATTAACCATATTGACACTCTTCGGTCTTTGTTCAATCTTTATGAGAAATTGTTAGAAATAATGCATGCTAACCTTTCAATTCAATTTTCTAGTTCACAACTAGGTGGTGGATCTTATGGTACATAAAATCAAATATCCATAACTCGGAGTTTCGATGTCATCATGCATGTTGCTTAAGGTTTAATTAAAAAAATGATCAAAACGGTTTAATTTTTTTAAAAATCACAAAACTAGACAATAATTTTTTATCGTAGTATTTTTGAATTCCTCCAAAAGGAAGGGTGGTAACCTGTTGTATTTGATATGCCTTCTTGAGTGAAATCTAAATTTTAAATCTAGAATTGAATATAACGATGACTTCTGTATTAATATTTATTATTCCCATTCACATATTATGTGCCAATACTTATGAGTAAACTAATAAATGTAACTATATATAAACATCCTGAAGGGAATATTAACAAGAGACACGGGCGGAGGTAGAGGGGGGGCATGGGGGCAGCTGCTCCCCCAAGAATTCTCAAATCATGTAAAAAAGAAATTTTTTTAAAGATATTTGCGATATTTTATAAATTTTGCCCCTCGAAAACATGAACAAATAATTTTAAATTTTTTTTTTGCCCCCTACTTCTAAATCCTAACTCCGCCCCTGACAAGAGAATTTAATTATTTGAATATTGTTGTTCTAATACGTGGTATGTCAAATCAGATAATAATATAGTGTAAAAATAAATTACGCATAATACAGAAAAAAACACACGAGGCCATGAGATTCTTTGTATCACATTTATTAAAAAGAAGATAGAGTAAATTGTATAAATGGTCATTGTGGTTTAAAATGTTTTAAAAAACGTTCATATACTTTATTTTCACTTTTTCAGTTCAATAAGTTATGTTTTACTCAAAAATGATTATTCATCCTCCTACAATGCATGATTGAGGTATTGTTTGGCCATTTAGACCTAATTAACTATTCGAAAGTGACAAAATAAAATGATACTTTAGTCATTTAGGTAGAGTATGAAACGTTTTCAAACAAAACGTGAACTTGTTAGACTGAAAAAATGAAAGAGAAAGTATATCAACGTCGACCTAAATCATATAACCATTCATGGAATCTACACTCAAACAGATATGTTGGTTGATGTCTACTAAAATAACATATTTTACATGGAAACATGTGTTCCGATACTGCTTTTGTTTGGTTTATGTTGGGGAACATTTAGTTTATCCTTTTAACATTAATTTATATTTATATATTTAAATGATTAAAAACATGACTACATTGCATGACTACAACATTAGACCTGGACAACTCTCCTTTCCAACATATATTAGTTTTTAAATTTCAATTTTTTAAAAAATAAATATTTGGGAGAAAAAGACTCCCGATCGATCTGCACATGTAATTATTGAATGATATGATTATGTAAACTCGAACTAAAGCCGTCAGTGTTAATGTTTTAGAAATGTATTTAAACTTACATTTTATTACTCCGTAATATTGTATGAACGTATTCATAGTTTAATTTCTTTTTTTTTTTTCAATTCTTTTGGGTAAAGCCGTAAAGGGGATACCCGGCAAACTTTTTTTTTGGACAGCAAGATTGTTTTTATTGAGATAAAAACGTCTACTAACAAGAAGCTAGTGACGCATATAAGAGTACAATATGACAACTCGGGGGATACCCGGCAAACTTAAATGTTTCATTGGTGTGTATGAAGGTTTATAAAATGAGTAATGTATGTATTATGATATTAGAACTTGTTATTATGTGTATCGGTAAAACGGACATAAATACTAAACTACATGTATTAGACATTTCATAATCTTTCATGCATACAATAATAATTATGGTATAAAACATGATGACAAACGATAAAAGTTTTTTCTAACCTTTAATACATTTCCCTGTACATACTATAAAAATTAAGTATTTTACATGATAATTCAAGTGAGTTTGACAATGATGATAATATTGTGATAGCGATCGTTTATCCTTTAATAATTACGGGGCGGTTATCCTTTAAGTAAAAAACTTGGATGATATGATCATCGATTTTTATAACAACATGTAATAATAAACAAATAAATAAATCCATATTAAACACCTAATGTCTCCAAATGGTTGGACAACACCCTTTTTATAGTAATTGACATCTTTGCCTCCTATACGTATATGATCTCCCGGCCATGGAATGAATCCTCTTTTTAACGTAGTTCATGAATAAACAATTAATTACTTTAGCTTATCCCATCCAAAGGTAATTAAGTAAACAATTACTTTAATTTTCTTACATAATCGACAAAGCTAACCGGTCCATACTCACCACCCCGGAAACAATATGTGGAAGACAATGCTAAACATACGCTTCGAACTGATCAAACGGCACAATAAGGAGAATGTTAGCCCATTATGAAAAACATGACTATTTTCTAGTAAAGTTCTCTCATTCGTAATCTATTGCGACACGCACCTGAGCACCGGCTCCAAATTTGCAGCGGCCCCAAAGGCAAATGCTTAACAATTACTTAAAATTTTAAAACAGCTAGCAATAATTGAATTCATTTAGAAAATATGTTCCTACATGTCCGTAACCCAAAAAACAATACGACTTAGTTTACTACTACGAAACATAAGTTCCAATGCAAGTTTTGAATCATTGACTTAGGGATATAAGAACATATATGTATCATATCTTTCTCGAAGCCGGGATATAAGAGATTTAACATGATAACATGTTTCTTTCATTGATGGATACTACGATCTTAAGCAACTCTGATCACAATAACAGGTTGACCGATCGGTATATAATTTTTTTTTTTTTTCATTTTTTTCACAAGTTTAGATGCTCGATCAACTACTTTATATGTACTGATTACGTAGTGAAACTACCACGAATGTATTACTCGACACTGATTAAAATAGTATACGGGGATCGAGTTTATGAAATTTAATCAAAACCGATACAAATGAATCTTGTACGATCGAAAGCTCTCTGTCTTAAAATTTTGCTTTTCCTTTGTAACAAATTATAAAAATTACTCCCTCCGTCCCATTACAAATGTCCACTTTGACTTTGCACGTAGTTTTAGGATTATCCACTAACTACACTTTTCACCAATCAAATATTAAATCCACCCACTAAAGTCTTTTTGGATTGGTTAAATATCAAAGTGGACACTTGTAATGGGACATCCCAAAATAACAATGTGGACATTTCAAATGGGACGGAGGGAGTATTATTTATGAGGTATTCGCCCATGAAATTGATGGACCATTTTTCCTTAAATTCATTTGAAATTTTGTGTCAATGTCGTTAAACTCATAAATTGTTTGCAGATACTATTAAAGTCTGTACGTACGTAATCCAAACTATGCCCACGCAATTCATTAATAAATATTATTTTTATAAGTCAATAGAAATATTGAAATTCTTTTAACTATTTAGTTTTTTATTATTTATTTTTATTTATTTTTTTCCGTGTTAAGTTATGAATAGATATACAGTCTGACCAAATATATAATATAGGGTTTATTATTTCGTAATGTATAAACTTTACTATTGTTACAAATGTATGAGTCAAACTTTGAAAACTTTTATTGTATGTATTGAACTTGTAAATATTGTCTATTATATGTAAAATTTGCTTTTTGGGTAAGACTCAAATAGAAAAATTTTCCTTTTTTGCCTTACCCAAAAAAGAAATAATATATACAATAGACCATATTTACAAATTCACTACATGTAATAGAACAAATGAAAGTATGTCGAATATAATAGTATAGTAATTTAATACATAACAAAACAATAAACCCTATAATATATGTTCTGAATAAATAGAGCCAATTATTGTTATTTGTTTTAAATGTTAAACGTCTGAATATTCCAAAAACAAACAACCACATACGGAGTATGATTTAATAAATAAAGTTTGTATAGTATTCATCCATTAAGTCAAAAACAAACGGACCATAATAGCCTATAGCAAATATGGTTTTGTTAATAAACTAGTGCTATAGAGCATTAAGATGGGTTATGGCTTGTATTTTGTGTTTAGGTCGGTCATATAAGCTTTGTACTTGTAATATGTATTCGGGTTCATGGTAGGGTAGTGATATACCCAACCTACTTATTGATAGATCTACTAAATTTGTACATTAAGAGTTTGTACAATACAAGATTTTAATGCACAATTTTGGTAGTAGATCTATCAAACGATATGGTAAATATATTATTACCCTTTTTGATAGGGTAGTGATATATTTTAAAACAAACTATTCTTATCGGGCGTATATAACTAATAAGCCCACCATATCACTATGAGCCTTTAGAGCATAGGGAGTGAGGTAAGTCAAGCTTTAGCGTTCACCAACTTGAACGTCAGGATCAGTGTTCATCCACTCTTCGTTACTGTTCAAGTCCAATGTTCAATGTAGAACACTGATTACAAACATTTTTTATTTTCTCTTTTTCTTTTTTCTGATTGGTTTAAAACAAATTTGGGCCCATTTGAACATTGAATTGAATATTGAACCACTCTCATCAAAATTGTACTGGTGTTAATTCAACGTTCAATTGAACACAAAGCATAACGTCAACCACTCCTTGTACTCTTATACAATAACCTCCTACTATTATGGACGAATTTAGAAGGGTAGTGTCTATTAAAAAGGTTCAATTCAAGTCAAATAAATTTACGAGTATTTAATTTTATTCTAAGATTTTTGACCTTTAAATGTTGTAGAAAAGAAAGATAGAATAAAATTTTATCCCTATTTCTTAGCTCCGTACCTGTATACAACCTTTGATAATTATTTTAATTTGTTTCCCAAACAAAATAAACAAATAATAGGAGGACCATGAAATATATTATTGTTACCTTTTTAACTCCTAATTGATCGATACGATGTCCAACTAGCTAGCGGGGTGTATTTTTTATTATTAACTTTTACAAAACAAGTATACATATCCCACTATCACAAATATATACAAATTGTTTCGTACCTAGGACTTGAACACCCAACCTCATAAATGGAATGATCATCACGATACAATTAAGCTAATGACCCAGGTGTATTTCATGGATGACTTTCAATTTGACTTGGTAACATCTTCATCGTACAGTTAATCATGTCTCAATTCATTTCTTTTATTTATAAAAACAACCGTGAATATGCTTTTACATTAGTAAAAACTTGTTACATAAAACTTGAGGAGTTCCATGAACGCGTTTTTGTTTGTTGATGTATGTTATCTGTTAGTTAGTTTGGTACGGGTAGTATTTGGGAATGATTCGTATACCACCAAGAATTTTCTGTACACCACTAATGTGTTTCATGGTGTTGTACAATACAATACTGTAAAACACAGTTAGTGGTGTACGGAGAAGTTTTGATGATGTACGAATCATCACCCATTTCATAAGAGCTTATTTGGTACGTCTATTAATAAAATAATCAAGTTTAATTTTTCTTTAGTTTGGTTTTCCTTCTAAAGTAAGTAGATGTAAACAAAACAATAGATTATGTGTATAAGTTAAATCATCTCCTGTTAGCAAAGTTCGTAAGCTATATTACTCCATAAGAGTTTGAATTATACATTGGGTTAATTGTTTGGTTATGTATCTAATTTTGCTCGTTTTACTATTGTATGTAACAAACTTTCAAAACATATATTGTATGCAATAAACTTGTAAAAATCCCTATTGTATGTCACAACCTTTAAAAAAATCTATTGTATGCAATGAACTTGTAAAAAATCTCTATTGTATGTTGCGGGTTACCATTTGTACATACCAAACTGAAAATGGCTCTTTAACATTGGTTTGTAGCGGCACGAGCAAACTCTAGCAGATCATTGACTACCGCACCATACGATATCGATTTTTTACAAGTTTATTGCATACAATAGATGTTTTGAAAGTTTGTTACATACAATAGTATTTTTTACAAGTTTATTACATACAATAGATGTTTTGAAACTTTGTTACATACAATAGTAAAAAGGGCAAAGTTAGATACATAACCAAACAATTAACCCTTATACATTTTATAGAAGTCCATGTTTCACTGCTCCCATTAGTGTACGTCAACCGACACTGATGGCACCGCACCGTCGGTTCGGTCCGTTGATTTTTTCCGTCGGAAAACTGATGCCGTCTCTTTTTTTCGTGTGTGTATAAATAAAGGTAAATTGATAAATGTGGGACCCAAAAATTAAAGTGACGGTGTCACTGATGACAGGGGTCCGTCAGTCTCAGTCAGTTTTTCAAAAAACTGATGTGGTGCTGACGTGACTCAGTCAGTTTTAGTCACGGATGAGAGTAGTCTAATTAGTTTATAATGTATGTTTGTATCTTGAGTAAATTACATTGTCCCTACTTGTGTTATGTTATTCATTTTACTTTTGGGTTTTGAGTTGGCCGGATTTCTTTGGGGTTGAGTCCTATTACCTGAAATTTTATTTAACTCATGGTTCTTCAAGGGGTAAAAGAGTCTTAAATTTTAAGGGTAGTTTAGTTGTTTCATGAAAGATGAGGAATTGAAAGCGAAATGAAAATCCGGATCAAGACTGAACTCGTTAAAAGCCGGAATTAAGGACTGTGAGTGAAATGAATAATATAGCACAAAGACGGGGAATGTAATTTACTTTTTTAATTTCTTGTTGAAAAATATATGTATGGTAGATTAAAGAATTACAAGGATACTAATTAATACATTACTACTTTTTATCATATATTACCAAATATGTTTAAAGTTGTTGTACTATATAACAAAGTAAAACATATTTAATAATGTACATATAAAAAAAAAAAGATAATGTACGAATTATCACCCATATAAAAAATAGCTGAGTATATGTATTAAATTTTGAGAGACTTGACAAGGTGACAGTGCATCTAATGTGAGGGCATTAATTGAGTTGTTTAGTTTCATGAGACATACACAAAAGGAAACAAAAGCTGATACCATTTTCTTCTTTGTATCAAACCGTCAATCACATCTCGATCCATTTCTTGTCTAAATTAGGCTCCCTGTTTACGTACGTAAACTGATTCTAGTTATGGAAATACATTATTTTGTCTTTCTTACTTTACAAATCTTGTACGGATCGACTATATGTCATTTATTTTGTGATAAATTAGTATATGAAATGTATTTATATTTTTGCAAAAAAAAAACAAGAAGTATATAAATATAAGAAATTTTTCATCAAAATGTTGAAAAGATCCGAAATGATTATTGATTAGATAAAACAAAATCACTCGGCCTTAGGAGCTAAAACATTAAATGTGTACTAATCTAAACGCTCTAAGAAGTAAGAAACTAAAGGAATGATTAATTACTTAATTAGAATTCACGGTTTAGTAAGCCATGTATGATACTGAAGAATGTGACACCGGATGCCCACAAGAAAACTTTCATTTTGATAGCTCGAACTAATCCCGCCAAATACGAAAATTGACAATTATAAAATGCATTATTTCTTGAATTCCATATCGTAAAGGACTTAACAGAGACCACAATTTTCTAGCTTTAATGCCCATGCCAATATGCCATAAGGCTATACATGCCATAAGGCTAATTTATGCTTTATGGGCATATATAAATTCAAGGTCATTAGATGCACTCAAAGTTTCCAATTATATTAGAAAATTCATTAAGTAAACTCTTTAATTTCCTTTTATAATTACATATTAAATAACTATGATTTTGAATATATATATATATATATATATATATATATATATATATATGAAATTTTACACTTCAATTAATGTTTATTAAACACTCTAAATTTATGCCTTTAGGGCATCCTCAGCAAAAAACCGTACAATAATTTAAAATGCACAAATATTTGACTCGTTAAATTGAATGATTCCTGCCTTTCATTTTTTTTTTTTTTTAATGATTCCTTCAATAACGGTTCATCAATCCCCGATCGATTCATGTTCATTGATTTGTTGCTTTAAAATGTGAAATTTACGGCGATTTGTTCAAGTTCAACTATATATATATATATATATATATATATATATATATATATATATATATATATATATATATATATATATATATATATATATATATATATATATATATATATATATACGTGCTTTGATTTTAAGCTCATTATTAGTTTCATGGTTCATATATAGACATATAGTAGTTTATTTACATTTTTGTAATATATACAAAAGTAAATATATATATACCAATTAATGTTATTTTCTTGATCTCTTTAACCGATATAAAGAGTACTAGAGTAGTGGTTATGGTTATGATACAATATTTGATGCATGTTTGAAGTTCTTAGCGAAAGCCTTAAAGGTTTCCGTTATCAAAACCCTTTCTATTGAAAAAAAAAGTTATATGTTCGAGAGGAGAGAGAAAACTATTTTTAAGGATACGAACTTAAGAATTTTTTTTTAAAGGACAAATATCAAAAATAAATATAATTTTTCTTTTTCTTTTTTCGAGGGGGAGAAATTTAAAAATACCCTTGTTAATATATTTTATTAATAATGGGTTGTCCGCCAATAATGCCCATGTCATGTCTATTAGGAGGATATAACAAAAGAGGAAAAACTTTCATTCACACTCCACAGATATATCAATTTAATTTGATGCAACAAATATATCGTAATGTTACAAATATAACATTGTATAAAAATTATTAAATGATTGATCGATGATATGTGGGTGGTCTAGGACCACCTATAAATAAATGAAATTTATCAATAAACATTTAGGTTTGATTACAAATATTAAATATCGTCCTTTTATAATCATCTCCGTGTCTGCTCGACTTATTATTTACTATACACGTTCTGTTTTTATCGGTAACAAAGAATCAAGCCAGGTCACATGACATTTCAAACAAATAACTGGTTAACCGAGTGACCTAAGTGTAATATTTATAAGTTAAGTAACGTAATTTAGTAAGTTCGGTGACCTAAATGAACGAAAAGTATCATGCTTCAGGCGAATATTTTTGGTTAGTACATTGATCTACGTGTTTATTGGTTGATTTATACTTTCACTCTGGTACATGCCTATGCATCCAACAATGGAGGTTCACTCATTTGATCGTATCTCAAGCGTTCATAAGTATAAACTGTCAAGTTCTATGGAATATAAATGAAGTTTGGTACACATATTTTGTTTATAGAATGAAAGTGAAAGATATATAATATATTCCTACCCATCAAACGCATTAGGATTAGAGATTGGCCACAAATTACCAAGTATATTTGGTTTTATGGCCGCAACAATTGCTAAACATTTGGTTTTCATTCATCACAATCGTAATTCGTAATATGCAACTCTAAAATAAAACCAAGGCTTACTAATCAAGTTGTTAACTAACACCAACATTAATAAACGTATTATCCTAACATTAACTAAAGATTAGTGACCCTCATTTCTCTTAACCTATCTGCATACCATTGAAAGCTATTTAGTTCTTACTGCTCCACTTGGTTGTGTTATTTCGATTTGAGTTTCAAATTTTCAAACAGCATTACTGATAAAAACCGACCCAAGTGGAAGTAGGTTTGTGGCGCTCAGGTGTGCAAGAAACCAATTATCTTGTAGTCTAGTTGATTTGTTGTACTTGTGTCAAATCAACAACATTACATGGTACCTTCTTTACGTATCAGGTTTCCAACCCAGATAGACTATACAGATTTCACTTCTACGTCAGCTAAAGATAGAGAGCAATTATATACCATATTTACTTTTGCTTTCTGGTACCAAGTTCTACAATATATCATCATCTTGTTGATATACTGACTCATCCCTGATTGGCAATGAAGGTGGAGTTCCTGGTGGAATGGAAGTGGCACCTTTCTCACCTGCACACATGCATAGAGCCTCTGCATCGCGAAGTACTGTATCAAGGTCGATTTGACCACTCAATGCGTTGACGTATTGCAAGAGGGTGTCAAAGTCCATTTGATCCCCTATAATCTTCGCCCGGTGCCGTTTCAAGATTGCAACACATGCATAAAGATGAAGATGCTCACTTGGATAATGAGTCCATAACACCTCCCATAGTCTCAATGTTTTCTCATATTCAAATTCCCTAAAATGATAATAGAAATAACGTAAGACTTATAAGGCAATGGAAGGATGCTGAACAAATACCATCTTACACTTTCGATCTAATACTATTTAAAACACTACTTTTATTTCTCTGCTTATTGGTTTTGGTTCCAGAGTATCTGAAGTAGCTAAAATGATACCTTAGACATGTAATTAGGTGTATAAAACCACACGTGCATATTATAAAGCACCAAAATGTACTTTACATATACAAGTGGCAAACGGTATTTTGGCATTTACGTTTTGACAATCAGCATCGAACCGTAAAAAGGTGTCGGTTAAAGCCAGAGTCTGACCATCCATTGAAATAAAAAAGACTTTAGATATACTTACTACAATATACTATATTTATAAACAGGTACGAGACATGAATACAAAAAAAAAAGAAAACGAGAAAGAGGATCTCATGGAGAGAAAAGAATGTGTCACTTGCCTTTTGAATTGTATAAGAATCCACCGAAAGCAGAAAAAACAATTCAAGCAATCCTTCTGCTTGAAATAATTGTGCAATGGTCTGTCTAGCAATTCTACCAGCTATGACATTGAAGATTATAAATATATTAGAAATCAAATGTATAGCAATCAGTAAGTCCTAAAAACCCCTTTCTAAGTTTTCCTTTACAATGGCAAGCAATGTTAAACAAGCAAAGTGCAAATTTTAATGAAGTGTCTGTTCGGTAAAGGGCTCATTCGTTTAGCCATTTTAATGGGCTGTGTTCCCATGATGTGAGTATCAATAGACGTGGGACCCAAAAAGCATGTAAAATGCCATGCACTTACGAAAACACACACATACAAGGAAAGAGTGAGAGAGAGAGAGACCTTGGATAGTGCAAACAGTTGGGAGTGCATGCCGTTTTGGTCACGGTTGAAATTTGGTCCAAGCCGTTCCATTAGAGAAACAAAACACCAAAAAGATTCTGATTCATCTTCCATGATATACAATATTGGTGATAGGAGATCACTCATGCCCTAAACAAGGTGCGTGTATTTCAACTATCAGCCAAGAGAAAACGTGAACATATTTTGGAAACTATAAGATACCTTGTTGATCCAAATCAATAAGATCAGCTTATTTGTAACAATGTTTAAGGGATAAATAGGTTACTTAAAGATTAAACTTTCCAATGAAAGGGAAATCACAATTCTTTTTATGCAACATTCCTAAAAGGGTAGGATGGTGGAATGTAAAAGAAGTCACGTATTTAACATGCAAAACTGACAATTATAATTTCATACCTGACAATAGCCAAGATCAAAGTTATAGAATGAATAAGTCAACAGTATGTTGTGCAGAAGATTCACATTGGGATTTTCATCTCCTTCATAGAACGGCACCGATCTGTCGGTCCTTACCTTGAAAACAGAAACCAAATGGATGCATGTGATTTGAAGGTATAACAAGGCAACAGGCCTTATCGCTTAAAAATTAGTGTCATGGTCATTGATCTGTACTCATACCACATCCTTCTCGATTAGACTCTTCCTTTCTCTAAATTTCGCAAATCTTCTTGCCTGTTCTGGGGAAATGCTCTGTAGGAGGGATATTCAGCCGGTTATAACATGCTAAGTTTCTTTGAAAAGTAACAAGGGGGAAGAATAAGCCATAACTTTTGCAAGGTAAAGGAAAGAAAATGAACCTTTACATGACATGATTCTAATACACCATACATTTAAACTTGTAACTGTTTACAAGTTTTCAAATGAATCATCAACATGAACATGTTTCTTAATTTTTAGGCCCTTCAAAGATTACTTATATTACAAGTGTTAACTCCAGGTTAACATACAAGCTCGAAATCCAAGAGTGTCATCTTGAATAGAGAGTAAAGCTCTTATGCATGGTCAACGCAAAAATCACAAGGTTATGTAAAATGTTGCGTCATTTGGCACCAATTCTGTTTATTCTTGCATTCATGTCATCAGTGATTGGGCATCATTTCACCAGTCCGTTCTATAATTTATAATAAAAGAATTAAAGTTACCATAATTTCTCCTAATACATTCTAAAAATAAATCACATTGCAATTTCTCACGTATATGCCCATATGATATTTTGATCCTTCTTAGTTGTATTTGTAGCCTCCAAATGATAATATATTTAGTAAAATCATTGATGGATTAGTCAGCCGAGCACCTTAAGCTAGACAAAACTGTATTACTCTAAAGAAGAATTGAGTTTGATAGTTGATGAGTTGATGCAATCTACAGCTCTAATGCCTACCACAATCAAGATATAAGTTTCAATAAAAGCCCTACAGTTGCACTGGACAAAGGGCTTTAACCAGGAAAATCAAGATAATTAAACAAAAACAATAAGAATGCAAGATAGTAGATATTATGTTGCCAACATTCTTAACGGTATCTTCTAGAAGCCACCACATACCAAAATTTTTAGGACAACAAAATGAAAGTGATCAATCCAAAAATGTACAATGAATTTTAGGGGTGCAAGCAAAAGCATCAGGCACGAGATATAATAAAATCAACAGAATCTTTTGCTGTAAAATTAATTGCTGACCTGCCATTGGTTTTTGATATTCTCAAACTCTGACTTCTTAAGAGCCATAAATTGCTGTCTTTCTGTGTATGTAGAGTCATACGCATAATATCCCAATAAGAGTGGCCAAATCTGATATTATGCATCATTAAAAACACTTAGTTCATACTCAAGAAGCCAAGAGGAGGATAATTTAACCAATAGAATCATATCATACAAACCTCTCTCCGTAAACTGTGCTTCAATCCGCCACTGAATATTCTCTTTTTCAAAGCATTTAAATCCTCGACTCGGCCTTCAGAATCCAAAAAAGTTGCCCACTGCACAAAAATGTTTGGCAGATAAAGACTTGTAGTAGATGCATTTTTCCTCATGTGGGTATGCATGGACTCCAAAGAACAGGGAAGCAAAGAAAAACTCAGAAAAAACAACAAATACAAAATCTAATTGAAGGGCAACAACATCACTTCATCATGATTTTTGAGAGCTTTACCCAGTTCATTTAAACAGCACATACAAATTCTAATGAGAATTCTTTCACAATGCATTGCACATTATTCAATATTCTTACCTCTTCATGGCCCAAAGGGGGTTGTCGTGGTTTTCCCCATACCAGTGCTAGTTTATCAAACTGCGGACAGGAAACAAAGTTCAATATATATTTCAGAATCAAGCAGTGTGTATTTACCAAAAGGGCGTCATCTGGCATTCTTAATGCCAAATATAGAGAAATTAACCTCTAGTAAGTAAAAATTAGCAGAAAGTTTAACAACTAAATCACAAATAAACAACTAAAGTCATGCAAAAACAGCTACGAAATGGCCCCCAAAGCTTGAGTGGTAACTAAAAACTGAATCAAGCGTTCAGTAAAGAAAAGGATTAATCGAGTTTTCCGAACTTGTTCATTTATCAACTTGGAACTGATCTTGTTACATGGAAAATAAAGGCTCTCTTCAGTACCTCCTTATAACTGATGATTTCAAACGTTCCCACATCGGTGGCAGCTTCGTCATGATTTTGTTTCCTACACTGGATGTTCTGTTTAAAAAGAGTAGTCTGCATCAGACAGCCCTAGAATAGAAGCTTCACTTGAATTTCAACAAACTTATAAGACAATACTATCCAGAGATTATAATCAACAGCTCATTGCACACTGTCCCGAGATGAAGAAATCAATACTGAAAATCTCATAGTTCCTATAATTAAACATATTAATGTTGATACTATTGACACAGCAACAGCAAGAATACCAATCCCGCTAGATTATCGGAAAAGTTGATACTATTGACATAAATGATTAAGGCATCCACTCTCTTCTTGATCTCAATTATCTTGAGGGACCTTAAGAGGATCAATTTTAGGACCGATTACAGACCCAATAAAGGCATACTATAAAGATAACCAAAACTTGGTTGGAAACTAAGCTACAAAAAGACCACATTTTAGGACAGTAGGTCAACAAGCCGTTCACACTAGGGTCCTTGCACCATACCATACACTATTATGCTTTGAAGAAGATTTTTAAAGCCAAATAAAACACTACCCACTTTGTCTGTATTGTTCCTTGAGAGAAACAACTTCCATGAATTCAAATACAATTTTTGAAAACTAGAGCTTCATCTGACAAGCAATGCTATAGCTTTCGATTATCGATTCGTACACATTCTGATTAATGTAGTAAACAAACAAGGGAGAATTGCTGCACAATATAAGTAAAAGTGATAGACATCGTAAAATGTAGTTTCAGCTATCCATTTGTAATCTTTGGTTTCATAAATTAAAGGATACACGTTTTTGAAGATTTTTAGCAATTACCATTGACCGCATAATAAGAATTATGATGACAATGAATTCCCCCGAAAACTATTTACAGTTTTATTCTAGAAACAAATAGTACCTCCAACGGGTCAGGGGGTACAGGAGCTTCCCTGCGAATTAAATGTGCATCATTGGAGACTATCGCGTGAGGTTTATTCTTGTTCTCATCAGTTCCAACATCATCAAACACGTTTTCTCCAAACAGCTGTGAGGTTGTTTCTCGAGCAAACCTCGTAACAAGTGAGAATGTTTCCAAAACCTGAATTGAAATATCCCGAGCAGGTACTAAACCATTCTGCCTAGCACCATAGTCGAGTCCCTCATGATTACCATCAGAGGGAGAGTCGGTAAATGAAGATGAAGGTGCTTCTTTTGTGTTAGAAATAGCTCTTGGAAGCTCCAATGAAGATAAAATTCTCTATTTCAGACATTAAACAACATACACTGAGATGCAAAGGTCAGAAAAGAGAAAAAGAAAATGAAGACATACGGGCAGAACCTATAAACGCTTGGTTTTCAACCAAATTTCACCTGAAGAGGATCTTGAAAGTTATTTACAAGAAACACGTTTGCATCTTCCGCTGACCTGTGGTGATAGCTGTTTTAGTAGAATCCTTAAAACAGTTTGATTATCTTAAAATTCAATATTATTAGGCTAAACATACTAATTGCTAGGAGAAAGAAAAAGGAAAAATAAAAAGAAGACATCTAGAGCAATCAACCACCCCTAGAAAAGTATGAGCTATGACACCATCGCAATAGCCATATCCTCTTCCTAACTAGGAGATGAACCAGTCATTTATCACATTCGTGTAAAGCTTAAACAGTAAATAAAGTTCTTGGGTTACAAGCAGCCGTCTACTATGTACTTCCATGTATTAAGCTTACAGATAATATTGTAATTACACAGAGGGTGCACCTCTGCGTGCAGGTGTGTAATTATGTAGTCCGTTAGATGCTGTCTTGTGTTGTTTATACTGGTTACTTGTAATGTGCTCTGACCAGTATGCTCACCAAAAGATTATTACAACAATAGATATAAATATTGTTCTGTGAGGATCACAGCGAAAGAAGGTAAAGAGACACAGCAGTACTTGAAGCAAAGACGCAACCTAAAGTCACTAAACTTAGATAGCAGTATAACCATATAATAGCTCTATACGTTCAATCGCTATCATAAGTTGTTGTCAAAAAGCAATGTAATATGCCAAGCAGTTAGCTTGTGTTTCTATGTCAAAAAGCTCTTCAGGTTTTCTAACAAACACAATTTTTTTTAATCCATTGAAATATGGAAATTCGCTTGTGCAATACAAACTTCTAAATTGTATAATGTTTTGCATACAGAAAAACCCTTACAAGTCTAACAATAGCTAACAGGACCTCAAACTACAAGGATCCACCAGTCAAAATATAAACTAGACGTCTACAGTTCAGCCCAATCTTCACTGATATTCCTGATTTTGTACAATTCATACTGGCCCATATTTGAACAGTACCCAAACCTTAGAAATAAAATGGTGCTACTTTGCTACATGCTACTTAAAGTGTCAACAGCTTCATATACCTATAAGTGCTTTCCTGGTAGACAGTCATGATATTCTCTTATGATTTATCTATATGTGTCAAAGGTGGAAAACGAATTTCCATAAACCATGGAAATCAGTGAGAAAATTACATGTAATTACACAGGAATCAATTAGTCATACCACATTGGTATAGGAAAGAACGTGCATAAATATAAGATCCAACCTGACAATATAAACATGTTGCTTAACTGCGGAAATAAACTCTCGTACTCCTCCATTATAGAAATAAAGAGGAGGAAACGCGAGGCCTGCACAAAGTTCCAGTCAAGATAAACAAGTAGAATATATTGATAATTATGTTGATACATACAAATTTTACGTAAATTTAAAATAAATTAGATATATCTGAGGAGTTCATTTCGAGTATTTCTGATTATAGAGTTAGGTTTAAAAACCAATAAAATTACTATCATGATACATTTTTTGAAGTACAGCATGCAGCACAAATTTAAGGGGTAAGCTAAGATAAACTGATGTTAATAACAAGGGATCTAATAATTGTACAACAGAATAAGTGGCCATACCAGATGATAGAACAACAATAACATACTGCCAGCCAATAGTTGGAGAGTTTCGACGAATTGACCGGATATCAGCAAACGGCACTGCTCTTATGGTATACAAATGTTTATCTGCACAAAGCAACAATTATATCTGCAGCTTCAACGCAAATCACACACGTATGCATTAACACATATAAAGAGTTATTTAAATTATCTAGCTGCAATGCCATTTCTTAGCATTCCAATGGTCCTGCCAGAAGTGAACCTGTAAGAGATCAGTCATTGCAATAATCGCAGCAACAACATATGATGCCATGTTGAACCATGCTTTTTGAACAAGTACCTGAGCGATGACTTGTGCACTCAAGTGAAAGTATCCAGATACACAGTACATAAGATCATTACTTCATGACTGATGGATCTACTTATACATATAATTGAGACCAAATTGCAATACCTCTTTAAAAGAGTGAGTGAGATAAGGAATAATTAAGAAGGCATGGGATTTGATTTTCTATGTCAAACTTTTCTACTCTGATAAAGCCATTAGATGCATATGTATAATTAACATTGAAAAATTGAGACTAACCTCTCTCAGACAGCCTAGCATTTGAGCTTTGCCCTTTATATGGTATCCACGACTGTTAAGGAAAAAAAAAAACGAATCTTAATATCATAATGAAGACATGAAGTGCCTAACAAAATATGACAGATAAATAAACATTAATTTCACGGCAATAGAGAATTACCAAAAAGAGTAAAGAACCTTGCTTGATCAACTTCAAACGTCCACTAATCCTTTCAGTGGCATATTGAGTTGGATGAATTGTCACATTATCCTTCAAGTATATTATTTCGGCATTTTCAGGTTCGCCAGAATAGTCTTGTTTACTATTATCAAGCCCAGCCATGCTTGAGAATCCCTAAGACACAAGTCATTGTAATTTAAACGAAGTGTGGGCTCTAGATTAAGGCATTAAGCCATACAAAAGAAGAAACGTAAAGTGGTCACTTGATACACTGGTATAAGTTATTACATCATACTTACAAGTACCTAAATGTTAAAACATTTAAGTGATAAAGATATAACTCAAGAGTTATGCTCGTGTAATCCTAGAGAGATGAAAACACATACGTTTGTGTAAAACCCAATCTCTTGAATATAGCCTTGAATGCTTTTGTTTTTTGCTCTAACCAACGAGCTACTTGGTTCCACCAATGGGTAACATGAGGGGTGTGTGATCATGAGTGTATATAGGTTCTCCTCTACAGAGAAGCACTCTCTGCTTAACTGCACTTTATTGAATTATAGCAGGAGTTCATATTAGCATAGATGACCAATGAACGTTCCTTATAAACACTCAAAGGCATGAGTGCCGGCGGCTGCCAATGAACGGCTTAGCTGCCAAGGGATACAAGAAGGCATTGGTTGAACTCAGTACTTCACGAGTCCAACGTTGGACGGGCAGTCTAGAGCTAGCTGTGGTGCTTTTTAAAAAATCTTGTATCATAAATACTTTCAGAAGAGATATATACCGTTTAAGGATAGAAATATGGTCTCGAGTGAATACATGAGATTTTGAAGATCATAATATCCTATTTTTAATTTCTTCAGGTTGCTTTAAAGCTACTTTTTCCCACTTATTCTATGTTGAGTCAAAGTTCTCAGAATTGGCTATGTACAGTAACAATCCAGACTCCATATTATTTTCACTTATCTTTCAATATGCAATTATAGGTAATGAATGTTCTTCCCTCTATTTATACTTATTGGAAAGTGCTTATAGCCTTTTACGTCCTTCAAAATGATTTTGTTTATCCTTGGATGCACAATAAACACCCTCCAATAACTGCATACATCCGAAGTCATAAATCCGTCAGGTGAGGTGAAGCCTCCCATTCAATAGCTTCTTATTTCAAAGAAAGTTTGACTAATACCATAGTATGCTTCAACCAAAACCGAATGCATGATATCTTTCAATTAGGTTTAGACGGAAAGATATACAGTATTATACATGTTTTGTAACAACATCAGATAACAACCAATTGAGAGACCTCCACATGCACATGCAAGCTATATTGAAGTTAATCGTTTACCTATTTAACATTTCCTAATCTCCGCACCCAGTGTAGGTCACAGATACTCAATTACAAACATCATTAGCTTTAAATAATACGCAATTAAATTCAAATTAGGTCAAATACGAAGCACTCTGCTGTTACAGATAACCTAGAAATTTAATTACTAACAAAAACTTGGCATTATTAGGTGCTATATTGATCCAATTGAAGACTGTAACTACAAGCCTGATTAAATTAAAGTAACATAATATGTAGATAAGATGTAAATTGTGTTGCGTGTTGCTTACTTGTTGTGCGGCCGCAGCGTAATCCGCGTCGTCGGCCAAATCATGAATCTCCGTTTCATGCATCACAGGCGGACGTAATTGGTGCTAATTTCTTTGGATTTGGGAATATAATTGGATATGAGAAAGATATACGTATGTTTTTTCTTGACTTCTTCTTCTTTTTGGAGAAAAAAAGAGATTCCGCCTAACTTGCAAATAACGGCAAAGTACCCGTCCTCCGATGGATATTGACCTGTGATTACACTAGGTTTAACAAAAAATAAAATTGTAAGATTAATCTATGTATTATGCAAGTACTAAGGGTGGGTTTAGTTGTGGAAAAAAGGGGTGTTTTCTAGAAAATTTTTCTAAGAAAAGTGGAAAAGTGGAAAACGCGTTCAAAATGAATTTTTCTGAGAAAATTTTCCAAGAAAATGGAAAATCCACTTTTCCAAAATATAACTTGGAGGTGAAAAACACCTCCCCACACTTTTCCAAATTTTCCTTTATACAATTCCTCCACACTTTTCCAAAATTTCCAAGATATAACTAATTTTCCAAAATCCAATTTTTCAACATTTGAAGGCGTTTTCTAATTTTTCAACACTTTTCTGGAGAATGATTTTCTATAGAAAATTGGAAAAGGAAAATTGTGAAAAATTTTCCACAACTAAACACACCCTAAGGGTACGTTTAGTTGTAGAAAAAAAGAGAGTTTTCCAGAAAATTTTTCCAAGAAAAGTGGAAAAGTGGAAAACGCGTTCAAAATGAAGTTTTTTGAGAAAATTTTCCAAGAAAATGAAAAATCCACTTTTCCAAATTAAAACTTGGAGGAGGAAAACAACTCCCTCCCTCTTTTTTAAATTTTCCTTTATAAACTCCCCCTCTTTTCCAAATTTTCCAAGATATTACTAGTTTTCTAAAATCCACTTTTCCAACATTTTAAAAGCGTTTTCTAAATTTTCAACACTTTTCTAGAAAACTATTTTCTTTAAAAAATTGGAAATAGAAAATTGTGAAAAAATTTTCACAACTAAACACACCCTAATACTCTCCGTAAATATAAAAATGAGTTTTAGGAATGATAGTTGGTGATTACGTTTTGGATGAGAATTTGGATAAAGATTATATTACATTGAGCATCTGTTAAAGTTTTTAATAGTTTTTCAAATATTCATATATGCACTTGATCATATTAAAAGTAAAAAGAAAAAAAAAAGTGTTTAGACCACATCATACTTTTTTCTTTATAACTTTGAAAGCAATAGAATTCAACAAACAAAACCAACAATAAAGATTCAAGGCCTCCACCAAGATGAGGTCGGATATTCGACACATTCAATAAGACCCAAAATAAAATGGGTAGTGTAATTCTCCATAAGATCCAAAACCAATAATAATCTCAGTTTTCCTGCTCTCTTGGAGAAATTGATCAAATTTGACCCCTAAAACTCCTCGACTACTCAAAGTAGACTTACAAACGTTATGTACAAAATAACATATATTATTTTTTGGCGTATAGTTTTATAATATATAATGAAACTCGTATGCTTGGGGAGGTGACTGAGGGGTTTACATGTAGTTCAACATGAGCTTTAAGCCCATCGATCCAACTATACCCGACTCCATCACTGAATTGTTCTTTCTGCCTACACAAAATATGTTGCAGGGGATCATGTTAAAAACCGAACTTTATGGTAAAAGTATTAATTAGTTTTCGTAACAGAGTAGAGTGAATTTTGAGACCTTTGGCAAATACGGGTTCTCTTTGCAATCAAAAGCACGTATAAGAATCCGTTTCGCGATACATTTTTTATCCATATTGATCTGCACATAACCTCATCAGCTATGATACCTCCAAATCATCGAGTATTATGAGCTTTGCATCATGCCAAAATTGTAAAACTCTTACCATCATGTTAAACACCTTCATTTACAATCTGTTTTCTAGAGTTGCAACTTTGACCCATCATGTTAATGGTTCGATAAAGGCTACTTCACCTCTAATGGGAAAAAACAGCTTAAAGAAAATGAATTAAACGGGTTAGATAAAAGATCATTGAATGGGAGGAAGTAGTAAAACTTACCCATACTCTTGTGTGGCTATGTTGATGACCCGGAGTAGTAAAGAGCCTAACAAAACCATGTACGGAAACTGCACCATTTCAGCTTAAGCATCGAGTTATGAGGAAACGCCAAAACAACAACTGAGTTCTTTGTAAAGCAAAAATAAAATCCATGCTCACATCCTCCCAAGACCAGTTGAACAACAACTGAGTCCTTACGTTGTTCCTGAGAACCATAAGCAGCATTATCCTTGTCATGATTTGATTGCCCATTTTACGCTGCACTTGGTGCATTTGACAGAGCTGATTCAAGTGCATCCTTCCAGTCAAATAAATCTTCTGATGTTTCAGCCTGATGAAATGAAAACCATTCAGTAACACCTTCATTTAGAATCTGTTTTCTACAGTTGCAACTTTGACCCATCATGTTAATGGTTTGATCAATTCTGGATTCAGGTTCTTTATTTGTACCAATGACTTTTATATAAAGAGATCTCCACACATTTATACCCATTAACTAATGCTACTGAATAGTTAGTTTCGTACCAAGAGTAAACGACTAAAAAATTATACTTGCACAAATGATTACTTAAAATGATCTCATTTATATACTCTTATAAGTAAAAATTATAATTTTCATAAGGTTTGATTTGATCGCTTAGAGTTCCTCTCTATGTAATAAATGGAAATCTTGCCACTGATTTGAGACTTTAGAAGTGATTGCCTAACAACCATTGTAGTAAAAGAAGAATGACTGCCTTTAAAACTTGTTTAAGCATAACAACAATCATAACAACAATCATAACGAAAGAATAAATTGCTTTTATATATAAATTATACTTGTAGTTTCAATAAATTGCTTTTATATATAAATGACTGCCTTTAGCTCGTGAAAACTGCTACCATAAACCTTAAGCAAAAACCATATAGGAGCATTGGAGCAGCATAGTCGAAACGCTATAGATCATATCATACAAAAGGTGCATCAAATGGAACTAAAAGGTCTGCATAAATAATAGGTGGCCAACACTTGCATCAGCTTTAGTGGTCAGTGGTATTAGTTTTAGTCGTCAAATAGATCCTTACCATCAACACTCATGATGTACTAAGATGGTAATATGGTTAATAAATATGCTCATAGTGTAATTTAATCATATAATGATTTTCTTTACTAAATACATAGAATTCGGAAATGCTTGATCAGTTTTATCATAGTCTAAAGTCAGATTTTTTCTAGTTCAGCAACCTTTTAAATAACCATTCCGAAGACCCATAGTACAAAAAATATCAAAACAAAACCACTACATGCTAAACTGATAATATTTTAAGACCCATAGTATAAGCTCATGGCATATTAAGTACTACGTATACCTCTTGACTGAACAGTTTGTTGTACTTGTGGCTATATTAAGCTTGCAACTTCACAAAATTCTTAACTTTCGTTCATTGTCTCCAAACCCGAAAATCAAATGAGAGCAGATATGTAAACAAAAATTCCCGTTGAAACTTGCAAAATTCTAACACCCACTTTATTTTCCTTCACCATCTAAAAAAAAGGAACTTTTTTTTTCATAATGTCCCATTCAAAAACACAACCATGATGAAAAGTATTATAATAAGAAAATGACCACATGATAATATGCAAAACATCTGGGCATTGTCTATCTTTTATAACTTACACAATTGACAATTAGGATATTAGCAAAACCCTTAGACAAATTATCTATGGACTTACAACACACATCATATATAATTGAATCAGCCTCATTCTACCTAACTCTACCAAACCCATCCATTTTGCTACCTGTAAAAAAGATATATAAAGAGTGCAGAATCTACAACACGATTGTATCTAACTATGGAAAATGAAATTTACAATTAACCACACAGTCAAACAAATGTTAGGTAATACCATCCATCCTAGCATTTGAAATAGACATTTTATCAAATGGAGTGTGGGTGATCTTAACGCCAAAGGATCAGACCAGACCCATTTTCAGTACATAAATGTATAACAAACATTAACTAATTTTCAAAACTAAATGTTTAGTTAAATCTCAGAAACTTTGTATTATTTCTGGGTTATGGATTATGGATTTATGGATATACATGAAAAAGAAGACAAATTTTACAATGAAATATGCAACTTCAGTAATTTTGATTTTGATTAAAGATAAAAACAATGAGTAAATGCTTACCTACATTTTGGTATCTAAATCTTCAGGTAAGGAACATATAAATCTTTTTATCCCCCAAAATAGATCAACAACATGAACCTGAATTTATTTCCAGAAACGAAAGAACATAAGAAAACATTTGTAACTTCAAATTCATAATCTTATTTCTCTTATTGGCTTCCCCATCCAACACTAGATCCAATTACATGGTCTGCACCAGCAAACAATTATCGGTTGGAATTAAAACCTCACAAAACATATACATATAAAAACTTGTTTAACTCTAAGAGAACCAGGTCTTACCCTATATTTCTGTTTTAAAATGCTTTCGATCACCATCTTCATCTTTGAACCATCCATTGTCCTCCGAGATTCTTCCTAAAAAATAATATCAAAATTAGCGTCAATAGGAAGAAAAAAAACAAATGCTATAAAAACACCAAAACAGACACAAAGATCCGAGGAAACAATCATCCACACACAAAAAAGAACTTGAAATTAAAGAAAATACAAAGTAATCTCAATTTGTACAAAATACAATAAAGGACTGATAAAATACTCAAAGAAGTAACCTCTCTTGAAGGCAAAAGTCTAGCAGTCCATAGTTCAATTTCCTTGACACCAACATCAAATCAAGGACTGATAAAACCACATTTGTTCAATCTTCCATTCAATTCCACCACAATCTTACCGGATCGATGGTCATCAACATACTCAAACTCACCAATGTAGCCTGCATCATGTGCCAACAAATAGTAGTCAAATGATTCACTCATTTCATCTTGTGATTAAAAACATATCCTAAAAATCAGTTGAAGACACATACCATGCTTTTGCATAACCATAAGAAACTTGATGATAATTTCGAAGAAGGTATGAGCATGACCTGTCTCTTGCATCGTCACCACCAGACCTCCCTGACGACATAGGAAAACTCTAATTGCAAAAAACGATTTTAGGTGGAACATGAAAATATTGAAGTAGATGTAAAAAAAAACCAATTGCAAATTTATGTTTATCTTTGGCCGAACACAAACATACATACCTTATGAAAAAGATGAATTCTCTAATTCAAAATCACCTGCAAAGGAATGAATGTGGAGAAATTATGATATGGTAAATAAATTTGAAATCGGGAAGTAGTATCTCTTGGTTTATCAGAGAATATAAAATCTTGAAGGAGATGAAAAGGAAGAAGGAAGCGTGTTTGTAAAAGGAAAAAAGGCGGTGGTATTAACCATACAAATTACAGGCGTGGTGCAAGATTGACGATTTCAAGAAGCATTACAGAGTGTGCATTCGAACTAATACATCCAAAGTATTAATTGCCAAAATAAAAACCATTAAATTTTAATTTTTGATGCATTAAATTTTAATTTTTGATGCATTAATCTGCCGAGAGAGAATGACATCAGCAATTGTTTTCGATGCTGACACATCAGCATAAGGAAGGCATTAGAGTGGAACAAATCAGCAAAAGTGATGTCATCGTTATTATCCTTTTATATATAAGATAGATAGATGTTACATTTTATTAAATTTAATTTAATATTTTTGATATTGGTTGACGGATGGAAGTCCCATTTTGACGCAAGTGGGGGAAGTAAATAGGCGATTGTCATGTGTCTTTCTCCATTTCTCCACCTCCTTTATTTCTCTACCTTTTTTATTTCTTCACATTTTTCATTTCTCCTTTACTTTTTTTCCCTTAAACTTTTTCTTAGGGTGTGGTTCTAGGAAGAAGCCAAAAAAGGAGAGAAGTGGACGGCAAAGTGATCACAGCCATCAATTTCAAAAATAGATTTAATATACGGATCAAAATGACGCGGTGGCATTTTCGTAAGTAATATCAACTTTTTGGGTAAGGACTCCTGCAAACACTGTCAAAAGTTTTGACTATTTGTACCATCAATCCAAGAACCATAACACACACACAACCATTACACAATTGTCTCTCTCTCTCTCTGAAATTTGGAGCGATTTTCATTGAATATAAAACCTGATTTCAAAATCAACGAAATTACGTGTGTTTTGATCAATTCATGATTGTTAGTAAAAACTGCTATTATAACGTTGACGAAAAAGGTGCATCACAAAGTAAAACTGGTACATCACATTGTAAAAATGGTGCATCAAAGATTAAAAACATGATGTATTACAGAGTAAAAAATGGTGCATCATAACAGATATTAATGTTCATCATAATAGATAAAAATATGCATAAAGATGGTACATCACATTGTAAAATATGGTGCATCATCATTTAGTAAAAACATAATGCATTACAGAGTAAAAAAATGGTGCATCATAGAAGATAGTAAGGTTCATCATAATAGATAGAAATGTACATAAAGATGATACATCACATTGTAAAAAATGGTGCATCAAAGAGTAAAACATAATTCATTACAGAGTAAAAAAATGATGCATCATAACAGATTTTAAATGTTCATCATAATAGATCAAAAAGGTGCATCACAGCTTCAAATTAAATATCAAATCGTAAAACAATAATGTACTACTCGTCTCTCACAGAAATGAACAAAAACATCAACAAACTAACAATATCCTTGATTCAACAAACAACTTCACGCATTGCTTAATTGTTCAAGAGCCTTGGACTTCATCTTCTTCCCATTACCATCACACCCCCTCAACTTCACATTACCTGGAGAAGATGAATCCTCAACTCCAGGAGTCGAAAACACATCGATTGACATGATTAACGGATGAACAAATCAATAATAGCTTCAATTTTAAGTTTTTCAAATGACGATAAAACCCTAAACAAGCGAATACGTTGTTATATAGCAAACCAATGAAGATAAAATCGATCGAGATACGGTATAGATCGAATATATATCCAAATCCCTATACAATCAGAGATATTGATGAGATTGTTTAGAGAAAATATCTAAGAGGATTTTGAGATGAGTTAGGGTTTACAGGGAAAAAGGGGAAAAAAGAAAGAGAAAATTGGGTAGTTTTTGAGAAAATTAGTGGCTTCTCTCACTTGCGTTCAAAATATCCCTTCCGTACATGAACCAGTATCATTATTTTTTTTGTTGATTTTTTATTTTTTTTATTTTTTTGCATTTTTAAAAGTTCTTGTTATCAGTTTTTTTTAACCTTTTCATTTAACCCTTTTCATAGCTTGTTTATCATTGTTTTTTTTTCTTTACATTTTCAACATTTTTTCTGTTGTTGTTTTACCTCACGTTGTTGTTATATGTAAATACAATTTTATATATAGTATTACAAAAAAAAAAAAAATTATGCGATGCATCATATTCATACCTTGAATAAAATAAAATTTTGTTATAACAAAGTTATAACTTCAATGCATTGTAAAATTAAAATTATGATACACCATATTTTATAACTATGATGCACCAAGATTTATACACTAATGATGTTTATCGTATATCTAAAAGTCGGAGCGTCATATTTATAACTATGATGCACCATATTTTATAACTACGATGCATCATATTTTATAACTATGACGCACCATGATTTATAACTATGATGCACCACCTTTTAATTCAATAATGATATTTTATAGTATATTTTGAAAGTCGATGCATGCTATTTTTAAACACTCGATGCACCATGGTTTATCATTATAATGAACCATGTTTTTATAACAATGATGCACCATGTTTTATAACTATGATGCACCACCTTTTAGTTGAATAATGATGTTTTAAAGTATATTTTGAAATTCAATGTATGATATTTTAAACACTCGATGCATCATGTTTTATAACTATGATGAACCATGTTTTATATCTATGATGCACCACTTTTTAATTTATTAACGATGTTTTATAGTATTTTTGAAAGTCGAAGCATGATATTTAAATACTCGATGCATCATATTCAGAGAAAATCAGTGTATCATAGTTATAATATTGGTGAACACAATAATAATTTAGTTTTATTGCACCTTTTTTTTAAATATTCATGTGCATCATTATATATAATATATGGTGCATCACAAATTTCAATATGATATAAAAAAAGATTAAACTAAATAGGAAAAATGGTTAAAAACTAATTTTTTAGATTTTTAAAGTGATAATTTTTTTCTAAAAAAATGTTAACAAATTTTATTTAATTATTTATTATTTTTTTTAACAAAAGTGTTATAGAAGATTTTACATGTTTAAAAAAAATAATTTTTTTAAGTTTAAATTTTATTTTATTTTTTAACAAAAAAATAAATTAAAAAAAACGAAATAGAAAAAAAAGTGAAGAAATAAAGAAAGCGGGAGAATTAGATTAAAAAAGGTGGAGAAATCAGAAATGGGTGGGGGAAATGAATAAAAAGGTGGAGAAATGAGGAGACACTTGTCACCTTCTCATTGGCTTTTCTCTCTTCCCTCATTTTCACCCCTTCTTCCAGGAACCTCACCCAATATTTATTAGAGGAAAATAAGATACATGTAAAGTTGTATTGACCCATATAAAGTACCATTGAGGTCATAATAAAATTTATGCTTACGCTTGAATTTATATTGACCCTTTGAATTTCGGTTTAACATACAATAATATATGCATGTAAGATTTTATCAAAGAGAGTCTGGCTCCTGTTAAAATTATAAAAAAAGGAAAAAGAAAGTCTCGAAAAAGTTTTGAAAGAGTAACTTGTATGTTGAACACTTTTAATTCAGATTGAGGTGCTATTCTATGGATATTAAAATGGATGGCAGTGTTTTTATTATTCATGAAGCACTTTTTTTTAGCAAGTACCTGTTTGCTCTATTTTGCCCTGCATTCAACCACTAATGTAGTATGAGTTTAGCGTCCTAAGATTTGAGTATTTCATGAATTGACTTATAAAGTAATTTGATGTGAACTCGGCACAACCCAATGGGCCATTAGGCCTGCATTATATATTTACAATTTTAATTCAATTGACTCAATTGACTCGAAAGAGTGTTCAATGGAAATGGGGTGAACAGCAATCTAATGCATTCCAGCTGTTGAAAGAAAAGCTCAGCCAAGCACCTATCCTTGTTTTACCTGAGGGTACTGAGGATATGGTTGTTTATTGCGATGCATCTAAGCTTGGTTTGGGCTATGTCTTAATACAACGTGGGAAAGTTATTGCTTATGCTTCACGACAGTTAAAAACACATGAGCAAAACTATCCTACGTATGATCTTGAACTGGCGGCTGTGGTTTTTGCATTGAAGATTTGGTGACATTATCTTTATGGAGTCAAATCTACTATATACACTGACCACAAAAGCCTTAAATACTTCTTTGAATAATCGACAGAGAAGATGGCTTGATTTAGTGAAGGATTATGATTGTGACATACTTTACCACCCTGGTAAAGCTAATGTCGTTGCGGATGCTCTTAGCCGGAAGGCTACTCACTATGTCCTTCACGTGAATTCTCTTAGCATGATTGTATCTCCTCAATTGTTTGATGCCATTAAAGCTGCACAGATTGAGGCTTTGTCTTCTAATGACCCGAATAAACAGCATTTGACGGGTCAACTTTCTGATTTGATTGATGATTCTCGTGGTTTGAAGACTCGTTATGGTAGGATTTGGATACCAAGGACGAGTGACGTCAAACAGATGTTACTAGACGAAGCTCATAAGTCTAAATATTTCATTCATCCAGGTTCTACCAAGATGTATCGTGATTTAAAATATGATTATTGGTGGCCTGGTATGAAGCGTGATATTGTTAAGCACATTCAGAATTGTCTCACATGTTTACAAGTAAAAGCTGAACACCAACAACCATACGGGATACTCCAACCTTTGGAAATTCCATTATGGAAGTGGGAGCATATCACCATGGATCATGTTACTAAATTGCCGAGGACTCTTCGACAATATGATGCTATTTGGGTGATTGTTGATCGGCTAACTAAAAGTGCTCTCTTCCTACCTATTCAGGAAGCTTCATCTTCTGAAATGTTATCTGACCTCTATATTCGTGAAGTTGTTTCTAGACATGGAGTACCTGTTTCTATTGTCTCTGATAGAGACACTCGTTTCATCTCTCGATTTTGGAAGAAATTTCAAGAAGATGTGGGTACTCAGTTACATATAAGTACGGCTTTTCATCCTCAAACTAATGGACAAAGTGAGCGTACCATTCAGACTCTTGAGGACATGCTTAGAGCGTGTGTTATTGATTTCGGTGGCAGTTGGGATTCTCACCTCTCATTGGTGGAATTCTAATACAATAATAGCTATCATTTTTTCATCAATGCCACCCTATGAAATGCTTTATGGCAGTAAATGTCGTACTCCTATTTGTTGGGGTGAAGTCGGTCAGAGGGAAATTGGAAGCACTGATGTGGTCCAATTAACCACTGTAAAGATTGATCAAATCCGCAAAAGATTGAAAATGGCACAAGACCGACAGAAATCTTATGCCGATAAACGAAGATGACCAATTGAATTCCAAATAGGCGATAAAGTTATGCTTAAGGTTTCGCCTTGGAAGGGTATCATTCGTTTCCGAAAAAGGGGAAAGTTAGGCCCAAGGTATATAGGTCCTTTCGAGATTGTTGACAGAGTTGGAAGGGTAGTGATGTGACCTAAAAAGTCATGTTTTTAGGCACATTATTCTGCACTTATTGGACTTATATTTGGTGAAATCATCTTAAAATATCTATTATTTACTTAAAATCACCAAAGTGGTTGATATCGCGTAAAAAGTCACGTTTTTACCACCGATATCTCTATCATTCTGGAGCAATACTTAGCATTTGGACTCAAACAATGCACAAATCAGTGATAATATGTTAAGAAGATCAGAACGAAGGTTGCACGATAAAAATCAAGCAAAACGGCCGAGAAACGAAGATTCCACACACGTTTGAAGATTCAAGGCATAAAAATGAGATTTCAAGACTAAAGTTCCCTCCATCAAAATCCATTATTTCCAAGATGTTCGTTTTCAAAATTCGAATCCAACAAAAGAAGAATCAACCAAAACGGGTAAAGAATGAAGATTTCGCGCCCGCCGGAAGATCTAAATGATCCGTACGCAATATCTGGAGCTAGGGACCTCATCTCAGGGCCTGTCTTATGTCAAAATCTTCGTTTTTGAATTACGAATCCAACAAAAAAAGAATCGACGCAAACGGACGTATAACGAAGAAAACACGCACAAATCGAGAAACGAAGCAAAAGACGGCGAAACGGGGCCGCTACAGGCCAGCCGCCGCCGGCCTTGGGACCACCGCTGCCGGCCACCCCTAGGGCGCCGCCGGCCTCCCCTAACCCATCTCGGTTTCCGTTTTTGGTAACTTTTGGTACCTGGTGCGCCTACTTTTCGTGTTGTACGGTACCTAGTGCGCATACTTTTCGTGTTGTACGGTACCTGGTGCACCATTTTGGCTACCTTTTTCTAACATGCACCACTTGATGCTAATGTGAGCCAAAGCTCACCTATAAATAGAGGCTTTGAGTTCATTTGTAACTTGCACCTACACATCTACAATACACTTTGTAATACATTTTCTCACCATCCACTCTTTTCTTTCTTTATTGTAATATTTCCTTAGTTAATTAGACTAGCTAATTAACTAATCAAGGAAGATTTGTACGGAGGTGCTCCGGGACGCATTTGTAGCCACGAGTTATTGTATTTCTTTATCAGGTTTTAATCTATCTTCCATATTTAATTATGTTCGTTCTTTCTTTAATAAATTTAAATATGCATGCTAGAATTGCCTTGATTAGCTAAATAACTCAATTGTCTGCTATGATAGTCGTTTAGGAGAGATTTAAATATGTGATTATATTGTATGCTATGAGATTGCGGGTGTTGTGTATTATGAATAGATGTAGGAATCGAATCTTTATCGTTTATTTGCCCAACTCATGTTGTGACTAAAACCTTATCCAAAAATGAACGTAGCTAACTCATAGGGTATAGGTCACTTAGTTATACTATGTTTGATTGAATCATTGAGCTCGGTATGGCCGGTGTTCTCTAAACCAAATTAGGATCCAAGAGACACGGAATATGGGAATAGAGGTAGATTAAGATTTAATTCGGACAGACGATATTTTTGAGACAACTTTCGGAATATCCTCGATTTAATTAATACACTTGTATGCTTAGGTTTAACTATTGTCTTGATTATCCAACTGCATGTTCTTGTTTGATTGTTGCCTTAGGATTATCGTACTAGTAAAATACACCTAGCCTCAATTATTGTGAAATAACATGACGGCCCCTATTCGACTGTTCTTCGATATAGTACTGGAAATGCTTATGGCAAAGTACAAACGTATGGAAGTCGAGAACGACCAAAGGTAGTTGTGTTATGAATCAGTTAACAAATGTATTATTTAAGTTTCTATTTGGAATATTGTAACAACCCCAAAATTAGGGACAATTTAAAATTTTCCTAATTACGTGTTTACTACTTGTATTTAATATGAAATATGATTAAATACGTTACTTACTTATTATATATATGGATGGAATATATATACGTGTATACGATTCGTTCAAATTGTATAAAACTACAATTGTACAAACATACGGACGTTGGTAAAACAATTATTAAGTGATGAGAAATTATTTAACTACTTTGACTATTACTTTATATTATATTTATAATATAACGAAAACGTACGTTTTAATTAAAACGTCACCGAACTCTCCGAAAACTCGACCAACCGACAAAACAGAACAAAGTTATGTTTTATAACTTAAAAACTATTAATTTGATAAAATATTTCAACTAAATTATCGGATATTATTTCGTATTTTAAAACGTATAATTAAACGCGTATAAAATGATTTTTACGTTTAAACGACCGGGGAAACGAACACCGCACGGAGCGCAAACACGAGGATACGAAAAATGGTGAGATCCACACTTGGTGGACCCCACCAAACCGGCTAAGGTCAAAGGGGACAACCCCCCATGTATTTCTTTTTCTTTCTTCACTCAACCTCACTCTCACACTCAACTCTCTTCTCTCTCTCTCTCTCTCACTCACGGTTCTCTCTCCCTCTCTCTAAACCACCACCCTCAAAACACCATAAAAACACCACAAAAACATCTCGAAGGTCTATACCCGTTTGGAGAAAAGTGATCACGAGAACGAGGGCTACAATCCTATCTTTTCGGATTTTCGTTTCGACAACTTTGTAAGTTTTCCGGCGACTCGCAAACTTTTCCGATATTAATTATTTTGCTAGATTATTGTTCCCCTAGCTTAGTAATGTCCAAATATATAATTTAAACTTGATTTCGGAACATTGTCGGTTTTGGTCGCATTTTAGAAAACGACACCTCGAACACTAAAAAACGTCAACCAATAATTTTTATAAACTCATTGTAACATATTAAAGCTTGTGTAAAAGTTTCGGGCCAAACCGAGGTCGTTTGACCCCAAAACCGAGCCAAAACCCAAACAGACCCTTGTGTCGCATCGGACCAAAGGTTTATGCGACACAACACTGTGTCGCATTCTATGTCGTATGTTATGTCGCAACATATGCGACACAACACTTATGTCGCACTATATGTCGTATCATCTGCGACACAAAGTTTACCTATCGCTTGATTGTGACACAACGACTATGTCGTATCGTTGTGTCGTACCCTTGTCTGCGACACAACCATTGTGTCGCATAAACACTAAATCAGAAACCAATCCTTACGACACAGACCTTATGTCGCATGTGTTCTGCGACACCAGCCTTGTGTCGCAGATAGCCCAGGTCAGAAAACAAAATATGATCTAAGTGTGAAATCACTTTCCAACTACTAAATCAAATACGATACGACTTATACATGAAAATACTATACTTTTGGAAGTATACAAAAAAATACTTGAATACGTACAAGACAATACTAAACTGAACGTGAGATTTCACTCACACACGCACACGAGATTTCACTCGAGATACTTAGGAGATTACACTCCAACGAACTTACAGTTATATACTACACGGGATTGCACCCGATACGAACTTATGAGTTCCCTCACTACTTATGTGTGGGATTACACGGTAACTTATACGAGGTTTCACTCGTACCCTTTGGGGATTAAGCCATTGGAACTTACTCGAACACTACACGTTGTAACACAAACAAACAATTATACGAGTATACTTTACAACTGTACAATTACTACGAATACATAATAATAATGGATGGAATTATTATTACACATCGATACCAACGGGCCGTACAACTTTTCTATAAACTACGATTTACAAACAAATACAAACGTACAAACAAACTAACGGACATTAACTAGTTTGGGAACAACTAGCATGGATACTTTACAAGTATTCCATTTACTTACTGAACCTTATGCGTATTAGGACGCTAAGGGCTGCTAGTTCGGATACTACTTTGCTTGCTTACTGATTTGTCTGCTAGACTCAGGTGAGTCTTACAGCCCCTACTTTACTGTTTTTAACTCAGGGGTGAGATGCATTACTTGTTTTCATAAAAACTAATAATGGCCGAGTTAACGCATAATTTGCATGACCTGCAATTATGGTGGCTCATGGCCGAGTTAACGCATGATTAGCATGACCTGCAATCATGGTGGCTCACGTTTCTTACCTGTTTTATATGAACGTTTTGAATTACATTCACTGGTGTGCTATTATTTACTGTATGTTAAGCTTCTATTATGATAGTTCGTGGAAACGCATGATTGGCATGACCTGCAATCATTACGGAGTGAACGATTTGTATGACCTATGATCGTTACTCATTACGGTTAGCAAGACCTGCAACCACCCATTTACAGATGATTAGCATGACCTGCAATCATTACTTAAGTGAACGATTAGCATGACCTGCGATCGTTACTTACTGGCTGGCTTACGATTTACAAAGTACTACTTGTGATTCAAATTATTTACTTACTTACAAACCTGTGAGATTCACCAACCTTTTTGGTTGACCGTTTTAGTAATGTTTCTCAGGTACACAGCATCAGTAGGGATGTCCAGCAGGATAAGCTCACTTAGCTCGAGTCGCATGCATTTACAAGCTTGGAGATTTTCATACATTACTTTTGTACTTACTGTTATGTATTAGAATCTCTAAGAATTTATACGAAACTCGAGCTTGTATTTTGAATTACTTATGTATTAATGTAATAACTTTTCGAACGTCTCATTTAGAGTCGTTCACTATATCCTTTGTGCTTGTGATTATTAATTAGTAACACCCAAAACTCGCTTCCGCAAACTGTTAAATTTTGGGGTGTTACAGATTGGTATCAGAGCCTAAGGTTATAGTGAACTAGGTTGCATTTAGTGGGCCTAGACTATGACCGTTAGGCAATATTCCTCATTAGGTATAATTGGTTCAGGAATTACAGCATACAAGTTTAATTTAACATAGCCTGATCAACTATGTACAATTAAATGAAGATGATGTGAGTTCTGAAAGGGGTTATGTTGAACAGGAATGCAATAGCTGACTCTGACCTCGAGAGAACCGGGACTTTTACTTGATTGTGCTAGACACACACTAGGCGGTTATGTAATATACATATATGTATACATAGGCCTCTTTCCCCGATACGATACTCTCTCTCGACTACGGCGAAATTCATTTTTCAACTTACATCAAACGAACAACAACTCGATTCTCGTCATTCTGTCCTTATTCAACTTTTATGAATTCACGAATACCGACATACTTCCGAAGGCCTCGATTTCACACTACTCTCTAGGCTATTATATACTGAAGGTATAGGAATAGGCCTTGTCCGATGATACTTTGTTTACCACCCACCCCGTTATAACTGACAAACATAGCTACTCCAACATCTTTCGATATGAAGATCGGGACTTTGTTTTTATTCACTACTCCTACCTAATTCTACGTTTATAACATTCTACAACGTACACCACTGTACCGTTAGGTGTATCCTAGGAAAAACATTTCCAACAAATTTCAACATGCTTTTACCCTGGAACTTTTCATAACTTCTGTTTTTGAACAGTTTTTGTTAAACAAAAATTCCAAAACTTTGTCGCTAACCATAATTTCAACCGAACCATTTTCAACTCAAGTTTTCATCAGACTTCAAATTTTGCAACCGACTTTCATCGTCAAAATTTTATAACAAACGTATTTCTATCAAACATGTTACAAAATTTCTTACAAAATGTTTTATAGAATTCTCAGAATTTCCAAAAACCGTATAAACTTACTTATAGTACACAACTTTAAACAATTTTCAAACTCGGGATAGTCAACAAAATTACATAGTATACAATGACCTCCATGCTTTATGAGAACAAAACCTATCGAGACCTGAATGCGAACTAGGGTACATTCATTCTTAGACAAACTGATTTACTTCGATTTATTTCTTAAAATTTCTCGTCAAATAACTTTTATCTGATTGTCTCATATTTCATGTATACTCTCTTAGATCCTAAGTACCCAATAGGATTAGAGAACGACTGACTACTTGAAATTCCGAAAGCGTAACTTACAATGTACTTTAAATACAGCAACCAAATTTCCCAATTATCTCACACTGGTTGAGACCGGGAAGTCACCTACTATTCGTTATTTTAAACAAGTCATCCGATAGAATTTCACTTACTTGAGACAATTCTTAAATAGAACACTTATTTCGTAGGAAATGACAACTCACACCGTCAACAACCCTACACTGCAAGATGAACTGCTCAGTGAGGAACCAACGATGTTTCCTTACCTCCTCGAACTCGAGTGTGATACAGAACACTCCGCTGAATCAGCAACGGCACCTGCTGTTCCTGCTGCTCTAACTGCTGCAAGAACACCGGTTAATGTACCCCTGACTGTTGAATCAGTCAGTCACCTCAACCGAACTATTGATTGGCTGCAAAAACAACTAACTGAAGCACGAGAAGACATTGATAACCTACGACGAATTGCCTTCCAAGATAACCTACGTATGCGTGAGTACGAGCTACGTTTGGTAGCTTTAGAAAACCCTACTTCACCACCAACTTCACAAAGTACTCCTGCTGAAGAGGATAACAACACTGACTGTACCCCGCCTCCAGCAAAAAGGGCAAAAATCTCTCCGACCAACTCTTCAGGAAAATACTTGGGAAAGAAACCTTTCTGTTCCCGATGCACTCGGCATCATGAAGGACCGTGTACCATACCCACCGGTCGATGCAAATCCTACCCTAAATGTACGAACCCTCCCAAGGCGAAGCTGTGCTTCAACTGCGGGAGTGCTGGCCATCTCAAGGCCAAATGCCCACTACCTCCAGGCCACAAAATTTAGGGTACGCTACCACTTGACAACTACTTGATTTCAAACACTGTAGGACCTACCCTACTACTGTAGGCTACTAGTACACATTGTAGCTACCTGACGAATATCGAACTACCGATTACTACTTCGAACAAATTTCGGGACGAAATTCTCCTAACAAGGGGAGAATGTAACAACCCCAAAATTAGGGACAATTTAAAATTTTCCTAATTACGTGTTTACTACTTGTATTTAATATGAAATAGGATTAAATACGTTACTTACTTATTATATATATGGATGGAATATATATACGTGTATACGATTCGTTCAAATCGTATAAAACTACAATTGTACAAACATACGGACGTTGGTAAAACAATTATTAAGTGATGAGAAATTATTTAACTACTTTGACTATTACTTTATATTATATTTATAATATAACGAAACGTACGTTTTAATTAAAACGTCACCGAACTCTCCGAAAACTCGACCAACCGACAAAACAAAACAAAGTTATGTTTTATAAATTAAAAACTATTAATTTGATAAAATATTTCAACTAAATTATCGGATATTATTTCGTATTTTAAAACGTATAATTAAACGCGTATAAAATGATTTTTACGTTTAAACGACCGGGGAAACGAACACCGCACGGAGCGCAAACACGAGGATACGAAAAATGGTGAGATCCACACTTGGTGGACCCCACCAAACCGGCTAAGGTCAAAGGGGACAACCCCCCATGTTTTTCTTTTTCTTTCTTCACTCAACCTCACTCTCACACTCAACTCTCTTCTCTCTCTCTCTCTCTCTCACTCACGGTTCTCTCTCCCTCTCTCTAAACCACCACCCTCAAAACACCATAAAAACACCACAAAAACATCTCGAAGGTCTATACCCGTTTGGAGAAAAGTGATCACGAGAACGAGGGCTACAATCCTATCTTTTCGGATTTTCGTTTCGACAACTTTGTAAGTTTTCCGGCGACTCGCAAACTTTTCCGATATTAATTATTTTGCTAGATTATTGTTCCCCTAGCTTAGTAATGTCCAAATATATAATTTAAACTTGATTTCGGAACATTGTCGGTTTTGGTCGCATTTAAGAAAACGACACCTCGAACACTAAAAAACGTCAACCAATAATTTTTATAAACTCATTGTAACATATTAAAGCTTGTGTAAAAGTTTCGGGCCAAACCGAGGTCGTTTGACCCCAAAACCGAGCCAAAACCCAAACAGACCCTTGTGTCGCATCGGACCAAAGGTTTATGCGACACAACACTGTGTCGCATTCTATGTCGTATGTTATGTCGCAACATATGCGACACAACACTTATGTCGCACTATATGTCGTATCATCTGCGACACAAAGTTTACCTATCGCTTGATTGCGACACAACGACTATGTCGTATCGTTGTGTCGTACCCTTGTCTGCGACACAACCATTGTGTCGCATAAACACTAAATCAGAAACCAATCCTTACGACACAGACCTTATGTCGCATGTGTTCTGCGACACCAGCCTTGTGTCGCAGATAGCCCAGGTCAGAAAACAAAATATGATCTAAGTGTGAAATCACTTTCCAACTACTAAATCAAATACGATACGACTTATACATGAAAATACTATACTTTTGGAAGTATACAAAAAAATACTTGAATACGTACAAGACAATACTAAACTGAACGTGAGATTTCACTCACACACGCACACGAGATTTCACTCGAGATACTTAGGAGATTACACTCCAACGAACTTACAGTTATATACTACACGGGATTGCACCCGATACGAACTTATGAGTTCCCTCACTACTTATGTGTGGGATTACACGGTAACTTATACGAGGTTTCACTCGTACCCTTTGGGGATTAAGCCATTGGAACTTACTCGAACACTACACGTTGTAACACAAACAAACAATTATACGAGTATACTTTACAACTGTACAATTACTACGAATACATAATAATAATGGATGGAATTATTATTACACATCGATACCAACGGGCCGTACAACTTTTCTATAAACTACGATTTACAAACAAATACAAACGTACAAACAAACTAACGGACATTAACTAGTTTGGGAACAACTAGCATGGATACTTTACAAGTATTCCATTTACTTACTGAACCTTATGCGTATTAGGACGCTAAGGGCTGCTAGTTCGGATACTACTTTGCTTGCTTACTGATTTGTCTGCTAGACTCAGGTGAGTCTTACAGCCCCTACTTTACTGTTTTTAACTCAGGGGTGAGATGCATTACTTGTTTTCATAAAAACTAATAATGGCCGAGTTAACGCATAATTTGCATGACCTGCAATTATGGTGGCTCATGGCAGAGTTAACGCATGATTAGCATGACCTGCAATCATGGTGGCTCACGTTTCTTACCTGTTTTATATGAACGTTTTGAATTACATTCACTGGTGTGCTATTATTTACTGTATGTTAAGCTTCTATTATGATAGTTCGTGGAAACGCATGATTGGCATGACCTGCAATCATTACGGAGTGAACGATTTGTATGACCTACGATCGTTACTCATTACGGTTAGCAAGACCTGCAACCACCCATTTACAGATGATTAGCATGACCTGCAATCATTACTTAAGTGAACGATTAGCATGACCTGCGATCGTTACTTACTGGCTGGCTTACGATTTACAAAGTACTACTTGTGATTCAAATTATTTACTTACTTACAAACCTGTGAGATTCACCAACCTTTTTGGTTGACCGTTTTAGTAATGTTTCTCAGGTACACAGCATCAGTAGGGATGTCCAGCAGGATAAGCTCACTTAGCTCGAGTTCGCATGCATTTACAAGCTTGGAGATTTTCATACATTACTTTTGTACTTACTGTTATGTATTAGAATCTCTAAGAATTTATACGAAACTCGAGCTTGTATTTTGAATTACTTATGTATTAATGTAATAACTTTTCGAACGTCTCATTTAGAGTCGTTCACTGTATCCTTTGTGCTTGTGATTATTAATTAGTAACACCCAAAACTCGCTTCCGCAAACTGTTAAATTTTGGGGTGTTACAAATATAAATCACCCCTGTCTTGTTACAAACTTGAGTAATGTTGATAATTCATACGAATAAGTGATGACATCTTATCTGACCGCTTAGACCAGTTCTTCCAACTTATTCCGACGAGGGTAAAACCCGTTTACAAGATTGTTTATTCAACAAACTGTGCCATGATTCGGACGTCTATGATGACCGAGATTGGGGGATAGGATTCGAGATTAACTGTTAGATAATATGGACATGCATTTGAGAGAACTTTCGGTGTATGCTTTAATATATTCTGCAACCCACGTGACATTCTATTTGCCTGATTGTAGACACCTCCGCGTTAGCCCGATAGTAGGATTGTAGTAATAACTCACATTAACTTATGAACTCATCCTCATTGGAACTCTTCACGCTTTAATATCACCTGAACCACTTCATAGTAGACAATCGCTTTAAGTGCTGAACGCCCGAAGTAACCTCCATTTCTGATTTAAGTTAGTTTAATTTTAGAATAGAAAACCCAAAACCTAAATCAACTCTCTTCCGCTCTTGCTAAATTCATAAAAGTCTCTAAATTCTCCTAGTTTCAATTCGTCGCGCATTGAAGAACGATCCTAGGTCATACTTATCCTTTGCTAGCCCTTAGATTAGCAATAGTAGCAACCCTAGGCCCCAGCCTTATAAATTTAAAACCCACTGTTGTAACCGGATAGTTATCGTTAACGACACCGACCTATCAGGAACACAACAAGTTTTTGGTGCCGCTGCCGGGGAGCGTCGGCGACCGATTTTAGGAAGTTTAGTAACTCTAGTATTTAGCGATCCTTTTGAAAGATTAACATCAATCAAAAGTTACCTTTTTGCAATTAGGAAAAAATTAGGATTAAATTAGAATTAAATTAGGATTAAATTAGGATTAAATTAGGATTAGTTTAGTTAATTTCAATCAACCATGTCAACTCCTTATTTTGATTTAACCAACCATACATCAAGTGGATCATTAACTCAACTTTTGGCCATTCCTTCACCAACAACCCACTTACATTCCTCAAAACAACTTTTATCTGATTTTATACTAGAACAAAATGTTATAAACAATAGGATAGCCGGATTTCAAGACAACATTGATGCCATGATAAAAATTACCGACAAATTAATTTCTAACATGGAATCTATTTTGGAAAACTTGAATTTTATTGAGGAAAGTACATCGGCAACTATCATTCAACCCAATGATGTGTTAATTGTCACTAGGGGAGGAAAAATAACCAAAATTGATCCACCACCACCAGATAACACCCCCGAAAACACTTCTTCGCCTACACCTACACCGAGTGAACATGTATCCATTGACATTCCTGTCACAACACCTGACCCATCACCAACCAAAACTCCGGATAATGTACCTCGCACGAGAATACCTTATCCCGGTAGACTTAAAAAGGAAAAGCAAGAAGCCCAATTCGGTAAATATCTGGAAATGTTTAAAAGCTTGCACTTGAATGTTAGACTATTAGATGCTTTAGTAGAAATGCCCACATGTGCCAAATTCTTTAAAGAACTTCTCTCAAACAAAGAGAAACTTAGGCAAATAGTTAGTTTACCTTTAGATGCTGAATGCTCCTTAATTGTACAACATGGTCTTCCACCTAAGTTAGGAGACACTGGACGTTTTACAATACCTTGTTTTCTCCAAGATATCCAAATTAGTAATGCTTTAGCTGACCTAGGTGTTAGTGTTAATCTTATGCCTTATTCCCTCTATAAGAAATTAGGATTAGATAACCTACTGCCTACTCGTATGACCATCCAATTAGCGGACAGATCAGTTAAACTCCCTCGAGGAATTGCTGAAGATGTCATGGTCAAGGTCGATAAGTTCGTCTTTCCAGTGGACTTCATCATCATGGATATAGAGGAAGACACCCATATCCCACTCATCCTTGGCAGACCTTTCTTAAATACTGCCAAGGCCATAATCGACGTAAACGAAAAATCTTTAAAACTAAGAGTCGGGAAAGAGGAGGTCACCTTTAATGTCGATCGATTAATGAAGCAACCGCTGGAAGAGGACCTTGGTTTGTGCGATACTATGCAGGACATTTTTGATGAACATCTCCACGAAGTGTTGGCATTATCCAGCCAGAACCCGATACCTACCACGGTAGTCACCATTCGAAGATTATATAACAAGGATCCTGGGCTGCAGTCCGCAATCACTTTGCCAGCAAAGTCTAAAGAACTACTATTTCCCTTGTTTGAAAAGAAGCCATCTTGTACCAATGGCAAGACGATAGCCGTCCCATTAGGATGCGGTACACCGATACCTTGGCTAAAAAGAGATACATCCACACTCGATGCCCCGAATCCAGCTCCTTCAATTAAAGAAATCTTGGATTCATTCAAAGAGATGAGTGTTGAGCCACCACCATTTGAACCCCAATTAATCAACCAACCCGAACCTCTATCATTTCCAAACCCTGAATTAACCATAAACCAATCTTCGACCACTCAATTTCAAGAATTCCAATTCACCGACGAAGGATAAATTATTCTCACCAGAAGTGACGAAGTGTCCTCATCATCGGTCAACAAATACGAGCTAAAGACGAACGAATTTTCAAACCAAACCGAATGGGTCGAAATAGCATCAATCTCTACATCCGAACCTGAGATAGATGAGGCGCCATTCCAAGCTGAATATGAGAAGCTGAATAGAGACGAAATAGCTAGAATGAAGCCGTCTATTGAGGAACCACCAAACTTGGAACTAAAGGAATTACCACCTCACCTTGAATACGCTTACCTCCAAGGAACCTCCCAACTCCCGGTAATAATCTCAAAAGAGTTGACACCAAAAGAGAAAGCCCAGCTAGTTGATGTGTTGAAATCACACAAGAAGGCAATCACATGGAAAATTTCTGATATACAAGGAATTAGTCCTAACTATTGCACACATAAGATCCTAATGGAGAACGATTTTAAACCATCCGTTCAAAGGCAGAGACGAGTAAATCCTAAGATTTAAGATGAAGTAAAATAAGAGGTTATCAAACTCTTGGATGCTGGACTAATATACCCAATATCTGACTCACCTTGGGTTAGCCCTGTTCAAGTCGTCCCAAAGAAAGGAGGAATGACGGTCATTACAAACGAAGAAAATGAGCTCATACCAACTCGGACCGTCACCGGTTGGAGGGTCTGTATTGACTACCGAAAGTTAAATGAAGCAACTCGCAAGGATCACTTTCCACTTTCGTTTATTGACCAAATGCTCGAGAGGCTGTCGGGAAACGAATTCTACTGTTTCCTTGATGGATTCTCCGGTTATTTCCAAATTCCGCTCGATCCAAAAGACCAGGAGAAAACGACGTTTACATGCCTTTATGGAACATTCACATACAGACGAATGCCGTTCGGATTATGCAACGCGCCTGCAACATTTCAGAGATGCATGGTTGCAATCTTCCATGACATGATTGAACAATGCATGGAAGTCTTTATGGATGACTTCTCGGTCTTCGGAGACTCTTTCGCATCATGTTTATCCAACCTCGATAGGATGCTCGCCAAGTGTGAAGAATCGAATCTCGTCTTGAATTGGGAAAAATGCCACTTTATGGTAAAGGAAGGAATAGTCTTAGGACATAGAATATGAAAGTCAGGAATCGAAGTAGACAAAGCCAAAGTCGAAACCATTACGAAACTTCCACCACCCACCAACGTTAAAGCCATTCGAAGTTTCCTAGGTCACGCTGGGTTCTACCGTCGTTTTATCAAGGACTTCTCCAAGATCTCTCGACCTATCACCCACCTGTTAGGAAAAGACATCAAATTCGCATTTGACGAAAGCTGCATGAAAGCCTTTGACTACCTTAAGAAAGAACTAACCAATGCACCAATCATGGTCGCTCCGGACTGGAGCCTTCCATTTGAAATCATGTGCGACGCAAGCGACTTCCCTGTAGGGGCAGTTCTCGGGCAACGGAAGGATAATCATTTTCGGCCGATCTACTACGCTAGCAAAACTATCACAGATGCTCAAGAGAATTATACAATTACTGAAAAGGAGCTGCTGGCCGTAGTATTTGCCTTTGATAAATTTCGGTCCTACCTGATATTGTCAAAGACAATAGTATACACGGATCACTCAGCTCTGAAATACCTCTTCAAGAAGCAAGACGCAAAACCAAGACTGTTACGATGGATTCTACTCCTACAAGAATTTGACATTGAGATAAAAGATAAAAAGGGAGCTGATGTCGCTTATGAAAGCGCATCTTGTTTTACAATTTATAAATAGAAATACCTAATAAATACTTTCAAGCAACCAGGCAAGAATACCCGATCAATTGTAAATATAGATTTGGTAAGTCAGATTCGAACACAGGGAAAAGGTGGAATATTTAAAATAGAAATTAACAATTAACTAGAAAGCAGTAAATATGGGGGGCGTTTTAGTTCCGTACGAACATTTGTTTAGAAAACATTCAATTTGAAATAAACAAACTTAAATAAAACTTTTAAATTAAAATAATAAATAAATAATAACAATAAATCCTAATTGGAAGGAATAAGTAATTGTATAGTTAATGTCACTTAGATTCATATTTCCCAATTTATTACGTATTGATTATCTAATTGTGATTCTTTTAGATCAACTTAATACCAAATTCTTCAATGAATACTAAGTCGAATATGAACTAGCCAACGTTTCGGGTCCAACTAATTCCTATAATCTAGAGTCCAACATGAAACACTGGTTCCAATGTCACAAGATGATCAGTCAATTGTGTGCCTTTCCCTAAATTATGCATTAAACATTCACAACTCGTTATAATTAACTCTATTGGTATGACTCAACAATACCCAATAATTAACTTATTGTCTTGCTCATTTTAAAGTAGATAATTATTGTATACTCGACCTATCATACTCAACGTATTTAGTGATAGTCCAAAACCCTAAGGTAGTACTAGCAATAATCAATAATCTTAAAGGAACTCAATCTCATTAAAATTGTTAATCACGTGAAGCAACAATAATAACTAGTTACCAATAAACAAGTGTCCACGAGCAATATAACCGTTTTCAATTAAATAACTTATTCAATACGCAATTATAATCGTTCAATAATCATAATCTAAGTTAAATCAACTACACAATCACTTTAGATACTCAATTCATCATAAATCAGTAATAATCAGATCATTCAACATCAAATACTTCAATGAAATCGAAATAAAGAAATTATACCGAATTATAAAGACGAACTACGAATGATTTAGATGAATTATCACTAACCCTAATTTACGAATTTAAAACCCCTAAAGTCGTCTGGAACCAAAAGAAAACGAAAACTATGAAAAAACTGTCGATTTAGGGTTTTTTCGCGATTTTATACTTCTGTGGTTTTTGATCTATACGGCGTATGGATTTCCATATGGCGTATGGATTGAATTCAAGCCCTGCCCATGTCCGCGTAACTTGGGCCTCCACTGCTGCAATCCATACGGCGTATGGAATTCCATACGGCGTATGGAATTCCATACGGCGTATGGATGACTTTTCCAGCCGAATTTTTGCTTTTTCTTCTTTTATTCTTTTCTTCGACTTCGGCTTTACTTTCTTCTTCAAATACGCATCATTTAACTCTTTTATTGACTGTTTTCCTTCCTTTCGTCATAAACGCTCCATTTCCACATCTAATTGCAAATATGAACAAAATCAATATCTATTATAAACAAAATGCAATAAAAACATTCAAGAATAGGGGTAAAATACTACTGAAATATAGTACTTTTGAGCGTTTATCAAAGATCCCCCACTTGAATCCTACTTGTACTCAAGTAGACTATCGATTCAAAAATCAAATTCTCAAGAAAACAGTCATCTCTATTAATCTAAATAACTAAAATAGGAATTACACAACATCACCCATCTTCAACTCAAATGCTTAAATTTAAAAATCTGTTAATTCTAAAAACAATTATTAAGAAACTACGAGATTTACAAAAATTGATCTACACATAGAGTTATCATTCTTAAACATCAAATAGTTCACAATGATTACTGATATTGTTATCCTCTTAAACAATCTATATTTGAATACTCGAGCTCAACTTATTATTATTTGTGTAAATATTCCTTTAAACTCCCAAAAACTATATACTTTCATACTCATAACATGCCAATATTACATATTTTGAAATTTTAATTAAAACAATCATTTTTCAAATCAAGACAGAGGAGACAAGTATGTGCCTCAACACAACAAAGCAACATAACTTGATTTTGGTTTAGCAATATTGTTTTTAGTCAAACCATTGGTGACAGGTCTGTACCTCAGTACAACAAAGCGACTTAATTTGACCACATTTTAAAATTATGAGTTATTAAACTCTTTTGCTCTTTTTCATTAGATATACTAACGGAGACCAGGTCTGTACTTTCGTACAACAAAGGAAACAACACCCAGTATATCCCCAAATGATGTTAATTAAATTCCCAAAAATATGGCATATCACACATTACTAATATGAAAATTAAGACATATGTCATACATAGCTAAAGTTCATCTAAAAGAAACATCTACTCCTTAATTTCATTTCTTAACATCTCAAACATTCTCATATAAATCGCCTATCAATACATCATATAATGAAGCTAAATAACATTTTTAATAGCTTTAGTATTTAATTAAAAGTGTAGATAATTTTAAATTTAACCTACATAGTTACAAAATAATTATCTCTAGAAAACAAAAATTTAAATGCAAAAATTTGGTTGAAAAATGGGCAACTCATAACCTCCTAGTTACTTATTTTAATAAGATAACTATTAATCAAATTACAAAATAATCTACTTATTAACAGAACAATTATGTGGAAATTTCAATCTTTTCTCTCCCATCCCCCATTTAAAGATGTACAATGCCCTCATTGTACAAATAATGAAATACTTAAAACGGGAAAAAGAGAAAAGAACTTAGAACAGAAAAACTCCCCTGGAATAGTGTGCAGTTTAAATGACAAGGAGGATACGAATTTCCCACATCCTCTCGATTCAATTTTTCGTTGCGCTGAACTTACTGCCAGCATGACACGTACTCACAACACAATTCTGAGGGATCAATCAACAAACATAATTAAATAATACCAGATTAAAACATTCTAGTTAAAAATAACTACTACCAAATCCTAAAACTACCAATCAAACACAATTAATAAAACCTACAAATAAAAACAGTCATAATAATAATAATAATAAAACAATAATAAATAATAGTGTCTGGAATCATAAACCAAATAGGATGAACATCATCCTAGTCACTGTCATCATCCTGGCGGTACTGGTACTGGTGAGAAGGCGCTCCATACTCTGACTGTGGTGGTGGTGGTCGTGGCATGAACTCTGGTGGCATCTGGTACTGGAATGGCTGATACGCGGGTCTAGAAGGAAACTGACCAAACAGCTGCTCAAACAAGCCATCCTGGTAGTCCAAATGTGCACTGGTCTGATGGAAATGCTGTCTCTGCATAAGATCTATCTGATCAAACCTCTGAGTCTGATGTAACTGCATCTGGTGCATCTGCTGAGACAACTGATCAAACTCCGTAGCATAACCTCTGTTACGGCCTCGTGCCGTACCTCGACCTCTATCACTGCCACTCCTGTTCAACTTCCAAGTCAGTGAGCTTCTTCACAGCACCTGCAGAAATGTGGTTTAAAAAGTGAGGATTATCCAACTCATTGGGCTCATAAAGCCCCAATCCCAAAGCAAACTGAACCAAGTCATCTGTCTGGGCTGTCCCCCTAGCTAGAAGAAAATGGAGTTCTCAGTCCATTGAGTCGACCTGGAATCAAACCTAAAAGTGCTATAAAACTCAACAACCAACTCTCTGTAGATATCCTCCCTGATACCGAATAACCGGGACCAAGCATAGGAAACAAATCCAATGTTTCCATCCTCTAGTACATATGGAACTGCAAGTAAATTCCTAATGGCCTCAGCACCATTAGTAAACCCTTCTCTAGCAATCACATGCTCCAAAACATTCCAGTTAACAGCATCAAACACCTCAATTGACTGGCCAATATTAGAAGCCAGACGATCTCTAAACTGCATCCTAGCAGTCTCAGAATACGACCCATGAAAAGTGACATATCTATGAGCTCTAATCAACGGGTTTCCCAAAGTTTCACCTCCTCGTGCTCTCCTGTTAGACATGATAACTGCTGAACAAAACAATTGTTAATAATACTAAATAAGCAGTTAATTGCAAAAAGGTTACTAAAAATTTCGGCAGCATTTTAGCTTAAAATTGAATAATCCACCATAAAGGTTTAACCTAAAACTACCGCAACAACCAATTTCATGAACCTAAATTGCAATTTTTAGACCAAAAACACTCAAATTGCATATATTTATATAATTAATTAAATATTCATGACAATTGCCTAATCAAATTGCATTATAATAACTTGGTACCATTATGAATATACGAAATTGCACAATCACTAAACTCGAGTATTAGCAACTAGCAAACATCCATACAATATCAAAATGAATTATCATAACACAATTAACCAAAATAACAACTTATCACATAACCGTAATCACAAACACTTGTGTACCAAACAAATATTTGCATTAATCATCATGAGGTCAGAAAATTAATAAGCACTAACTTAAAACATAGCACAATTGAGTTTCTCATATTCACATTTTATCATCACGAACGAATAATTCGAATAACATAAAATATGCAATACAATTGAAAAACGAGCATGACATTGCAATGTATATAGCAACTAGAACATAATTCAATCAAAACATGCTAATAATCATAACCATATCCGAAATACCCAAAAAATCTATCATAAACCCTAACTTCCAAACGAGTGATTTAACCAACGAAAATGAAAACGGGAAGTTATACCTTGTAGAGGAAAGTGCGTGTAACACGAATACGCAAAAATGGTGATGAATGCGTGGCCGGAATTTCCGTTTGGGGGTTGTGGGTGTGAAAGCCGTAGGTGGTTTTGAAGAAAAAGGTTTTGGGTGAAAAATGAGGAAGAAAGGGGCTGCTGGCGATTTTCTGCATTTTTGATCCATATGGCGTATGGATTCCATACGGCGTATGGATTAAACATGCCCAGGTCAACTCATTAAACCCAGTCAACGGCCCGGTCCAGCGGCCCAACCAATCCATACGGCGTATGGATTGAAAATTCAGAATTTTTCAAAAACGATTTTCAAACCCATTTTTAACCCAAATTCATCACTAACTTTATATAATTAAATCTCAAACCTGGATGATAATCACGACTTCAAAATCTTCACAATTCCACACTATAAAATAAATAACAATAATTAACAAACATTAAAAAGGATAATATTCAAAATAATACTTAATATTTAACATAATCCAAAACAAACCAGAATGTTAGAAACAATCCAATAGCATAAGAAATATAAAAGGGATGATTAGAATCACTGCTTAGGATAGAGAGCAAGGAAACGCTCAGTGATTATGGGAATGATGTTAATGATCCCATGACCAAAACTTGGGAAATTTGCCAAGTGCTCGTTAACCACGGGAAGCAGATAAATTAAATCCCAGCTAATCTTCAATACTGACTTAGTTACTTCTCCTTCTTCATTCCACACTTCATCATTACCAACTAACTTAACCTCTCGCTCCGGACTGTCATCCTCAAGCTCACCAATAAATTCTAAACATGACTCTCCAATCTGATGATGATTGCTCATCAATAGAGTTTCCTTCAAACTTCTAACTAAGCTTTCAATCTCACCCAAAACTTGCTCTTGAAGTCTGTTGAAACCCAAACCTGAACTCCTGAATATCTCATCAAATCTCATGTAAATTTCCACCATTCCATAGTGGAAATGTTCCTTAGGGTATAGAATCTTAGTCTCATCCACTAACTCTCTCATATTCGCCACTAGATATGTTGCTAAATCAATTTCATCAATTGGGTGAATAAAATCCGGGCGTGGTCTTCCTTCTTCTTCCTTAGCAAGACGACCTAACTGTTCAACCATTCTATTCATGTGATAGTGAATAGTGTTACTCACTACAAAACAATGAGGTGTCTCATCTTTGAGATGATCATCTACTTTTAACAATTGAACCAGATCCTTTAAACCAGCTAAAAATTCCTTATCAGCTTCGGAAGTTGGATGACCTGTTAACTCATACAAAGCTTTAATCATACGACTAAGACATGCGGTCTGTTTAGCCGAATAAGGAAACGAATGTTGTCTTAAAATTTCATAAATCTCAACATATCGCCTCTTTTGATTGGCAAAGAATACTTTCTCCTCTTCGATCCTTAATGTTATTGATCCCTCAAAATCTAAAAGATCATCCAGAAACTGTTGAGAATCCCCAAATTGTCTTTCCACTTCTGCACTATCTAGTAAGTCCTGTACTAGTGCCAGTTGATAGTCGGAGAAATAAACATGGGATATCCTGATTAGTTCAGCTGTAAAAGGAATGTCCCATCTCACATTCGCAATCGCACCCAATAATTCTTCACATGACGATGTGATAGGCACAACCTTTCGGCCCAAATGAGTGAATGATGGAATTTCACTTTCTACTCTTGACTCCAAACTCTCAGAATCATAAATACCAACCAAATCGTAATTGTTTGCATCACTTTCAAAGCTCCTCGCCATTGGACAAACCTAAATAAAAATAAATCTGAAAATACAAAACACCACTAACGAAAAACAAGTTAGTTCACACAAAATAGACAAAAATTAAATAACATGTACAACTTTAAATAAATGGAACTCCAACCGGCGGACGGATTTCCATCCGCCGGTTGAAACTAAAACCCCAAAAGTTTAACCAATTAAAGGATAAATAGTTTCAACCAATGAATTTATGAAAACTTGTTACACAATTACTTAATTTACTTTAAACAACTTCACAAAATTATTTATTTAATAAAATAATTTTAGAAATCAAAGTTTACAAACAACTAACTCCTACTTAAATAATCACAACCGCTTTTCTCCGGCAGCGGCGCCAAAAACTTGATGTCGCTTATGAAAGCGCGTCTTGTTTTACAATTTATAAATAGAAATACCTAATAAATACTTTCAAGCAACCAGGCAAGAATACCCGATCAATTGTAAATATAGATTTGGTAAGTCAGATTCGAACACAGGGAAAAGGTGGAATATTTAAAATAGAAATTAACAATTAACTAGAAAGCAGTAAATATGGGGGGCGTTTTAGTTCCGTACGAACATTTTAGAAAACATTTAATTAAAATGCACAAATTAAATAAATACTTTTTAATTAAAATAATAAATAAATAATAACAATAAATCCTAATTGGAAGGAATAAGTAATTGTATAGTTAATGTCACTTAGATTCATATTTCCCGATTTATTACGTATTGATTATCTAATTGTGATTCTTTTAGATTAACTTAATACCAAATTCTTCAATGAATACTAAGTCGAATATGAACTAGCCAACGTTTCGGGTCCAACTAATTCCTATAATCTAGAGTCCAACATGAAACACTGGTTCCAATGTCACAAGATGATCAGTCAATTGTGTGCCTTTCCCTAAATTATGCATTAAACATTCACAACTCGTTATAATTAACTCTATTGGTATGACTCAACAATACCCAATAATTAACTTATTGTCTTGCTCATTTTAAAGTAGATAATTATTGTATACTCGACCTATCAGACTCAACGTATTTAGTGATAGTCCAAAACCCTAAGGTAGTACTAGCAATAATCAATAATCTTAAAGGAACTCAATCTCATTAAAATTATTAATCACGTTGTAACATCCTCCCTTTTGGTCCGGTAATTTCTAAATTTAAATTGATGTATTTAATTGTGTTAGAAATTATTTGATAATATGTGTTTGTTTGTGAAACTTAATTAAATAAGCCTTAGGACTTATTGTGCTTAGTAAATTATTGATTGTTTTAATTTACTATAGTTGACGGTACAATAAAATAAGTTTCTCGCAAATGATTTTTAGGTTCCAGACAATAGATTGAAAGGGGACTAGTTTTAAGTGGATACGGGTCGGTGTTGAAAAGTTGGGCCGACTTATAAACCTTCCCTTTTAGGAAAGTTCTGTACTTTCCTTATTTGGTAACCTAAATCTAAAATCTCTAAAACCCTCAAATCACTTAGAAATCTTGATTCAAATTCAAATTAGTGATCTTGAGCTGATTGTGATCTTGTGATAGCATAAACATCCTCATCTTCACTTTGAAATCCTTGATTTGGTAAGTGTTTGAATATTTGAATTGAGTTTTGAGTGTGATCATGCAAATTATTGAAGTATATGTGAATTGAAGCTTGAATGATGCTTTGGTATGCATATATGGTAGTATTTGAGTGAATTGTAACTTCAAAACTGAGAATAAAGTGATTATAATGTTGGTTTAAGAAAATGGGTTGAGCTGTGTATTTGCAGGTCTGCACCTGAGCTAAAACACGTGGGAACGCGATCCTGAAACCTTTCCTGGATCGCGTTGCTATGTGAAAAATGGTTACAGAACTTTTTCTTCTTGGGAACGCGATCCAGCTTAGGTTACCCGGATCGCGTTACCATGTGAAATTTCGTCACAGAACTTTTTCAACTGACGAACGCGATCCCACCACCCTTGCCAGGATCGCGTTTGAATGAATAAATTTGATGAGTTTTGCAAATTTTGAAAATGCATAAGTGTTTGGAAGATTGTGTTTTTAGTGGCACTTCTTATGTCATATATTCCTTTAGTGGCATTTAGGTGGTACTTTAGTGGCACTTATCCATTGAAAATATATGTTATAATGTGGATAATTCTAATGAGTTATGAGACTTAGTAAAGAAGTTTAACGTCGACTGAGTATTGTATATAATATTCCTTTAGTGGCACTTTATTGATGTTTTAGTGGCACTTTTGTAGAAAGATATTATTGTTACTTATGTTTGGAATTGATTAACAATGTGATTACTTATGTAATGTGTTTAATTACATAAGTACCATTAGTTGAAAACAAATTACTAACTTATGATTGATTTTATGTTCTCAGATAATCCAAGGGCTCAGCGAGATAAGTCTGCTGAGTAAGTAACTGAGACGAATCAGGTGAGTGGATTTGAGACTCACAGTTTGATTTGGTTGTGTCAGTTTGATTTCAATCAGTAATTATAGGATTACTATTGAATGTATGTTAACTTTGAAATGATATACCATATGATTGGTAGTTTGATTAGCCTGTGAGCTTGATTGATAAATCCAGAGGTCAACTAGATTGTCAGTTGGACTTGATTGCTAATGTTGGTCGACACAGGGTTGCGTACATGTGTTGATAGAGATTAGCATTTAGTTAGCGGTTAATCACTGTTTTGGCCTACAGTTGATTTAAGTGTTCTGATGGGACCACCCGGAACAGGGTCTCTAGGAACCACCGTTCCTCTTGACGATAATTGTTGCATTATTGATTGTGAACAGATTGCTAGCTAATTTGAATTGTAGTTGATAATTCATTCACTTAGCTTCGTGCTAATCCCTCAATTTACTTCCTGCAGGTGATGTATATTATGTGGGTAGTCAGGAAGGACGTTTTGGTGCTGGGAATGTTTGAAACTTACAACTCTGATCCAGTTTGTAATAAATAATGTTTTATAGCATATAATGCCCTGGGTTGTAAACATGTTAACTAAGTTTTGTTTAGTAGTTAAACATATTGTATAAAGGTTTGCGAAAATTTCTATCAGGATTCTAATGGAATATGTATTTCTAGTATTCGCTTCCGCCAAACTTAATATTATATTGTGGTATTAAATGAGGGGCGTTATAAGTTGGTATCAGAGCAATAGTTTGGGGCAATTGAATATGATTGTATGTTCAATCCTAAACTTTGATTGTGTTGTGTCAAACATTCTTGGGAAAGGGATTATGTACGGAATGTAAAGCTGTTAGTAGAATAGGTGCTAACGACTAATGGTTTGTAAGCTGTTGTGGTGTTTACAGATATGGCGGATAACGAGCAACTACCTGTTAACCCTAATAATGCCTCAAGGCCTGAAGTTGCTGCTGAGACTCATGATGACCGGAATGAGAATGCTGGTACTTCTTTCCATGCTAGAGAGGAGGCAGAAAGGGATCAGTATCTGCTTCAATTGGAAGAGGAAAACCAAGCACTCAGAATGTATAAACAACAAAAAGAGGCTGAATCATCTCATCCTGTGTTTGGTACGATGTCACCGCCAAAGTAAAAGGTGTGTTCATTTAAAACCTCTATGAGCAGTAATCCATCTGTGTATTCGGGTAGTACGAATCCTTCTGTAACTCTGGATTGGTTGAGAGATGTTGAAAAGAAATTTGAAGTCTGTCAATGTGAGGAAGAACTAAAAGTTCCTTATGCCACTCAACTTTTAAAAGGAGCAGCTATGAATTGGTGGGATTCGATTACTTCTGTATTAACTTCTTTTCAGAAAGCATCTATCCGATGGTCTGATTTTCGTAATGAAGTTTGTAAGCAGTATTGTTCAAACTATGATATAGCTCGGATTAGAAAAGAGTTTATGGATTTGCAATTAACTGATAACATGTCAATGGATGATTTGATAAATCAGTTTACGGAGAAACTCAGGTTTGTTCAGCAGTGGGTTCCTGATGAGAGAACTCAGATAGAACAGTTTGTGGGTACTTTACCTAATCAGTATCGAACTTCAGTGAGATTAGCTGGCTCTCTTTCTCAAGCTTTCATGTTAGCTCGATCTGTTGACAGTGATTTGAAACCTCAACAAGTACCAAGTAAAGAAATGGTTTCTCAGAAATCTAAGAGTGAATCTTCTGGTAAAGGTAAGCAACGGTGGCAAGGAAATCAGCAGGGTAAGAAACAAGAAAGTCGTGGTGGTACTTCTGATCGTCCCAATTGGTGTATTAAGTGTAGAGCTAGACATTTTGGGCCGTGTACTGTGCAAACCACTAGATGTGTAAAATGTGGTGTGATTGGGCATGAAGCCAAAGATTGTGTTTTTCCTACTTATGTGTGTTGGAATTGCCATAAGGAAGGTCATCGTGCAAATCAGTGTTCTGAGGCTAAGAGACAGGGTTCGGGGACAGTTGTTGGTTCATCAGCTTCTTCCGGTCAGAAGCGGAAGAATCCGCCATCTGCAGTTAGTAGGGCTTTTCAAATGACAGTTGATGAAGCTGTCCATACAGATGACGTGATCACGGGTACTTTTCTTGTAAATTCTGTACCAGCTCGTGTTTTGTTTGATTCTGGTGCAAATTGTTCTTTTGTATCCATGTACTTCTGTAATAAGTTGAAAATGATGCCTACTGTGATAACAAACCCAGTTGAAGTAGAAATAGCTTGTGGCAAATCGGTTCCTGTTACCACCTCGGTAATTGGAGCTAGTATTATGATAGATAGCCAGACTTTCCCAATTTCCTTTCTGTTGATGCCAATTGCTAGTTTTGATGTGATTATTGGTATGGATTGGTTAAGTCAGTATAAAGCAAGCATAGATTGCCACAATAAGCTGATTAGAATTCCAATCTCTGAAAAGTCATATGTCGTGGCTCGAGGAGAACGGGATAATGTTTGTATACCTTTGATTAGTATGATGAAAGCTAGGAAATCTTTGTCCAAGGGCTGTGAATCGTATCTAGCTTATGTGATTGATGCTAAGTTAGAAAAGAAGTCCCTTTCTGATGTACCGGTTGTTTCTGAGTATCCGGAAGTATTCCCTGATGAATTACCTGGTTTACCACCGGTTAGGGAAGTTGAATACCAGATTGATCTTGTTCCTGGCTCTTCACCTATAGCTAAAGCCCCTTATAGATTAGCTCCATCTGAGATACGTGAAATGATGAATCAGATACAGGAGTTGTTAGATAAAGGGTTTATTAGACCTAGTTCTTCTCCCTGGGGTGCACCAGTTCTATTTGTGAAAAAGAAAGATGGGTCTTTTAGAATGTGCATTGATTATAGGGAATTGAATAAAAGGACAATAAAGAATAAATATCCTCTGCCTCGGATAGATGATTTATTTGATCAGTTGCAGGGATCTTCATTTTATTCAAAGATTGATTTGAGATCAGGTTATCATCAAGTTCGTGTTAGGGATTGTGATATTCCTAAAACTGCATTTAGAACCAGGTATGGTCATTTTGAATTCCTGGTTATGCCTTTTGGTTTGACGAATGCTCCCGCAGTTTTTATGGATTTGATGAACCGTGTTTGTCGACCTTTTCTTGATAAATTTGTGATTGTGTTTATCGATGACATTTTGGTATATTCTAAATCCAAATCAGAGCATGGAATGCATTTGAGGTTGGTATTGGAAACCTTAAAGAGAGAACATTTGTATGCAAAATTTTCGAAATGTGAATTTTGGATTCGGGAAGTACAGTTTTTGGGTCATATCATTTGTAATGAGGGTGTTAAAGTTGATCCTTCAAAAATTGAAGCTGTAATGAATTGGAAAGCTCCAAAGTCTGCTTCTGAAATAAAGAGTTTTCTTGGTTTGGCGGGTTATTACCGGAAGTTTATTAAAGATTTTTCTAAAATTGCCGGCTCATTGACTAAACTAACCCGTAAGGATGAAAAATTTGTATGGACTGAACAACAGGAAGCTGCTTTTCAGACTCTGAAACAGTTGTTTGTCAGGCTCCTGTGTTAGCATTGCCAGATGGGTCCGATGATTTTGTTGTTTATTGTGATGCATCTATTGCTGGTTTGGGTTGTGTATTAATGCAGCGAGATCGTGTAATTGCTTATGCTTCTCGTCAGCTCAAACCTCATGAAAGAAATTATCCCACCCATGATTTAGAGCTTGCAGCTGTTGTGTTTGCTTTGAAAATTTGGAGGCATTACTTGTATGGTACCAAATGTGTTATTTGTATAGATCACAAGAGTCTTCAGTATATATTTTCACAACAAGAGTTGAATATGCGGCAGAGACGATGGTTAGAATTAATCAAAGATTATGATTGTGAGATTAAATACCATCCAGGAAAAGCCAACGTGGTTGCTGATGCTTTGAGTCGCAAGGTAACTTCTGATCGAGTTTATGTTATGCGTTTAGAAGTTTCTTCTGATTTGGTGGCTCAGATAAAAGCTGCACAGTTAGAGGCTTTGTTAGATCATAATTTGAAACCTGAAATTATGTTGAATCGAAGGGAATTGTTATTGGATGATTCGAGAGGATTAAAAACCTTTCAGTCTCGTGTTTGGATACCTTTGTTTGGTGGTCTTCGGAATATTATTCTGAATGAAGCCCATAAGTCCAGATTGTCTGTACATCCAGGAAGCACTAAAATGTATAATGACTTGAAACCTTTGTATTGGTGGCCTACAATGAAGATGGATGTAGCAAGGTTTGTTAGTTCTTGTCATATTTGTTCTCAAGTTAAAGCTGAACACCAGAAGCCGTATGGATCGTTGAAACAGCTTGAGATTCCCGAATGGAAGTGGGAACATTTGACTATGGATTTTGTTACCAAACTGCCTAGAACTGTCCGTGGAAATGACATGGTTTGGGTCATTGTTGATCGATTAACCAAGAGTGCTCATTTTCTAGCTACTAGTGACACTGCATCTCTGAGTAAGCTTGCACAGTTATATATGAATGAGATTGTTACTCGGCATGGTATTCCGTTATCGATTGTGTCTGATAGAGATCCAAGGTTTGTATCTCAATTTTGGCAAAGTTTGCAGCGTGAGTTAGGCACCAGAGTGAATCTTAGTACAGCTTATCATCCTCAAACAGATGGTCAGTCAGAACGTACGATTCAGACATTGGAGGATATGTTGAGAGCTTGTATTCTGGAGTATGGGGGTTCTTGGGATTCTCATTTGCCATTGGTTGAGTTTGCTTATAATAACTCTTATCATTCTAGTATTGGCATGCCTCCATATGAAATGCTTTATGAACGCCGTTGTAGAACTCCAACTTGTTGGCTAGAGGCAGGTGAGAAACAGTTTGTAGGTCCAGATATTGTTCAAATGACAGCTGATAAAGTTGCAGTGGCTCGTGAAAAATTGAAAGCTGCACGTGATAGACAGAAACAATATGCTGATCCTAAACGTCGACCAGTTACTTTTGTTGAAGGTGAACTTGTTTACTTGAAAGTTTCACCTTGGAAAGGGGTAATACGGTTTGGGAAACGTGGCAAATTGGCTCCTCGGTATATTGGACCGTTTAGAATTCGTCAGATTGTTAATGATCAGTCTGTTACATTGGATCTTCCTCCAGAGCTTGCTGGTATTCATGACACGTTTAACATTTGTTATTTGAGGAAATGTAACGTTGAGGACCAGTCTCAGATTCTTCCTTTGAAAGATTTGAAAGTTGATCAGAGTCAGAAGTTAGTTGAAGAACCAGTAGGACTTCTTGATAGAAAAGTTACTAAACTTAGGAAGAAACAGATTCCCATGGTATTAGTGAAATGGAAACATAGTTTAGGTGAAAACCTAACGTGGGAGACTGAGGAAAGTATGAGATCCAGATATCCTGGATTATTTGATCGTGATGAGATTTCGGGGACGAAATCTTCTTAAGGGGGGGAGAGTTGTAACATCCTCCCTTTTGGTCCGGTAATTTCTAAATTTAAATTGATGTATTTAATTGTGTTAGAAATTATTTGATAATATGTGTTTGTTTGCGAAACTTAATTAAATAAGCCTTAGGACTTATCGTGCTTAGTAAATTATTGATTGTTTTAATTTACTATAGTTGACGGTACAATAAAATAAGTTTCTCGCAAATGATTTTTAGGTTCCAGACAATAGATTGAAAGGGGACTAGTTTTAAGTGGATACGGGTCGGTGTTGAAAAGTTGGGCCGACTTATAAACCTTCCCTTTTAGGAAAGTTCTGTACTTTCCTTATTTGGTAACCTAAATCTAAAATCTCTAAAACCCTCAAATCACTTAGAAATCTTGATTCAAATTCAAATTAGTGATCTTGAGCTGATTGTGATCTTGTGATAGCATAAACATCCTCATCTTCACTTTGAAATCCTTGATTTGGTAAGTGTTTGAATATTTGAATTGAGTTTTGAGTGTGATCATGCAAATTATTGAAGTATATGTGAATTGAAGCTTGAATGATGCTTTGGTATGCATATATGGTAGTATTTGAGTGAATTGTAACTTCAAAACTGAGAATAAAGTGATTATAATGTTGGTTTAAGAAAATGGGTTGAGCTGTGTGTTTGCAGGTCTGCACCTGAGCTAAAACGCGTGGGAACGCGATCCTGAAACCTTTCCTGGATCGCGTTGCTATGTGAAAAACGGTTACAGAACTTTTTCTTCTTGGGAACGCGATCCAGCTTAGGTTACCCGGATCGCGTTACCATGTGAAATTTCGTCACAGAACTTTTTCAACTGACGAACGCGATCCCACCACCCTTGCCAGGATCGCGTTTGAATGAATAAATTTGATGAGTTTTGCAAATTTTAAAAATGCATAAGTGTTTGGAAGATGGTGTTTTTAGTGGCACTTCTTATGTCATATTCCTTTAGTGGCATTTAGGTGGTACTTTAGTGGCACTTATCCATTGAAAATATATGTTATAATGTGGATAATTCTAATGAGTTATGAGACTTAGTAAAGAAGTTTAACGTCGACTGAGTATTGTATATAATATTCCTTTAGTGGCACTTTATTGATGTTTTAGTGGCACTTTTGTAGAAAGATATTATTGTTACTTATGTTTGGAATTGATTAACAATGTGATTACTTATGTAATGTGTTTAATTACATAAGTACCATTAGTTGAAAACAAATTACTAACTTATGATTGATTTTATGTTCTCAGATAATCCAAGGGCTCAGCGAGATAAGACTGCTGAGTAAGTAACTGAGACGAATCAGGTGAGTGGATTTGAGACTCACAGTTTGATTTGGTTGTGTCAGTTTGATTTCAATAAGTAATTATAGGATTACTATTGAATGTATGTTAACTTTGAAATGATATACCATATGATTGGTAGTTTGATTAGCCTGTGAGCTTGATTGATAAATCCAGAGGTCAACTAGATTGTCAGTTGGACTTGATTGCTAATGTTGGTCAACACAGGGTTGCGTACATGTGTTGATGGAGATTAGCATTTAGTTAGCGGTTAATCACTATTTTGGCCTACAGTTGATTTAAGTGTTCTGATGGGACCACCCGGAACAGGGTCTCTAGGAACCACCGTTCCTCTTGACGATAATTGTTGCATTATTGATTGTGAACAGATTGCTAGCTAATTTGAATTGTAGTTGATAATTCATTCACTTAGCTTCGTGCTAATCCCTCAATTTACTTCCTGCAGGTGATGTATATTATGTGGGTAGTCAGGAAGGACGTTTTGGTGCTGGGAATGTTTGAAACTTACAACTCTGATCCAGTTTGTAATAAATAATGTTTTATAGCATATAATGCCCTGGGTTGTAAACATGTTAACTAAGTTTTGTTTAGTAGTTAAACATATTGTATAAAGGTTTGCGAAAATTTCTATCAGGATTCTAATGGAATATGTATTTCTAGTATTCGCTTCCGCCAAACTTAATATTATATTGTGGTATTAAATGAGGGGCGTTATACACGTGAAGCAACAATAATAACTAGTTACCAATAAACAAGTGTCCACGAGCAATATAACCGTTTTCAATTAAATAACTTATTCAATACGCAATTATAATCGTTCAATAATCATAATCTAAGTTAAATCAACTACACAATCACTTTAGATACTCAATTCATCATAAATCAGTAATAATCAGATCATTCAACATCAAATACTTCAATGAAATCGAAATAAAGAAATTATACCGAATTATAAAGACGAACTACGAATGATTTAGATGAATTATCCTCGTTCTTCACCCTTCGTACCTCCAAAATAACCCTAATTTACGAATTTAAAACCCCTAAAGTCGTCTGGAACCAAAAGAAAACGAAAACTATGAAAAAACTGTCGATTTAGGGTTTTTTCGCGATTTTATACTTCTGTGGTTTTTGATCCATACGGCGTATGGATTGAATTCAAGCCCAGCCCATGTCCGCGTAACTTGGGCCTCCGCTGCTGCAATCCATACGGCGTATGGAATTCCATACGGCGTATGGATGACTTTTCCAGCCGAATTTTTGCTTTTTCTTCTTTTATTCTTTTCTTCGACTTCGGCTTTACTTTCTTCTTCAAATACGCATCATTTAACTCTTTTATTGACTGTTTTCCTTCCTTTCTTCATAAACGCTCCATTTCCACATCTAATTGCAAATATGAACGAAATCAATATCTATTACAAACAAAATGCAATAAAAACATTCAAGAATAGGGGTAAAATACTACTGAAATATAGTACTTTTGAGCTTTTATCAGGAGCAGAGAATGTCGCCGCAGACCATCTGAGTCGACTTGAAAATCCATCAATGGAACAACTTGCAGATGGGGACATCAAAGATCGATTTCCAGAAGAGCAGTTAATGAGTTTAGGAGGCAATTGCAAGGATCACAATTCACGGACGATCCTTGGTTTGCAGACATAGCCAATTTCGTAGTTGGAGGGATCGCAAGAAAAGGAATGCCATCATCACGAAGACAAAGGTTCTTCCGCGATGTCAAGCACTACTTTTGGGATGATCCATATTTGTTTAAGGTCTGTCCCGACCAGATTATAAGAAAATGTGTCGATGGAAAGGAAGCCGAACGCATCCTCCATCAAAGCCATCATGGACCCACCGGAGGGCATCACGCAGCCAATTTGACAGCAAAGAAAGTATACGACTCAGGATTCTATTGGTCAACTATTTTCAGAGACGCACAAGACTCGGTGAAACGCTGTGATATTTTCCAAAGGTTTGAAAATATCACAACGCGTAACGAAATGCCGTTAACGAATATCCAAGCATGTGAAATATTCGATATATGGGGATTAGACTTCATGGGACCTTTTCCAAAATCCTACAGAAAGGAATACATTCTAGTAGCTGTAGACTACGTATCCAGATGGGCCGAAGCTCAAGCCTTCTCAACGAATGACTCGAGAGTGGTAACAAAGTTCTTAAAGCAGCTATTCTGTCGGTTTGGAACTCCTCGAGCGATCATCAGTGACCGCGGCACACACTTTTGCAATACTTAGTTCATGAAGATATTGCCACAATATGGTGTTACCCATAAAACATCTACGGCCTACCACCCGCAGACAAATGGGCAAGCAGAAATAACAAACCGAGCGCTAAAAAGAATTTTGGAACGAACAGTTGGTCAACACAAGGAAAACTGGGCAGACAAGCTAGATGATGCATTATGGGCGTTCCGGACAGCCTACAAAACACCATTAGGAACAACCCCCTATATGCTCGTATATGGAAAAGCATGTCATCTTCCAATCGAACTCGAATACAAAGCTTACTGGGCACTAAAGAATTGCAGCTTAGATCCTACAGTAACGGGAACACATCGGAAAATGCAACTAAATGAGTTAGGAGAACTAAGAGATCAAGCATACGAGAGCTCCTACAAGTTCAAGGAAAGAACTAAGTTGCTCCATGATGCAAAACTACGCCCCACATGCTTCAATCCAGGTGATAAAGTTCTACTCTTCAACTCTCGATTTAAGAAATTTTCTGGTAAATTCAAAACGAGGTGGAGCGGCCCATTTACAATCTCTAAGGTTTTTCCTTATGGCGCCATTGAACTCGAGGCTCCAGACGGAAATTTCAAGGTAAACGGTCATCGTTTAAAACATTACGTACAAGACTTTCCCCCATACGAGGAAGTCTACGGTTGCAAAGCACCCCGACAAACAATTAAAGGTAGAAGAGTCAAGCTACGAGACTCGATAAACAAAGCGCTCTTGGGAGGCACCCCAAGCCTATCTTATGTTTTTAGCATTAATTTTCTTTTACTGTTGTGTTTAAGCTAATCAAATTTTCTATGCAGTACTTCATGAAGGACTGATGATCTTAGACCATTAACCTTTTATATTTTGCAGGATGAGTTCGCAGTCAGACAGAGCACGAGCCCCCAGACAGAGACGCTCGCATACCATGCATCACTCCCGGAGTTCATCACCGGGTAGTAGCATGACAACTGTCAGAGGATCCCAGTCACCACCTCCTAGTTTGGATGAGATCTCGGTAGACTTGGTGGAGGTGCATGTTTAGGAGTCATTCCTTTTACGTCCCATCCAGGCCAGGTTACCTTCATCTCACCGACCAGCGGGACGGACCGCAGGGACCTCCAGAGTACCCATCTTCGAGCATGGGGTTACTACTGCGGACCCTACTGTCACTTGGTCTATACTGAGAGCCCTTGAGGTCCAGCACACCACCATCTCTGAGATCCATACTGCCCTGGGCCTTACCTCTACACCTGTGTGCCCCTTTCAGATGGAACCTGATCCCGCTCTGCACATTCCACCATGGGATTTATTCCCATCTTGGAGCTTGACTGCGCAGGACTACCCCACTTTTATGGCCCCACTAGAGGAGGAGGCTGCTGCACTGGACGCTTGGATCCAGGATCCAGAGGATGGTGCTGCATCTCCTGTCTATACCATCGAGGAGTCAGCATCTCCTACATCGATCGTGGAAAACACGATCTTTATGGATGATGACTTCACCGACTGGGAGGCGCTCTATGCTTACACGGATTAGCTACTTTTAGTTATTATTATTTATGTTTAGTATTAACTTGTGTTAACATTTGTGTTTTATGAAGGTTGTGTACTATGCAGAATTCGAAGTAGAATTTATGGAACAAGTTCATTTTTAATGAGCCTGGTCCATTTCCAGCGAATTCACACACTTGAACCTGGTCCATTAAATCCAGTGGCATCACACGCAGCACAAGGAAGTGTCTCTTCTAACCTTACTTTGCTTGAACCACACAAGAATTTTAAGAAAAACTCTAAGTGTGGGATTACTACTCACAAATAGAGAATAACTTTGAAAATATTGACCCGTATTCAAAATCTAAGTGTGGGATTAACCTAACTTAGAAGTAGAGAACATTAGGGACAATGTCCTTTTAAGTGTGGGATAGCAGTAGTATTCACTACTGTACTGCAACATAAACTTTTGATCACACCTTTTAGCAAAACTCATATCTTCAGTAAAATTTTCAAAATTTTTAAATCATGGGAAGCTCAAAAAGGGTATTTTCGGTCAACAAAAATTCAAAAGGTTTGGCAAATCGACCACGACGGGCAAAACTCTTTGACAACTTTCAAACTAAGTTTCAAACAAGCAATCACATGACTAGGCACAAAACCACCAAAAATGAGTGAGGAATCTTGAGCCATATAAAAGCATTCACCTTTAAATGTTTCACTTTTTCGTTTGTGAGTGTGCCGTTTTATACCTTCTCAAGTTAGAACTTGTTCGAAGAATGCATTTCAAAATTACAAAAAAATGAGCGTCATACATGATGAAGGTGCAATTAGAGGATCTTGACATTCCCTAGGACAAAACCCTCTCGTAAAACTCCCGTTTTCAAGCCTAACCCTGCCAATGTCCATTTTCGGCATTGAAGATCATTTAGAAAACCTGTTGAGCCTTAGCCTTTTCATTTCGAATACTCACTTCAAGAACCAATCCTTTCGTTACATCTCTTGGCCATAGCCTAAGTTTCTGTTATGTCAGCAACATCACTGCAAGAAACATACTTCTAGAAGGAATCCCCAAGGGAAAAAGAATATCATCCATGAAAGGACTCCAAAGAAAGCAAGAACAAAGCTGCCAAAGAAATCAAAGAGCTAAAAACCCAAGGATCATTTAAAGCCAAGGGAAAAGTTCTTCAAAGAAGAAAAAAGCCATGAAAAGAAGGCTCTCAAAGAGAGAAATCCAAAAAGAGGTATCATCTAAAACATCAAAGACAAGTCATCACTCTTAGGCTATATTTAAACCATCTATCAAAACCCTTATTCCATACACCATCTTCACCCTCTTACGAATGTCTAGGGATAATTAGCACCGTCCTCATTTTGGTATTATAGATTTGATTCTTAATCAAGTTTATGACAACGGAGGAGCTACATAACTGGCCCCTGAGTGAATTAGAAGTTAGGAAACCCGATACACTTGAGTGAATTGAGTGACCACCTGTGAGGGCCCCAGTCATGTATATCTTACATTACGAAGATTGAAAAGAAAGCTTGCTAGAACCAAAAGTTTGGGGAAACATAAAAGGATGGAACCTCGTCCAAAATCTTTTTACCAAAGCCTGCAGGAATCAAAGTTCTCCGGATTATGAAGACACCCTTTCAGCCTTTCACAACTTGCTGAAGGTTTGCTTGAGGACAAGCAAAACTCTAAGTGTGGGATACTTGATATCGCTTAAAAAGTCACGTTTTTACCTCCGATATCTCTCTCATTCTGGAGCAATACTTAGCATTTGGACTCAAACAATGCACAAATCAGTGATAATATGTTAAGAAGATCAGAACGAAGGTTGCACGATAAAAATCAAGCAAAACGGCTGAGAAACGAAGATTCCACACACGTTTGAAGATTCAAAGCATAAAAACGAGATTTCAAGACTAAAGTGCCCTCCATCAACATCCATTATTTCCAAGATGTTCGTTTTCAAAATTCGAATCCAACAAAAGAAGAATCAACCAAAACGGGTAAAGAATGAAGATTTCGCGCCAGCCGAAAGATCCAAATGATCCGTACGGAATATCTGGAGCTAGGGACCTCATCTCAGGGCCTATCTTATGTCAAAATCTTTATTTTTGGATTACGAATCCAACAAAAAAAGAATCGATGCAAACGGACGTATAACGAAGAAAACACGCACGAATCGAGAAACGAAGCAAAAGACGGCGAAACGGGGCGGCTACAGGCCAGCCGCCGCCGGCCTTGGGACCACCGCCGCCGGCCACCCCTAGGGCGCCGCCGGCCTCCCCTACCCCATCTTGGTTTCCATTTTTGGTCACTTTTGGTACCTGGTGCGCCTACTTTTTGTGTTGTACGGTAACCGGTGCGCCTACTTTTCGTGTTGTACGGTACCTGGTGCACCCTTTTGGCTACCTTTTTCTAACATGCACCACTTGATGATAATGTGAGCCAAAGCTCACCTATAAATAGAGGCTTTGAGTTCATTTGTAACTTGCACCTACACATCTACAATACACTTTGTAATACATTTTCTCACCATCCACTCTTTTCTTTCTTTATTGTAATATTTCCTTAGTTAATTAGACAAGCTAATTAACTAATCAAGGAAGATTTCTACGGAGGTGCTCCGGGACGCATTTGTAGCCACGAGTTATTGTATTTCTTTATTAGATTTTAATCTATCTTCCATATTTAATTATATTCATTCTTTCTTTAATAAATTTAAATATGCATGCTAGAATTGCCATGATTAGCTAAATAACTCAATTGTCTGCTATGATAGTCGTTTAGGAGAGATTTAAATATGTGATTATATTGTATGCTATGAGATTGCGGGTGTTGTGTATTATGAATAGATGTAGGAATCGAATCTTTATCGTTTATCTGCCCAACTCATGTTGTGACTAAAACCTTATCCAAAAATGAATGTAGCTAACTCACAGGGTATAGTTCACTTAGTTATACTATGTTTTATTGAATCATTGAGCTCGGCATGGCCGGTGTTCTTTAAACCAAATTAGGATCCAAGAGACACGGAATATGGGAATAGAGGTAGATTAAGATTTAATTCGGACAGACGATATTTTTGAGACAACTTTCGGAATATCCTCGATTTAATTAATACACTTGTATGCTTAGGTTTAACTGTTGTCTTGATTGTCCTACTGCATGTTCTTGTTTGATTGTTGCCTTAGGATTATCGTACTAGTAAAATACACCTAGCCTCAATTATTGTGAAATAACATGACGGCCACTATTCGACTGTTCTTCGATATAGTACTGGAAATGCTTATGGCAAAGTACAAACGTATGGAAGTCGAGAACGACCGAAGGTAGTTGTGTTATGAATCAGTTAACAAATGTATTATTTAAGTTTCTATTTGGAATATAAATCACCCCTGTCTTGTTACATACTTGAGTAATATTGATAATTCATACGAATAAGTGATGACATCTTATCTGACCGCTTAGACCAGTTCTTCCAACTTATTCCGACGAGGGTAAAACCCGTTTACAAGATTGTTTATTCAACAAACTGTGCCATGATTCGGACGTCTATGATGACCGAGATTGGGGGATAGGATTCGAGATTAACTGTTAGATAATATGAACATCCATTTGAGAGAACTTTCGGTGTATGCTTTAATATATTCTGCTACCCATGTGACATTCTATTTGCCTGATTGTGGACACCTCCGCGTTAGCCCGATAGTAGGATTGTAGTAATAACTCACATTAACTTATGAACTCATCCTCATTGGAACTCTTCACACTTTAATATCACCTGAACCACTTCATAGTAGACAATCGCTTTAACTGCTGAACGCCCGAAGTAACCTCCATTTCGGATTTAATTTAGTTTAATTTTAGAATAGAAAACCCAAAACCTAAATCAACTCTCTTCCGCTCTAGCTAAATTCATAAAAGTCTCTAAATTCTCCTAGTTTCAATTCGTCGCGCATTGAAGAACGATCCTAGGTCATACTTATCCTTTGCTAGCCCTTAGATTAGCAATAGTAGCAACCCTAGGCCCCAGCCTTATAAATTTAAAACCCACTGTTGTAACCGGATAGTTATCGTTAACGACACCAACCTATCAGGAACGCAACAATGGTCTAATTATATGCGTTGCTGTTAAAATCACCAAAAACACCCGTTTATCACGCGAAACGAGGCAAATAACGTCACCTTAAATATTCCCTTCTTAATTTAGTTATGGAATTAAATCTTAATTCATATTTTATGATTCCATAGGGAAATCCAAGACCGGAGGTAAAAGAATCAGAAGAAACGGATAAAAGACTGAGAAGATACAAAGTTTGGAAGCTCGCCGATCGTCATCCGGAACACGCAAAAGTCAAACACTTCCAAATTTGGCAAACTCAGTGCCATTAGAAGCGTAATGGAAAAACGAAGCCAACGGCGCAAGAATCAAGCAAATCGGAGCCCAAACGAAGAAGATACGGACGAACCAAGCAACCGAGAAATCAGCGGAGGCCAAACGGAGCACCAACCCCCCTGGACACCTAGGTACCGTATACGGTACCTTAGGTGCCATATACGGCCCTATGTGTGCCGTATACGGGGGTGTTTGCCTTGTGAGGTGCCGTTTGACCCCCCTTGGTCCGCTTGTCCCGTATCTGCTTTGATGCTTGTATTTGATGCTTCAAGACTTGTACCAAGGCTTTCCTACTTTCTCTATAAATAGTCACCTCCATTTCTCATTTTCACACATCTCTCATCTCATTCTCTCTCTAGAATTAGGTTAGCATTCTCTCCCTTAGTCAAACGGTCACTACCTATCTATGTTTTCTTAAAATAACATGGTCTGATTTTGAAGCAATGGAAATACTGTCTACCTATCGTATAGTACACTGTGAATTAATCAGGGATTTATTGGTTTGGGATTATAAAGTGAACGGGTTGTTTAGCTATCATAGATGGTTTACTGTAATACAAGCTTAGATATATTGAGTTCAGATGGCTGTAAAGTATGTAGCCCAGTTAAAGCCCTAATACGACTGAGTATCCGGTTTAACGTTGGAAACACCTATGGTGGAATACAAACACGTACAAACTACGGAAAGGTCGAAGGCTGTATACTGTGTTACATCCTGGCTGAGTCTGTGATCCAGGAAAGACTGTAATACGAGTGAATACACTATGTAACTGTGGAAAACTCTGTGGGTTGAAGACTGTATCACAGCCGAATATCTCTGAACTCAATCACAACCATTAATGTATTTGTTAATCAGTCACCACCTGTCTTAAATCTTAAAAGCCTCGCCTATATTAGATATCTTTGTCTGTGTTAAGAAAGATCAGTGGATAAATTGTGGACTGCCGTCTTATTCCTGCACCCCATCTGGAGGGTCACTTGGTCTCATCATAAGAGACGGTGAGGGGGGTTTCAAGACAGTCCGATCTGATCAGAATCTTGACAGCCTAGTACTCAGTGACATACTGGTTGGTTTATCTGATCAGTAGGGTACTAGTGTTTACACCACAAGGTATCTACGTGAACGCAAGACACAAATCTTAAAAGATGTTTTCAAATATAAAACCCCAATACAGCATCACCCCACGTAAAAGCTAACGAAGTCATAACAAACACAAGTCCCTCTATACTGATTCAACCTACTGCTTTTATTTACTGTTTTAATTAGTTTTTAAATTTTAATTATGGACCTAAGTAGAAAACCCCCATTAAAAACTATTTTCAAACCATTGCTAATTTGAACTTTCGTCTCGACAAATCATTTCACAATACAGTTAACTCTGTAGAACGACCCTAGGTCATACTTCAGCTATACAGCTCTAGTAGAACTTAGGTCCCCAGCAAAATATAAATTTTAAAACTTCCACCCCGTCGTGCTCTCGTCGGTCGCGACAACGACCGTGACTGCCGGCGGCGCGACAAGTTTTTGGCGCCGCTGCCGGGGAAGTTAATCGTAAGATTCTGAGGCGTCCCGATGAACTTTCTCTTTAGTGATACCAGTAGATTAGATTTCTCTCTCGTAACCACCAAAAATTCTTTCCCTCAATCAACAACGATATTCGACCCGATCAGTCGGATCTGAACCTCTCATTTTCGTACCCGATCCTGAGTCGATTATCCGTACCATCCGCAAAGAAAGACGTTCCCGTTTTCCATCAATGGCCGATCGTGTTACTCTCGCCGACAGTACCAAACCATCCATCGAAGGACGAGGAGGACCGATTAGCTATCCAGTGATCGACAGACCATCTTTCGAACTCAAATACCACATCGTCCAACTCATCAAGGACAACTGCCAATTCCACGGATTACCCCGTGAAGATCCCAACGCCCACATTAACAAATTCATTCAAATCTCCAACTCGTATAAGCAGAATGGGGTTAATCAGGACATAGTTCGCCTACACCTGTTCCCCTTTTCTCTCACTTTACATGCTTTGAGCTGGTTTGAGGGGCTTGACACCGGATCAATCACCTCATGGGAGGACATGGGAAACAAATTCCTTACGAAATATTTCCCTCCGTCCAAACAAACTAAAGCCAAGAATGATATCGCAAACTTTTCACAAGCTCACGACGAGTCAATCTACTCAGCATGGGAGCGATTCAAGAGTTTGGTGAGGAGATGTCCCAACTACCAGATGACCAAAACCGATAAACTCTATACTTTCTATAATGGTCTCAATCCTATCCATCGCATCACGCTTGACGCAGCTGCTCAAGGCAACCTCATGAAGTTAACCGACGATGAAGCATGGGCCTTAATCGAAGACATGACGATGCATCACCACGACTGGAAGTCCGATGAGCAATCCTCATCCCTGCCTATTGCAAGCACCGCACAAGCTGAAGCAATCAAATCTCTGAGCGAGCAGATCATAACTCTAACGAAGCAGATTGGAGAACTGAAAAAGCAACCACAGCAGGTTCACCAAGTTCAGGCTTGCCAGAACTGTGCCCATCATCCTACCGAGGAATACGCTGTGGAGTATGAAGATCCTACCGACGGAACTGTCTACTATGCCCAATTCCCAACCAGACAACAAAATCCACCTGGCTTCGCTAGAACTTCCCCGCCAAGAGCACGAGGAATCCAGTTTCCTCCACGGAACAATCAACCCCCCAGGTTTCAGCCTCGATATCCGATGTACCCACAACAGCCACAACTTCCATACAATCAACCACTTCCATTAACCGCCACTGAGGATACTCAACCTGCTGAACCTGTGAAGACAATCGTCCCAGTCACGAGCACTGATGACAACCTGAACAAGTTTATCCAGGGGCAGAACGCTTTCAATCAGAAGACGACAGCTAGACAAGATCAAACCGACCTATTCCTTCGAAATCAACTCTCGGTTCTCAAGAGCCTCGAGAATCAAATTGGTCAGTTAGCCCACCATCTTGACACTCGACCCCAAGGATCGCTACCGAGCAATACTGTTCACAACCCCCACGTTGAGGAGGCCAAGACTCTGAACTCTACGGATAACCAGAAGGCACCGAGCCATTCTGAAGCTTCTTCTCCGATGAAGAACCCTACTCCTGTCCCGACGACAGTTGAGACCAAACCCATACCTACTCCTATTCAGGAAGTTCAAGTCCCCTTCCCACATCGTATCGGAAAAAGATACAACGCTAAATCTTTCAAACTCGACGGAAAATTCTTAGACACCGTGTCTAGAATTCCTTCCAGCTCCAAGTACATTCGACGCATGCTGGCTACTAAGGAAAAGGTACCCGAAGTACCTAAAATCTCTCTCAACGCTGGATGCTCCGTCGTCATTCAGAATTCCCTTCCGGAAAAACTAGGAGACACGGGCCGATTCACTTTGCCCTGCTCTATCTATTACTCTGGCATGATCCGTTCCTTGGCCGATCTCGGAGCGAGCATCAACCTCATGCCTTACTCACTCTACTCCAGACTTGAATTAGGACCACTGCAACCCACTGGAATGAGCGTCCAGCTTGCCGATCAAACAATCCGATATCCTAGAGGCATAGCTGAGAACGTCATGGTAAAGGTGGATAGGTTCTATTTCCCGACTGACTTCGTAGTGATGGATATTCAGGAAGACATCAATATACCCATTATCCTAGGAAGGCCTTTTATGAATACTGCTCATGCTATTATTGATGTTTACTCACAGACTATCAGCCTCAGAGCACATGGACAAACTGTTGCATTCAGAATCAATCAGGCTGATGAGCTTCTCGCAGAGCAAGCAGAGATATACGCCATCTCTATGGGCAGAATCACCTCAGACGATGACACTTCTGATTCAGAACCATCAGATACTTACATACCAGATGAGAACAATTGCCTCATATCATTAACAGAAGAGTCAGAGTCAGAAGAAGGGAGTGAAGATTCCGAGCCAGATGAGTCAGAACCGGAAGAAATGGAGGAAGAAGAAACTGAACCTGAACAAGAAGAAATGGAGGAATCCGAAGAAGAAATGGAGGAAGACCCAGAGGAGGACTTATACCAATCCACCCCACCGCATCACTGCTTACCTGATTCTCACTATCCGACAGAAGAAATCATGCAGATTGAAAACGCTATTCCCCTGTCAGATAATGAATCAGATGATGATCCACCTACTGATGAACCATATGATGCAGTATTCGGCATAACCATGGAAAGGCTTATAGCCTCTGTCATGGACCCCTCTAAGCCTCTTATCTCGCCTCGACTCGACGCTCTGTTAAACATCGAGAAAACCATTGCGTTAGCAAAACAACACCCAGAGCTTAGAGACAAACTCCTGATGAAGATCTCAGCTTACAAAGCTTCCAGATTACCAGAGTTGCATTCAAGAGAGCCTTCCCGAAGGATTCAAACCTTTGACGCATCTGCGCCGCGAACCCTATTCGAATTTGGAAGCACCTCTGAATCCAGCCGAGGTACTGATTCTCAGGAGGAAAGAGACATAGAGATGCACTCTTCACAACCGATATCTCAAATCACCGATGACACCCAGCCACCATCTAATCATGTTGAGTTCCCTGATTCCCAGGCTAGGGATTCTCCATTCATAGAGAGTGACGTGGATGATGTCGTCTACGCTGATATTCCAATAGATATCCGGTCCATCCATCTTCCTACGCCTCCAGCTAATCCACCTTCTCCAGAAATTCCGATTATCACCAACCATGAGGAGATGATAAGTGCTATCGAAGACTTTGAAGATGACATACCCACTATGACTAGCATTATCCTCAACTCTACCAACGAGTACACTCCAAGACAACAGGCCCTGATCGAGGAAATTATAGCCGAGTCTGAAGTCAACCAAGCCGAGAATTCCCAAGATTACAGATTCTTCCACAATCGTCTCAATGCCTTCGCCGAAGATCTCGCCGCTCAGCTCCTGCAACAAAACGCTAGACCAACATCTGAAGAGCTGGAGTTCTTTGAAGAACAGAAGCGCATCTACAGGAAAATCTATGACACTCTGATCAGATCCGCATTTCCATATTCCCAGGAACAAAGTGAGTTTTTACACTCATTCCACGAGGAGATGTACCGTGCTACTGGGAACCCTGATGCAGATGCTGATATTCGACTCATGAATACTCTTCGGGGCATACTTAATTCTATGGCAAGGAACGACCACATGGACGAGACTTCTCCTCACAGGTTCTACATTGACTGCACTATTGAGTTCCATGCTCACAAGATTGCTGAAGATCTCGAGTATGTGAGTTTTACCGAAAGGTCGCGTGAAATCCATTCCTCTATACCAGAAGGTTTGATGGTTAACATCGCGAACTTCCTCACAGAACGGATCCAAGAAATCTTTGCTGAGGATAATCCTGACGAGCATCGATAGATATTTCACTATGGTTTACGTGAGGTGTACGATATTGTGTGCAATACCTTCAAAGGCTCAAATCTCACGTTCACCAACTACCAGACCAAGCTCATCCAGGATATTCATGATTCAATTCGAGAAATAAGAGGGAACTCTGGCATAGCAGATCACGATACTCTACACCTCCAATTTCTCGGATTCATGGACTCATTCAGACAGCAGCACCCTCAGAGAGAAATGATTGAATCTGATGGTTTCTCTGTAGTTGATTCCTACGGACCTATATCTAAAACAATCAGGGATATCACTTGGGACCTTCTACATATGAAAAGGGTTACTCAGCAACATCTTGAAAGTTTCCCTATCTTTTCAGAAGAGATTCCAAACATTGTTGAAATCATTTCTCGCCACTTTCTGAGGATCTATCCACGCAATCCCAGGGTTCCACTTCTGAGCACTTCCGACCCTGGAGGTTCCAGCACCAACTAGACTGAAAGAAGGCAAAGTCAGGCTCTCGACTCTAAAAGCAGCGCTTCTCGGGAGGCAACCCGTGAAATAAAGTCAGGCTCTCGACTTTAAAAGCAGCGCTTCTTGGGAGGCAACCCATGGAATAAAAGAAGAAAGAGAATCTGAGAAATGAAGTAGATCTCCGACTATCCTTCACACTTGGATGAACCCAACTATTAACCAAAACATCTTTTAAATACAACTCATTTTGCAAACAAAACCATTGTTCTTGGATGAATAGGAAAATCATCTTGTGTTTCGAGCATTTGAGGTACTTGCATACTACTTTTATGCATTATGCTTGAACTCGTTTAAAAACACATGATTTATAAACTAGTTTGTGTTAGAAAACATCTTTCAAAATCTAAAACAGTGATTTTCTTTCATTTGCAAAAACAAAACCGAGTTTGTAAAATAGGTACATCCAACGTGTTCACACTTAAGAGATCTCTTCATGAGGATAAAATTGAGATGATGAGATGGAAATAAGCAAAGTCGCTTGAAGCCGAGCCAATCAGAAGAAGATCTTGGCCACATCTCCTTCTGCAAATTCAGAAACTCAGCTCCTGTGCAACTTACTATCTGGGGAGTATCTGATCCTTTCCTCTTTTATCTATTTTATCTTTATTCATGTTTATTTGTTTTGTTAGTGTGATAATAAAAAAGTTGTCTATACTCTATCCTAAACTTATCACTAAGTGTGGGATTCCAGCCCAAAACAAAACACTTGAGAAACATTTTCTTACATGTTCAAACTCTAAGTGTGGGATTTTTCAATCTCAACTCAAGAGAACATTAGGGACAATGTTCCTCTAAGTGTGGGATAACAGGTATATAATACCTTAGTTTGTTTTAATGATTTTAGTTCAAAATAATCAACACAGAAAATGTTCCTCTAAAATTTTTCAATTTTCAAAAAGAAAAACGAGTTTAATCCCCCGATTAACTCTGAATTTTTGAGTTTTGATGTTTTTAAGAGAATTCATTTTCAAAATATGAATAAGTTGTTTTAAATTCTAAGGAAAATAAGTTAATAATTGCTTAAGCAAGAAATGATAATCTAATAAGAACATGACTAGGCACATACAACCCATTTGCAGTGAGGACTTAAGCCTTAAAAGCATTCATTTTTAATGCTACATTCTTCATTTCTTGTGTGTGCCGATGCATATATATCTGAATTAGAACTTGCTCTTGACATACGCTTCGAGACCGCATTGGTGAGTACCGTACGCGGTATAGATGCAATTAGATGACCTTGACATTCCTTAGGATTTAACCCACTTTTTAGCCTTCTCTTTCAAGCCCAAAACCCTTTCCGATGCTTATTTTTAGTGTCGATGATCCACTTAGAAAACCCTGTTGAGCCTAAACCTTTTCGTTTCATAAACCCACATGTTTAAACCCCTACTTTCCCCAAAAACTTCCAAAAACTTATCTTAGAATTTCTGAGGTTATGAAAAACGCTTTTTAGGAACATCCCTTCAAATTGTCTTACTCTCACGTGTTCTCCGAAAAAGAAATATCCTTGGTGTGAAAAATTGACACCATGAAAAGACTCGAAGACGAAAGATGAGAAGAAGGATTCCTGCATTTAATAATCCTTGGAAATTCTCTGGCAAAGAAGTTCTGAAAGAAAAGGAAAATAGAAAATAGAAAAAAATAAAAGAAAAAAAAAGAGAAAAAAATATATAGTTCCAAAAATAAAGCTAGTGCTTCGAAGTATCACCCTAAAAGAAGAAGATCCGATAGAAGACAAAAGCTACTTTACTTTCATCCGTTTCTAAATTAAGTTTTTCGTGACCTTAGGAATCCTAAGATAAGCAACACCCTTACACCCAAAATTTCCACTATCCATACCCTTTAACCTTCACAAACATTACAACCCCTGAATGTCTTGGGATAATTAGTATCGTTCTCACCTAAGTAGTGGAGATCCGATTCTCGATCAAGCTTATGACGATGAGTACTGCATGACTGGCTAATTGAGCGATTTCTTTGTTTAGAATATTAGGAAACCCGAAACACTTTTGAGTGAATTGAGTGACCACTTTAGTGAGATCGCCTCGTCATGTATACTCCAAGATCACGAGATTTGGAAGTATGCTTAAGGAGAGTCATTACTTGTTTTTGAAATGATTATCTTATCTTTCCTGATGTTTTTAGAGCAAATATATGAATATGAGAAAATGATGACTCTTAGAAATGTTCTTACTCACCCAAAAAACCAGATTTTAAAATATCTTTTTCACGAGGCATGGATGTGTTGCTTGAGGACAAGCAACGTCTAAGTGTGGGATACTTGATGTGACCTAAAAAGTCATGTTTTTAGGCACATTATTCTGCACTTATTGGACTTATATTTGGTGAAATCATCTTAAAATATCTATTATTTACTTAAAATCACCAAAGTGGTCTAATTATGGGCGTTGCTGTTAAAATCACCAAAAACATCCATTTATCACGCAAAACGAGGCAAATAATGTCACCTTAAATATTCCCTTCTTAATTTACTTATGGAATTAAATCTTAATTCATATTTTATGATTCCATAGGGAAATCCAAGACCGGAGGTAAAAGAATCAGAAGAAACGGATAAAAGACGGAGTAGATACAAAGTTTGGAAGCTCGCTGATCGTCATCCGGAACACGCAAAAGTCAAACACTTCCAAATTTGGCAAACTCAGTGCCATTAGAAGCGTAACGGAAAAACAAAGCCAACGGCGCAAGAATCAAGCAAATCGGACCCAAACGAAGAAGATACGGACGAACCAAGCAACCGAGAAATCAGCGGAGGCCAAACGGAGCACCAACCCCCCTGGACACCTAGGTACCGTATACGGTACCCTAGGTGCTGTATACGGCCCTATGGGTGCCGTATACGGGGGTGTTTGCCTTGTGAGGTGCCGTTTGACCCCCCTTGGTCCGCTTGTCCCGTATGCTGCTTTGATGCTTGTATTTGATGCTTCAAGACTTGTACCAAGGCTTTCCTACTTTCCCTATAAATAGTCACCTCCATTTCTCATTTTCACACACCTCTCATCTCAATCTCATTCTCTCTCTAGAATTAGGTTAGCATTCTCTCTCTAGCACTACTCTTAGGAGTTAGAGGAGAATTAGTAGGAAATTAGCGTCCTCTCTCTAGCACTACTCTTAGGAGTTAGAGGAGGATTAGTAGGATAGCTTTTGTAATAGAGTTGGAACTCTTGGAGGATCTCCTTTGTAATATTGCTGAAGATATTTCGGAGCTCTGTCCGTGTAACCTTTCAACTGCTATTCAATCTACGTATTACTTTCGGTTATTTCTATCCTTATCCTTCATAATGTTGCATGCTATTATTATGTTTGATTTAGGATACATTGCCATGATTAGTGAGTAGATTAGCTATTGTGTTTGTTATGATGTAGTTAGCTTGTTAATACTTTGGGTGATGCTACTTTAAATACAATTGGGATAACATCGTTATGAAACAATGGAGGTAACGTTATACGGCTTTCATTTGTATAGCGCCGGAATCATCACGAATGTGTGCAGTACGGAACGTGGAAGCTATGAAAGTCGTGGGCACAATCCATTGTGAAATAATGATCCCAATTGTTAAATATTGAAAACCGGTGCACTGTTAACTATACATTTATGATTTTAAACTAAACAAATGCCTTTCCTCCAATAAACGTGGTTAGAACCTTTATGTTAAGGACTCGAGACCCTTAGTCAAATGGTCACTACCTATCTATGTTTTCTTAAAATAACATGGTCTGTGTTTGTCCCTAACCTTGGATCTATGCGAACCGAGTCACTCAATCGTTTGCGGAATCAACGATTAAGTTATAAACTAAACACACGAATAATCAATACGCAATGAATAAGAACCAAACGTTTGTATATTGAATTATAATCGATCAGATTACAGGGATTTCGACAAATGGTGTTTAGGGTTTCGTCAACCCTAAAACAGAAAACGTAAAACGTTTTTATACTAAAACTGAATCCTGCGACGTCACAAGCTACGTCGCAGGCCCAAGCCCATGCGACGTTCACAACGTCGCAGGCCCAAAACCTGACGTCGCACCTGCGACGTTACAACCAACGTCGCAGGAGTCAGGAAACTCAAATCTAATTACAAACTACGAGCTAGACCAACTGACAGACACAAACATGTACTAACAAACTCCCCCGTGTCTTCAGCTTGGTCTTCAAAAAATCTTCTTTATACCCAGCCCGCAGGAAATTGGCCGTCGGCGTGTGATAAAACTTAAGATCGTTGAAGCTCAGACTTTTTAGGTCTTGATCTAGGATTAACAATAAACGATAACAATGATAATACTACGCAGCGGAATAAGAACAAACATCAATGTTATCAATGGACAAATCCCTAATCTTATTAATGAATTAACAAGACGGATACCCTTTAGTATCGGATTTACAAGAACCTTAGGGATAACGGAGAACTATAGACGTCTACATTATTTTGTGCACACCAAAACCTACCTCCCTACATCTCTTTATATACTAGAGATATTAGGGTTACAAAGAAATCATTAAGGTACAAGGAAACTAATTTAAACAATCTTCACTTTTAGTCCCTCGTCTTTAATTATTTTGTATCATCAAATTAAAATATCCTAACAATCTTCCCCTATTTGATGATGACAAAATAAATATCTTCTTGCACAAACTTCCCCTTAGTTCTTGATTTCTTGTAAACATGTCATGCATAATAAGCTGCAAATCTTGACCTTCGAATCTTCTTCCCCTTTTTGTCATAATCCAATAGGGGTCTTCAAAAAGATAAGCAACTTCAAACATTTACAACCACTTGCTATATAATACACCACTAATCCAATTTTCTAATAACTCAAATTACCCTCCATGACGCGTAATAAGAATAATGAATTTGAGCAGTAGAAAATTACACTAGCAGTAGTAATATACAACTATCAGTAGTAATAAATCCTTTTACCTCAAACAATGCATGAACATCTTTTGATGATTAAACACTTTTTCAATAAGCTTCCCCTCAAATCAGTATGTTAACCATCTCTTGACCAAAAGTAAAAGAAACAATCATAAGAACTGTACGAATAACTAACCAACAATAGCAACAAATACCATGTAGTACCATCCATGACGAGCATCACTAATTCCGCTAGTGTTTGAAAAATGACTAACAGTAGTAATCAGTACCAAGTAGCAGTCATAACGAACAGTACAAACGATTAATACTTTAACAGGCACAACTTTTGTCAAGCAGTAGTAAATTTCTTTGAAAAATACTAGCAGTTGTAACCACTTTCCACTAAGAGTGTTAACCATTTTAACTAACAGTGGTAATATGCTCTCAAAATCCCCAGACAGTGGCAATCTCCAACAATCAGTGGTAATCTTCACAAAATCCGCTAACACAAACAGTGGTAATCGTATTTTCCACTGACCTTTTTCAATCCACCATCTTCCACTGTTTCTATCTTCTCACCAAATCAATATTATCTTCGAACACTTAAAGCAACATCAACAATCAAGACTTGATCTTTCCACATCATCATCACATTCCATCTTCTACCAACACACAAGACACGTGCTATACACGCAAAGTATCATTCTTGAAACCAAGCAGGTAAATAGAAACTGTTCTGAGCTTTTCTCCATAACTGAAGCATCAAGAGACTTTTAATAATCCATGATCTTTCTATAAATTTCATCATGACACCATCTTTCTGTACTAAAATTCACTATCAATCCACTGACCATCTTCTCCTTCAAGAAAAACTCGACCCATACACTTAACAATCTGGCTCGCTATAGTACATATATATCGACTTGTATGAACAAAAACTTTCTCTTTCACAGTTTTCTCAATACCAGAAAGATGAACTACAAGTAGATCAGTAGATACAAGCACAAGAAGATGAACACAATGATGCAACAGTTGAGTCCCGTTCTTCTCGATCCAACTCTTTCACAGTTATTGAAACCTGCTATTCATCTCGATCATAGAACAATCATGAAAAAACCCTAATAACTTCTAACTCTAACATTGCTATTGAAACCTTGATGCTGCGTGCTTTCAATACCCAAACTGACCATGCCTTGTAGCGCAAGAACAAAACACTCAGCTGTTATCCTCGTCATCATCTTCTTTGTTCTTTGACACATTTAACAGCTGCTGCTTTCAACGAAACCTTCACCATCTCTCATCTCTGCTGGAATGATGTTTCTGTAAATCGATCAAACAATAACATATATTCCAGTCGTGATTGAAAATTCTATAAAACCCTAAAGATGAATTCCGTAACCCTTTTCTTTTTGCACCTCCTTTTATTTTAATTCGTAGTAGGGTTTGCTGCTGCATGCTTTTGTTACCCTACAATCCACTTGAAAAGCAAAATTCAATTCTTCCAATATCGGCTATCAATTCAACCTACCAAACCTTCTGAATATTTGAATATTTAATGTTGCAAGTGGACATATGAATCAAAGTCAAGAGATACAGCGCACAAGGATCAGAAAGCAATTGTTAAGATATTAAATAATGAGATCCAATTACTTTCAATTGTCGGCAAGAATTAAATCTTACAATCTGCGTATGTCGATCTCCACATGCAAGCAACAAACTAATTTTGTAATTAATTAAAACAACCATCTATCCATCTCCACTCAGAATAATATGTCGGCAAGATAAAAAAAAATTGTTTTAATCAGCTTACCAACTCATGCCATGTATGTCGACTAGAGTAAATTCCTTCCACATGCAACAGACCAATTTGTAAATGATATCTCTGCCGATCTTTGAATTTCTTCAAATTATATTTGATTTCGACCACTCTGTATATCCTAGATCTTGAGCCACCATAGCTCTGATACCAATTGATAAAACTTAAGATCGTTGAAGCTCAGACTTTTTAGGTCTTGATCTAGGATTAACAATAAACGATAACAATGATAATACTACGCAGCGGAATAAGAACAAACATCAATGTTATCAATGGACAAATCCCTAATCTTATTAATGAATTAACAAGACGGATACCCTTTAGTATCGGGGTTACAAGAACCTTAGGGATAACGGAGAACTATAGACGTCTACATTATTTTGTGCACACCAAAACCTACCTCCCTACATCTCTTTATATACTAGAGATATTAGGGTTACAAAGAAATCATTAAGGTACAAGGAAACTAATTTAAACAATCTTCACTTTTAGTCCCTCGTCTTTAATTATTTTGTATCATCAAATTAAAATATCCTAACAGCGTGAATTCCATTAGCCACACAAACTGTAACCACATTATAAAACTGTTCGGCTAAACATTTATTGAATTCATTCTTTCCACCGACCCGAATCCAATTGTCGTAGAGTTTTCTCAAATCTTTTTCATGAAGATTAATCAAACTCATCGGATCATATATTCTAAACGTTGCTTGCTTCAAATTCCATATACCTCCAACTTCTGGCCACGGTTCAGAATCTGGAACAAAAGTAATAACCGCTTCACCAGTCTGTGGATCAAGTTCCCATTTTACAAGTCTTCTCAGAAAATAATAAGGAACAGGTTCCAGAGGTATCTCAGTCAAACATTTAGCAGGCGGATAGTGAACTTTAACCATAGGCTTCCTGGTGACTGGATCAATCTTCTTTTTCCACGTATACCGAGTGCCCAACGTCGGTTTCAATTTGGAATATTTCTTCGATAACACTTCCCGACATAAATTTCTCTGAATAAACTCAGCATAATCATTCTCGAACGTATTGATCAGATTCAATTGAGCTAAACGATTTATTTCTCCTTTCGGCAACGTGCTCAATCTATCAAAACGCATTCTGAAGTACTGAACTCCATCTCTTCTCTTTATCATAAACAAATTTCTCTGACATTTCCAGCTTCTGATAACTCCAGTATAATTTCGATTAACTCGATAAACTTGACATTGAACTGGAATAGGAACTGGATTGCGTCCCTTAGGCCACCATTGCTTATTTCTTTCTCTTTTTTCTTCAGCAGTTAATTTCTTCTTAGGAACATCAGAAGATTCAGTTTCAGGAACTGCTGAGTCCGGTGCCTGTGTCTCTGGAGCTGGAGTTGCAGCAGAACTAGATTCTCCATGTTGAGCTTTAGCCGGTCTCTCATCGTCACTTGAATCAGATTCTATAATTGGTGCACCATCATAAGCTTCCCCAGATTGTGCATCATCATACGTTTCATCTGAATTCAACTGTTCCTCTTCAATCGAAACATCCTCATTCATCTCAAAAACATTATCCGTTTCTTCCTCAGAGCCAACTCCACTGGCCATTCTTTGAATAAACGATAAGTCAGCAAATGAATAGTCAACAGCCAGCGGTCTCGGTTGCCCTGGAATATCATCAACACAAAAGTAATCCAAAACAGAAATATTTTCTTTAACAGTTTCAAGTACAGGGTTGGGATTTACAGACGCAGGTTCACTTGACTCTAAAGTGGGTATCCCAGACCCAGACTCCCCAGAGGCAAGTAACCTGCCTTCCAAAACATTAACCCTAATCTTCGTTTCCTCAAGCTCCTTAGATTGAACCTCGATCAGCGCAGCTTGCTCAGCAATCTTTTCATCTTGAGCTATCATCCTTTGCTGCATACTCTGGATATCATTCATTATCTTTTGCATGAAAGCTGGTGTCGGTTGAATCTCAAAAGCATCTTGAGGCGACAGGTTGACTGGAGCTCGTGTTAACGAAGAGCGACGAACACGACGACTCGGTCGATAAGTCTCATCAGCAGGATCATCGTCACCTCTAGTACGTTTCCCCGTATCCCTTGGAGGTACATACTTACGTCCTGCCCTGATCCGACGCTGAATTCTCAAATATCTGAATGAATCGGTACGCCGGATACGTTCCATTTCAGAGGGATGCGGAACAGTACCGTCCGAGTGCTCAGGCGTCGGACCCCCATCCTAAGGACCTACATTTACTGCAGCTTCAGAATCAGAACCTTCGACAGTCTCATGTGATGCTGAGTCGTCCGATTCAACATGGCCAAACTGCTCAATATTCTCCAAAAGAGCATCTACATTCTCCCCCGCAGCTTGAACATGAATGTTCACAAGCGGTTGCTGCGGTGCCGGAATGTCCATATATTGAGGTTCCGGAGGCGGCACATAATTCTCATCAACAATATGACCAAACAAGGGAACATCCCTTGCTGCCTGAACCCCTTTCTCAAAACTTGCACAAATGGTAAAGATCCGACTCATCATCGGTGAAATCTTTAATTGTTGATCAATATCACCCTGTGCCTGAAGATCTGGATGATGACGATTGATGTGCAGCTAAATAAACCTTGGATATAAGATCCATTTCTGATCCCCGGCATTTGCATTGTCAACCATAGCCTTGAATATAAAACCCGAGAAGTTGAACGGCGGCTTGTTGTACACTAACGCTAACATAGCAGAAGCCAAACTTCGGCTCATACCATCCGTTCCACCTTTCCTATTTCCCAAACAAACGATAATCACATGCATCAGATATCTCCAAACACGTGTGAGGTTCGCTTTCCTATACTGATCAGTGGGAATCCCGGGATATCCAATCCTCTGCATAGCCCCCGTAACAAAAATATGGTCAAAACCGACTGGCATATTCGGTTGATCGTTCAGCTGTAAAAGTTCCCGAATACTCTATTCTGTAATAGTGACTTCCGTACCAGCAACTGTAGAAACCAGTCTTCGAACGTTGTTATCAGTAACAACATTTGCGTTTCTCCAGAAAGGGTTGATCAGATTTCCAAAAGCCACAGTGTTATCCGAAATGGCGTGGAATACCCTTGAACGCCTCAAAAATGCAATCATCTGATGATACGGTGCAGCTTTATCAGAAGTATCATCAAGGTAAGCTGCAGTATTATGACGCGCTTCGAAAACAAGAGCCATATCTGCAAAAACAAAAACAGATTGCAACTCGAAAAAGGTTAGCAAAAAAATGTTACATTTTTGTAAAACCTTTATAAACTTCCTGGAACTAGCGACGTAGCCACTGACGTCGCATAATACAGAGCGACGTAGAATAGTACGTCGCCAAAAAATCAGAATAAATTGAAAAGCGACGTAACGCAGGACGTCGCAGAAAATTCGAGCGACGTCAAGAGGGACGTCGCATTTTGCAATTTATTGTGAATTTAATCACATTAATAAAAATAGCGACGTAGTGAGGGACGTCGCGTAGTACGTCGCAGTAAAAGGCGACGTAGGCAAGGGCGACGTAGACCATTAATAATAATTAAGCAAAGCGACGTAGGCCACGACGTCGCAGCGTACGTCGCACCGACGAACATTCGTCCCCAACCCAGAAACCCTAACCATCGAATTTAGGGGTTTTCAAAATCAAACGCACTAAAAGGTGCGGCTAACGATGGTGATCACAGATATATAATTTATTACACGTAATTCACACAATACACCATCGAATTATCCCAAAACCCGAAACCCTTTAAAACCGTAATATATAGATAGCAATTATCGCATAATTACACGGTGAAAATAGGTTAGATTAGTACCTAAGTGTGCGGAATAACGAGTAGAAGAAAACTACGTGAGTGAATCGGAGTGAAAACGGCTACAAATCACGAAAATGCTCGAAGAAATGCAACGTCGCAAATCGCCAATGGTACGTCGCAGGCTACGTCGCAAGTGAATAGTGAATAGTGTGACGCGTTACGTCGCGGTTGAGACTATATATAGTCTAACCCTATGTGCGACGTAGTCTGGGACGTCGCAGGCGACGTTGAGTGGAACGTCGCATAAAGCAGTTAGGATGTGATTTGAGTCGATTTTGAATTTTTCAAGAACCGTTTACTTGTTATTTTAGCAAAAAATATTCAAATGACTCATGACTTGGGAAAAATAACTTAGAATAAAAATAAGGCATAAAATGAAATAAGTAAACTAAAAAATCTTTTTGGTATTTTCTTTAATATCACAAAAAGTAAAAATATAACAAAATAAAATTACTAACACTCTATTTTTGGTGACGGAGTTGTTTTGTCTGATTTGGGATCATATCGGAATAACATGCAATTATTAGGAATAGTAAGTGTTATTTCGATCATCAGTATATTTGTCCACTTTAAATTTACGTGGCACATTTAAAACACCTTCTATAAAAATTATTTCAAGACGATTATTGGTATTGTTTATCCACCTAAACATATTACATTCGTATTTGTGAGCTAACTTTTATTGTTAGTTTGAATATTAATTTTGAGAAACCTGTTATATGATATACCGATAAACTTTAGTAAAACAAAACACTGCATATTCACACAAGGTAGAGATTACAAGACCAAGTTTATCTCGGCTTTCTCGTAACATACACTTGATATTTAAATTTAGGCATACATCAAACCGACTATGAAGATACTAGTGGCTCCAGTTCTGTACATAGTACAACAGAGGGTCCCTTAGTATGAACATAACAAGTTTGAGACTATTTGCATAACTAATGGATTAAGGTCTGTACATGAGTACAACAATAGTCACAACTAATTAGGCGAATAATCATATTATTACTATATGCCAATTTTACATTTCATAATTATGACAGTGTATGTCATTACTTCCATTTATCAATTAAGACATACGTCATACTTCATATAACATTTTTCACAAAGTAATAGACAAGTTGTATTATTACTTCTTACTCACTCACAAACCGGTGTGTATCATGCCTACCAATACATCGTGTAATGAAGACAATTTAGATAGAAACTGTTTTAAGTGTGTCATATAAACCTACTGACACATCGAAGATAAACCTTAAAATTCCATTTTGTGCATGTCACCCGATGTACTATCATATCCCAAGTTGTTTACAGACACAACTTCAACGTCTATTTTAAAAATGTTGCAACCTCGCGTTTTCTTTAATACTAAAGAGTACAAAGAGTGGCTGTTGCGAATTTTTTTTTTTTTTTTTAAATGAATTTAAAAACAAAAAAAATCCAAGTCACAAATCAAATCTTTGACTGAAAGAACCTTAAACCTATTAGATTGACCAGTTCAATAAAACGTGATCGCAAAAAGGCTTTTGTGAAAAGGTCCGCACACTGTTTAAGGGTTTCTATATGTACGACATCTATAAGGTGTTTCTCAAAGCAATCCCGTATGAAGTGGAACCTAAGTTCGATATGTTTGGTCTTAGAGTGCTGTACGGGATTGTGTGTTATAGATATAGCAGCTGTATTATCAATGTAAATAGGAGTCATAGAGAGATTGAACCCGTAATCACGCAGCTGATGCTAAATCCAGAGAACTTGAGAACAGCAACTTGCAGCAGCAACATACTTGGCTTCAGCTGTGGAAATAGCAACCGCTATCTGCTTTTTGCACTGCCAAGAAACTAAGCGCGATCCAAGGAACTGACATCCTCCAGTAGTTGACTTCATATCTACCTTGCAGCCACCAAGATCCGAATCCGAATAGGCAGTTAACTCGAAGTTTTTCTCGTTTGAATACCATAGACCCAGAGATGGCCTAAAAGCGAGATATCCAAAAATGCGTTTTACTGCCTTCATATGAGACACCTTTGGATTTGCTTGAAATCGTGAGCAGAGTGAAACGGCAAACACTATATCTGGTCTTGAGGCAGTCAGGTACATGAGAGAGCCTATCATTGAGCGATAGTCTTTCTCCTTGCAATCTTCATCGTCCTCATTAGGTCCAAGATTGTGTCTTACTTCAATTGGAGTGCCGTAGTGTTTACAGTTGAGCAATTCATACCGCTTCAACATGTCAGTGACATATTTTGACTGGTGTATATAAATTCCATTGTCAGATTGCTCAACCTGTAGTCCCAGAAAGAATGTGAGTTCCCCTATAGCACTCATTTCAAACTCTGATTTCATCAGTCTTTCAAAATCCTTGCACAACTGATCATTAGTTGATCCAAAAATTATGTCGTCCACATAGACCTGCACAAGTAATAAATCCGCTCCTTCCCGTTTGATGAAAAGCGTGCTATCAATCTGTCCTCTATCAAAACCATTCTTCAGCAAGTATTTGGCAAGTCTCTCATACCAAAGTCGAGGAGATTGATGAAGACCATACAAAGCTTTCTTCAGCTTACAAACATGATTAGGATGCTTTGGATCTTCAAAACCAGGAGGCTGACACACATAAATCACTGCGTCGACATCTCCATATAGAAAGGCACACTTCACGTCAAGTTGATACACTCGGAATCCTTTAAAAGAAGCATAGGCTAGAAAAATTCGTATAGATTCCAAACGAGCGACAGGAGCGAAAACTTCATCATAGTCAATACCCTCTAGTTGACTATATCCTTGAACTACCATACGGGCTTTATTTCGAATAACCGCCCCACGATCATCCATTTTGTTACGGTAAACCCAACGAGTACCCGTCAAGTGAGCACCCTTGGGTAGAGGAACAATTTCCCAAACATTCATCTTGTTTATTTGCTGTAGTTCCTCCTGCATAGCCTCGACCCAAGATGGATCCTTTAAGGCTTGTTCAACTTTTTTAGGTTTAATTTGAGACAAATGACATGAATCAATATGAGCTATAAGTCCCAAAAGCTGCTGAGCTGAGGTCTGCTTTGCTTGTTGTCGTGTTTGAACAGATGCATGAGGATCACCAATGATATTATCAATGGGGTTATCCTTATGTATACGAGTTTCTGGTATGGCAGTTGGCACAACGTTCACACCCAGATTGTTCAAATCTCCCTCAGTTTCGGGAGTAGCAGCAGACTCAGGAATGGCTAACTCTTCTTCTTCCCCTTCATGTTCAGAAGTATATAAGTGAGAGTAGGCCATTGTTTCTTCCACTTCATCTTCTTCTTGAGGTTCCTCTAAAGGAGGCATGTTCGGATCATATGGAAGCTCCTTTGTGTAGTTATAGACTGTTTTAGAAGGAGCAGCCGAAGATGGTGGAGTAGGAGATGGTGTAGGTGTAGATGGTGGTGGTTTGGTTGTTGTTTGTGGTGGTGTGGGTGTTGTTTGTGAAGGTGTAGGTTTAGTTGGTGGAGGTGCGGGTGTTGCATTGGGAGATGGGTTGGATGGTTTATTATGAACTGGTGTATCTTGAGTAAGATCAAGTCCATGAAGTATAGAGACCAATTCTTCTGTATCATCCTCTTCCGGAATATTGAAAGAGTTGAAGAGGTTTCCATAGTTGAAAAACCAATCCGGACCCGTTCCTTGAGGAGGTTCCGTATACCTTAAACATTTCACCTCAAAATGTTCCTCAATCTGATTCGTTGATTTGTTAAAGACTCTTTTGTTCGGAGAGTTGACTGAATATCCAAGAAAAATCCCTTCAACAGCTTTATCACCAAACTTAGAGACCTTATCTTTTGTAATCATGATCATGCATGGACACCCAAATGGTTCTAGAAACTGAAGATTTGGCTTACGGTTATTGAAAAGTTCATAACACGTTTTGTTCCTTTTCTTAACCGTGAGCAGTCTGTTGAGAACATAACAGGCAGTATTAACTGCCTCAGCCCAGAAGATGATTGGTAACTTGGAGTCAGCTAACATAGTCCGAGCTGTCTCGATGATTGTCCTGTTCTTCCTTTCTGCAACTCCATTCTGTTGTGGAGTCCTCAGAGCACTAAATTGATGCTCAATACCTCTTGTAGCACAAAACAATTCGAGAGTTGAGTTCTTGAATTCAGTTCCATTGTCGCTTCGTATCCTTTTCACCTTCAAGTTGCACAGATTTGCCAACTTGTCCAACAAATACACCAGAATCTCAGGAGTTTCCCCCTTTGACGTCAAAAAGTAGACCCACGAAAACCTTGAGTAGTCATCAGTAACTACCAAGCAGTAAGACCGACCACCAATGCTCTTTGTAGAGATTGGACCAAAAAGATCCATATGCAGTAGTTCCAATGGAGCATTTATGGAATTCACCTGCTTAGACTTATGGGACTTCTTACGTAGCTTTCCTTTTTGGCAAGAGATACAGTCATCCTTTAGAGTGAATGACTGTTTTGGAACTCCTAGCACTAGGTCATTTTTAGTCAAGAAATTCATTTTTCGGAAATGAATGTGTCCCATTCGTCTGTGCCAAAGCAGTGAATCCTTTTCAGAAGCCTTAGAAAAGAGACACGTATACTCGTTCGAAGTCTCAACAGTTCTCATGTTCAAAATGTATGTGTCATTCTTTCTTGGTGCTCTCAGTAACACCCATTCTTCCGGAATGACATACCCAGGCTTCAGTATCACGCACTCTGTCTTTGTGAACGCAGTAGTATAATCCTTATCACAGACCTGTGAAACACTTAGCAAGTTGTGCGTAAGCTGTTCCACATAGTTCACATTTTCAAAACTAACATTGCCGTTAGTTAGCGTTCCTCTTCCAGAAATGGTTCCCCCAGTATCTCCAGCAAAAGCAACATATCCTCCTGCGTATGGTTTAATATCCACAAGAAGAGATACATCGCCTGTCATATGTCGCGAGCAGCCGCTATCTAAATACCATTCACTATTTTTAATACGTTCTGACTGCTGCAACACACAAACGAAAGGAGATTAGTGAGAAACGGTGACCCAAGCCTTTACACACTTAGGTCGACCGTGGTCATCAACAATAAGCACGTCAGATAGGATTTTATCTTTAAACAAATTAGAATTTTTATCTGATGTGTTATTGTTGACGACTGAAGAGTCAACATCAGACTCTTTTCGTTTCCAAACTTTAGAAGGTTCGGAATTGGTATTAGAAGTAATGTTGGGCTTTTGAATTGGCAAAGATTTTTGCTCAACATTACTTGGCTTTAAAACAGGCTTGGGAGAGTTTGAGTCACTCCTAGGAGGAGATTTTGAAAAAGAATTTCTATAAACAGATGTCCTAGGCATCTCTCTCCCATAGCGCTGATTTGACAGCTTTGGGCATTCACGAATTAAATGTCCTTGTTTCTTGCAGTAGAAACAAGAACGAGTCTCAACAAACGGTTGAGGCTGAGGAATTACCACAGGAGGTGGAGAAACATTTCTAGAACATGAACATTGCGTACACGTTTTAGAAAATGTTTGTTTTGGTTGAGAGGTTGAAGTTGATGGTTTATCATACGAAACATTTTCATTTACTAATTTTCTTTGCAAAATCTTTACAGGTGACTGTAAAGTTTGTTGTTTCGAGTTTAAAACCTTGGCTTTTCCTTTATTTGGTTGAACCTTAATTTCAGGTTCAACCTTTGAAATCACTTTTACAGGTTTAACTTCAACTTTCTTAACCTCAGGATACTCCTGATCCGTAATGTCCTCAATCTCAACAATCTCCTTAACACAGATTGGAGATTCATTCTTTAGCTTAACACTCTCCTAAACACTAACAGGAGATTCATTCACAGACTTAACAAACGTTGGCAAGGGATACTCTGGCCGCTTGGTTTTCTCCTTTGCCGGTTTGTTATGTTTGGTCTCTTTAGCATCTTTGGCTTTTATACCATAAAGCTTTGACCAATCAACTGGAATCTCTTCAAGGCCTTCCTTAACAGGCAGGGGACAGTGAGTAGTAGGAGGAGGGACTGAGTGATATCCCAATCCCTCATTCTTTTTCCCACTAGTTCCCTGCTTGCTAAGAATTTCATTAAAGACAACCGTTGAGGAATTTGAACCTAAGATTTTACTCTTATAATTCTCATACTCAGCTTTTAAATCTGTAAGTTCTTTCTTTAGTAGTTCAATTTCAACAAGATAGCTTTTAATGGCATCTTCTTGACTAAAAACCTTTGATTTATATTTCTGAGTATCTAACCGATGAGCCTCAAGATGTTTTTCATAAAGTTTCTCATTAGCTTTTAAAAAATTATTTGACTCAGTTAGTTTTTCATTCTTTTTCCTCAACTCTACGGTTTCATTCTGAAATGCCTTTAGAGATTCAGTTAACTTAATGCATGAGATACAATTTAATGGTTCATCAGGTACCTCATTCACGATGTGAGCCATCAAACACTGTTGGTATTGCTGGGAGACAGCCGTCCAATCTTGACTTGTGGGCTCGAAAACAATCAGGGCATTATCAGCAGGCCCTTTCTTAGTAACTTCCTTTTCTTTGGTCTTTTGAGGCGTAGAAGGTGTAATGAATCCTGAAGTTGGCATTTTGGGTTTCTCGCATTCCCTGGCGAAGTGACCTAAGTTTTGACAATTGTAACATCGGACCTTACTCTTGTTAAATCCGAAGCCAGTCTTTCCATCACCTTTCAAGCTTTTACGCCCTGTCCTCTGCAAGAACTTTTGAATTCTTCGGGTGATCATTGCCACATTCCAAGTTAGATCCATTTGCTCCAGATCATCTTCATCAAGCTGAGCATAGTCTTCCTTAGTCAACTCCAAAGTAAGATTCGGTTGAGTAACCAAATCCTTGTATGAGCTTAAGAAAGCTGTATAAATGGCAGCTTGCTCCTGAATAGCAGGTGAGACTTGAACCTGTTGTTGATTTGAAGAAGGTCCAGACATGAAAACAGAATGAATCCCATCGTAAGACGAAGAAGAGGTTGATGAAGCATTTGTATTTGTTACAAAGGCGACTCCAGATCCATAAGTCTTTCCAGAGTTAAGTTGAACACCATAGACACTAGGATTCTGAACAGCAGCACCAGACCTAGTTTCTTTCTTCTTAATCTCCATCGCGTGAGCTTGAAGATCCCCTATCAAAGTATCCAAAGACATGTTTGCAAGTTCTTCATTTTCTTTTAAAAATTGAACTTTAACATCCCAAGAACTCGGCAACACATCCAGTAGCTTCTTATTGACTTCAATTGCAGGAAAAGTATAACCCCCTTCAAACAACTCACCAACTAACCATGAGTACCTAGTGAATAAAGAAGTTGAGTCTTCATCAGGAAGGATGTCAAAGATATCGTACTGTTTCTTAATAAGTTCGAGCTTGGCTTCCTTATACTTATCATTTCCTCCACAACGAGTTTCAATTGCCTTCCATAAATCAAAGGCTGTTTCATGAGTTCTGAAAAGCCATAGAACATCCTTGGTTAAACACATTTTAATCATTGAAAATGACTTTCTCTCAGTATCAAAATCTTTCTTCTCTTCGGGAGACATTGCTTTATAAGTCTTAGCAGGACGAATACCACGGTATTCCCCTTCAGCTAATGGAGGTACATAACGCTCACGTAATGGTCCCCATAATTCTGGACAATGAAAATCAATATATTGCTCAACTCGGTCTCTCCAGTACACGTAATCCATGTCCGCAGTAAATAGTGGAGGCTTATTACTTGAACCTATGTCATTACTTTGTTTAATCATCTCCCTAAGTCCTCTAATATTTCCTTTATCAGCGGCCATTTTAATTGTCTAAACGAAAAAACAAGTCTTCTGATATTAGCGACGTAGAGGGTAACGTCGCACTAAGATTATGCGACGGCGAGAGTAACGTCGCAAAAAGCAAAGGATTCAATTAAGAATCTGAAATATGCGACGTTGAGCGTTACGTCGCAGAGGACATCGCAGAATCACACGGCGCCGCAACAAGACGTCGCAACACAGCGTCGCAGAGACTAATTAAAGTCAAAATAGCGACGTCGCAGATGACGTCGCAACGGTACGTCGCACAGATTAATTAAAGTCCAAATCCTTAACGTCGCAAGCGACGTCGCAGCTGATGTCGCAGGTAACGTCGCAAAACGCGAAAACCTGCGGCCAAAAACCCTAAAAACGAATTTTTAACCCAAAAACCAAAACCACGAATGAAGATCGACGAAAACCTTCAATAATCCCTGTAATATCGATCGAACACCTGTAAAAACACAAAAAACAAACGTAATAATCACAAAACAATATGAGAATCACGTCGTTTTATCCCGAACTCGATCCTAATCGCCAAAAACGAGCACTTTCTGCTCTGATACCAGTTGTTTGTCCCTAACCTTGGATCTATGCGAACCGAGTCACTCAATCGTTTGCGGAATCAACGATTAAGTTATAAACTAAACACACGAATAATCAATACGCAATGAATAAGAACCAAACGTTTGTATATTGAATTATAATCGATCAGATTACAGGGATTTCGACAAATGGTGTTTAGGGTTTCGTCAACCCTAAAACAGAAAACGTAAAACGTTTTTATACTAAAACTGAATCCTGCGACGTCACAAGCTACGTCGCAGGCCCAAGCCCATGCGACGTTCACAACGTCGCAGGCCCAAAACCTGACGTCGCACCTGCGACGTTACAGCCAACGTCGCAGGAGTCAGGAAACTCAAATCTAATTACAAACTACAAGCTAGACCAACTGACAGACACAAACATGTACTAACAGTCTGATTTTGAAGCAATGGAAATACTGTCTACCTATCGTATAGTACACTGTGAATTAATCAGGGATTTATTGGTTTGGGATTATAAAGTGAACGGGTTGTTTAGCTATCATAGATGGTTTACTGTAATACAAGCTTAGATATATTGAGTTCAGATGGCTGTAAAGTATGTAGCCCAGTTAAAGCCCTAATACGACTGAGTATCCGGTTTAACGTTGGAAACACCTATGGTGGAATACAAACACGTACAAACTACGGAAAGGTCAAAGGCTGTATACTGTGTTACATCCTGGCTGAGTCTGTGATCCAGGAAAGACTGTAATACGAGTGAATACACTATGTAACTGTGGAAAACTCTGTGGGTTGAAGACTGTATCACAGCCGAATATCTCTGAACTCAATCACAACCATTAATGTATTTGTTAATCAGTCACCACCTGTCTTAAATCTTAAAAGCCTCGCCTAGCTTAGATATCTTTGTCTGTGTTAAGAAAGATCAGTGGATAAATTGCGGACTGTCGCCTTATTCCTGCACCCCATCTGGAGGGTCACTTGGTCTCATCATAAGAGACAGTGAGGGGGGTTTCAAGACAGTCCGATCTGATCAGAATCTTGACAGCCTAGTACTCAGTGACATACTGGTTGGTTTATCTAATCAGTAGGGTACTAGTGTTTACAACACAAGGTATCTACGTGAACGCAAGACACAAATCTTAAAAGACGTTTTCAAATATAAAACCCCAATACAGCATCACCCCACGTAAAAGCTAACGAAGTCATAACAAACACAAGTCCCTCTATACTGATTCAACCTACTGCTTTTATTTACTGTTTTAATTAGTTTTTAAATTTTAATTATGGACCTAAGTAGAAAACCCCCACTAAAAACTATTTTCAAACCATCGCTAATTTGAACATTCGTCTCGACAAATCGTTTCACAATACGGTTAACTCTGTAGAACGACCCTAGGTCATACTTCAGCTATACAGCTCTAGTAGAACTTAGGTCCCCAGCAAAATATAAATTTTAAAACTTCCACCCCGTCGTGCTCTCGTCAGTAGCGACAACGACCGTGACTGCCGGCGGCGCGACAGGTAGCTTACAAGTTACAGTTACCGAAGAATTTAGTGGTATTCATGACACGTTTCATGTGTCACAGCTTCGGAAATGTCTGGTTGACGAAGCTTCTTATGTGGCTCTTCCCGAAATTCAATTGAATGACAACTTGAGTTACGTGGAAGAACCGGTTAAAATTCTCGATCAAAAAGATAAGCAGCTAAGGAATAAAACGGTTTCTATTGTCAAAGTGCAATGGCAGCACAGAAAGGGTTCAGAGTTTACTTGGGAACCCGAGGATTGGATGACGGTATTCTATCCTGCGGTGCACCAAGCGTGGTTCGTGAGGACACGGACAGAATAAGTGGGGGAGAATTGTAACACCCCAATTCTCGAGGTATTATTTCGTTGTATAAATAAATAGTCGTTTTAATTTATTTCGGCTATAAGTCTAATAAAATAATAGAAATCGTAAATGGTTTCTCAGTTCCAAACAATGGGAAATAAAGGGAAATAATTATATTACTTCCCAACTAAGGAAGTTAGTATGTACATATCTAAAATCATTCTATCTTATTCCAGAAACTCAATTCGTGAGAAACAAACCTCAGAAAGTTTACGACTTCATCAAATCATCCTCCCTAACTTCAATTCAAGTCCTAATCTTCAAGAAAATCACTTCTTTCTCCTTCCTTTCTTGATTGTAAGTATTACTCCTTCAATTTCTTAACCTAGAAATGGGAACTTTTAGGTTTTAGCTAAGGGTTTGTTAAATTAATAGATTTAATCCGAAATTAAACTTAGAAATTGGTTGAATTAGTGTTTATTAGTGTTATTATGATTGTTGGTAATCATAATACAACCTAAACATGTTGAAATCATTAGTTGTGTTATTGGGCAAAATTATGGTTTTTGCTAAAATTGTCTAAGTTGATGTTAATTAGCTTAGATCGTTACTAGTGATATTGTTAGAATATAAATATGTAGATTGAAACAAGAATTTGACTAGAAATCCATATAATCAAGGGTTTGTATTGATTATGCTTATAGAAGTAATTGGGTAGATTAGTTTGATTGAGATCAAACTTAGTTAAACCCAAAGTGGGGGAGTATGGTATTGGTTTCTAGTTAATCTTGATAATTAGCAAGTTCTAAATACTTGTTGTGTTATTATGTGTTATGTGTTTAGGTGATTAAAGGTGTGGAACCAATTGTGGTGAATTGTGCTTTAACTTCATCTAAACACCAAGGTGAGGGTTGTGGGGGTTAATTGGGTAATGGTCATGGGTTCCGGATTGCTTACGAGCAAGAGGTTCACATGATCAAGTAGTGTATTGTTGTTATTTATCGTTAATTATTGTTGATTAATTGATGATACTTGTGGATAATGTGGATTGAGCATCTTTGTGGAGGTTGCTAACTTGGTTAGTATAGAGTTGTTGTTGACTTAATTTCCATTTCGACTTGATTTGGTACTAAGTAATATTGGCCGCGGATCCGCATAGAGATTTGACCTCTACTTTGTGCTCAGTAGTTATTTGATTAAGATTGTGCGGTTAAAGTAATTTATTCTTACTTGGTATATGTTTTGGTGAATTACTTGATTAATTGCTCACGAGCTCACTAAGCATTGTGCTTATGGTTTAAGTATTTAATGTTGTAGGTGGTAAGTGAGCAATATGATGGAGGGCGATTAGAAGCTTATAGCGTGGATTTTAGCTTGCGGTTATGTGAGTAGCAAGCTTTCTCTTTTTGATTATCGTAATGTACTAGACTTGTATAAATCGCCCTTGAAACTAGTCTTTGAAGTAAATCATGGTTCGCCATGAAAACTTGTTGTTTTTTATAATAGTTGACTTTGTAAGTCAACAAATGTTGTAAAACATGTATATTGTGGGTTGGAAAGTAAATAACAAATACTAGTATTAAACTTGTGTTTGTTGAATGTTGAAAGTATTGAATGGTCAAATTGTGTTTTGGTCAAATTTTGGTAGTGAGGTATAACCAAATACTTTCATTGGTCAATTATGGGTTATAGTTGACTAGTGAATGAGTCAAAATAGTATTTGTTGATGAACAGGTTAAAAAGTGTCCAAACGGGTCACTAAATGCACCCACAAGCTAAGTTGTGTTCGGTTGAGGTTAGAGTTACTTTGTCGGTTCCTTTAACCTTGTTGTGATATGTTTGAAGTATGGTCAAAAGGTTCAGACCTCAACTCTTGTGGTTTGAAATCTTAGTTGTCATCAAAAAGTGACCAAAATGGCTTTAAAGTGGTTACACATTTAAATCTTGCGTTTTTGTGAAATTTGAGAAAGTGTAAAAAGGGAAATGTTCATTTTGATGATATAAAAGTGCTTGAAAAATTTCAAGGCCTAAGTCTTTACGGTTTAAAACTTATGCACGTTTGAATATCGAGTTTTTACGTGAAACATGCTTAAGTTCTGCAGGTCTGCAGAAAACCTGAACTACCTACCCAGGTAGTCCATTTTCTCTGTTTGCATTTACAGCACAAGCTGTAACCCGGCTGTTAAGTAGGTTACTCGGCGGGTACTAACCTGTTTTCTGCATTTTCATTTTAAGTCATAAACGAAAGATAAGAATATTAAACGAACCTAATGTGTTTCCAGATTGTTAAATAATGTTGTTAAAAATGTATTCGAGAAATATATATATATATATATATATATATATATATATATATATATATATATATATATATATAAACCAGGCGTTTCAGTCACACAATATAATCTATATTGAACTTGTGTTCTGATTAAATCGCTTTACCAATTTAATAAAATTTAAAACTGATCACTTACACTATCCATGTTCATACACAAGTATAGAAAAAAATCATTAACGACTTATAAGGTATCTTACCTAAGAAAATAGGACAGGTTGGCAATTTCGTATACCCTAACTGTGGGATGTTGGCTGCCTCAGATGAATCTGTATACTCCACTAATTGAGTGAATTCAATATGGAAAATCTCGGTCTGAAATTTCAACCCAGCAAAAATGTTAGCAATTTCAATACCAAAAAACACCAAATCAATAAAAAAACGTATCTTTTTATTTTCCTCTTTAACATCAATCACAAATAACACTAAATTATAATTGAATTAATCATTTTAATTACCTATAAATTTTTTATTGATACAAGAACCTTAGCCATTCCCTAAAGATAGGGTAAACAATGTATAATAGAAGTTTATAAAAAAGAATTAAAAGGATGTTTGGAAATCAAAAGGTGTAACAAGGTTTAGTATATCTAAATCTATTTAATATTATCTATCAAATCTAATTGTGACCAATAAAACAAACTGTAAATAACAAAATTAATTAATGAGATCAATAATAATAAAATTACTTAGAAGAAATACACCGCTTTTCACTATAACAAATATAAGATCCATCGGCAACTACTTGACTCGTAAACTTGATTAACACGCTATATCGATCTTCCACTGCATCATTCCTTCGAAAACCACAATTAATTAAATGCACTTACTTAAATCACAAATCCAAACCTGATATCACTCATTTTGTATATAGATAAATCTTTCGTGATATCATTGTTTTGCATTTATATATGAGTAAATGTCGAGAACTTTCGATACTTATTTTGTTTGGAAATTTATCTCAGGTCGAAACTCGGAAAAGTATGCTAAATGGTGGAATCTGGTGAAGTCTGGAGCTGATGTGAAAAATGGACTGATGTTGTACCATACCCATCTGGGTAAGGGTATTCACCCGTCCGGGTGAGGTGTCTAACCCAATCGGGTAATTCTACGCGTCCGGGTGTTTTAGTTCAAAATGGTTACAGACCTTGGCCCAAGTTGAAGCTGAAAGTATCGTGATCCCACCTGTCCGGGTATGGCCTCCCACCCGATCAGGTATGGCCTCCCACCCGATCGGGTATGGCAGCCTACCCGACCGGGTACGTTTGCTCACATGATCGGGTAATTTGGCGGAGCACTGTACATCTCTTTCGGCCTGGATATAGAGCTCGGATGTCTGAAGAATATTACATACGTGTGCGATGAAGGATGGAGAGGCAATTAATGCCAACCAATTTTTGGTCCAAAAGCACTTCCCGCTCAAGAAAAATCCAGTGGTCGGAGCAATTTGTGAGATGGGTTTTCATAACCCTAAATTTATCACCAGACCTTATCCATCAATATCCACCACTTTTCACTTGGGGGATATATCTCTCTCCATACACCACGACACCACTGCTACTTCACCACCACTTCATTTACTCTAAAAAATCTATGGTATTTTCACTTGGAAATTTGTGGGGAACAAGCTAGCAAGAATTTCACCAGGAACAATTACTTCAAATTGTGGTGTAATCATTTGGGTACAATTATAACTCTTTATTCAATTCAAGTAATTTATGGTTTCTTTAATTATTTGCAATTGTTTCTTGATAATTGATATGATGAGTGGCTAATTTCATTATTTACTTGTTTGGATGATTTAACTAGTGATTAGGGGTGATGTATTTTGGTGTTTGTGCTTAGCTCAACAAAATTTGTAGAACAAATTGGTGGTTTTAACTACATAATTATAGCGAATGTTTGTTGTGGAGTTAAAATGATTTAATTTGTATTTTCAAGTATAGTTGAACTTAGTTCATGAACATGATCTTTGATATTTGTTAAACAAAAAGAGCTAAACATATATGAGTAGATAATATGGCGAATGTCTTTCTTTTGGGTGAATTGTAAACCTATAACTCTGGCTCCTATGTTTAATCAATGAAACTTGTGTATTTGAGCTTTTGAACATTTATCTAACTAATTTGGTAGATTGCTAGTGAATATGGCGAACGTCTTTTATTCAGTAATTTACTATCAATTGTTTGTATTTGAATGGTTGAACAAATTTGCGGTTGTAACTTTGGAATAAGCTAGATACTTTAAGCTCAATTGTGCAAGTTGGTAACCATGACGAATGTCCGTTGCTTGATTAAATCATAGGGCCACAATTGAAGTTGAACATTAGGTGATGGCGAATGTTAAGCCTTTGTTTAAATAGAAATTTACCTTTGAATAATTAAAACCGGTTTTTAAGTCTTCACCCCGAAATCACTAGTGACCTAGTCCAAACAAGTATCGTTTTTACTATAAGAAAGTTTCAATCAATCACTCCGACTCTTAAGAGTCCACTTGCCTAGTTTTAATTTAAAGATTGTAGTTTTAAGCATCGTGACAACTCGGTCACAAAACCACACTTTTATTTTATTTTCTAAATTACTTACACTTAACTTAAAACATCTAAAACTGAGTTCCCTGTGTTCGAACCCGGACTTACCAAACTATACTACTACACGATAGGGTCTAGGGTATGATGTAACGCAAAAAGTCATGTTTTTACGTACATTATTCCGCACTTATTGGACTTATATTTGGTGAAAACATCTTAAAACAATCATTATTTACTAAAATTCACCAAAGCAGACCAATTATAGGTGTTGCTACAAAAGTCACTAAAAACATCCGATTTGCACGCAAAACAAGGCAAATTATGTCATCTTAAATATTCCCCTCTTGATTATCTTATAGAAGTAGATCTTAATCCATATTTTATTGTTCTATAGGAAATTACAAGATCGGAGGTGAAAGAATCAAGCAAAACAGATGAAAAATGAAGAAGATGTGTGGTTTGGAAGCCAACCGATCATCGTTCGAAGCACGCAAAAGATCTACAACTCCAAATTTGGTAAAATTAGTGTCATTAGAATCGTAACGAAAAGATGAATCTAACGGCGCAAGAATCAAGCAAATCGGGCTTCAAACGAAGAAGATACGAGCGAAACAAGCAACGAAACAGGAGCGCTGATCAAGCAACCAAATATTTGGCACTTGACCCCCCCTGCAAGTGCCATATACGGCCCATCAAGTCCCAATTATGGGAATTAAGCCTTGATATTTGGTACCCTCTTAGCCTTTGACCCCCCATGTGTTTGTGATTCACTAGTCGCACTTGGAAGCTGTGACACCCGGCGATTTAGGGTTACTGATTAACCTGCTAGAAACCCTAATTACGTGTGTTTAGTTTAGTATTAGGCTAAATACTTGTAATTATTTGTAACTATTTGTATATTTAAGTGAATATACACCCCCATAATTGTTTTACATTACGCTTACGTGATTAGTTGTAATTATGCTTACGCAATTTGGTGAAATTGTGCAAAACAACCGGACGGAGTCCGACACAGTATAAATACGGACGTTGGTGAAAAACTTTCTATAAATAACTTAAATCTATTTTTAGAAGTTATTATCATTATTTATTATTTTATTTAAAATAATATACGAAAAACCTAGGGGTTTTGGCTAAAACGTCTCAAACGCAACAGAAACGCGCGGAACGCGCCCGACAATCGAACGAAAACCAAAATATATTTTAAGAATTTAAAATATATCATTTAGAGTAAAACTTTCATTTAAAATATCTCATTTGATGTTAATAATGAAAAACGTCTAATAAAAACGTTACACGATTAAACCTCCGTAAAACGTGCACGCAAATCGAGGCCGATAAATTAACGGAACATTTTTATAAATGTTTTCAAGGATCTAGATAAAATATTTCAAGTGAAAATATTGGAATCTAAACCGTTACTTAAACGTGTGTATTAACCGTTTAACGTATAAATAAACGTCCAAACAATCGGGTAAACGAACGGGAAACGCAACGAATTAAATGGGAAATGAGAAAATGACCAAAATACCCCTGGGTAGGCCCCCCCATGGCCAGCCCCCTTTTCCCCTTCCCATGTGCAAGCACATGCTACTTGACCCCTTCCCCACTAAAAACCCATGCAAGCACATGCTAGGGGATCATTTCATACTTCACTCTTTTCTATTTTCTCTCTAATATCTCTCTAAGAACACTTCACTCTCTCTCTCTCTCTACAACTGAAAAATCAGTCATAATACCACCATACCATCACCCAAAAACCACCATACATCATCATCATCATCTAGCAAGGAGAACCAAGAGGAAGGAAGCAAGTTCATCTTCATCTTCTTCCTACTTTCACAATCTTCATTGTAAGGATACCAACACTTTCTCTCCCTAAAACTGATTCCATGTGGTTTATATACATGTTTTATAGTTCATCTAACTTGTTTATGTCCAAAATCCTTGTTAAAATACGTTTTTACCAAACATATACAAAAACACAGAATCTGTCCCAGAAAAACCAGTTTACAAAAACGAGCATATCTGGAGTTGTAGGAAGAATTAGACAACGAAAATTTTTTTTAAAAGTTGCGTATTGAAAAGATCTACAACTTTCGTGTTTTACACTTTTTCCAGATCCGTACGTATTTTTGGCTATAAACTGTTCTTTGAGTCTGGTCTGGAAGTTTTCGGAAAATGAGTACGGTTCATACGCGAATTTGTTTAATATGTAAATGGACACTATGGTTGCTGTAAAAATTATATGTTAGACTAGATACATACATGATCAGTTGGTAAAAATCTAAGACCCTAGTTTGGACCATAAGTGGTAGAAATAAAATGGCGAACCAAACCGACAAAAGTCGAAAAATATGAAATCTTGAAATCTTAGGTTGCATGTTAAGAACCAACACTTTGGGTGAACTCCGACACGAACCGATAAATTATTTTGACTCTATAAACTGATGTATGGGTTGGGTAAAAGTTTCGGGTCAAACCGAGTAGGTTTGACTAAGTCAACAAAAACGGCTCGGTGGCTAAAAACGACAAAACTTACTATTTTTGGAAAGTGGTAACAAAAATGTGTTAGGATGGCTTAATTATTGTCCTTGACCAGAAACGAGACTTGAAAAGTTTCCCAAATTAGAAACCGACACTTAATTTGGTAAGTGACTCTATAAATTGGTAAGTGACTCTATAAATCGGTAAGTGACTCTATCAATTGGTAAGTGACTCTATAAATCGGTAAGTGACTCTATAAATTGGTAAGTGACTCTATCAATTGGTAAGTGACTCTATAAATCAGTAAGTGACTCATAAATTGAGAAGTGACTCATAAAATCAGTAAGTGACTCATAAAATCAGTAAGTGACTCATAAATTGAGAAGTGACTCATAAAATCAGTAAGTGACTCATAAAATCAGTAAGTGACTCATAAAATCAGTAAGTGACTCATAAAATCAATAAGTGACTCATAGATTGAGAAGTGACTCATATATTGACCAGGTTTGACCAACCTTGACTAGTTTGACTAGGTTTGACCAACCTTGACTAGTTTGACCAGGTTTGACCAACCTTGACTAGTTTGACTAGGTTTGACCAACCTTGACTAGTTTGACTAGGTTTGACCAACCTTGACTAGTTTGACCAAGTTTGACCAACCTTGACTAGTTTGACCAAGTTTGACCAACCTTGACCAGTTTGACTAGGTTTGACCAATTTTGACCAGTTTGACCAACGAGTTGACCAACTTTGACCTACGGTTTAAGGCTTATACAAGCTAAAATAATCTATTTGCAACACACGATTTGTACTACTGAATAACATACAATAAAACAAACTTGATAATAATGTCTAAATGAATTATTATTACAAACTTTCACCAACGGGTCGTACACGCTCTTAATAAACAAACTTGAACAACTAATTTGGACATACTAGTTGATGAACTAGCTCTAGGTGGACATTAACCCTCCACCTACACGATTGGCTTAAGTGGACATTGACCCCCACTTATACAATCGCTATAGATGGTCTTATAAGACATCTACTTACACAACCTTATACGTTTAGGACGTTAGAAGGTTGCGCTTTGGACCTTGCTTGCTTATTTGATATTTGCTTGCTATTTGCTAATCTCAGGTGAGTTTCATAGCCCCTTTTTACTTGTTTTTGAACTGTTTTGGGGGAGAATACATACACATGCTTTTACAGATTTGTACTTAAACAGAAGCAGAAACTTTTACAGATTTTACTTATGATTGCTAGAAACAGAAACAGAAACTTAAACAGAAACAAAACATATACTTATTGCATGAGTAGCAGAACTAATCCACCAATAAGACCTCAATTTCATGGTTCGTTAATTTCATAAAGCGCGAATAATTGTGAATAGTACTATTGGGATTGACAATCCCGTCCGAGCTGGTCGCTCCAGCTAACCCACGGGCGCATAATTATTTGAATCAGGATGTGTCCCGGATTAGACACATAGAGGCAGCAGAATTTGTTAAAGCTTCGGATACATGAGCTCATGGCAATACTAAACAGGACTATAGTATACAATACTATAGTATACAGAATATTTATTATACAGAAACTTTGTTATGCAGAACTTGATTTAACACGGAAACTCTGTTTTACAAAACTCTATTTTACAAACAGAAAACCTTGTGTTTACATGAATTCCTTTACAGATTAAACCTATGAACTCACCAACTTTATGTTGACCCTTTTAGTATGTATTCTCAGGTTTACAGACGCAGTAGGACTACCCACAGGAAACAGGACAGTAGGATGCTTTTGGAAAGCATAGCTCGAGTCGCATATTTTCAAAAACAGGAGATTTAAATTGCATTATGACATTTTGTATCAACGATTATGTATTATAAATCTCTAGACTATGTTTGCGAACTTTAGAATCTTATGTAAACTTTTATTTATGGAATGTAACGTTTTCAAACGTCTCATATAGAGGTCGTTTGCTTTAATCTTTGTGTTGTGATATTTGATTTGGTCGTAGCCCCCAGGACACCTCATGTTTCCGCTGCCACGTGTTTTGGGGGTGCGACAGATTGGTATCAGAGCCTAAGGTTATAGCGAACTAGGATTGCATTAGTGACCTAGACTATAACCGTTAGGTTAGTATTCTTTGTTTAGTATGACTGGTTCAGCGATTGCATCATTTGAATTTAATTTAACATAGCCTGATCAACTATGTACAATTAAAGGAGATTCGATGTAAGAGCTGAAATGGTTATAGTGAATGAGAGTACAGTAGAAGACGTAGACCGAGGATAGAATGGGACCAACCTTTATATGTGCTTATGTGCTAGGCTTTTATGTGTATATATATGTATAACCTTACGTACACTAAACTTACTTGCCACCCTTTACGGACTCCCACAACTACGTCACCCGACATAGAAAACGAGACTCAACCCTTATATGCCACTGAGGAGACTTCCTCGGTACCGCTCGCCCAACCGATTCAGGCAACGATATAATCGAATAGGACTCACTTGAGGAGAATCCACCTAAGGATTCGCCACCCAAAATAAGTGACGCCTACTTCACCCTCTTCTTTCCGCTCATAACCAAATCGCTCGGGAACACGTAAAGAACTTCAACCGTACGATGCTTCGTCACTTCATACTCTTCATACCCACTTTTATCATAGACCCATGGAGCGCGCGTGCTACACACGACTAGAAGGGCAGACCTCCTCGAACTAGACCTTATCCTATTCACACTACCTACTCGAAATAATATCTCCAACACTTGGATGGATTCCAACGACTTAGCTATGACTCGGTTTATGACTTTAACTACTCTGGACACAAGCCTTGTAATCATTTTGAACGTGCACCTCAGTGTGGTTATAGAAATTTGCTTCCTTGTTTTACTTAATTATTTCGACGTGTCATAAACACCTGTTTTACTTTCCTTTATACACCTGCAATGACCTTAAATCCTACTCAACGACATCTTACGTGCCTCTCATTTTCTTACTTTTAGAATCATGGCACCAAAACGTCAAATGAGCTCCGCTGATATCGAAAGACTCGTCAATCAGAGGGTTCAAGCAGCCCTAGAAGCTGCCAGAAACAATCCCAATCCAAACCAAGGGAACCCTGGAGGGGCAGGCAACAACCCACCTGTGCCAAAGCCCTGCACTTACAAAGATTTCACAAATTGTGAACCCCTTAATTTCAAAGGAACCGAAGGAGCCGTCGGTCTCATGCGCTGGATTGAGAAAATGGAGTCCATTTTTCGAATAAGTAACTGCCAAGAGGAAAACAAAGTAAAATTCTCTACCTGCACACTAGCTGAGGGTGCACTCACTTTCTGGAACTCATACGCCCAAACCCATGGTATTGATGCTGCCTATCAAATATCCTGGGATAAACTCAAAAACCTGCTGAGGGAAGAATACTGTCCTCGTGAGCAACTCCAACAGCTCGAACAGGAATTCTGGAACCTCACAGTTCAAGGAAACGACATCACCAGCTACACAACCAGGTTCCACCAGCTTGCTCTTCTTTGCCCATCCATGGTGGACCCCGAATACAAACGTATCGAGAGATATATTTGGGGGCTACCTGACTCAATCCAAGGGAATGTCACCTCTTCCAAACCCGGGACCATCCAAAGTGCTGTCCGCATGGCACATGAACTCATGGCCCATATTGTCCGCCGAGAGACAACCACTGAGAAAGCCATCGGGGACAACAAAAGGAAATGGTCTGGCAACAACAACACCCAGCAACAGCAGCAAAACAAAAAGGCCGATACCGTGAAGGCCTATGCTACCGCATCTGAGGAAAAGAGTAGTTATGAAGGACGCAGGCCCTACTGCCCTAACTGTAATCGTCATCACGAGGGCCACTGTGGTACACCTTGTGGGAAATGCAAGATTGTTGGACATCAGGCTAAAGATTGCAAGTTTCCCACCACAGCCACCAACTCTAATGCACCAAGAGCTTGTTTCGAGTGTGGCGACACAGGGCATTTCATGAGAGATTGTCCACAACGTAAAAACAGAAATAACAACCGAAACAACAACGCGTGACTGGACCCATAACTTTGTTACGGGTACGTTACCACTCAATAACTTGTCTATTTTGATCTTATTCGGTACTAAATTACGTGATCACGCCCCACAGACTTAGAAGCTAAGAATAACGCAGAAATAATAGATTGATTTTAACCGTGAAATCTTAATTCAGAACCTCATTTCGAATTCCATTTCCTTTCTGGATGCCGTCTAAGGATCTCAGCCGAATAGTTGCCATGAGAAACCTATTGTATTCTTACTGTTACCAGTAGAACATCGATCTAACGAGGGGAGAAAAGATAAAACAAGAATTATTTCGCTAAGAAACTTACAGAAACCTTACAACAGAAAACCAGGAACTTAGACCCTGATGGCTTACCCATCAACCAGGCCCGGTGAATCTCAAGACGAGGTCCGAATTCACTTGTAAATAAGAAACTCAGATACACTAGAACCACCCACTTACTCACAGTCCCCACATAGACCGTAACTAAAAACTAATTTTGGGACGAAATTCTCCTAACAGGGGGAGAATGTGACACCCGGCGATTTAGGGTTACTGATTAACCTGCTAGAAACCCTAATTACGTGTGTTTAGTTTAGTATTAGGCTAAATACTTGTAATTATTTGTAACTATTTGTATATTTAAGTGAATATACACCCCCGTAATTGTTTTACATTACGCTTACGTGATTAGTTGTAATTATGCTTACGCAATTTGGTGAAATTGTGCAAAACAACCGGACGGAGTCTGACACAGTATAAATACGGACGTTGGTGAAAAACTTTCTATAAATAACTTAAATCTATTTTTAGAAGTTATTATCATTATTTATTATTTTATTTAAAATAATATACGAAAAACCTAGGCGTTTTGGCTAAAACGTCTCAAACGCAACAGAAACGCGCGGAACGCGCCCGACAATCGAACGAAAACCAAAATATATTTTAAGAATTTAAAATATATCATTTAGAGTAAAACTTTCATTTAAAATATCTCATTTGATGTTAATAATGAAAAACGTCTAATAAAAACGTTACGCGATTAAACCTCCGTAAAACGTGCATGCAAATCGAGGCCGATAAATTAACGGAACATTTTTATAAATGTTTTCAAGGATCTAGATAAAATATTTCAAGTGAAAATATTGGAATCTAAACCGTTACTTAAACGTGTGTATTAACCGTTTAACGTATAAATAAACGTCCAAACAATCGGGTAAACGAACGGGAAACGCAACGAATTAAATGGGAAATGAGAAAATGACCAAAATACCCCTGGGTAGGCCCCCCCATGGCCAGCCCCCTTTTCCCCTTCCCATGTGCAAGCACATGCTACTTGACCCCTTCCCCACTAAAAACCCATGCAAGCACATGCTAGGGGATCATTTCATACTTCACTCTTTTCTATTTTCTCTCTAATATCTCTCTAAGAACACTTCACTCTCTCTCTCTCTACAACTGAAAAATCAGTCATAATACCACCATACCATCACCCAAAAACCACCATACATCATCATCATCATCTAGCAAGGAGAACCAAGAGGAAGGAAGCAAGTTCATCTTCATCTTCTTCCTACTTTCACAATCTTCATTGTAAGGATACCAACACTTTCTCTCCCTAAAACTGATTCCATATGGTTTATATACATGTTTTATAGTTCATCTAACTTGTTTATGTCCAAAATCCTTGTTAAAATACGTTTTTACCAAACATATACAAAAACACAGAATCTGTCCCAGAAAAATCAGTTTACAAAAACGAGCATATCTGGAGTTGTAGGAAGAATTAGACAACGAATTTTTTTTTAAAAGTTGCGTATTGAAAAGATCTACAACTTTCGTGTTTTACACTTTTTCCAGATCCGTACGTATTTTTGGCTATAAACTGTTCTTTGAGTCTGGTCTGGAAGTTTTCGGAAAATGAGTACGGTTCATACACGAATTTGTTTAATATGTAAATGGACACTATGGTTGCTGTAAAAATTATATGTTAGACTAGATACATACATGATCAGTTGGTAAAAATCTAAGACCCTAGTTTGGACCATAAGTGGTAGAAATAAAATGGCGAACCAAACCGACAAAAGTCGAAAAATATGAAATCTTGAAATCTTAGGTTGCATGTTAAGAACCAACACTTTGGGTGAACTCCGACACGAACCGATAAATTATTTTGACTCTATAAACTGATGTATGGGTTGGGTAAAAGTTTCGGGTCAAACCGAGTAGGTTTGACTAAGTCAACAAAAACGGCTCGGTGGCTAAAAACGACAAAACTTACTATTTTTGGAAAGTGGTAACAAAAATGTGTTAGGATGGCTTAATTATTGTCCTTGACCAGAAACGAGACTTGAAAAGTTTCCCAAATTAGAAACCGACACTTAATTTGGTAAGTGACTCTATAAATTGGTAAGTGACTCTATAAATCGGTAAGTGACTCTATCAATTGGTAAGTGACTCTATAAATCGGTAAGTGACTCTATAAATTGGTAAGTGACTCTATCAATTGGTAAGTGACTCTATAAATCAGTAAGTGACTCATAAATTGAGAAGTGACTCATAAAATCAGTAAGTGACTCATAAAATCAGTAAGTGACTCATAAATTGAGAAGTGACTCATAAAATCAGTAAGTGACTCATAAAATCAGTAAGTGACTCATAAATTGAGAAGTGACTCATAAAATCAGTAAGTGACTCATAAAATCAATAAGTGACTCATAGATTGAGAAGTGACTCATATATTGACCAGGTTTGACCAACCTTGACTAGTTTGACTAGGTTTGACCAACCTTGACTAGTTTGACCAGGTTTGACCAACCTTGACTAGTTTGACTAGGTTTGACCAACCTTGACTAGTTTGACTAGGTTTGACCAACCTTGACTAGTTTGACCAAGTTTGACCAACCTTGACTAGTTTGACCAAGTTTGACCAACCTTGACCAGTTTGACTAGGTTTGACCAATTTTGACCAGTTTGACCAACGAGTTGACCAACTTTGACCTACGGTTTAAGGCTTATACAAGCTAAAATAATCTATTTGCAACACACGATTTGTACTACTGAATAACATACAATAAAACAAACTTGATAATAATGTCTAAATGAATTATTATTACAAACTTTCACCAACGGGTCGTACACGCTCTTAATAAACAAACTTGAACAACTAATTTGGACATACTAGTTGATGAACTAGCTCTAGGTGGACATTAACCCTCCACCTACACGATTGGCTTAAGTGGACATTGACCCCCACTTATACAATCGCTATAGATGGTCTTATAAGACATCTACTTACACAACCTTATACGTTTAGGACGTTAGAAGGTTGCGCTTTGGACCTTGCTTGCTTATTTGATATTTGCTTGCTATTTGCTAATCTCAGGTGAGTTTCATAGCCCCTTTTTACTTGTTTTTGAACTGTTTTGGGGGAGAATACATACACATGCTTTTACAGATTTGTACTTAAACAGAAGCAGAAACTTTTACAGATTTTACTTATGATTGCTAGAAACAGAAACAGAAACTTAAACAGAAACAAAACATATACTTATTGCATGAGTAGCAGAACTAATCCACCAATAAGACCTCAATTTCATGGTTCGTTAATTTCATAAAGCGCGAATAATTGTGAATAGTACTATTGGGATTGACAATCCCGTCCGAGCTGGTCGCTCCAGCTAACCCACGGGCGCATAATTATTTGAATCAGGATGTGTCCCGGATTAGACACATAGAGGCAGCAGAATTTGTTAAAGCTTCGGATACATGAGCTCATGGCAATACTAAACAGGACTATAGTATACAATACTATAGTATACAGAATATTTATTATACAGAAACTTTGTTATGCAGAACTTGATTTAACACGGAAACTCTGTTTTACAAAACTCTATTTTACAAACAGAAAACCTTGTGTTTACATGAATTCCTTTACAGATTAAACCTATGAACTCACCAACTTTATGTTGACCCTTTTAGTATGTATTCTCAGGTTTACAGACGCAGTAGGACTACCCACAGGAAACAGGACAGTAGGATGCTTTTGGAAAGCATAGCTCGAGTCGCATATTTTCAAAAACAGGAGATTTAAATTGCATTATGACATTTTGTATCAACGATTATGTATTATAAATCTCTAGACTATGTTTGCGAACTTTAGAATCTTATGTAAACTTTTATTTATGGAATGTAACGTTTTCAAACGTCTCATATAGAGGTCGTTTGCTTTAATCTTTGTGTTGTGATATTTGATTTGGTCGTAGCCCCCAGGACACCTCATGTTTCCGCTGCCACGTGTTTTGAGGGTGCGACAGAAGCTTTTACTCTTTGCTTTGTGACTTGTACCAAACCCTAACCTCCTCACCTATAAATACCCACCTCCTCTCCTCATTTTTACACACACCTTCACCTCTCATTATCTCCCTCTCTCTCTCTAGTTAGTTTAGTTAGTTTATTTGTTAGTTTTAGGTTAGTTTTAAGTTAGCTCTTGGTTAATATTTAACCAAGACTAACGGAGGGTAGTTTTTGTAATAGTGTTGAAGTCTTGGAGGATCTCCTTTGTAATATTGTTCGGGATATTTCGGAGCTCTGTCCGTGTAATCTTTCAGCATCTATTTAATCTACGCATTACTTACGGTTATTTCTATCCTTATCTTTCATAATGTTGCATGCTATTGTTATGTTAGATCTAGGATACATTGTCATGATTCGTGAGTAGATTAGCTATTGTGTTTGTTGTGATGTAGTTAGCTTGTTAAATATTTGGGGTGATGCTATTTTAATATACGATTAAAAACTTGTGGTACTGTTTAACTATACATTTATGATTTTAAACTAAACTATCGCCTTTCCTCCAATAAACGTGGTTAGAACCTTTATGACAAGGGAGTAGCTAACCATTGATCAAACGGTCACTACCTATCTATGTTTTCCAAAATAAACTTGGTCTAATTTCGAAGCTTTAGAAATACTTCTTAACTTATCGTATAGTACACCATGAATTAATCAGGGATTTATTGGGTGGGATTTATTAAGTGAACGGGTTGTTTAGCTATCATAGATGGTTTTACTGTAATACAAGCTTAGATATATTGAGATCAGATGGCCGTAAAGTATGTAATACAGGAAACGCCGTAAAATGACTGAGTATCCGGTATAGCGTTGGAAACACCTCTGGTGGTGTACAAACACGTGGAAGCCATGGAAAGGTCGTAGGTTGTACACTGTATTGCATCCTGGCATAGTCTGAGATCCAGGAAAGACCGTAATACGGGTGAATACACTGTATAGCGTTGGAAACACCTCAGTTGGAGTACAAATACGTGGAAGCTGTGGAAAACCCTGTTGGTTGAAGACTGTATCACAACCGAACATCTCTGAACTCAATCACAACCATTAATGTATAAGTTAGCAATCACCACCTGTCTTAATCTTAAATGCCTTGCCCAGCTTAGAGACCTATGCAGTGTTAAAGAAAGGTCAGTGGATAAATTGCGGACTGTCGCCCGTTTCCTGCACCCCATCTAGAGGGTCACTTATTCTCATTTAGAGACAGTGTGGAGGGTTTCAAGGCAGTCCGATCTGATCATACTCTCAATAACCTAGTACTCAGTGACATACCGATCGGTTCACCTGATTGGTAGGGTGCTAATGTTTACACTCATAGGAATCTAAGTGAAAGCAAGACACAAACCTTTAAAAAGACGTTTTCAAAATATTAAAACCCTAATACTGCATCATCCCACGTATAAGCTAACGAAGTCATAACAAGCACTCTCCTCCTTAACTGATTTAAACCTACATTTTATTTCCTGCTTTATTTAGTTTAATTTTAATTAGGACCTAAGTATAAAACCCCCACTCAAAAGTATTTTAAAAACCCATCGCTAAATTGCACTGTTCGTCTCGACAAATCGTTTCACAATACGATCAACTCTTCAGAACAACCCTAGGTCATACTACTGCTATACAGCTTTAGTAAACTTAGGTCCCCAGCAAAATATAAATTTTTAAAACTTACCTCACCCCGTCGTGCTGCTGCCCGTTGCGAAAACGAACGTACCGGTGCATTCTCGACTAGTGTTTGGTGCCGCTGCCGGGGAAGTTGATCGTAAGACTCTGAGGCGTCCCGACGAACTTTCTATTTAGTGATACCTGTAGTTTAGATCTCTCTCTCGTAACCACCAAAAATTCCTTCCCACAACACACAACGATATTCGACCCGATTATCCGGATCTGAACCTCTCATTTTTGTACCCGATCCTGAGTCGATTATCCGTACCATCCGTAAAGAAAGACGTTCCCGTTTTCCACAAATGGTCGTTCGTGTTACTCTCGCTGACAGCACCAAACCATCAATCGAAGGATGAGGTGGACCGATCAGCTACCCTGAGATAGACGGAGCATCTTTCGAACTCAAATACAACACCATTCAACTCATCAAAGACCAATGTCAATTCCATGGTCTACCCCATGAGGATCCTAATGCCCACATTGACAAATTCATTCACGTCTCCAACTCGTATAAGCAGAACGGGGTTGATCAGAATATAGTCCACTTATACTTGTTCCCCTACTCTCTCGCTTCTCGTGCTCTTTCTTGGTTTGAGAAACTTGAGACCAGCTCAATCACCTCATGGACGGATATGGGTAACAAGTTTCTTGCAAAATACTTTCCTCCATCCAAACAGACCAAAGCTAAGAATGACATCGCAAACTTCAAACAAGTTCACGGTGAATCAATCTACTCAGCATGGGAGCGATTCAAGAGTTTACTGAGGAAATTTCGAGACCATCAAATGACAAAGACTGAAAAACTGTACACGTTCTATAACGGTCTTGACCCAAATCATCGCATCACTCTTGACGCTGCTGCTCAAGGAAGTATTATGCTACGCACCGCAGATGAGGCTTGGGAATTGATCGAAAATATGACGATGCACCATCATGACTGGAATACCGATGAAAAATTACCGATGGCAGTCTCCAATCCAGCACAAACTGAGATGGTCAAATGTATGGCAGAACAGATCGCAATCCTAACGAGACAAATCGGAGAGATGAAACATCAACCTCAGCAGGTCCACCAAATTCAATCCTTTCAGGATCATACCAACCCATATCAGGTTGCGTACGAGGACCCTGCCATCTATTAAGCCCAAAATCATCCACCTGGATTTGCTCAAACCTCTCCAGTAACTAGACCTATCCAATACCCTTTTTACCCACAACAACCCCAACTTACCTACAACCAACCATTCTCACCCAACAGACCTTCACCTGGCACAATCCAACCTCATGAACCTGCTACACCAGTCACTAGTTCAAACGACACCCTTATACAACTCATTCAAGGGGTTATTGCTAGGCAAGACCAGGCTAACCTCCTCCTAACGAACCGTCTGAATAGCCTTGAGACTCAAATTGGTAAGATAGCTCAAGGATCTCTTCTGAGCAACACCGTTTACAATCCCCACATTGCGGAAGCTAAGACTTTGAACTCCACGGATACTCAGAGGGCACCGAGCCACTCTAATGTTTCTTCTCCGGTGAAGAACCCTACTCCTGTCCCGATGACAGTTGAGACTCAATCCATGCCTACCCCAACTCAAGAAGTTCGAGTCCCCTTCCCAAATCGTATCGGAAAAAGGTTTAACGCCAAATCTTTCAAACTCGACAGAAAATTCTTAGACACTGTTGTGGGTAGAATTTTCACTGACTATGCAGGATCCCGGATCAGCTATTGTACTGGTAACTTGTAAGGATCCTGGAGTGGTTTTGGATAATTTGCATGCAGGATACTGAGCTTATAATCAGGATAAGGAAAGGTATGATCCTGACTTGTTACATTATGCAGGATCCTCAGGTATGACTATATTATCCTTAAGATTATGTTGAAACAGGGATAACAGTTATATGACTTTACTACTAAGATCCTTATATTTCAGAATCCGGATAGGGATATTATCCTATTTTGCAGGATCATTAGTGCTGTATTATCCTGAGAGAAATCAAGATTGGGATAATACAACATATTGAACTTAATACTGTTTTATTTATCTTATAATATATGCTTATTATAAGGATCCCAGATATCATATATCTCGGGATCCCTTTGCTACTAATATTTCCGCATGTTTATTTCTATTTTGACTAGGTCATGAAGACGTGTGGAAGTAGTTCCGATTTCCTTGGATCGTATATTGCTTGAAGAATATTTGTATTACAAGGAAGGGAGTCAACACGTGCGTATTACTTGGTCAAGTGAACATTGGAGACGCTCCACCATATCTCGGGGATGATCCCGGATATTTCGGAATTATAGTTTAGTTGCTGTAGTATATATACGAGGCTTGAATGATCGATTAGGTTAAATTATGCTCACTACTTACACTTGAATCACTCTCTGCAATACTCCAACACTTACATACTTCACCGATTAAACATTTAGACGATCATCCTTGTGCTCTTTAGTTTGTAATTTGTTTTATTTTCAATAAGATAAACATAAGGCAAGGATCGATTGATCCTTCCCGAGGTTTTATGCCGACGATCTTATAAAGATCAAGGGTTTTCCTCGTACATCTTCGTGTTCTTGCATTTTCATTTGATTACTTATTTTGTTTATCAATTTCTAGCTTACAAACTGCATTATCCCGGAATTATCCTGGATTATACTTGATTTTTGCGTTCATAAAACACTTGTTAGCACAAATTGTCGTTCATAAAGCATTTGGTAACATTTTAAACAAAGACTTGCATTCACATTTTGAAACATAAGGTTTTCTGTCTAAAAGTAGCATTTATTGTTAATTTATCTTGAAAATCAATACACACACTACCTCACAAACTAAATTTGATCACTTAATTGCCTTGGGTAATTTTTGACCAAAACAATTTGGCGCCCACCGTGGGGCAAGTGGTGTTTTTCATAATCAAATTCTTGTTAAAAGCTTTGATCAATCACTTTTTTCAAAAGTTTTTGTTAAGAATGTCGACTCAAGGATGATCTACGTCTTCTGCCACACCATCATCCACTTCTACCGTGACTAGCTTACCACTACCTCCACCCGTTTTTTCATCAAGACCAAGGCTTGAACATGCTTATCCAAGGACAATTTCTGCCATACCTGCTTATACGGGATCAGGTTCGATCGACAATGATCCTGTTATTATCTCTAACCGTGATATTATGTCTATGTTTTCAGAAGTAAGGGAACAGATGGAAAGAATGGAAAGGAGTAACGCATCACTCAGAAGAGATGTGGAAAGTATGAGACCTAGAGAAGATGTCCCTGCTACTCGTGTTACTACTCCCATTCGAAGCAGGATCCTGGATTTCAATACTCCTTCATCAAATTATTCTGGAGATTTCATATCCATGCAAGGGAGTGTCGGGATCCCGGGATCCACATACGCTACCGGAATTTCTACATCCAGAGATCCTGGTCAAGCATCGGGATCCCTGCCAAGAGCAACAAATGGTGGTAATGTATCCTCTGGTTATTCTTTTGGCACTAACATTTTGCAGGATCCTGGTGTGAGTCCTACTATGGCAAAGGAACTGCAAAAACTTAAGGATATGATATCAAGTGTCCCTGGTGTAGTACAACCTATCCCGGAAGCAGCCCCAACTACTCATAGGATCTCGAGATTTGCACCACCAATATGTGATGCCGAGATCCCGAAGAGATTCCAGACTCCAAGCATGAAGCTATACGACGGAACTACGGATCCTGAAGAACATATAGCACAATACAGAGAGAGGATGGAAATCATTCCTATCCCAGTAGATCTCAAACAAGCTTGCTTATGCAAAGGATTTGGATCCACTCTCACAGGATCAGCCTTTAAATGGCTACTTAATGTTCCAGCATATTCAATTACTTCTTTTGCTCATTTGGTTAATCTTTTCAATAACCAATTTTCTTGCAGTAGGACCTTTGAAAGACTAAGCACTGATTTGTATAGGGTTGTTCAAAGGAATAATGAAACCCTTCGAGATTTTGTAGGAAGATTTGGCAGGGAATCTTTGGATATCCCGAATTTGGATTTGGCAACTGCTGTTCAAGCATTCAAAATGGGGATCAAGAGGGATTCCCCCTTCTACGAAGTTCTTGTGATGAATCCTTGCAGAAGCCTGGATGAAGTCAGAAATAGGGCTTTGAGATTCATACGACTGGAAGAGGATGCAATGATCCAGAAAAGGCTAGAGATCCCTTCAACATATGATAAACCTAACAGGAAGACAACATCATCCTCATTCAGATCAAACATGAACAAGCCGTATTCCAGAAATGAGGATCGCAGGGTTAACATCATAGATGAGGATGATGAAGATTGTCCTAAACTAAATGATTATTTTTTTGCAGTTGATACTACAAGGATCCTCTATGCATTGCAGAATCTTGGAGATAAAGCTAGATGGTCAAAAAAGAATGAAAGGAGCACGGGATGGAAAGATAAGTCCAAATGGTGTGCTTTCCATGAAGATTTTGGCCATATAACCGAAGATTGCATAGCTTTGAGGAAAGAAATAAGCCATCTACTCAGCAAGGGTTATTTGAAAGAACTCTTTGGCAAAAAGAAGGATCAGACCAGAGATCAACACAATTCCAGGGATCCCGAGATCCAGGATCATACCAAGATCCCACAGAGAGTAGGATCACCTCCCTCTAATGCCAAGGTAATTAACTTTATATCTGGTGGTTCTGACATCTGTGGTACGTCTTATTCTGCAGCAAAGAGACATGCAAAGGAATCTAAGACGGAAAGACAAGATAAGCCAGTAAGATCTATGACTTTGAAAGATGAAAAGCTGGTGACTTTCGGAGAAGATGACAAGGAGAATATTCAGGATCCTCACCATGATGGTCTTATCATCACATTGTATGTAGCCAATCACTTTGTATGCAAGATCCTGATTGATGATTGCAGTTCTGTAAGTCCCTAGTTCTTAGGATCGATAACTTCGTTATCTGTAGTATTAAGGTGGAGAATCCCTCAATACGATGTTATCTTACTAACAACGAATAAGTTCGCCTTTATAGGAGTAATAAATAATATGCTTTGCTTTAATCTTTAAACAATCAAAGCCTAGCCGTTAGTCGTTAGGTTTTTCTCTGGTAAAACTGAAATCGCAGGTCTTCAAATCGGAATAGCAAAAGTTGTGAAACGAATTGACCTAATTATGTATTTATATGAATCTGCTCGACTCGACTCGCAGCCCGATGGGCTCTGCGAGTCGACTGACTTCGCAGCCCAGAACCAAACCCAATATCAGCTCGGTTCGTGGCTTCCTAAGCGAGCCCAGATCTCGACTCGTAGAACCCAATCCTGCGACTTGAGATCTCATCTCGCAGACAGACTTTAGTTTGCATTTTCATTCTCGATATTCGTCTAACACTTTATCTTACTAATATATTTAACGAATATTAGCAACAAACTAATATCATGTTTTTCATTACAATTCAAAATCAATTGTACACACTTGATTACAATAATCACTAGTACTATTACAAGCTAGATCTGTTGTCACAAATACATGTCCCAACAGACTCCCCCTTGACAATAGCTCTAGCGTCTATGCTATTATGTCTTCAAGTTGTCTTTGATCTTTACTTGTAAATCTTACTTCCAGCATAAATCTTCAATTTGATACAAGTCTTAACCATCATTTGATAATCACGTGCTAAATCACCCCATGCTTCTGTCGTTAAGATTCTATTTTCATTCAACTTTATCAAATCTTTCTTCGACATGTTCATTAGGTGTCGATGGTCATAAACTCTGATGATTTCTCTTTCACCACCTTCAACCTCATCATCAGCTTCAACCATGACAGCTTCTCCAGTTCCTGAATCCACGTACCAACTCTTCATATTTCCCAGAATATCTTGTGGCATTGTCTTCAGTGGAATTTGCTGAACACACATGACAGCTGGATAAACCTTCTTTCTCCTTTTTCTTCCAGTCCTTTGACTTCGTTCCTTCAATTTGATTGTCTTCCTTTCCTTGGCTTAATCTTATCAAACTTCTTTGTTCTAACCTCAGTTCTGATTATTCTTTCAACATAATTAGCATAATCATCATCACTCGGGTTATTCAACTCTAATCTAGCCAAGTCCATAATTTCAAATCTTGGTAACAAACTAAATACTGCAAGCTTTTTCTCAAAATATTGAACTCCGTCAAACCTTTGGATAGCGAAAAGCTTCAGTTCAGAGTCAAAGTACCATCCAACAATCCCTCTTTTAGGTTCTCGTTTCCCAGTTATATCAACTTCAGAAACTCCAACCTCCTTCTTCTGTTTTGGAAGTTTCCTAAGAAAAACAGCTGGATTCTTGGTAGGAATCAAAATTTCATCATCTTCAGAATCGGTTGAGTCATCGATTTCTTCATCTACATCAACAACTGTTGGACCTTGATCATCTTCAATAAATACTTCTGTCCTAGATGGGCTCACATGGTGTTCATCAATATTTGCATCTGGATCTACACCAATGTCTTGCACATTCTCAGGTACAGCAGTTCAATCTTCAGGTAGTAAAAATTCTCCTTCTTCAAGATCAAAATCAATTTCTTCATCGATTTCATCAAGAAGATCACTTCCAGAGTCACTCAATTCTAGCATTTCCATACCTACACAAATCAAATTAATAATATAAATTCTTTCATTGATTTCCCTGAATCAATCTAAGAATCTCTTTATTTATCTCAATTGTGTGATATAACCATATTATATAACTTATAAAATTTTATTGATTACCCTGAATCAACCAAAAATTCTTAAGTCTTATTAAGATACTTAACAAATATTAATTAAATTTAAATTCTAATGCATTTTGAATAATCACCAAGCATTTAAATTTACTATTTATTATCTTATATAAATTCTAAGATTTAATTGAACTATCAATCTAACTTTTAAATTATATATCATTTGTCTAGAAAAAATATTACATATTTAACTTGTCAGTTATAAAAACTCTCAAGTCTAAAATGTCTAAGTTAAAATAAATTTTGACCGCTGATATAAATCAGAACACGCCGCATGACTACTCAATGAGTCGGAAGACTTCCGATCACTAATTTATTTAACTTTTCATAAACAACTAACTTAAATAATTTCTAATATATTTAACTTGTAATAATAATCTCAAGCCGAATATATTACCAAAATATTAAGTTACAATTACTCAGTTACAATTATAATGTACAATCATAATTCAACTAAATTCTAAGTACAAATGTCTACATAAGTCTAAGCTGTCTTACCAGCTTCACCTGTACCAGTAGCACTTGTACCAACACCATCACCAGCAGACGCAGACTCCCCCTGAGTAGTAGCTCGCTCACCAGTCTTTGAAGGACCAGTCGGCTCACTCTCTTTCTGTGTACTGGGATCATCATCTTTATCTCGTCTCTGCTTCTTCCTTAGCTCATCTTCTCTGCACTCCTCATGATATGCCAGAATCTTCCCCTGAGACGGCTTATCCTTTGTCAACTCTAGCACTAAACGCTCAAGTCGATCAAGCTTTCTCCGGTTATCCTCAGCATCTCTAAGCAACATCGTGTGTGCTTTCAGCAGAGCAGTATAAGCCATACCTTGCTCGGTAAACTCCTTGGCAAGGATAACATTATGAGATTCAAGAGATTGAACTCGAGATTCCAAGGTAGAAATCCGTTCAGAAGCTTTCACTGGCGGTGTCGTATGTTGTGTAGGTTGCGCAGAAGCATATTGTCCCGCTTGATGGACCATCTTATCAAACGCATCACTCAACATACCAGCTGCAATACGAGCTGCCTTGTTTGTTGTAAACCGACCAGTCATACCAGACACCTATATACAACTTAAATTAGTAACAGTAACAGAATTAACTGTCTCAATCTCTAATTAAGATTTACTGCATCAACAATACTCATATCTCTAACCTGCTCTGAGGTTTCAGATATTCGAGCAGTCGGTCGTTGCGTCGTAGGTTTTGACCTAGCAGGCTGTCGTTCCCTAGTAACTGTTATAGAAAAGATCTATCTTAGTCTCTATGTCAAAATTTACAACCTACTATTAGTAATAAAATAAATAACCTGGCATGTTTCCAATCGAAAGCTCAGGTGCAGATGTCCTAACACGCTTACGACGTGTAGTCCTAAGAGGTTGAACCTCTTCATCATCATCCTCATCCACTAGCTTTCTCTTACCTTTCCCAGTCGGTTCTAAAACCCTCAGCGCATCATCATCTGGTGTTTCCTCAGAATCTGAATCAGATGCCGTATCACCATCTTTCCTAAAAGGAACAGATGGACCAGTACCTCTCTGATCTTGTGTACCCTCAGGTTGAATAACCTCTAGGTCAACAACTTCAGTATCCTATTCATGAGTAAGCACATATAATGATAAGGAAGATAGTAAATTAACAATTGAATTATAATATATAACAAATATTACCTTAAATTGTTCAATTGCAACCAAAACTGGATCATGAGCGTCATCGTTCTGTACTAAGACCTCATGTAGAACCTCAGCAGCTAGCTCAGGTATTATCTGCTCCCCTTGTTGTGCAGCCTGATGTATAACATCTTCAATGAGCTCTTGTTGCTCAGCTGTTTGTGGAACTTGAGCTGGAGGTTGTTGTTGAGCTTGCTGTTGCTGTTGAGCTTGAGCTTGAGGTTGAGCTCCGGCATCCATCCAACCATTGTTCGATGGAGCAACATAATCAGCATCAAGAAGATGCCCAAAGAGATCAGCTGCCTCAGGTTTGATCTCATCTTTACGATTGGATAACAGAAAACAAGCGTTGTAACCTCTCAATCCTATCGTCTCAACGTGAAAATCAGCTTCATAAGCAGGTAGATTAGGAACTTGATTGCGAATCAGAAGCATGCAAAATTGGGGATAAAGAATAAACTGCGTTCGTACAGCTCCTGTAATCTGTCAGATAAAAGAATTGAAGATGTAAGAAGAAAAACTGTATGGTTTATTGTAAACCAGTGACAGTACCGCTGACATAAGCTCTGGACTGAGCTCATCTAACCCTGACTTCTTGTTCCCAAAAAATAGAAACAATAACCGTGAACAAGAACCTCCACTGGCCTAGAACAAACGCCTTGATAAAACTGGCGTCCTCTTCTGGGTCCAGAATATCCGGTACGACCCAAAGCGTGTCGCACCCCCAAAACATGTGGCAGCGGAAGTATGAGGTGTCACGGGGGCTACGACCAAATCAAATATCACAACATAAAGATTAAAGCAAACGACCTCTATATGAGACGTTTGAAAATATTACATTCCATAAATAAAAGTTTACATAAGATTCTAAAGTTCGCAAACATAGTCTAGAGATTTATAATACATAATCGTTGATACAAAATGTCATAATGCAATTTCAATCTCCTGTTTGAAAATATGCGACTCGAGCTATGCTTTCCAAAAGCATCATACTGTCCTGTTTCCTGTGGGTAGTCCTACTGCGTCTGTAAACCTGAGAATACATACTAAAAGGGTCAACATAAAGTTGGTGAGTTCATAGGTTTGTTCTGTAAAGTATTCATGAGAACACCATGTTTTCTGTTTGTAAAATAAGTTATGTATCATAATGATCTTCTATAAGTAAGTTATGTAAAACACAGTTCTGTAAAAATAGAGTTTCTGAGTAAATCAAGTTCTGCATGGATCCAGTTCTGTATAAATAGAGTTTCTGAGTAAATCAAGTTCTGCATGGATCCAGTTCTGTATCATAAATATGGTTCTGTATTTAGTATACTATTGTCATGAGCTCATGTATTCGAAGCTTAACAAATTCTGCTGCCTTTATGTGTCTAATCCGAGACACATCCTGAATCAAATAATTATGCGCCCGTGGGTTAGCTGGAGCGACCAGCTCGGACGGGATTGTCAATCCCAAATAGATCTATTCACAATTATTCGCGCTTTATGAAATTAACGAACCATGAAATTGAGGTCTTATTGGTGGATTAGTTCTGCTACTCATGCAACTAGTATATGTTCTGTTTTCTGTTTTCTGTTTCTGTTTCTATTTATGTTTCTAGCAATCATAAGTAAAAATCTGTAGAAGTTTCTGTTTCAAACAATCATAAGTAAAATCTGAAAAGTTTCTGTGTGTATGTATTCTCACCCCAAAACAGTTCAAAAACAAGTAAAAAGGGGGCTATGAAACTCACCTGAGTTCTAGCAAATAGTAAGCAAGCAATATCAAATAGCAAGCAAAGTGTGATCCAATGTGCAACCTTCTAACGTCCTAAACGTATAAGGTTGTGTAAGTAGATGTCTCAAAAGACTATCTATAGCTATTGTATAAGTGGGGGTTAATGTCCACTTAAGCCAATAGTGTAGGTGGGGGTTAATGTCCACCTAAGGCTAGTTCATCAACTAGTTATGTCCAAATACGTTGTTCAAGTTCGTTTATCAAAATGCGTACGACCCGTTGGTGAAAGTTTGTAATAATAATTCATTTAAACATTATTATCAAGTTTGTTTTGTTGTATACTATCCAAGTATATGTTTCGTGTGTTGTATCGCATACAAGTATTGAAGTTGTGTGAGTTCGACACTTAGTGTGAAAACTAGTTTTGAAGTTTTTGTTTTATGCGTCACTTAGGGCGACACTCGATTGGGCAGCGACACTTGGGAAGTGTCGCCGAATTCGATTTCTAAATAAGTAGCGTCACTCAAGTAAGTGTCGCTATGGGCGACACTTGGTTGGTTGGCGGCACTAGGTTAACTGACACTAAGTAAGTAATTTGAATAATTAAGCGGCACTAAGGATAAGTGACGCTAGATTAGGCGTCACTTGGGTAAGTGTCGCTGGTTAGGCGACACTTATGCCTGATCAGATTTCCAATTTTTATTCCAAGTGTTCTAAATGTCGGTTTTTCATTCGGGAAACTTTCTAAGTTTAGTTTTTGGTCTAAGTTACTAACTAAGTCACCCAAACTCATTTTTGTTACCACTTTCCAAAAATAGTAAGTTTTGTCGTTTTTAGAAACCGAGCCGTTTTTGTTGACTTGGTCAAACCGACTTGGTTTGACCCGAAACTTTTACCCAACCCATAAATCAGTTTATAGAGTCTATAAAATTTGTCGGTTCGTGTCGGAGATCACTCAAAGTGTCGGTTTCTAACATGCAACCTAAGAATTCAATTTTTCATGTTTTCGACTTTTGTCGGTTTGGTTCGCCATTTATTTCTACCATTTCTGTTCCAAATTAAGTCTCACAAATTTTACCAACTGATCATCACGGTTCTGGTCTAACATATAATTTTTACAGCAACCATAGTGTCCATTTACATATTTAAATAATTTCGCGAAAGAACCGAACTCGGTTTTCGAAAACTTCCAGACCAGACTCAAAGATCAGATTATAGCCAAAAATATGTATGGATATGGAAAAAGTGTAAAACACGAAAGTTGTATCTCTTTTCAATACGCAACTTTTAAAAAAAAATTCGTTATCTAACTCTTCCTAGAACTCCAGATATGATCGTTTTACTAAACAGTGTTTTTATAGGCAGATTAAGTATCTTTGTGTATAAATTATAAAAACGTATTTTTAACATGTATTTGGACATAATCTTGATAATGGAGCTATAAAACCCATAAATAAACAACATGAAAGTATATTAATGAAAGGTTTGATGATTCTTACAAAGGAAATGATGGAGCAAAGATGAGGATGGTGAAAAACAAGCTTGTTCTTGATTCCTCTTTGAAAATTGTTGGTGTTTGAATGGTGGTTTGTGGTGGTTGTAGGTGATGATGGTGGCTGAGTTTTTCCAGATATTAGAGATATTATGAGAGTGTATTTTTGAGAGAAAACTAAATGATTTGTTGAAAATGGAAATGAGATCAATTGCATGTTATCCCTTTGGTTGTAAATGTAAGTGTAATCATGGTTTTGCATGGAATTTTAGTGGCTCATGTGGGTGGTGACAACATGGGGTCACATGGGGGAGGAGGAGAATGACCAAGGGGGCCCACAAGGGGTATTTTAGTCATTTTCTTATTTACCATTTAATTTGATATGTTTCCCTTTCGTTTACCCGATTGTTTCGATGTTTATTCGTACGTAAAACGTTAATTGTACGTGTTTAATCAACGATTTAAATTTTGATATTCTTAATTGATATAAAAGTTTAAATACTTGGAACATTTATAAAAAATGTTCCGTTAATTTATCGGTCTCAATTTGCGTGCTCGTTTTACGGAGGTTAAATTGCGTAACGTTATTTTTGCACGTTTTTGTAATCGATTTAAGACGCAATATATTTTGGGTAAATTTTCATTGAAGTATTATTTAAAATACTTAATTTAAGTTGTCAAATTAATTATTGACGTTTATTTGGTTGCCGAATTAAATTCGCGTGTTTTCGTTGTGTTTGAGACGTTTTAATCAAAACGTCTAGGTTTTTCGTGTATTTGTTTAATAAAATAATAAATAATGATAAATAACTTCTTAAAATAGGCTAAAGTTATTCATAGAAATGTTTTCACCAACGTCGTATATTGTGTCGGAATCCATCCGATCGTTTTGCTTAATTACAGTTAAACACATAATCACGTAAGCGTGTATTCAAATACATATGATATTACAAATATTTAGCCTAATAAAAACTAAATACAAGTAATTTAGAGTTTCAAGTAGGTCTAACAAATACCCTAAATCATCGGGTGTCACATTCTCCCCCTGTTAGGAGAATTTCGTCCCGAAATTAGCTTGTTGTTACGGTCTGTGTGGGGTCTGGGAGGGGGTTAGTGTGTGTTTCTAGCGTATCTGAGTTTCTTATCCACAAGTGAATCCAGACTTCATCTTGAGATTCACCAGGCCTTGGTGATGGGTAAGCCATCATGGTCTAAGTTCTTGGTTTTCTGTTTTAGGGATTTGGTAGGTTTCTTATGGCAACGATTCGGATGGGATTCTTGGATAGCATCGAGAAAGGAAAAGAGAAAGGAAGTTTCGATCTCGATGGTTTATTAAGTCTAGGGAGAAAAGTTTTATCTGCTAAGTTCGAAATGAGGTTCTGAATTACGATTTCACTGCTAAAATCAATGTGTTATTTCTGCGTTATTCATAGCTTCTATGTCTGTGGGGCATGATTGCGTAATTTAGTACCGACTAAGATTGAAAATAGTCAAGTTATTGAGAGGTAACTTACCCGTAACAATGTTATGGAATCTGTCGAGCGTTGTTGTTCTGGTTGTTATTTCATGATGTAAACACATCCGTTCGTATACGTTTGGAAAATTATCCCCGTGTACTATAAGTAGGACAAATATTCCTAATTAGTCGGTCGTAGTAAGGTCATTTACTATAGGGTTCGTAGTAGGAAAACATTCTTATGTGGTTCGTTGTAGGAATCGTAGTTGGAAGCGTGTATTATGTCTCGGGTATTGGGTAATTCGTTGACGTATAAGTCAAAGTAATGATCAAATCTTGATAAAAGAAAAATGAAAGTAGTAATTGGATTCCAATAAATAGTTTGTTAAAACTGTCAATAAACCAGTTTGTAAATAATTCGCAAGTTATGAGTAATTTGTTGGATCACATCCAATATAAATCGTCGTAAACGTATTTCCAATATGTAAATCGTTAGAAGACCCGCAGGTGTTTCAAAGTATAAGTCGTTATCGTTCATTAGAAAACATAGATCTTTGAGAAAAATTAAGTGAAAATCAAGTGTTTGTTTATAGGTACAGTTTTTATTTGTTAAAAATGTCATCATAATATCTGTTGAAAACTTAATGTCAACCAAAATACGTTGGAAACTCTTGTCAGCACGTTGAATGACTCTGTTTAACAAAATATCATTGAAAGCTCTGGTTATTGAAAGGTGTTGAAAATTCCGTTTTGTCAAATATCGGTTGAAAGTTTACGTCTGTGAAAAATCCATAGCGTCTATTCTATTCTCGTGGTGGGCGTAGCCTAGCAGCTAGTACCCAAAACGGTATGATGAGCGGGTTCATGTGCGTATTGAGGGGTATGCATGTTGGATGATTCCCCGCGTCTCAAGAGTTGTGGTTAACCAATTTCATCGTCGGACATCTGCACGAAGACGGTTCCTAGCGGTTGGAGTATCAGTAGTAGTAGTATAGATAGGATAAGGTCTAATTTGAGGTGGTCTATTGGTCCTTCTAGTCGGGTGTAACACACGCGATTCATAGGTTTACGATAAAAGTGAGAGGGAGTGTGAGAAGTAAAGGGAGTAAATGTAACGCGCCTAGGTGACGAATTTTCGCGAGGTTCTAATTCCATACGTGTTGCCGAATGATTTGGATGAGAGCGGAAGGGAGAGGGTGAGGTAGGTGTCACTTGTTTGGGTGGAGAATCCTCAGGTGGATTCTCCTCAAGTGAGCCCTATTCGATTATGTCGTTGCCCGATACGGTTAGGCGAGTAGGTTTCCGTGGAAGTCTCCACAGTATCAGGTAAGTTTTGAGTCTAGTTTTCTATGTCGGATGACGTAGCAGTGGGAGTGGTTGTCATGAAATGTGGCGGATAAGTTTGTAACTTAAGGTTATATATATATACACATATAAAAACCTAGCACATAAGCACGTACAAAGGTTGGTCCCGTTCTATCCTCTGTCTACGTCTGCTACTGTATTCTCGTTCACTATAACCATTTCAGGTCTTGCATCGAATCTCGTTTAATTGTACATAGTTGATCAGGCTATGTTAAATTAAATTCAATTGATGCAATCGCTGAACCAGTCATACCAAACAAGGAATACTAACCTAATGGTTATAGTCTAGGTCACTAATGCAATCCTAGTTCGCTATAACCTCAGGCTCTGATACCAATGCTTCACTTTTTCGATTCTTGAGTGTGCCGATGTATGCGTTTAGAATCAGAACTTGCTCTTGCTATGCATTTTGAATCCGAACTGGTGAATCAAAAAGGAGATCGAATCACATCATTCTTGAACCCATCCATACACCCAAAAATAAAGTACGTTACCCCCTTTACCTACTCAAAAGCATCCCTCAAACTTCATAGAAAGTTCCAAAGATGAAAAAAGAGAAGTATTAAGGATATGACGTCGAAAAAAAAAATATATCTTAGAAAATTCGAAGAAAAGAAAGTCAAATGGAGAAAAAGACTCCTCCCAAAAGAAAAAGGCGTCAATCCTCCCGAAAATCCCAAAAAGTCAAAAATTTCAGCTTTCCAACTTCACCAAAAAGAAAATCCAACACAACCCCCTCTCATACCACCAACACTCCACTCAAAACCCTACATCACTTCCCTTAGAATGAGTGTGGCTAGATCGACTTCGCGCTCACCTAAAAGGTAACGATTTGATACTCGATCAAGCCTATGACGATAAACGATACATGACTGGCGTTCTGAGCGATTGATATAATAGAATAGGAAACCCTAAACACTTTGAGTGATTTGAGTGACCACCATGAGAGGATCGCCTAGTCATGTATCCAAGATCAAAGATCACAAGCATGCTCCTAAAGATTACAATCTTTCCTTTTTAAAGAACAAGTATTTTACTTTTCCAAAACCCCCTTGGTAAAACGTTCCGCCTTAAAATATTTCATTATCTGCTTATTTTTATCTCTGTTGAATGTTAGTTTGCTTGAGGACAAGCAAAGTTCTAAGTGTGGGATACTTGACATCGCGTAAAAAGTCACATTTTTACTACCGATATCTCTCTCATTCTAGAACGATTTTTGGCATTTTTAACTCAAATATGGTTCAAATCATTGATATTATGTCAAGACGGTCAAAACAAGGTGGCACGATAAAAATCAAGTAAAACGGATGAAAAACGAAGATTCCACACACGTTTGAAGATTCAAGGCATCAAAACGAGATTTCAAGACCAAAGTGCCCTCAACCAACATCCACTATTTCCAAGATGTTCGTTTTCAAAATACGGATCCAACAGAAGAAGAATCAACCAAAACGGGTGAAAAATGAAGATTTCGCGCCCGCCGGAAGATCCAAATGATCCGAACGCAATATCTGGAGCTAGGAACCTCATCTCAGGACCTATCCTATGTCAAAATCTTCGTTTTTGAATTACGAATCCAACAAAAAAAGAATCAACTCAAACGGACGTATAACGAAGAAAACACGCACGAATCAAGAAACGAAGCAAAAGACGACGAAACGGGGCGGGTACCCGCCGGCCGCCGCCGGCCACCCACCAGCCGCCGCCGGCCACCTGGTGGGCGCCGCCGGCCACACCACCCCCGTCTCGCTTTCCTTTTTTGGTTAAAACCCGTACCTGGTGCGCCTCCTTTTCGCGTTGTACGGTACCCGGTGCGCCTACTTTTCGTGTGGTACACGCCATTTTTGGAAATTTTCTAATGTGCACCTCTTGATGCTAATGTGAGCCTAAACTCACCTATAAATAGAGGGCTTGGGTTCCATTTGCAAAACACACCTTCCTAGCTTATTTTCTCTCACTCTAGAATTAAGCTCCAACTTTCTCACTCTACATTATTTATTTAGATTAGGTTTTTACTAGTATTTAAACTAGTTTAGGAGTTTTATTAGAAGTAGAAGGAAAGTGCGGAACGCATTGTAATCTTCGGTGTATGCTCGGAATTGTGTCAATTAATTCAAGTCTATTCTCTCGCATTTAATCTCGGTTATTTCTATCCTTATCTATCTTAATTAATTACGTTTATATTGATTATGCTAGATTTAGTTATTGCCATGATTAGAGAGTAGTATACTTGTTGTGTTTGTTTGAGATGTAGTTAGTTAATTATGGGATGATTTATAATTACATATTAAAGATCGGTAATATTGCTTTGATCGTCTTATTGCATGTTCTTGTTTGATTGTTGCCTTAGGATCATCATAGTAGTAAAATATAAACGGTCTTAATTATCGTCAAATAATATGACGGCCCCTATTCGACTGTTACTCGATATAGTACTGGAAACACTTCAAGGTGGAGTACAAATGTATGGAAGTCGAGGAACGACCGAAGGTAGTCATATTACGAAACGATACAATATTATGAAGTAATATGATGGCCCCTATTCGACTGTTACTCAGTATAGCGTTGGAAACACTCTAGGTGTAGTACAAATGCGTGGAAGCTGCGTAACGACCGAAGGTAGTTATATTACGGACTAATATATATAAAATGAGAAACCTAGTTTAATTAACCTTTCTAAATAGACTTTTAAACTTCAAATTAATCTATCGCCTTTCCACCAATAAACGTGATTACAACACCTTTTTAACGACGTCCAATTAAAAGGTAGTCAATTATCTGTGTCAATATAATTTGTCAAAGGTATGAAACTATGGAACCGCAAGGCTACATGGGGGATTATCGTAGGACAAGACATGGCCAAGGTTTGAAGCGGTGGAACCACTTAAAGTGAGGAACGCTGTGAATAACTAGGGGATTTATTGGGTAGTCTCAAGCAAGGGCTGGTTTAAAGTCGTAAATGAACTGTTTACATATACAAATCTGTTAGGATGACGAGGAATCGTTATATGATTCAATTATGTCTAGTACCTTAAGATTTTATTCCCGTTCATGTGAAAGTATTATTAAACCATAAGTAAGATGTTGCTTATTATTCTAAATACTTTGTAATGTTACCATAACCTATCTCCCGGTGTGACATGCTAATGGGATTTTAATTAGTAGGGAATCTAGTGTTTATATGCAAGTATTCAAGAATGATAATTAACTAATATCTTTCAAAATAGTTTCTCCAAATATCATCCATAACTTAATTAACGAAGTCTCAGCAAACATTATCTTTATTTATCTGCTTTGTCTTTTACTTTTATTTCGCTTTTATTTATTTACTTGCCTAAGTTAGTTAATATAAAAACCAAAACCCCACTATTTTATAAACCATTCACTAGTTTGAAAGCCCTCATCTGCCTCGCCTTAGTTTCAATTCAGTCGGTTTGAAGAACGACTCTAGGTCATACCTACCACTTGCTCACCCTTAGGATTAGCATTGTTAGGGAAAACTTAGGCCCCGCAATTACAAATTTAAAACAACCCCACTGCTGGTGCCCGGTTAGCGATCGTTTGACGACACCGACCTGATCGGGCGCCAACAAGTTTTTGGCGCCGCTGCCGGGGAACCAATTGTACGATCCTTAGGCGTCAAGATGAACTTACTCGCTAGTGAGCCTTTAGGATTAACTCTTCTTCTTAGACCCCTACGTCTTTCTTTATTTTTCATTCCTTGTACTATTTTCACAAATTACGTTATCCCTATCCACTCAACTAGTCAACCACCTGCCAACGAGACTATGATAGCTACACGTATAACTCTCGCTGAAAACTCTAAACCTCTGATTGAAGGTCGAGGTGGACCAATTGTCTATCCGGAAACCGAAAGAACTTCATTTGAATTAAAGCCCCATATTGTTCAGTTAGTCCAAAACCTCTGTCAATTCCATGGCCTACCAAATGATGATCCCAACTCACACCTTGACAAATTCATTTCCTTATCCAACTCTTTTAAGCCGACTGGGGTTAATCAGGACATAGTCTATCTATACCTATTTCCCTACTCACTCACCCTTAATGCACAAACCTGGTTTGAGGAATTAGAGATTAACTCTATAACCTCTTGGGTAGAACTAGCAACCAAATTTCTGGCCAAATACTTCCCCCCGTCAAAACAAGCCACGTTTAGGTCCAACATCATAAACTTTCGTCAAGTGCATGATGAATCAATATTCGATGCATGGGAGCGCTTTAAGAAATTGCTTAAGAAATGTCCAAATCATCGATTTGAGCGCCCAGACCAGCTGCGCATTTTCTACAATGGTCTCTTCCCACATCACCGTCCTTTACTTGATACCGCCTCTCAAGGTAGTTTCATAGACTGTACGGCAAATGAAGCTTGGAGCCTTATTGAGAAAATGACAATACACAACCATGACTGGAACAGTGAAAATCACCCCTCGCTAGTGAATTCACCTACTACAATCGAGAATGAAGCTATCAAAACCCTCACTCAGCAAGTGGCAGACCTAACCAAGGAGATTAAGGAATTGAAAAGTCAACAACAACGAGTCTGTCAAGTTCAAACCTGCCTTAATTGTGCTAATCTGAACCACTCAGCCCAAATTCCTCAGTCTCATCTAACTTCACCCAATACTAACCCTTCCTTTAACCCACCTAGGAATAGCCCACCAACTTACCAATTCCAACCTTCCGAACCCTCTCCCTCACAAACCTCTAGTTTTGACGACACCCTGATACAATTCATTCAAGGTCTCTCGGCTAGACAAGACCAAACTGATCTCATCTTAAGAGATCATTTGACTTTGTTAAAAGCTTTCGAATCCCAGTTAGGACAATTAGCACAACGTATTACCGCTAAACCTCAGGATAGTCCAACTAGTTGCCATAAGGAGGCTTCTCATATTCTAGACTCTCAGGTCGCACATAGCCCACCTACGGTTTCTTCTCCGGTGAAGGAACCTCATATTGTTCATTCGACAATAGATTTAGAGTCTACACCAAATAGGAAAATCCCATTTCCGGCTCGTCTTAAACAACGACCCGACAAGCTTAAGTCTTTTCAGCTTGATAGGAAATTCCTAGATACCGCCTCTGAAGTTCACTCCAAAAAGTACTTTAGAAAACTTCTTACAACCAAGGATAAGGTACCCGAAGTACCCAATGTCCCGCTGAACGAGGAATGTTCAGCTATTCTTAACAATACCATTCCTGAAAAACTCGGAGACACCGAACGTTTTACTCTCCCTATTTCCATCTACAATTTAGGCATTATCTGTTCTCTCGCCAATTTAGGAGCTAGTGTTAATCTTATGCCATACTCGCTTTTCAAGAGGCTTGAGTTAGAAAATCTTCGACCTACCAAAATGACAATACAGCTTGCTGACCACTCGGTCAAGTACCCTAGGGGAATAGCTGAAAATGTTTTAGTTAGGATTGATAAATTTCTTTACCCAGCAGATTTTGTAGTAATGGATATGCAGGAAGACGTACACATCCCAATCATACTAGGAAGACCTTTCATGAATACGGCCAAGGCAATCATCAACGTCTTCGCACAAACCATCAGCTTGCAGTCTCAGGGAGAAACCATCACTTTCCATATCGACAATCCAAATGCTGGAGAGCAAGCCGATATGTACATGATCTCCATGAAGACCGCCAGAGACAAAGAAACTGCAAAGTCAACAAGTGAAAGTAAATCTAGCAAGGAAATGGCAATTACGCCATATTTTCCGATTGACCTCCGACAAATAGGACAAGAGATGAAAAATGCATCTGCATCAACAAACAAACCAACGATGGAAGAAATTGGGAAGATAAAGATTGAAGAAGAAAACAAAAGAAGCACACCACCAACTAATCCATTTACCACTGATGAAATGGCGGAAAGTAACCACAACCATCCCATGAGAAGAGAAACACTGGAGGAATATTCCAAACGCACAAGATACCAACCGCAAACCATCATGGATCACAAAGTGCTCGAAGAATTCATCCAAGATTTGACAAAGCGGTAGAAGGAATTAGCAACGCAGTCAACTTGCTTGCTCCTTCCCCTGCTGAACTGCAATTCTGTCAACAACAGAAGCTGACTTACGCTCGGATCTACAATGCCTTTAAAAGATCTAACATCCCATTCACCTCAAAACAATGGGAGATGTTGGGATCCATTAGAGCGCATATGAAAGAAACTACTGGACATCCAAGCAGTCGTGCCAACATCTTGACGATGAATGACCTCACATCATTGCTTGACTTGCTAAATAGAGAAGATCACCTTAGTTCCAAAGAAAGCGGATCTATGGTTATCAACTCCAGTATTGAAAAACAAGTTGAGTTACTGATTGAAGAACTTAGTGATCTTGTTTCGGAGGAATCAAGGCGCGAACGACCTTTTAGGGCTACATATGAATCACCACTTGATATCGCTACTTCTGTTACGATCCATCTACGGGAGATTCAACAACGGAGAAGTAACTCCAGAACGAAGTTCATATTCTACTCAGGATGCAAGGAGATACTTCGTCAGCTTATTCTAGTTTTCTCAGAATCCGACTTTCCATTCAACAACCATCAGCACCGGCAAATAGAGAACCTGTGCACATGCATAAGAAGATTCAACGGAGACCCCAAGACCGAAAATTATGAAGGCATAAAACTGCAATTCTTGGCGTTTGTATGCTCTCTCTGGCAGAACCCACCGCCAAGAGAGGTTGTTAAGACAGACACAACCACCATGACCGACCCTAGTGGACCTGTCACTAAAGCAGTTGACTACATCACCTTCGGACTTCACGGACTTGCAAGGACAACTTCAGAGCATCTTCTGAACTACAAGGAAACATCGAGAGATAGTCTACTCGAATTGATTACGACAATAATCAATCACTTTATGAGAATCTATCCACCTCGATACACTTTTCCGCAACCTAGGGCCCACAACATCAACAAAGGGGATCCCATGGATGCATCCATCTCCATCTAGCTAGGAGAAAAGAAGTCGAGCTCTCGACTTTAAAAGAGCGCTTCTCGGGAGGCAACCCGTGTTTTACATTTCTGCAATTTTACATTCCAAGAAGTGATGAAGTCTCCGACTATCTTTCACACTTGGATATACGAACAAGTTTCTGTATGACGCATCAAGTCTTTGAAGCCGCGCATCAAAGAAAGTATATCCAACGTGTTCACACCTACGAGACCAATCACAAGAAGACTTGATCAAGAATGCACCAAGAAAGACGGAATCCGGAAAATGCACACAAAGGAACTGCAACAACCGGGGAGTACTTCTAAACCGTCTCTTTCATTCGTTTTAAATATACCATATCCATTATGCTTATCACTAAGTGTGGGATTCAAACCCAACACACACTGAAAGAACGCAACTTAGATGTTTAAAACCCTAAGTGTGGGATTTTACCCCATTCAGAGCTTAGTATAACATCGAGGACGATGTTCCTTTAAGTGTGGGATAGCAGTAGTTGCACTACTGTTAAATGGATAATGGTATATGATTGATTCTAAAATCGTTGCTCTTTATAAGACCTTGCTTCTCCATAAAAGTAAACAAAATTTTTCAAAATTGAGTTAAGAATATGTGGAAAAATGAAAAAATTTAAACAAAGAATGATTTACTTTGGGGAAGAAGGAAAAATAAAATACAAATTCTTTTGAAAAACAAGTTTAGTAATCCCATAAAGAGCATCGCATGACTAAGCACACAACAACCCAACTTTCGATTCGTGAGGTATCTTGAGCCATATGAAAAGCATTCACTTTTAATGCTTCACTTTTTCGATTCTTGAGTGTGCCGATGTATGCGTTTAGAATCAGAACTTGCTCTTGCTATGCATTTCGAATCCGAACTGGTGAATCAAAAAGGAGATCGAATCACATCATTCTTGAACCCATCCATACACCCAAAAATAAAGTACGTTACCCCCTTTACCTACTCAAAAGCATCCCTCAAACTTCATAGAAAGTTCCAAAGATGAAAAAAGAGAAGTATTAAGGATATGACGTCGAAAAAAAAAATATCTTAGAAAATTCGAAGAAAAGAAAGTCAAATGGAGAAAAAGACTCCTCCCAAAAGAAAAAGGCGTCAATCCTCCCGAAAATCCCAAAAAGTCAAAAATTTCAGCTTTCCAACTTCACCAAAAAGAAAATCCAACACAACCCCCTCTCATACCACCAACACTCCACTCAAAACCCTACATCACTTCCCTTAGAATGAGTGTGGCTAGATCGACTTCGCGCTCACCTAAAAGGTAACGATTTGATTCTCGATCAAGCCTATGACGATAAACGATACATGACTGGCGTTCTGAGCGATTGATATAATAGAATAGGAAACCCTAAACACTTTGAGTGATTTGAGTGACCACCATGAGAGGATCGCCTAGTCATGTATCCAAGATCAAAGATCACAAGCATGCTCCTAAAGATTACAATCTTTCCTTTTTAAAGAACAAGTATTTTACTTTTCCAAAACCCCCTTGGTAAAACGTTCCGCCTTAAAATATTTCATTATCTGCTTATTTTTATCTCTGTTGAATGTTAGTTTGCTTGAGGACAAGCAAAGTTCTAAGTGTGGGATACTTGACATCGCGTAAAAAGTCACATTTTTACTACCGATATCTCTCTCATTCTAGAACGATTTTTGGCATTTTTAACTCAAATATGGTTCAAATCATTGATATTATGTCAAGACGGTCAAAACAAGGTGGCACGATAAAAATCAAGTAAAACGGATGAAAAACGAAGATTCCACACACGTTTGAAGATTCAAGGCATCAAAACGAGATTTCAAGACCAAAGTGCCCTCAACCAACATCCACTATTTCCAAGATGTTCTTTTTCAAAATACGGATCCAACAGAAGAAGAATCAACCAAAACGGGTGAAAAATGAAGATTTCGCGCCCGCCGGAAGATCCAAATGATCCGAACGCAATATCTGGAGCTAGGAACCTCATCTCAGGACCTATCCTATGTCAAAATCTTCGTTTTTGAATTACGAATCCAACAAAAAAAGAATCAACTCAAACGGACGTATAACGAAGAAAACACGCACGAATCAAGAAACGAAGCAAAAGACGACGAAACGGGGCGGGTACCCGCCGGCCGCCGCCGGCCACCCACCAGCCGCCGCCGGCCACCTGGTGGGCGCCGCCGGCCACACCACCCCCGTCTCGCTTTCCTTTTTTGGTTAAAACCCGTACCTGGTGCGCCTCCTTTTCGCGTTGTACGGTACCCGGTGCGCCTACTTTTCGTGTGGTACACGCCATTTTTGGAAATTTTCTAATGTGCACCTCTTGATGCTAATGTGAGCCTAAACTCACCTATAAATAGAAGGCTTGGGTTCCATTTGCAAAACACACCTTCCTAGCTTATTTTCTCTCACTCTAGAATTAAGCTCCAACTTTCTCACTCTACATTATTTATTTAGATTAGGTTTTTACTAGTATTTAAACTAGTTTAGGAGTTTTATTAGAAGTAGAAGGAAAGTGCGGAACGCATTGTAATCTTCGGTGTATGCTCGGAATTGTGTCAATTAATTCAAGTCTATTCTCTCGCATTTAATCTCGGTTATTTCTATCCTTATCTATCTTAATTAATTACGTTTATATTGATTATGCTAGATTTAGTTATTGCCATGATTAGAGAGTAGTATACTTGTTGTGTTTGTTTGAGATGTAGTTAGTTAATTATGGGATGATTTATAATTACATATTAAAGATCGGTAATATTGCTTTGATCGTCTTATTGCATGTTCTTGTTTGATTGTTGCCTTAGGATCATCATAGTAGTAAAATATAAACGGTCTTAATTATCGTCAAATAATATGACGGCCCCTATTCGACTGTTACTCGATATAGTACTGGAAACACTTCAAGGTGGAGTACAAATGTATGGAAGTCGAGGAACGACCGAAGGTAGTCATATTACGAAACGATACAATATTATGAAGTAATATGATGGCCCCTATTCGACTGTTACTCAGTATAGCGTTGGAAACACTCTAGGTGTAGTACAAATGCGTGGAAGCTGCGTAACGACCGAAGGTAGTTATATTACGGACTAATATATATAAAATGAGAAACCTAGTTTAATTAACCTTTCTAAATAGACTTTTAAACTTCAAATTAATCTATCGCCTTTCCACCAATAAACGTGATTACAACACCTTTTTAACGACGTCCAATTAAAAGGTAGTCAATTATCTGTGTCAATATAATTTGTCAAAGGTATGAAACTATGGAACCGCAAGGCTACATGGGGGATTATCGTAGGACAAGACATGGCCAAGGTTTGAAGCGGTGGAACCACTTAAAGTGAGGAACGCTGTGAATAACTAGGGGATTTATTGGGTAGTCTCAAGCAAGGGCTGGTTTAAAGTCGTAAATGAACTGTTTACATATACAAATCTGTTAGGATGATGAGGAATCGTTATATGATTCAATTATGTCTAGTACCTTAAGATTTTATTCCCGTTCATGTGAAAGTATTATTAAACCATAAGTAAGATGTTGCTTATTATTCTAAATACTTTGTAATGTTACCATAACCTAGCTCCCGGTGTGACATGCTAATGGGATTTTAATTAGTAGGGAATCTAGTGTTTACATGCAAGTATTCAAGAATGATAATTAACTAATATCTTTCAAAATAGTTTCTCCAAATATCATCCCATAACTTAATTAACGAAGTCTCAGCAAACATTATCTTTATTTATCTGCTTTGTCTTTTACTTTTATTTCGCTTTTATTTATTTACTTGCCTAAGTTAGTTAATATAAAAACCAAAACCCCACTATTTTATAAACCATTCACTAGTTTGAAAGCCCTCATCTGCCTCGCCTTAGTTTCAATTCAGTCGGTTTGAAGAACGACTCTAGGTCATACCTACCACTTGCTCACCCTTAGGATTAGCATTGTTAGGGAAAACTTAGGCCCCGCAATTACAAATTTAAAACAACCCCACTGCTGGTGCCCGGTTAGCGATCGTTTGACGACACCGACCTGATCGGGCGCCAACAATGAGACGTTTGAAAACGTTACATTCCATAAATAAAAGTTTACATAAGATTCTAAAGTTCGCAAACATAGTCTAGAGATTTATAATACATAATCGTTGATACAAAATGTCATAATGCAATTTAAATCTCCTGTTTGAAAATATGCGACTCGAGCTATGCTTTCCAAAAGCATCCTACTGTCCTGTTTCCTGTGGGTAGTCCTACTGCGTCTGTAAACCTGAGAATACATACTAAAAGGGTCAACATAAAGTTGGTGAGTTCATAGGTTTGTTCTGTAAAGTATTCATGTGAACACCATGTTTTCTGTTTGTAAAATAAGTTATGTATCATAATGATCTTCTATAAGTAAGTTATGTAAAACACAGTTCTGTAAAAATAGAGTTTCTGAGTAAATCAAGTTCTGCATGGATCCAGTTCTGTATAAATAGAGTTTCTGAGTAAATCAAGTTCTGCATGGATCCAGTTCTGTATCATAAATCTGGTTATGTATTTAGTATACTATTGTCATGAGCTCATGTATTCGAAGCTTAACAAATTCTGCTGCCTCTATGTGTCTAATCCGGGACACATCCTGAATCAAATAATTATGCGCCCATGGGTTAGCTGGAGCGACCAGCTCGGACGGGATTGTCAATCCCAAATAGATCAATTCACAATTATTCGCGCTTTATGAAATTAACGAACCATGAAATTGAGGTCTTATTGGTGGATTAGTTCTGCTACTCATGCAACTAGTATATGTTCTGTTTTCTGTTTCTGTTTCTGTAACACCCGGCAATTTAGGCTATCATTGCTGTGCCTAACTATGTGCTTGTTACGTGTATTTAGTACGAAATAGGACTAAGTACAGTACTTACTCAATTATATATATATATATATATATATATATATATATATATATATATATATATATATGATGATTATGTATATATATACACGTATATTACTTGAACAAATCGTACACGGATGGACCGGACGAAGTCCGACTGTAACTAATGTGGACGTTGGTGACAAATTTATAAATAATGTGGAATTATCCAAACAAACGTTATTTACATTAATACATTTTGAGAATGTATTACAAGTATTACTTATTGATAAAAACATATCCTACGTGACGAAACCGCGCAAAACGCACCTTGACAAGCGAATTATAACTAAATTGTATTTTTATAAACTTATATCTCGAGATAAAGCATTTTGATAAAATACTTTGACTACAAATATTTCGGGTACACCTTAACATATAACGTGAAATAACAATTAAACAACTACGGGATTTAACCGACTGCAACTCGTGATACAAAATTCGGAAACACAACCACACGAGCCGAGACCCAAACGGGTCGACCCTGACCCGCGGACCCAACCCAACCGACCCACCTCCTTAAAACCCCATTCCTTCCCCTTTTCATTTCATTTTATACACACCAAACACACTCAAACCTCTCCATCTCTCTCTCCCTCTTGAAATCGGCGAGCAGCAGCAGCTGCTACCACCTCACCACCGCCGAACCACCACCCCGTCGGAATCATCATCATCATCTACAACAAGCATCTTCATCACCATCTCCTTCCTCCATTGTGTTCACAAGTTTTGTAAGAGATTTCTCACCATCAAAACATTTGATTTATGTTTATTTACATGTTAATGAGTCCACTCAACAAGATTATGCCCGAAAATCCCGTTAAAAATGCTTTAAAAATCGAAACCCATCTAAAAATCACTGACAGTTCATCTCGCGAGTCGAGATCTGTTCGTCCAACGAGGCGAGTCGAGATTCGACTCGCGAAGCCACCCTGCGAATCGGAATCACCTACGAGCCGAACTGGCCCGCGAGTTGACCTGCGAGTCGGGCTGACCTGCGAGTCGGGTTGACCGGCGAGTCAAGTTGACCTGCGAGTCGAGTTGACCTGCGAGTCGAGTTCTCCTAGCTCGGTTCGCAGCCCACTTTGTCTTCCGAACCCGAATTCAATAATAAAAGCGCTAATATGAACTAAAATTTATCACTTGATTTTACAACGAAATTAGATTTCAAATGCGTTTTCGATAAAGCAATATAGTAGACATAAAAATTTTCCAAGCTGACCTGGCAGCTCGGCCCCCCGCCAGGGGCTGCCGCCCCTTGGACCCCGCTACCAGGGGCGCTGCCCCCGGACCCCCGTCAACCAGGAACCTGTAAATACTCTTTACACTAAGTGTTGAACGCATACGAAAACCGAATTTTATACGATAATACCGGGACATACAAACACTTATACTTTGAAAAGTATACACTGCAGACATGTGAGATTACTCTCACACTTATACGAGTTTGCACTCGCTCGAACTTACTTTCGAAAAACACTTTCACGTCACGATACAAAAGATAGACTTACAAATATGCCTTACAAGGATATGACACCACGAGATAAATAATAATAATACTTGGATTATTATTACAAAACCGTCACCAACGGGCCATACCTGTTTTCAAACTACAAACGAAATACTGAACAAACAAACATTGGACATTAACTAGTTGAGTGGACAACTAGCATGGGTGATCTTTCAAGACACCAACTTATTTACTTGTTTACTTACGACCTTGTGCGTTTCGGACGCCAGAAGGTTGCAGGGTTCTGAGAACCGATCTACGGACTTACATCCGCGTTACTTGTTTGATTTTCCCAGACATACTTACTAGACTCAGGTGAGTCTCACAGCCCCTATTTTTACTGTTTTCTCTCAGGGGTGAGATGCATTACTTATTTTACTTGAACACACGTACCGATTTACTACCTTACAGACTTACAGATTTACTGATATACGGAATTGCATGAGTTACGATTAATCCACTGAAGGCCTCTGAATCATAGTTGTTAATTATAGGATAAGCGCGAGTTTTAGTATATGGATCCATATGGGACTGACAATCCCCGCCCGGGGTAGCACGCACTACCACGAACCGTACTGTATAAACGGGCGTTTCTTACTCGTTACTTATGAGTGTTTTTGGATTAGCACTCACGGGGGCAACTTACTTGTACTTGATTGTACATTACTGACGTGTTAAGCTTCGACTATGATGCTCATGGCAATGTATATCAACCGGATTGCATTCGTGTAATCATTACTTACTACTTGGTCTAAACTGTACAAGTACTTTTACAACTCGAGGTGTTCAAACTGAGTATTTACTATAAACCTGTGAGATTCACCAACCTTTTGGTTGACACTTTTAGTGATGCATTCTTAGGTACACAGCAACAGTAGGATGGCCCTGCAGGATGTGCTTACTAGCTCGAGTCGCATGCATTTACACGCCTGGAGACTTTATGCATTTCTTTTGTAATAGATGTCATGTATTAGACTCTGTAGAATTTACTAGCGAACTCGACACTTATGTATTTTTGAATATTTATGTAATGTATTATTTATCAAACGTCTCATATAGAGTCGTTCACTGTATCCTTTGTGCTTGATTACTTGATTAGTAGCACCCCAAAGCTTGCTTCCGCTGGGTGTTACAGATTGGTATAAGAGCCTAAGGTTATAGCGAACTAGGTTGCATTTAATGGGCCTAGACTATGACCGTTAGGCAGTATTCCCTATTAGGTATAACTGGTTCAGTGATTACATCATAAGAGTTTAATTTAACATAGCCTGATCAACTATGTACAATTAAATGAAGATGATGTGAGATCTGAAAGGGGTTATGTTGAACAGGAATGCACTAGCTGACTCTGACCACGAGGGAACCGAGACTCTTACTTGTTATGTGCTAGACATACACTAGGCTATTATGTGATATACGAGTATATACATACATAGGCCTCACTCACTGACTATACTACTAGGCTATTATATATTGAATATATATGAATAGGCCTCGCACGTAAACACGCTCGCTATAGAGATAGCCAACTTTCCTCTTGTGACCCATATGAATTTCTCTCATCGGTATGCACCGACCACGACAGACTTGATTACCGTCACACCACTTTGTGGCGCACTCTAATGATTTTATAAAAATCACATCTAGCACCCGAAATCAACGTACTTCCAAGGACTAAAATCCTCTCTCTGTCATTCCTATAGAACTCAAAGCTGCAAACTCCCAAATGGACGACTACACGTCAGATAGTGACCAAGTCCACGAGGAACAAATTCAGTACACGTATCTCGATGGGGATATCGTACCCGAAGAAGAAATCATACTGGAGGGAAACGAAAATCAGAATTTCGGAATGACTGGCATCGACATTGAAGAATATGAAAGAGTACGGGATCAGGCCGTGGGACTAGACGGACGAAATTGGGCACTTAAGCGTAAGTGCATAGACTATGAACAAAGATTGAGAATCTCAAACCGATCTGTCCCTACGCGAATCAAAGATAAGATCCGTTATTGGAAGAAAGTGGCCACCAACCTAACCCGTAGGACCAAAACGTGGATCAAACGTTTAGGCAGGAAGTCAACGAAGGAGACTGGGTACCGCTCCACGACTCAAAGATACAGGGACATGCTTGAGGCATGCTACCACCCACACGACCTGAACCTGGAGTCGGAAGACGAGTCCGAAGGCCAGGAAACCTAACTAAGAATGACCTAACGACAGCCAGCATCAAATTTTGTTAAACCCATGTATAGCGGATGTGTAATCATGATGTATGGTACTAGAAACTCTATCCTGATGGCTATAGTGATACCATCACATTTTATATTAGGATCCTTATATTCAACCGGATGTAACAATTCCCGGAGCATTTTGTAAACTCTAACGTTTGTAATCTGTGTTGAGAACTGAGACACTGCTAGATTTGCTCAGAATATAAGTATCATGCCGCTGTTGGTATAAGACTTCAACTACTGTTAGTAGAAGTCAACCACTGTTAGAAGAAGACAACCGCTGTTAGTACATTTGTCTAACAGGGCCACTGTTGGTATATGTAAAGCGTTTTGTATCAAGTACTCAACCACTGTTGATAATATACGAGTACTACCCCTGTTAGTTATATACTCAACCACTGTTGGTTAGTCGGTTAGAGATAATTATGGAATAGATAGGATTTCCATAATAGTTTGATTCTGTAAAGGACTCTATGTGTTATAAATAGAGATTCTGTAAACCCTAGATTGAGTAACACAAGACGAATTCTATAACACCCCTCGTTTAAATATAAACAATAATATAATATTTGCGACTCGGAAGCGTATATTTCAAAACATACTATCAATGTTTTACATTACTTAAAATGTCACTAAACTTTTTCAAACTTATTACACATGATATTTCAACAAAGTCGGTGTTATATAATTCAAAACATTTCTTTGATTATCAAAATCAAATCAGAGTAACAGCCTGTCAAACATTTCATCCAGTCCCACAACCTCCTGCCCAATATGTCCCATCTATTTAACCTGCAGGAAGAACTGTGGTGGGGTTAGCATAAAGCTAAGTGAATGAAACTATAAGTAACAGTATAACCTAGCATAACAATCTGTTTACATCAAATAACAATAAACAGAAAATCAATCATTCACTCGACATCCAATCAATGTCAAGCTACACCTATCAATCATTATCAATCATCATGAGGACCGGTGGCTCCTGAGATACCCTAATACCGGTTTGGTACTCAGGGAACCCTTATCAATCATCTGTATTGGCCTATACAGAATTACCGGTAACCAGTTGTTAATCACACACGACCTAGATCTCCAAACCAACATTTCAAGTTTCAAGATCTCCTGTCGTCTACAATAACAACCAAGTCCAACTGTCAAGTCAAGTTGACCTCAGAATCTTACATACTAGCTCAAACAGCCAAGTAAGCAACTAGTCAAACTATCATGGCAAGATATCTCAACAATTACATTCTATCACAGTAATACTATAATTACTTGTTGTAAATCAAATCATTACAACTAAATCATACTGAGGTTACAGATCCACTCACCGACTACCTCAGGCCTCTACTCAGTAGTCTAATATCACTGAGCATTCTCCACATCTGAGAATTTACAATCAAATATAAGTTAGTAATCCATATCAATACATAACTTATATTAATCCATACTATTAGGAACTTAACATAATAATATGAATATTACTAGTTCCTAATCATATATTAGTTATTACAACATAACTATTATCATATATGAATCTGAACATATATCAAATAACAATCACATTACTTATCAAAATCAAACAAGAAATGTGACACCAGCCTATCAAGCCGCCGGATTCCCTCAGAAGCCGCCGGCTTCCCACAAATCAGCCTGAATCCGCCGGATTCCCTGAATCCGACCGGATTCCCTAAATTTTGCCGGAATCCACCGGATTCCCGTGAATCCGCCGGATTCTCTCGTCGTCCCAGCCCAGTTTCGAGCTGTAAAACCCTAACCCACGGGTTTATAATCCAAAACCTCAAAAACAAGGTTTCTAACCGTTTAAAACCACAATTATTATCACATAATCAATATGTAACACTTATAACATGATTTCTAACATCCAAATCTCTCAAATCATCAATTTACCCAAATTCAATCAAAATCAAATTCTTAAATACTCAAGAATACTTACTGATTGAAGAATCTAACGATGGTAATCTGATGATTATTAAGTTTCATGAGAATCACAACTTCCTGATTTGATTTCTGGATTGATTTGGAGGTTTTCAAAGAGTTTCTGTGAGTTTCTAAAATGAAAATGAATAACTTTCCTAAATAGGAAAGGATATATATAGAAACTTAGGTCGGTCCAACCTAAACCGCCTTCAATATATGGGTATAATTTAATACCCCATCTCAATCTATTGCCTGGAACCCGAAAACCATTTGCGAGTCCAAACATTTTATCACACCGTCAGCTATATTAATTTACAACAATTACTAATTTACTTATCACATTGGAATATTCGACTCCTATTCCAATTATTTCACTATTTCAAACAATATTATTTCTAAACACATTTAAATACTAATTTAAATCAAGAAATAATACAAAACGGCCAGATCCATTTCGAGGATGTTACAAATTCATTCTAGTTATTAGCTTCAAGGTTGTAAACCCTAACACAAATTGTGTGTTCGTATTATTGTTAATAATATTGAAGCTTTTGGTTAGATATTCTGTTATATACAAGTTTGTTCTTCAAGTTATTAATAAACTATTCCGCAAGCTTATTAATAATCAATCAAAGTAATACATACTAAGATCTCTAGCTGGGATCATCAATCTGCATGTAAACGAATTACGACCTATTATGTACAACTTATCGATATTTCATGTTTTGACACGTTTTCCCAAAATCTACACAACTGTGATAACCGTATCTTTCATGTGTTCCACCGTACCATTATCAAAGACGTGTAAAAGTCACATGTATTAAACACGACTAGACGGATAGATGTGCCATCACGAACAAAACCCAATGCTAGCGGTATTACAGCTGATGCCTCTCCCATTAAGACACGACATCGTAGTGACGCCCACCAAGGTTATTGGTCAACCACAACCCCTACGTATTGGAAACATCTTCCAACCATTGGACGAAACCCACCAGTTAATATTTGACTCGATTCGCGATTTAATCGTTCAATTTTCAACTGGATTAGCGCCGTGAGGGACACTCACGATGACTAAGTCCACCACTATTCCCACGACAAATCGATCATTCTGATCACTACGGCAATAAGGACTTGCCGCGACGGGACTACTCACTACTCATACCGAACGTTTGTTCATCTCGAAATAGTAACACGGCCGCAATTGACTACTTTTCAAACACGATTTGATCATTGATAAGCCTACTTTTAACTAAATTTATGATTTGGAAATTCGCTACAGCTCCCATTGCTGCCAAGCAATACACCTAATTAACTCTCATGATTTATTCATATACAAATTTGAAATACCTAAACAAAAGTTATCAGTTCAATCATATTACCCAACCCTTTTTATGATATTCGCTTTTCAATTCCATCACCTCATATTCACCGTATGACAAACAACAACTAACTAGTAGCGGGATACCAAACACGACGTCGTTCGGACCTTCGTGCACCACTCTTTTACGCCATTTTCCCATTTTACCGCCAACAACACCTGACAACTGCCTTTCGAAAGACCGCTATTTTCCTTACACAGTAATCCACTCGCTTCGATACTGACCGACCCTAGAAATCAGATACTTTGCAAACAAACTCGTCATCGTCAATCTCATATCTGTCAAGATCGGAAATTGATGGAAACCTCAACTTTCAAAACCACACCAACAGAAAGTCTGCGATCACTAAGGCCTATGCTGCCTGTTCTGACAACTCGAAGACGTACAAGGGGAGCAGACCCTACTGCTCCGAAGGTAGTTTTCATCATGGCAGTTCGTGTCGTTGCACCAAATACAACGATTCGGCATCTAGACAAAGATTGTAGAACAGTCATAACTAGTACCCACTCTAGTGCACCCACGACTTGCCACGGGTGCAACGATACCGATCCTTTCAGGAAGGACTGCCCAAAACTAAAGAACCAAAACAACTATGCACGGGACAAACTTATATCATCAACGCGGAAAACAATCATCAAGACCCAAAACTGGATGCGGATACGGTTCACTCTTAATCAACCTAATTACTTCTATACTACTTGATTGACAAGTCCTACTCACTGCTCAATGTTCCCTTTATTGCAATAGATCTTAGGCACAACCTAAGATAAACAAACTACTTATAGGCCGATAGGTGTAATACGTAATTACACTATAAACTTAACCAACAGAATCTTTCCCATGCATCTCACACTGGTAGAGACCGGGAACCATAGAACTATTGTCTTTACCCGTCATCTGCCCGAACTTTACGCCGCAAATTGTCTGTTCGGGGAGAACCGTTTGTACTTTTATTGTCTTCGCGGAAATTCAAATTTTATACTTCAAAACTCGTACTTGCCATTATACAATACCTAATGTCATCATTAAAACATCGTCTTAACAAAACACCCATTCCGTAGGAAATGACAAGCTACTCCACTGACAGCCACATGTCGAATGACGACCAACTTGAGGAGGAGCAGTCAATGTTTCCTTACCTACATACTCTCGAAAGTGACACCGAGTCAGTGATCAAAGAATCTTTGGAAGAAATGGCTCATCCAGGGGGAATTGAAGAGGTTCCACCTCAACCCGTAGCTACAGAAGCTACTCATATAACACGAGCAAATTCCACTTTAAACTCTGCTACTGATGACCATACCCCAGCTACCGCTGTCACCACTCCTCCTACTGTCACCACTCCTCCTACTATTACCCCTCCGATCATTGTCAATGTAAACACTAACAACTCCCAACATACAGACGAAACACTGAATGCATTACGCAATCAGCTAGCTACTGTTCAGGAGGAAATCACCGATCTACGCCATATCGCCTTCGACCAAGGATTGCGCCTACGAACTCTAGAGTTCTATTGGGAACAATTAAGGTTCCTGTGCCCAACTCTGGGAAATGTACTCCAGTTAGTTTCTAACTCAGCATCACAGATGACTCAAGCTAGTATTCCTAAGGAAAAGAATACCGAAGCCCAACTGACAAATCTCAAAAGGAATCTGGGAGAAAGCTCCAACACTAACTTTACTCTGCCCCGAACAAAAAGGACAAAAACGACCCAAACTCACACTGCTGGAGCCAAGGGGAAAACCTATATGGGAGACAAACCCCTCTGTTCCATATGTAATCGTCACCACACCGGACCTTGTGGTACTCGTTGCCGTCAATGCCATACCTATGGACACCAAGTCCAGGACTGTAGGTTTGCACCTAAAAATACCGACTCTAAAGCATTGAAGGCTTGCTTCGAATGCGGAAACACTGGGCACCTCAAGGCTAATTGCCCATCACTGACTACGAAGGATAACAACAAAAAGGGGAACACTGGTGCCGGGACCTCTACAGACGGTCGCGATACCATAGGTACGTCGCCATGCCACCTCCTGAAATCCTACACGATACTGATAGAGTTAGTTTGCTCTATGACCCTACAACTGTTACAGACGTTATAATCACTGTTGACTTTATGAATTACTGTAGGCTACTAGTACACATTGTAGCTACACTCTAATAACCGACTGACCCCGTCCATTGGATATGATCGACACACATCGCAACTCCTTTTTGATGGGACACCATCCTAACAAGGGAAGGAAGACCCCATGATACAGGCATTTCACCACTGACATATCTCCCCGCCATTCTTAGATGACGTGCCGATGATTACTTGAACATACAGACTACTACTTCGAACAAATTTCGGGACGAAATTCTCCTAACAGGGGGAGAATGTAACACCCGGCAATTTAGGCTATCATTGTTGTGCCTAACTATGTGCTTGTTACGTGTATTTAGTACGAAATAGGACTAAGGACAGTACTTACTCAATTATATATATATATATATATATATATATATATATATATATGATTATGTATATATATACACGTATATTACTTGAACAAATCGTACATGGATGGACCGGACGAAGTCCGACTGTAACTAATGTGGACGTTGGTGACAAATTTATAAATAATGTGGAATTATCCAAACAAACGTTATTTACATTAATATATTTTGAGAATGTATTACAAGTATTACTTATTGATAAAAACATATCCTACGTGACGAAACCGCGCAAAACGCTCCTTGACAAGCGAATTATAACTAAATTGTATTTTTATAAACTTATATCTCGAGATAAAGCATTTTGATAAAATACTTTGACTACAAATATTTCGGGTACACCTTAACATATAACGTGAAATAACAATTAAACAACTACGGGATTTAACCGACTGCAACTCGTGATACAAAATTCAGAAACACAACCACACGAGCCGAGACCCAAACGGGTCGACCCTGACCCGCGGACCCAACCCAACCGACCCACCTCCTTAAAACCCCATTCCTTCCCCTTTTCATTTCATTTTACACACACTAAACACACTCAAACCTCTCCATCTCTCTCTCCCTCTTGAAATCGGCGAGCAGCAGCAGCTGCTACCACCTCACCACCGCCGAACCACCACCCCGTCGGAATCATCATCATCATCTACAACAAGCATCTTCATCACTATCTCCTTCCTCCATTGTGTTCACAAGTTTTGTAAGAGATTTCTCACCATCAAAACATTTGATTTATGTTTATTTACATGTTAATGAGTCCACTCAACAAGATTATGCCCGAAAATCCCGTTAAAAATGCTTTAAAAATCGAAACACATCTAAAAATAGCTGACAGTTCATCTCGCTAGTCGAGATCTGTTCGTCCAACGAGGCGAGTCGAGATTCGACTCGCGAAGCCACCCTGCGAATCGGAATCACTTACGAGCCGAACTGGCCCGCGAGTTGACCTGCGAGTCGGGCTGACCTGCGAGTCGGGTTGATCGGCGAGTCGAGTTGACCTGCGAGTCGAGTTGACCTGTGAGTCGAGTTCTCCTAGCTCGGTTCGCAGCCCACTTTGTCTTCCGAACCCGAATTCAATAATAAAAGCGCTAATATGAACTAAAATTTATCACTTGATTTTACAACGAAATTAGATTTCAAATGCATTTTCGATAAAGCAATATAGTAGACATAAAATTTTTCCAAGCTGACCTGGCAGCTCGGCCCCCCGCCAGGGGCTGCCGCCCCTTGGACCCCGCTACCAGGGGTGCCGCCCCCGGACCCCCGTCAACCAGGAACCTGTAAATACTCTTTACACTAAGTGTTGAACGCATACGAAAACCGAATTTTATACGATAATACCGGGACATACAAACACTTATACTTTGAAAAGTATACACTGCAGACATGTGAGATTACACTCACACTTATACGAGTTTGCACTCGCTCGAACTTACTTTCGAAAAACACTTTCACGTCACGATACAAAAGATAGACTTACAAATATGCCTTACAAGGATATGACACCACGAGATAAATAATAATAATACTTGGATTATTATTACAAAACCGTCACCAACGGGCCATACTTGTTTTCAAACTACAAACAAAATACTGAACAAACAAACATTGGACATTAACTAGTTGAGTGGACAACTAGCATGGGTGATCTTTCAAGACACCAATTTATTTACTTGTTTACTTACGACCTTGTGAGTTTCGGACGCCAGAAGGTTGCAGGGTTCTGAGAACCGATCTACGGACTTACATCCGCATTACTTGTTTGATTTTCCCAGACATACTTACTAGACTCAGGTGAGTCTCACAGCCCCTATTTTTACTGTTTTCACTCAGGGGTGAGATGCATTACTTATTTTACTTGAACACACGTACCGATTTACTACCTTACAGACTTACAGATTTACTGATATACGGAATTGCATGAGTTACGATTAATCCACTGAAGGCCTCTGAATCATAGTTGTTAATTATAGGATAAGCGCGAGTTTTAGTATATGGATCCATATGGGACTGACAATCCCCGCCCGGGGTAGCACGCACTACCACGAACCGTACTGTATAAACGGGAGTTTCTTACTCGTTACTTATGAGTGTTTTTGGATTAGCACTCACGGGGGCAACTTACTTGTACTTGATTGTACATTACTGACGTGTTAAGCTTCGACTATGATGCTCATGGCAATGTATATCAACCGGATTGCATTCGTGTAATCATTACTTACTACTTGGTCTAAACTGTACAAGTACTTTTACAACTCGAGGTGTTCAAACTGAGTATTTACTATAAACCTGTGAGATTCACCAACCTTTTGGTTGACACTTTTAGTGATGCATTCTCAGGTACACAGCAACAGTAGGATGGCCCTGCAGGATGTGCTTACTAGCTCGAGTCGCATGCATTTACACACCTGGAGACTTTATGCATTTCTTTTGTAATAGATGTCATGTATTAGACTCTGTAGAATTTACTAGCGAACTTGACACTTATGTATTTTTGAATATTTATGTAATGTATTATTTATCAAACGTCTCATATAGAGTCGTTCACTGTATCCTTTGTGCTTGATTACTTAATTAGTAGCACCCCAAAGCTTGCTTGCGCTAAACCGTAAATTTGGGGGTGTTACAGTTTCTGTTTATGTTTCTAGCAATCATAAGTAAAAATCTGTAGAAGTTTCTGTTTCAAACAATCATAAGTAAAATCTGAAAAGTTTCTGTGTGTATGTATTCTCACCCCAAAACTGTTCAAAAACAAGTAAAAAGGGGGCTATGAAACTCACCTGAGTTCTAGCAAATAGTAAGCAAGCAATATCAAATAGCAAGCAAAGTGTGATCCAATGTGCAACCTTCTAACGTCCTAAACGTTTAAGGTTGTGTAAGTAGATGTCTCAAAAGACTATCTATAGCTATTGTATAAGTGGGGGTTAATGTCCACTTAAGCCAATAGTGTAGGTGGGGGTTAATGTCCACCTAAGGCTAGTTCATCAACTAGTTATGTCTAAATACGTTGTTCAAGTTCGTTTATCAAAATGCGTACGACCCGTTGGTGAAAGTTTGTAATAATAATTCATTTAAACATTATTATCAAGTTTGTTTTGTTGTATACTATCCAAGTATATGTTTCGTGTGTTGTATCGCATACAAGTATTGAAGTTGTGTGAGTTTGACACTTAGTGTGAAAACTAGTTTTGAAGTTTCTGTTTTATGCGTCACTTAGGGCGACACTCGATTGGGCAGCGACACTTGGGAAGTGTCGCCGAATTCGATTTCTAAATAAGTAGCGTCACTCAAGTAAGTGTCGCTATGGGCGACACTTGGTTGGTTGGCGGCACTAGGTTAACTGACGCTAAGTAAGTAATTTGAATAATTAAGCGGCACTAAGGATAAGTGACGCTAGATTAGGCGTCACTTGGGTAAGTGTCGCTGGTTAGGCGACACTTATGCCTGATCAGATTTCCAATTTTTATTCCAAGTGTTCTAAATGTCGGTTTTTCATTCGGGAAACTTTCTAAGTTTAGTTTTTGGTCTAAGTTACTAACTAAGTCACCCAAACTCATTTTTGTTACCACTTTCCAAAAATAGTAAGTTTTGTCGTTTTTAGAAACCGAGCCGTTTTTGTTGACTTGGTTAAACCGACTTGGTTTGACCCAAAACTTTTACCCAACCCATAAATCAGTTTATAGAGTCCATAAAATTTGTCGGTTCGTGTCGAAGATCACTCAAAGTGTCGGTTTCTAACATGCAACCTAAGAATTCAATTTTACTTTTTTCGACTTTTGTCGGTTTGGTTCGCCATTTATTTCTACCATTTCTGGTCCAAATTAAGTCTCACAATTTTACCAACTGATCATCACGGTTTCTGGTCTAACATATAATTTTTACAGCAACCATAGTGTCCATTTACATATTTAAATAATTTCACGAAAGAACCGAACTCGGTTTTCGAAAACTTCCAGACCAGACTCAAAGATCAGATTATAGCCAAAAATATGTACATATCTGGAAAAAGTGTAAAACACGAAAGTTGTATCTCTTTTCAATACGCAACTTTTCAAAAAAATTCGTTATCTAACTCTTCCTAGAACTCCAGATATGATCGTTTTACTAAACAATGTTTTTATAGGCCGATTAAGTATCTTTGTGTATAAATTATAAAAACGTATTTTTAACATATATTTGGACATAATCTTGATAATGGAGCTATAAAACCCATAAATAAACAACATGAAAGTATATTAATGAAAGGTTTGATGATTCTTACTAAGAAAATGATGGAGCAAAGATGAGGATGGTGAAAAACAAGCTTGTTCTTGATTCCTCTTTGAAAATTGTTGGTGTTTGAATGGTGGTTTGTGGTGGTTGTTGGTGATGATGGTAGCTGAGTTTTTCTAGAGATTAGAGAGATTATGAGAGTGTATTTTTGAGAGAAAACTAAATGATTTGTTGAAAATGGAAATGAGATCAATTGCATGTTATCCCTTTGGTTGTAAGTGTAAGTGTAATCATGGTTTTGCATGGAATTTTAGTGGCTCATGTGGGTGGTGACCACATGGGGTCACATGGGGGAGGAGGAGAACGACCAAGGGGGCCCACAAGGGGTATTTTAGTCATTTTCTTATTTACCATTTAATTTGATATGTTTCCCGTTCGTTTACCCGATTGTTTCGATGTTTATTCGTACGTAAAACGTTAATTGTACGTGTTTAATCAACGATTTAAATTTTGATATTCTTAATTGATATAAAAGTTTAAATACTTGGAACATTTATAAAAAATGTTCCGTTAATTTATCGGTCTCAATTTGCGTGCTCGTTTTATGGAGGTTAAATTGCGTAACGTTATTTTTGCACGTTTTTGTAATCGATTTAAGACGCAATATATTTTGGGTAAATTTTCATTGAAGTATTATTTAAAATACTTAATTTAAGTTGTCAAATTAATTATTGACGTTTATTTGGTTGCCGAATTAAATTCGCGTGTTTTCGTTGAGTTTGAGACGTTTTAACCAAAACGTCTAGGTTTTTCGTGTATTAGTTTAATAAAATAATAAATAATGATAAATAACTTCTTAAAATAGGCTAAAGTTATTCATAGAAATGTTTTCACCAATGTCGTATATTGTGTCGGAATCCATCTGATCGTTTTGCGTAATTACAGTTAAACACATAATCAGCGTGTATTTAAATACATACGATATTACAAATATTTAGCCTAATAAAAACTAAATACAAGTAATTTAGAGTTTCAAGTAGGTCTAACAAATACCCTAAATAACTTCTTAAAATAGGCTAAAGTTATTCATAGAAATATTTTCACCAATGTCGTATATTGTGTCGGAATCCATCTGATCGTTTTGCGTAATTACAGTTAAACACATAATCAGCGTGTATTTAAATACATATGATATTACAAATATTTAGCCTAATAAAAACTAAATACAAGTAATTTAGAGTTTCAAGTAGGTCTAACAAATACCCTAAATCATCGGGTGTCACAAAGCGCCCTCAATAATATAAGCAGAATAAGGCCGAATACCAGCATCTTGTTCTTCAGTCCCTAAACGTAAGAGCTGTCGAAGGTCAGCAGCAGTAAAAGAGATAGGATGCTGATTTACCCTTGTACGAATCGTTGGAGGATTCGCAGCAGCATCATAGACAATGTTTCTCCAAAACTCCATAAGAAGACCTCTGTTCAGCGGCGGTGACTCTGTAATAGCAAATCGAATTCTCGATCGTGCTAAATAAGTCAAAATCTGCTCAAAGCTCTCAGCACCGCGCTCGTTCAGATCTAGGTTCACCAGTATGTTGTGACCCTTCTCAAAAGATCTGTTAGCCATATCTGTATTTCAAAATTACACAAATAGCAAAAAGATTAACTAAACAAACATTAATCAATTTAAACTTTAACGTATTATGATCAAAAGATCATCAAACGACTAAGTCTACTGTTAACTAATAACTTAATTCACTGAAACTTAATTGAACAATTAAAAATAATTAACTTTTCAATTATATTCTATAAATTATATAAAGTTTGTTAGTTAAATCACAATTTAAGTTATCATACCGCCGACAAATATCGGGACACGCTGCTCGACTACATTATGAGTCGGAAGACTTTCGATATGAAATAACTTAAAGTGTTAAATTATTACACATATTTAACTTATAACAAAAGTTCGTAAGTCTAAACGTGTAAAAATGAGTAACTTGTTAATTATTTGTAACCAAACGATTCTCAAATCGAAAACAAGTTATTACTGAACAATTTTAAAATTTACTTAATTTTACATAGTCAACTGAAGTCAACAAGTTAAATTCAGTTCTCAAAGTCAAACTAAGTCAATTAAAAATATAAATAAAGTTAATTAAATCTTTCAAGTCGCTTCGCAGAAACTCTACGAATTGAATTCGAGTCGCTCAGGTCAACCAAAGTCAAACGAAGTCAAATGACATAAGTTCGTTTCGCTTCGGTCAACGAAAGTCAATAAGGTAAGTCGACTCGGTTCGGTCAACTGAAATCAAACGAACTGAGTTCGTTTCGCTTCAGTCAACTGAAGTCAACCAAAAAGTTGGTTCGGTTCGTTAAACTGAAATCAAACAAAACGAGTTCGTTTCGTTGTAGTCAACGAAAGTCAAAAAGCATTGAAGTCGGTTCGTTGGAGCGGGCTACGAAGCGAGATAGATCTCGGTTCGTAGGACCGACGGTTTAACGAGAATAATCTATGAATCAACGATCTAACATGTTTCAAAGCAATTAAACACTTAAAACATGTTCATTAAGCATCGATTAATCATTATTAACATGTTTTAGATTTTATAAATCACTAATTCGATTCAAATCCGTGATAAACCAAACCGAAACATCCGAAAACGTAAACCGATCGATTTCTCACAATAATACACGGTGAAATCTCATGAAACTTACTTCAATAGATGCGTAATCAAAAGATGAATAAGTTCCACGGATCGAAAATTCCTTCCTCGTTCGAAAAATCAGAAAATCAACCGAAAATAAGCTTCGGTTCGTTTCGCCAAAAACTCGAGTCGTAGAGGGTCTGAGTTCGGTTCGTAGAGTATGTGGAAAATGTGAGTTTGGTTCGTTGAGTTGTCCCTTTTTATACCCTAAGTTCAATTTCACACAGATAAACTCATTTCGCAGGTTTGACTGGTCAAACTTGCAATCTTAATTTAAAATGCGAAATAAAAATTAAGTATAAATTAAAACTCATTTATTTGTACAAGTCTAAAATAAAAGTATTTTTCACTTGTAGTTGTAACGATTGTTCAACAATAAATGGAGACAATTATTCAGCATAATTTAATTCCAAAGGGTAATATTTAAAAATATAAAAATAAAATAAAATACGAAACATAAAAACTAACAGTGGTATCAAGTACCATTTTATTAATCACTTGAATAAAATAAAGTACATAACTCAACTGAATAAGAATTTAACTGCTTAGGGATCATATTAGAAAGAACAAACTATTTAAAATGTATTAAAAAGTCTAAGTTGATTGTTAGTATACATACCTTATGAAATTCAAATAAATTATTATAAAATTACAACTAAGTTTATCATTTATACATTTATATTTATAAAACTATATCTTAGGTACCTTTATCCACATAGCATAATTAATAAATGCATTACTCACTTAATGTGAATATTTTTAATTATAGACAGTTCAAGACGATTACCGGTATTATGATCCATATAAACAAATTATACTCGACTTTCTAAGCAAATATTTTATTGTTAGTATGAATATTATTAAGTGCTTCCTATTATATGACATACTGAAGAATTTCAAGTAATACTCATAACACTGATTTTAAGACAAGGTAGCGGTTACTTAGTATAACATACTGATAAACGCTCAAAAGTACTATATTTTAGTAGTATTTTACCCTTAATCTTGAATGTTTTTATTGCATTTTGTTTAGAATAGATATTGATTTCGTTCATATTTGCAAATAGATGTGGAAATGGAGTGTTTATGGAAAAGGAACGGAAAACAGTCAATAATCAAGCTAAATGATACATATTTGAAGAATAAAGTAAAGCCGGAGTCGAAGAAAAGAATAAATGAAGAAAAGTCAAAAATCGGCTGGAAAATGCATCCATATGCCGTATGGAATCCATACGCCGTATGGATTGCAGCAGTGGAGGCCCAGGTTACGCGGACTTGGGCTGGGCTTGAAATCAATCCATACGCCGTATGGAAATCCATACGCCGTATGGATCAAAATTCTAGAAATATAAAAGTCGCGAAAAAAACCCTAAAATCGTGTGTTCGTATTATTTTCGGTTCCAGACGATTTATTTCGGTTCTTAGGGTTAGATTACGAATTTTAGGAGTAGTTTGGAGGTACGAAAGCTAAGGATTGAGGCTAATTCATTCTAATCTTTCGTAGTTCGTCGTTAATCGATTCGGTATATTTTCGTTTCTCTATTTCATTGAAGAATTTGATTTATTGAATCTGATTATTTCTGTTTTGATGATGAGTTGAATATCTAAAGTGATTGCGTAGTTTATTTAACTTAGATTATGATTATTGAACGATTATAATTGCGTATTGAATAAGTTATTTGATTGAAAACGGTTATATTGCTCGTGGACACTTGTTTATTGGTAACTAGTTATTATTGTTGCTTCACGTGGTTAATAATGTTGATGAGATTGAGTTCCTTTAATGTTATTAATTATTGATGGTTATAACTTTAGGGTTTTGGACTATCACTAAATACGTTGAGTCTGATAGGTCGAGTATACAATAATAATCTACTTTAAAACGAGCAAGACAATAAGTTAATTATTGGGTATTGTTGAGTCATACCATAGAGTTAATTATAACGCGTTGTGAATGTTTAATGCATGATTTAGGGAAAGGCACACAATTGACTGATCATCTTGTGACATTGAAACCAGTGTTTTATGTTGGACCCTAAATTATAGGAATTAGTTGGACCCGAAACGTTGGCTATTTCATATTCGACTTAGTATTCATTGAAGAATTTGGTATTAAGTTGATCTAAAAGAATCACAATTATATAATCAATACGTAATAAATCGGGAAATATGAATCTAAGTGACATTAACTACACAATTACTTATTCCTTCCAATTAGGATTTATTGTTATTATTTATTTATTATTTTAATCTAAAGTTTTATTTAAGTTTGTTTATTTTAATTAAATGTTTTCTAAAATGTTCGTACGGAACTAAAACGCCCTCCATATTTACTGTTTTCTAGTTAATTGTTAATTTCTATTTTAAATATTCCACCTTTTCCCTGTGTTCGAATCTGACTTACCAAATCTATATTTACAATTGATCGGGTATTCTTGCCTGGTTGCTTGAAAGTATTTATTAGGTATTTCTATTTATAAATTGTAGAACAAGACGCGCTTTCATAAGCGACATCAAGTTTTTGGCGCCGCTGCCGGGGAAAGCGGTTGTGTTTATTTAAATAGAAATTAGTAATTTTTAATTCTTTCTTTTTTTTAAAAAAAAAAAAGAAAAAAAGTAACTTTTGTTAATTAAGTTTCAGTAAAGTTGTTTTAATTAGTTTAATTAATTTTGTAAAAAGTTTTTTATACGTCACTGGTTGAAACTAATTACCTTTTTATTTGGTTGAACTTTTGGGTTTTAGTTTCAACCGGCGGATGGAAATCCGTCCGCCGGTTGGAGTTCCATTTATTTAAAATTGTACATGTTATTTAATTTTTGTTTATTTTGTGTGAACTAACTTGTTTTTCGTTAGTGGTGTTTTGTATTTTCAGATTTATTTTTATTTAGGTTTGTCCAATGGCGAGGAGTTTTGAAAGTGATGCAAATGATAATAACATGGTTAAGAGGGATCAGTCTGTTACTACGGATGCTAGTTCCGCCGAGAGGGTGCCTCCTTATACCCAATTAGGCCGTATTCCCGTTCCTATTACTTCATCTTGTCAGGGGTTGCTATCGGCACTTGAGGAGTTTAGAGGGGATATACCTTTCAGTTCTGAGATTATTAGCAGGTCCACTGTGGATTTTACTGATAGTCAGAGGGTTTTGATAAATGATGTGTTAGAGGCAGCTTTGATTGAGAATTAGTATGGGATTGATATGCAATTCTATATTGCCCTCACTACTTTTGGGGAATCTCTAGAAAATAGGATTAAGGAGGAAGAGAAATTCTATACAGCTCAGAAGAAAAGATACACGGAGATCTATGAGATTTTGAGGCATTCTGCATTTCCTTATTCGGCAAATCAGACCGCGTGTCTTGGCCGTATGCTTAGGGCTCCGTACGAGGTTACTGGTAATCCAAGGGCAGAAGCAGACAAGGAATTTAGGTTTAGTTTAAGAGAATTGGTTCGATTGCTACATTCAGATGACCATTTGACGGATATTACACCTCATCGGTTCATTGTTACGAGTACTATTCATTACTATCTTCATGAAATGGTGACAAAAATGGATCTCTTTGCTAAGGAAGAGGAAGAAAGGCCTCACCCGGATTTCATTCATCCTCATTTTGATATCGATTTGGCTACTTATGTGGTACTGAACTTGGATGTTTTAGTTGATAACAATAAGGTTCTAACTATGAGGGAGCATTTCCACTATGGGATGGTGGAAATTGTAACAACCCCAAATTTAGGGTCAATTTAAAATTTTCCTAATTACGTATTTACTACTTGTATTTAATATGAAATAGGATTAAATACGTTACTTACTTATTTTATATATATATGGATGGAATATATATGTACGCGTATACGATTCGTTCAAATCGTATAAAACTACAATTGTACAAACATACGGACGTTGGTAAAACAACTATTAAATAATGCGAAATTATTTAATTACTTTGACTACTACTTTATATTATGTTTATAATATAACGGAAACGTACGTTTTAAGTAAAACGTTACCGAACTCTCCGAAAACTCGACCAACCGACAAAACAAAACAAAGTTATATTTTATAACTTAAAAACAATTAATTTGGTAAAATACTTCAACTAAATTATCGGATATTATTTCGTATTTTTAAACGTATAATTAATCGCGTATAAAATGATTTTAACGTTTAAAAGACCAGGGAAACGAACACCGCACGGAGCGCAAACACGAGGGAACAACATTTGGTGAGATCCACACATGGTGGACCCCACCATGGGCCGGCCAAGACATGGGGCACCACCCCCATGCCCTTTTCTCCTTTCCCTCACACAAACACAAACACACCTCACTCAATCTCTCTCAATCATTCTCTCTCTCTCTCTCAATCGGCTCTCTCACTCTCTCTCTCTAAAACCACCCTCAAAACACCCTAAAAACACCACTAAAACACCTCGGAGGCTAGGCCCGGTTTGGAGAAAAGTGATCACGACAACGAGGGCTACAACTTCATCTTTTCGGATTTTCGTTCCGACAACTTTGTAAGTTTTCCGGTGACTCGCGACTTTTCCGATTACAATTATTTTGCCAGATTATCGTTCCCCTAGCTTAGTAATGTCCAAATATATAATTTAAACTCGTTTTTGAACACGTTAACGGAAATGTCGGTTTTGGTCATTTTAAAGAAAACGACACCACAAACATTAAAAACGACTATCAATAGTTATTATGGACTCATTGTAACATACTAAAACTAGTATAAAAGTTCTAGACTCAACGGAAACCGGAAAATACGTTTTCGGAAACTTAATTTCCGAACAGACCTCTTGTGTCGCATCGGACCAAAATTTCATGCGACACAACACTGTGTCACATGTTATGTCGCACGTTATGTCGCAATGTATGCGACACAACGCTTATGTCGTACTATATGTCGTATCATCTACGACACACAGTTTACCTATCGCTTGATTGCGACACAACGACTATGTCGTATCGTTGTGTCGTACCCTTGTATGCGACACAACCATTGTGTCGCATAAAAACCAAATCGAAATCAATCCATACGACACAGACATTATGTCGCATACGGTCTGCGACACAAGCCTTGTGTCGCAGATAGCCCAGATCAGAAAACAAAATATATTCTAAGTGTTAGAATCACTTTTCAACTACTAAATCAAATACGATGCTACTTATACATGAAAATACTATACTTTTGGAAGTATACACAAATACTCGAATATGTACAAGATTATACTTAACTGAACGTGAGATTTCACTCACACACACGAGACTGCACTCGAAAATGCTTAGGAGATTACACTCCAACGAACTTAAACTCGTACAACTACACGGGATTGCACCCGATACGAACTTACAAGTTCACTCACTAGTTACGTGCTGGATTACACGTTAATTGATACGAACTTACACTCGAACATTTACAAGGATTCACTTGTACCCTTTGGGGATTAAGCCCATTGGAACTTACGCGAATGATACACGTTGTAATACAAACAATTATACACGTACGCTTTACAACTGTACAACTACTATGAATACATAATAGTAATGGATGGAATTATTATTATACACCGATACCAACGGGCCTTACAATTTTTCTACAAACTACAAACAATTACAAATGTACAAACAAACTTATGGACATTAACTAGTTTGGGAACAACTAGCATGGATACTTTACAAGTATTCCATATACTTACTAAACCTTGTGCGTAATAGGACGCTAAGGGTTGCTAGTTCGGGATACTACTTGCTTACTTACTGCATTGTCTGCTAGACTCAGGTGAGTCTTACAGCCCCTACTTTACTGTTTTATACTCAGGGGTGAGATGCATTACTGTTTTATATGAACACACAAAACTTACTTGCTGCCATGATTTACTTACTGTATGAGATTACGGATACGCCAATTGCATGAGTTTTCGACTAATCCAATGAAATCCTCCTTAATCATAGTTGTTAGTTATGTGATAAGCGCGAGTTTTAGTATATGGATCCATATGGGACTGACAATCCCCGCCCGGGGTAGCACGCACTACCACGAACCGTTCTTGTAGAAACGGGCGTTTCTTACTCGTTTCGAATGAATGTTTTGGGTTACATTCACGGGGGTACCTATATTTACTGTACGTTAAGCTTCAACTATGGTGGCTCATGGCAATCGTATCAAACGGTTAGCATTATTTGCAACCACCCACTTATTAAAACTTAAGTTAACGATGAGCATAACCTGTGATCGTTACTTACTGGCTGGCTATGATTTACAAATACTACATGTGTGTTCAAACTATTTACTTACTTACAAACCTGTGAGATTCACCAACCTTTTTGGTTGACCGTTTTAGTAATGCTTCTCAGGTACACAGCATCAGTAGGGATGCCCAGCAGGATAAGCTTACTTAGCTCGAGTCGCATGCATTACAAGCTTGGAGATTTTATTACATTACTTTTGTACTTACTGTTATGTATTAGAATCTCTAGGAATTTACTTGAACTCGAGCTTGTATTTTGAAACTACTTATGTATTAATGTAATAACTTTTCGAACGTCTCAGTTAGAGTCGTTCACTGTATCCTTTGTGCTTGTGATTATTGATTAGTAACACCCAAAACGTCGCTTCCGCAAACTGTTAAATTTGGGGGTGTTACAGATTGGTATCAGAGCCTAAGGTTATAGTGAACTAGGTTGCATTTAGTGGGCCTAGACTATGACCGTTAGGCAGTATTCCTCATTAGATATAACTGGTTCAGGAATTACAGCATACAAGTTTAATTTAACATAGCCTGATCAACTATGTACAATTAAATAAAGATGATGTGAATTCTGAAGGGGGTTATGTTGAACCGGAATACAATAGCTGACTCTGACCTCGAGAGAACCGGGACTTCTACTTGATTGTGCTAGACACGAACTAAGCGGTTATGTGATATATATATATATATATATATATATATATATATATATATATATATATATACATAGGCCTCTTTCCCCCGACACGATGCTCCCTCTCGACTACTACGAAATTCACTTTCAAATTTTATCAAACAAACGACAACTCGATTTTTATCATTCCGTCCTTATTCGACTTTTTATGAATTCACGAATACCGATATACGTCCGAAGACCTCTACACCATTATAACTAACGACCATAGCTACTCCACCATCCCTTGATATGAAGCTCGGAACTTTGTTTTATTCGCTAACCCTACCCAATTCGACGTTTATAACATTTTACAACGTACCTCACTGTACCGTTAGGTGTATCCTAATGAAAATCATTTTTCAACTCAAGTCTCCATCAGACTTCAAAAACTTTTCAACCAACTCTTGCTATCAAAATTTTATAACAAACGTATATTTTCATCAAACATATTACAAAATTTCTTACAAAATGTTTTACAAAATTCTCAAAAGTTTCAAAACTGTATAAATTTATTTATAATACACAACTTTAAACAAATTTCAAACTTTGGCGTAGTTTCTCTGAACTTACTAAATCATCACCATCATAATCTTTGCTCAAACCCTCACATGTTCTTTAATTATTGTTTCAAGGAACATGCCTCCTCGACGACAAATCACTCTTACTGAAGCCGAAGTAGCGGGTATAATTGCCCGTAGTGTGGCTCAAGCTCTAGCTACCCGGACTTCAGCTCCTGGTAGCGAAGATACCGCTAACAATGGACCACAACCCAAAACCTGCACCTACAAGGACTTCCATAACTACAAACCCTTGACCTTTCAAGGTACTGAAGGAGCAATCGGTCTGATACGTTGGACCGAGAAAATCGAATCAGTGTTCCTCATCTGCAACTGCAAGGAAGAGGATAAAGTTAAGTTCGCCGCCAGCACTTTTTCTGACACCGCCCTAACCTGGTGGAACACTTATGCGCAAACTGTGAGCATTGCCGATGCTTACAAACTACAGTGGGATGAGCTGAAGAATATGCTGAGGGGCGAGTACTGCCCAAGAGATGAACTGAAACAATTAGAAGTGGAATTTTGGAATCACAAGATGCAAGGTGACGATATCACCGGTTACACCAACCGCTTTCACCAGCTGGCACTTCTGTGCCCATCCATGGTTGATCCTGAGTATAAAAGGATCGAAAAGTACGTTGATGGACTTCCTGAGCGAATTCAAGACTTAGTAACTTCGTCCAAGCCGGGAACCATTCAAAGCGCCATTCGTATGGCTCATGAGTTAACGGCAAATTCTGTTCGCCGTGGCTCGACTTCGACCCCACCTGCGAATAACAAACGTAAATGGGAAGTGAGTCCCCACTCACCCAATTCTACCTCTGACAAAAAGCCTGCAACTGTCAATGCCAATGACTTAAAGGCTTACAAGGGGAGCAAGCCTTACTGCTCCAAATGTAGTCGTCATCATAACGGCTCCTATCCCTGCACTAAATGCAAGAAATTCGGGCACCTGGCCCAAGACTGCCGAACCAACCCCACTGGTACTGATACTCCTGCACCCAAGACCTGCTATGAGTGCAACGGTACCGGGCACTTCAGGAAGGACTGCCCAAGGCTGAAACCCCGAACCAACTACACGAAGAGTAGAGCTTATGTAATCAACGCTAGGGAGGATGACCCTAACCCGAGACTTTGCGATTTACTCAACCCGGGTACGCACATTCTTTGACTACCCAAGTCTGCTTTCTCATAAATCTCTCGTTTAATGATTTATGTATAACTGTATTTTATTCTGCGTGTTTTTCTTTGATCCTAAGTACACAATAGGATTAGGAAACGATCGATTATGCGAATTCCGACCATATAACTTGTAGTACACTTTGATTTCCATAAACAAACTCCTTTCCCAATTATCTCACACTGGTTGAGACCGGGAACTCGTCTACTATTCGTTACTTTAGACAGACAATTTAATATAACTTCACTACTTGAGGCAATTTCTTAAATAGAACCCTTATTTCGTAGGCAATGACAACTCACTCCGTCAACAACCCTACACTGCAAGATGAACTGCTCAGCGAGGAACCAACGATGTTTCCTTACCTCCTCGAACTCGAGTGTGATACAGAACACTCCGCTGAATCAGCAATGGCACCTGCTGTCCCTGCTGCTTCAACTGCTGCAAAAGCACCAGTTGATGTAACCTTGACCGCTGAATCAGTCAGCCACCTCAACCAAACTATTGATTCGCTGCGAAAACAACTAACTGAAGCACGGGAAGACATTGATGACCTACGACGAATTGCTTTCCAAAATGACATGCGTATGCGGGAGTACGAGCTACGTCTAACAGCTTTAGAAAACCCTACTTCACCACCAACTTCACAAACTACTCCTGCTGAAGAGGATAACGACACTGACTGTACCCCGCCTCCAGCAAAAAGGGTGAAGGTTTACTTGGGAAATAAACCTTACTGTTCCCGATGCACTCGACATCATGACAAACCGTGTACCATACCCACCGGTCAATGCAAATCTTATCCTAAAGGTACGAACCCTCCCAAGGCGAAGCTGTGCTTCAACTGTGGGAGTGCTGGCCATCTCAAGGCCCAATGCCCACTACCTTCAGGCAACAAAATTTAGGGTACGTTACCACTTGACAACTACTTGATTTCAAACACTGCAGGACCTCCCCTACTACTATAGGCTACTAGTACGCATTGTAGCTACCTGACGAATATCGAACTACCGATTACTACTTCGAACAAATTTCGGGACGAAATTTTCATAACAAGGGGAGAATGTAACAACCCCAAATTTAGGGTCAATTTAAAATTTTCCTAATTACGTATTTACTACTTGTATTTAATATGAAATAGGATTAAATACGTTACTTATTTTATATATATATGGATGGAATATATATGTACGCGTATACGATTCGTTCAAATCGTATAAAACTACAATTGTACAAACATACGGACGTTGGTAAAACAACTATTAAATAATGCGAAATTATTTAATTACTTTGACTACTACTTTATATTATGTTTATAATATAACGGAAACGTACGTTTTAAGTAAAACGTTACCGAACTCTCCGAAAACTCGACCAACCGACAAAACAAAACAAAGTTATATTTTATAACTAAAAAACAATTAATTTGGTAAAATACTTCAACTAAATTATCGGATATTATTTCGTATTTTTAAACGTATAATTAATCGCGTATAAAATGATTTTAACGTTTAAACGACCAGGGAAACGAACACCGCACGGAGCGCAAACACGAGGGAACAACATTTGGTGAGATCCACACATGGTGGACCCCACCATGGGCCGGCCAAGACATGGGGCACCACCCCCATGCCCTTTTCTCCTTTCCCTCACACAAACACAAACACACCTCACTCAATCTCTCTCAATCATTCTCTCTCTCTCTCTCAATCGGCTCTCTCACTCTCTCTCTCTAAAACCACCCTCAAAACACCCTAAAAACACCACTAAAACACCTCGGAGTCTAGGCCCGGTTTGGAGAAAAGTGATCACGACAACGAGGGCTACAACTTCATCTTTTCGGATTTTCGTTCCGACAACTTTGTAAGTTTTCCGGTGACTCGCGACTTTTCCGATTACAATTATTTTGCCAGATTATCGTTCCCCTAGCTTAGTAATGTCCAAATATATAATTTAAACTCGTTTTTGAACACGTTAACGGAAATGTCAGTTTTGGTCATTTTAAAGAAAACGACACCACAAACATTAAAAACGACTATCAATAGTTATTATGGACTCATTGTAACATACTAAAACTAGTATAAAAGTTCTAGACTCAACGGAAACCGGAAAATACGTTTTCGGAAACTTAATTTCCGAACAGACCTCTTGTGTCGCATCGGACCAAAATTTCATGCGACACAACACTGTGTCACATGTTATGTCGCACGTTATGTCGCAATGTATGCGACACAACGCTTATGTCGCACTATATGTCGTATCATCTACGACACACAGTTTACCTATCGCTTGATTGCGACACAACGACTATGTCGTATCGTTGTGTCGTACCCTTGTATGCGACACAACCATTGTATCGCATAAAAACCAAATCGAAATCAATCCATACGACACAGACATTATGTCGCATACGGTCTGCGACACAAGCCTTGTGTCGCAGATAGCCCAGATCAGAAAACAAAATATATTCTAAGTGTTAGAATCACTTTTCAACTACTAAATCAAATACGATGCTACTTATACATGAAAATACTATACTTTTGGAAGTATACACAAATACTCGAATACGTACAAGATTATACTTAACTGAACGTGAGATTTCACTCACACACACGAGACTGCACTCGAAAATGCTTAGGAGATTACACTCCAACGAACTTAAACTCGTACAACTACACGGGATTGCACCCGATACGAACTTACAAGTTCACTCACTAGTTACGTGCTGGATTACACGTTAATTGATACGAACTTACACTCGAACATTTACAAGGATTCACTTGTACCCTTTGGGGATTAAGCCCATTGGAACTTACGCGAATGATACACGTTGTAATACAAACAATTATACACGTACGCTTTACAACTGTACAACTACTATGAATACATAATAATAATGGATGGAATTATTATTATACACCGATACCAACGGGCCGTACAATTTTTCTACAAACTACAAACAATTACAAACGTACAAACAAACTTATGGACATTAACTAGTTTGGGAACAACTAGCATGGATACTTTACAAGTATTCCATATACTTACTAAACCTTGTGCGTAATAGGACGCTAAGGGTTGCTAGTTCGGGATACTACTTGCTTACTTACTGCATTGTCTGCTAGACTCAGGTGAGTCTTACAGCCTCTACTTTACTGTTTTATACTCAGGGGTGAGATGCATTACTGTTTTATATGAACACACAAAACTTACTTGCTGCCATGATTTACTTACTGTATAAGATTACGGATACGCCAATTGCATGAGTTTTCGACTAATCCAATGAAATCCTCCTTAATCATAGTTGTTAGTTATGTGATAAGCGTGAGTTTTAGTATATGGATCCATATGGGACTGACAATCCCCGCCCGGGGTAGCACGCACTACCACGAACCGTTCCTGTAGAAACGGGCGTTTCTTACTCGTTTCGAATGAATGTTTTGGGTTACATTCACGGGGGTACCTATATTTACTGTACGTTAAGCTTCAACTATGGTGGCTCATGGCAATCGTATCAAACGGTTAGCATTATTTGCAACCACCCACTTATTAAAACTTAAGTTAACGATGAGCATAACCTGTGATCGTTACTTACTGGCTGGCTATGATTTACAAATACTACATGTGTGTTCAAACTATTTACTTACTTACAAACCTGTGAGATTCACCAACCTTTTTGGTTGACCGTTTTAGTAATGCTTCTCAGGTACACAGCATCAGTAGGGATGCCCAGCAGGATAAGCTTACTTAGCTCGAGTCGCATGCATTACAAGCTTGGAGATTTTATTACATTACTTTTGTACTTACTGTTATGTATTAGAATCTCTAGGAATTTACTTGAACTCGAGCTTGTATTTTGAAACTACTTATGTATTAATGTAATAACTTTTCGAACATCTCATTTAGAGTCGTTTACTGTATCCTTTGTGCTTGTGATTATTGATTAGTAATACCCAAAACGCCGCTTCCGCAAACTGTTAAATTTGGGGGTGTTACAGAAATATACACTAAATTGGTTGAAATCTTCAGAGATTCAGGATTAGAACTAACTTGTGTTCAGAATGAGGTAATTGCAGGGATTGAAACTAGAATAAGAAGTTTAAGGAAGGAACCGTTTCTGAGTAAGCATGCTGGGATAGTGGCAGATTGTTTGGAGTTTATGAGTGAGTTTGAGAAGAACCATCCCGACTGTGAGTACAAGATGGTAGGTGATAAGTTAGTATTGGCACCTGAGGGAGTAAATAATAAGGTGATAAAGGGAATCAGTTGGGACTTGGTCCATCTTCAGCATGTTGCCAATGGACACTTGGAAAGTTTTGCGACTTTTGGTAATGGGGTCGAAAATGTAGTCACTGAATTGATGAAGAGCTTACTTGTCCTCTATCCATTGAACTAATTTCATCGTTTAATCATTTCTTTTTATATTTCTTATGCTATTGGAGTGTTTCTAACATTTTGGTTTGTTTTGGATTATGTTAGACTTTTGATTGTTTTGAATTTTTGTTTTTGAATGTGTGATTTGAATATTAAGTATTATTTTATATTATTCTTTTTAATGTTTGTTAATTATTGTTATTTATTTTATAGTGTGGAATTGTGAAGATTTTGAAGTCGTGATTATCATCCAGGTTTGAGATTTAATTATATAAAGTTAATGATGAAATTGGGTTAAAAATGGGTTGAAAATCGTTTTTGAAAAAATTCTGATTTTTCAATCCATACGCCGTATGGAATCCATATGCCGTATGGATTGATTGGGCCGCTGGACCGGGCCGTTGACTGGGTTAAATGAGTTGACCTGGGCATATTTAATCCATACGCCGTATGGAATCCATACGCCGTATGGATAAAAAATGCAGAAAACCGCCAGCAGCTTTCTTCTTCCCCATTTTTCATTCCAAATCCCTTTTCTTCACCACCACCCACGGCTTCCACACCTACAACCCCCAAACGGAAATTCCGGCCACGCATTCATCGCCATTTTTACATATTCGTGTTACACGCACTTTCCTCTACAAGGTATATGTAACACCCCCAAAATTAACAGTTTGCGGAAGCGAGTTTTGGGTGTTACTAATCAATAATCACAAGCACAAAGGATACAGTGAACGACTCTAAATGAGACGTTCGAAAAGTTATTACATTAATACAAAAGTAATTCAAAATACAAGCTCGAGTTTTGTATAAATTCCTAGAGATTCTAATACATAACAGTAAGTACAAAAGTAATGTATGAAAATCTCCAAGCTTGTAAATGCATGCGACTCGAGCTAAGTGAGCTTATCCTGCTGGGCATCCCTACTGATGCTGTGTACCTGAGAAGCATTACTAAAACGGTCAACCAAAAAGGTTGGTGAATCTCACAGGTTTGTAAGTAAGTAAATAATTTGAACACACAAGTAGTATTTGTAAATCGTAAGCCAGCCAGTAAGTAACGATCGCAGGTCATGCTAATCATTCACTTAAGTAATGATTGCAGGTCATGCTAATCATCTGTAAATGAGTGGTTGCAGGTCATGCTAACCGTTTTTACGTGAGTGGTTGCAGGTCTTGCTAACCGTAATGAGTAACGATCGTAGGTCATACAAATCGTTCACTCCTTAATGATTGCAGGTCATGCTAATTATGCGTTTCCACGAACTATCATAATAGAAGCTTAACATACAGTAGATAATAGTACTCCTGTGAATGTAGTCTTACATTCATATTAAACAAGTAAGAAAATGCCACAAGCCACCATGATTGCAGGTCATGCTAATCATGCGATAACTCGGCCATTATCAGTATTATGAAAACAAGTAAGAAAATGTCCTAAGTCACCATAATTGCAGGTCATGCTAATCATGCGTTAACTCGGCCATCATTAGTTTTATGAAAACATGTAATGCATCTCACCCCTGGGTATAAAACAGTAAAATAGGGGCTGTAAGACTCACCTGAGTCTAGCAGACAATGCAGTAAGTAAGCAAGTAGTATCCCGAACTAGCAACCCTTAGCGTCCTAATACGCACAAGGTTTAGTAAGTAAATGGAATACTTGTAAAGTATCCATGCTAGTTGTTCCCAAACTAGTAAATGCATGTCCATTTGTTGTTTGTACGTTTGTATTTGTTTGTAAGTTGTAGTTTGTAGAAAAGTTGTACGGCCCGTTGGTATCGGCGTATAATAATAATTCCATCCATTATTATTATGTATTCTTAGTAGTTGTACAGTTGTAAAGCGTACTTGTATAATTGTTCGTTTGTATCACAACGTGTATCATTTGCGTAAGTTCCAGTGGGTCTAATCCACAAAGGGTACGAGTGAAATCTCGTATGTGTTCGAGTGTAAGTTCGTATCAGTTAGCGTGTAATCCCACACGTGAGTATTGAGTGTAAACTCGTAAGTCCGTATCGGGTGCAATCCCGTGTAATGTACAAGTGTAAGTTCGTTGGAGTGTAATCTCCTAAGTATTCCCGAGTGTAATCTCGTACGCGTGTGTGAGTGAAATCTCACGTTTAGTTTAGTATAGTCTTGTACATATTCAACTATCGTTGTATACTTCCAAAAGCATAGTATTTTCATGTATAATCGTATCGTATTTGATTTGGTTGTTGAAAAGTGATTTTTAAACACTTAGAATGTTTTTGGCTTCTGTTTTTGGGTTTTTGCGACACTAAATGCGACACAGCCCTTGTGTCACATGATTTATGCGACACAACCCTTGTGTCACATGAATGCAACTTAATGCGACACAATATGCGACACAACCCTTGTGTCACATGATTTATGCGACACAACCCTTGTGTCACATGGATGCAACTTAATGCGACACAATATGCGACACAACCCTTGTGTCACATGATTTATGCGACACAACCCTTGTGTCACATGGATGCCATGCAACACAACATGTGACACAAGCCTTGTGTCACATGAAAGTTTGGCCAGATGCAATACGACGGCTGTTACGATTTTTGGTTCGGTTTTTGGGTCAAACGACCTCGGTTTGGCCCGAAACTTTTACACAAGCTTTAATATGTTACAATGAGTTTATAAAAATTATTGGTTGACGTTTTTAGTGTTCGAGGTGTCGTTTTCTTAAATGCGACCAAAACCGACAATGTTCCGAAATCAAGTTTAAATTATATATTTGGACATTACTAAGCTAGGGGAACAATAATCTAGCAAAATAATTAATATCGGAAAAGTTTGCGAGTCGTCGGAAAACTTACAAATCGTCGGATCAAAAATCCGAAAAGATAGACGCGTAGCCCTCGTTGTGGTGATCGTTGTTGCTCCTTTCCGTTTTGTGATTCAAGCTCGTTTTTGGTGTGTTTTTGGCTAGAGAGAGAGACCGAGATATAGAGAGAGAGGTGAGGGTTAGAGAGAGAGTTGAGAGAGATTGAGTAAAAGGGTGGGTTTGGTTATGTTGGTGATCAAAGAGGCATGGGGGTGATGCCCCATGTCTTTGGCCGGTTTTGGGTGGGGCCACAAGGTGTGGTCTCACCAATTTTTCGTTCCCTCGCGTTTCCGCTCCGTGCGGTGTTCGTTTCCCCGGTCGTTTAAACGTTAAAATCATTTTACACGCGATGAAATATACGTTTAAAAATACGATATAATATCCGATAATTTAGTTAAAGTATTTTACCAAATTAATTGTTTTTAAGTTATAGAACATAACTTTGTTTTGTTTTGTCGGTTGGTCGGGTTTTCGGGGAGTTCGGTAACGTTTTGGTTAAAACGTACGTTTTCGTTATATTATAAACATAATATAAAGTAGTAGTCAAAGTAATTAAATAATCTCACATTATTTACCGACGTCCCTATGTTTGTACAATTGTTGTTTTATACGATTTGTACGAATCGTATACGCGCGTATATACATATATTCCATCCATATATATATATATATATATATATATATATATATATATATATATATAATAAGTAGATAATGTATATAATCCTATTTCATATTATATACAAGTAATAAACATGTAATTAGTAAATTTTTAAATTGGCCCTAATTTTGGGGTTGTTACATTCTCCCCTTGTAAGGAGAATTTCGTCCCGAAATTTGTTCGAAGTAGTAATCGGTAGTTCGATATTCGTCAGGTAGCTACAATGCGTACTAGTAGCCTACAGTAGTAGGGTAGGTCCTACAGAGTTCGTAGTAAGACAGTTGTCAGGTAGTAACGTACCCTTAGTTTTTGTTGCCTGGGGGTAGTGGGCATTTGGCCTTGAGATGGCCAGCACTCCCACAGTTGAAGCACAGCTTCGCTTTAGGGGAGTTAGTACTTTTGGGGTAGGGTTTGCATCGACCAGTGGGTATGGTACACGGTCCTTCATGATGCCGAGTGCATCGGGAACAGAAAGGTTTCTTTCCCAAGTAATTTCCTGAAGAGTTGGAGGGAGTAATTTTCACCCTTTTTGCTGGAGGTGGTGTACAGTCAGTGTCGGTATCCTCTTCAGTAGGAGTACCATGTGAAGTTGATGGTGAAACAGGATTTTCTAAGGCTATCAAACGTAACTCGTATTCATGCATACGTACGTTATTCTGGAAAGCAATTCGTCGTAGGTCATCTATGTCTTCACGTGCTTCGGTTAGTTGTTTTCGCAGCGATTCAATAGTTTGGTTGAGGTGGCTGACTGATTCAGTAGTCAGGGTTACATAAACCGGTGCTTTTGCAGCGGTTAGAGCAATAGGAGAGGCAGGTGCTGTTGCTGATTCAACGAAAGGTTCGGTATCACACTCGAGTTCGAGTAGGTAAGGAAACATCGCTGGTTCCTCACTGAGCAGTTTATCATCCAATGTACGGGTGTTGACGGAGTGAGTTGTCATTTCCTACGAAATAAGTGTTCTATTTAAGAAATGTCTCAAGTAAGTAAAGTTTTATTGAATGACCTGTTTAAAATAACGAATAGTAGGTGAGTTCCCAGTCTCAACCAGTGTGAGATAAATGGGAAGGAAATTTGGTTGCTGTATTTAAAGTGCATTTTAAGTTACGCTTTCGGAATTTCAAGTAGTCAGTTGTTCTCTAATCCAATTGGGTACTTAGGATCTAAGAGAGTATACATGAAATATGAGACAATCAGATAAGAGTTATTTGACGAGATATTTTAAGAGATAAATCGAAGTAAATCAGTTTGTCTAAGAATGAATGTACCCTAGTTCGCATTCAGGTCTCGATAGGTTTTGTTCTCATAAAGCATGGAGGTCATTGTATACTATGTAATTTTGTTGACTATCCCGAGTTTGAAAATTGTTTAAAGTTGTGTACTATAAGTAAGTTTATACGGTTTTGGAAATTCTGAAAATTTTATAAAACATTTTGTAAGAAATTTTGTAACATGTTTGATAGAAATACGCTTGTTATAAAATTTTGACGATGAAAGTCGGTTGCAAAATTTGAAGTCTGATGAAAACTTGTGTTGAAAATGGTTCGGTTGAAATTATGGTCAGCGACAAAGTTTTGGAATTTTTGTTTTACAAAAACTGTTTAAAAACAGAAGTTATGAAAAGTTCCAGGGTAAAAGCATGTTGAAATTTGTTGGAAATGTTTTTCCTAGGATACACCTAACGGTACAGTGGTGAACGTTGTAGAATGTTATAAACGTAGAATTAGGTAGGGTTAGCGAATAAAACAAAGTCCCGATCTTCATATCGAAAGATGTTGGAGTAGCTATGGTTGTCAGTTATAACGGGGTGAGTGGTAAACAAAGTATCATCGGACAAGGCCTATTCCTATACCTTCGGTATATAATAGCCTAGTGAGTAGTGTGAAATCGAGGCCTTCGGAAGTATGTCGATATTCATGAATTCATAAAAGTTGAATAAGGACAGAATGACGAGAATCGAGTTGTTGTTCGTTTGATGTAAGTTGAAAAATATTAATTTCGCAGCAGTCGAGAGAGAGTATCGTATTGGGGAAAGAGGCCTATGTATATATATATATATATATATATATATATATATATATATATATATATATCACATAACCGCCTAGTGTGTGTCTAGCACAATCAAGTAAAAGTCCCGGTTCTCTCGAGGTCAGAGTCAGCTAGTGCATTCCTGTTCAACATAACCCCTTTCAGAACTCACATCATCTTCATTTAATTGTACATAGTTGATCAAGCTATGTTAAATTAAACTTGTATGCTGTAATTCCTGAACCAGTTATACCTAATGAGGAATACTGCCTAACGGTCATAGTCTAGGCCCACTAAATGCAACCTAGTTCACTATAACCTTAGGCTCTGATACCAATCTGTAACACCCCCAAAATTAACAGTTTGCGGAAGCGAGTTTTGGGTGTTACTAATCAATAATCACAAGCACAAAGGATACAGTGAACGACTCTAAATGAGACGTTCGAAAAGTTATTACATTAATACAAAAGTAATTCAAAATACAAGCTCGAGTTTCGTATAAATTCCTAGAGATTCTAATACATAACAGTAAGTACAAAAGTAATGTATGAAAATCTCCAAGCTTGTAAATGCATGCGACTCGAGCTAAGTGAGCTTATCCTGCTGGGCATCCCTACTGATGCTGTGTACCTGAGAAGCATTACTAAAACGGTCAACCAAAAAGGTTGGTGAATCTCACATGTTTGTAAGTAAGTAAATAATTTGAACACACAAGTAGTATTTGTAAATCGTAAGCCAGCCAGTAAGTAACGATCGCAGGTCATGCTAATCGTTCACTTAAGTAATGATTGCAGGTCATGCTAATCATCTGTAAATGAGTGGTTGCAGGTCATGCTAACCGTTTTTACGTGAGTGGTTGCAGGTCTTGCTAACCGTAATGAGTAACGATCGTAGGTCATACAAATCGTTCACTCCGTAATGATTGCAGGTCATGCTAATCATGCGTTTCCACGAACTATCATAATAGAAGCTTAACATACAGTAGATAATAGTACTCCTGTGAATGTAGTCTTACATTCATATTAAACAAGTAAGAAAATGCCACAAGCCACCATGATTGCAGGTCATGCTAATCATGCGATAACTCGGCCATTATCAGTATTATGAAAACAAGTAAGAAAATGTCCTAAGTCACCATAATTGCAGGTCATGCTAATCATGCGTTAACTCGGCCATCATTAGTTTTATGAAAACATGTAATGCATCTCACCCCTGGGTATAAAACAGTAAAATAGGGGCTGTAAGACTCACCTGAGTCTAGCAGACAATGCAGTAAGTAAGCAAGTAGTATCCTGAACTAGCAACCCTTAGCGTCCTAATACGCACAAGGTTTAGTAAGTAAATGGAATACTTGTAAAGTATCCATGCTAGTTGTTCCCAAACTAGTAAATGTCCATTTGTTGTTTGTACGTTTGTATTTGTTTGTAAGTTGTAGTTTGTAGAAAAGTTGTACGGCCCGTTGGTATCGGCGTATAATAATAATTCCATCCATTATTATTATGTATTCTTAGTAGTTGTACAGTTGTAAAGCGTACTTGTATAATTGTTCGTTTGTATCACAACGTGTATCATTTGCGTAAGTTCCAGTGGGTCTAATCCCCAAATGGTACGAGTGAAATCTCGTATGTGTTCGAGTGTAAGTTCATATCAGTTAGCGTGTAATCCCACACGTGAGTATTGAGTGTAAACTCGTAAGTCCGTATCGGGTGCAATCCCGTGTAATGTACAAGTGTAAGTTCGTTGGAGTGTAATCTCCTAAGTATTCCCGAGTGTAATCTCGTACGCGTGTGTGAGTGAAATCTCACGTTTAGTTTAGTATAGTCTTGTACATATTCAACTATCGTTGTATACTTCCAAAAGCATAGTATTTTCATGTATAATCGTATCGTATTTGATTTGGTTGTTGAAAAGTGATTTTTAAACACTTAGAATGTTTTTGGCTTCTGTTTTTGGGTTTTTGCGACACTAAATGCGACACAGCCCTTGTGTCACATGATTTATGCGACACAACCCTTGTGTCACATGAATGCAACTTAATGCGACACAATATGCGACACAACCCTTGTGTCACATGATTTATGCGACACAACCCTTGTGTCACATGGATGCAACTTAATGCGACACAATATGCGACACAACCCTTGTGTCACATGATTTATGCGACACAACCCTTGTGTCACATGGATGCCATGCGACACAACATGTGACACAAGCCTTGTGTCACATGAAAGTTTGGCCAGATGCAATACGACGGCTGTTACGATTTTTGGTTCGGTTTTTGGGTCAAACGACCTCGGTTTGGCCCGAAACTTTTACACAAGCTTTAATATGTTACAATGAGTTTATAAAAATTATTGGTTGACGTTTTTAGTGTTCGAGGTGTCGTTTTCTTAAATGCGACCAAAACCGACAATGTTCCAAAATCAAGTTTAAATTTTATATTTGGACATTACTAAGCTAGGGGAACAATAATCTAGCAAAATAATTAATATCGGAAAAGTTTGTGAGTCCCCGGAAAACTTACAAATCGTCGGATCAAAAATCCGAAAAGATAGACTCGTAGCCCTCGTTGTGGTGATCATTGTTGCTCCTTTCCGTTTTGTGATTCAAGCTCGTTTTTGGTGTGTTTTTGGCTAGAGAGAGAGACCGAGATATAGAGAGAGAGGTGAGGGTTAGAGAGAGAGAGTTGAGAGAGATTGAGTAAAAGGGTGGGTTTGGTTATGTTGGTGATCAAAGAGGCATGAGGGTGATGCCCCATGTCTTTGGTCGGTTTTGGGTGGGGCCACAAGGTGTGGTCTCACCAATTTTTCGTTCCCTCGCGTTTGTGCTCCGTGCGGTGTTCGTTTCCCCTACCGTTTAAACGTTAAAATCATTTTACACGCGATGAAATATACGTTTAAAAATACGATATAATATCCGATAATTTAGTTAAAGTATTTTACCAAATTAATTGTTTTTAAGTTATAGAACATAACTTTGTTTTGTTTTGTCGGTTGGTCGGGTTTTCGGGAAGTTCGGTAACGTTTTGGTTAAAATGTACGTTTTCGTTATATTATAAACATAATATAAAGTAGTAGTCAAAGTAATTAAATAATCTCACATTATTTAATAATTGTTTTACCAGCGTCCGTATGTTTGTACAATTGTTGTTTTATACGATTTGTACGAATCGTATACGCGCGTATATACATATATTCCATCCATATATATATATATATATATATAATAAGTAGATAATGTATATAATCCTATTTCATATTATATACAAGTAATAAACAAGTAATTAGGGAAATTTTTAAATTGGCCCTAATTTTGGGGTTGTTACATTAACTTCCCGTTTTCATTTTCGTTGGTTAAATCGCTCGTTTGGAAGTTAGGGTTTATTATAAATTTTTGGGTATTTCGAATATGCGTATGATTATTAGCATGTTTTGATTGATTTATGTTCTAGTTGCTATATGCATTGCAATGCTATGTTCATTTTTCTATTGTATTGCATATTTGGTGTTATTCGAATTATTCGTTAGTACTGATTAAATGAGGATATAAGAAACTCAATTATGCTATGTTTTGATTTAGTGCTTATTAATTTTTTGACCACATGATGATTAATGCAAATATTTGTTTGGTACACAAGTGTTTGTGATTACGGTTATGTGATAAGTCGTTATTTTGATTAATTGTGTTACAATAATTCATTTTGAGATTGTATGGATGTTTGCTAGTTGCTAATACTCGAGTTTAGTGATTGTACAATTTCGTATATTCATAATGGTACCAAGTTATTATAATACAATTGATTAGGCAATTGTCAGGGATATTTAATTAAGTTTATACATGTATGCATATTGAGTAGTTTTGTTTAAAAATTGTGATTTAGGTTCATAAAATTGATTGTTGCGGTAGTTTTAGGCTGAACCTTTATGGTAGATTATTCAATTTTAAGCCGAAATGCTGCCGAAATTTTTAGTGACCTTTTTGCAATTAACTGCTTATTCAGTATTATTAACAATTGTTTTGTTTAGCAGTTATCATGTCTAACAGGAGAGCACGAGGAGGTGAAACTTTGGGAAACCCGTTGATTAGATCACATAGATACCTTACTTTTCATGGGTCATATTCTGATACTGCTAGGATGCAGTTTAGAGATCGTCTGGCTTCCAATATTGGCCAGTCTATTGAGGTGTTTGATGCTGTTAACTGGAATGTTTTGGAGCATGTGATTGCTAGAGAGGGGTTTACTAATGGTGCTGATGCCATTAGGAATTTACTTGCCGTTCCATATGTACTAGAGGATGGAAACATTGGATTTGTTTCCTATGCTTGGTCCAGGTTATTCAGTATCAGGGAGGATATCTACAGAGAGTTGGTTGTTGAGTTTTATAGCACTTTTAGGTTTGATGCCAGGTCAACCCAATGGACTGAGAACTCCATTTTCTTCCAGCTAGGAGGACAACCCAGACAGATGACCTTGGTTCAGTTTGCTTTGGGATTGGGGCTTTATGAGCCCAATGAGCTGGATAATCCTCACTTTCTAAACCACATTTCTGCAGGTGCTGTGAAGAAGCTTACTGATTTGGAAGTTGAGCAGGAGTGGCAGTTTATTGCCCAGGGTAATTATGGCAGTTCGACACCTTCTTACACGCGCATTCGAGATCCTCGTCATCGACTCATTCACATTGTTGACTTACACCATTGTGGGTCGCAAGGAGGGGCCTGAGAAAGTTTCGAGGCCTGACTTGTTTTATTTGAGTTCGATTATCAGGAAGAGGTTAGTGAATGTACCTTGGAGGTTGGCTAAGTGGATGTCGAAGAGAGCTACTGGTACTAGAGATGGTAGTAGCTTGTGTGGAGGTCACTTTAATTTGTTACTCGATTGGCGAGATATTTTGGTTTGGCTACTCAGGATGAGATGGGCTCATGCACGATTGTTCAGCCTAGTATGGGTTGGCTGACTGCACGCCGGTTGGAGGCGTTTGCTCTCATTGAGCCATGCATTACGTATGGTGGTCCTGCAGAGATGTATTACTGGGTCCCGATTACTCCAGTAGGACAGACTTTGCAGTCGAGGCAGGGTAGAGCTAGAGGAGATATGAGTGGCAGTGATAGAGGTCGAGGTACGGCACGAGGCCGTAACAGAGGTTATGCTACAGAGTTTGATCAGTTGTCTCAGTAGATGCACCAGATGCAGTTACAGCAGACTCAGAGGTTTGATCAGATAGACCTTATGCAGAGACAGCATTTCCATCAGACCAATGCACATTTGGACTACCAGGATGGCTTGTTTGAGCAGCTGTTTGGTCAGTTTCCTTCTGGACCCACATATCAGCCATTCCAGTACCAGATGCCACCTGAGTTCATGCCACGACCACCACCACCATCGCAGTCAGAGTATGGAGCGCCTTCTCACCAGTACCAGTACCGCCAGGATGACGACAGTGATTAGGATGATGTTCATCCTATTTGGTTTATGATTCCAGACATTATTATTATTATTGTTATTAGTATGATTATGACTGTTTTTATTTGTAGGTTTTATTAATTGTGTTGGATTGGTAGTTTTAGGATTTGGTAGTAGTTGTTTTTAATTAGGATGTTTTTATTTGGTATTGTTTAATTATGTTTGTTGATTGTTCCCTCAGAATTGTGTTGTGAGTACGTGTCATGCTGGCAGTAAGTTCAGCGCAACGAATAATTGAATCGAGAGGATATGGGAAATTCGTATCATCCTTGTCATTAAACTGCACACGATTCCAGGGGAGTTTTTCTGTTCTAAGTTCTTTTCTCTTTTTCTCGTTTTTAAGTATGTCATTATTTGTACAATGAGGGCATTGTACATCTTTAAGTGGGGGATGGGAGAGAAAAGAAGTTTAATTTCCACATAATAGTTCTGTTAATAAGTAGATGATTTTGTAATTTGGTTAATAGTTATCTTATTAAGATAAATAACTAGGAGGTTATGAGTTGCCCATTTTTCAAGCAAATTTTTGCATTAAAATTTTTGTTTTCTAGAGATAATTATTTTGTAACTATGCAGGTTAATTTTAAAATTTTCTATACCTTTTAATTAAATATTAAAGCTATTAAAGATGTTATTTAGCTTCATTATATGATGTATTGATAAGCGATTTATATGAGAATGTTTGAGCTGTTAAGAAATGATAATTAAGGAGTAAATGTTTCTTTTAGATGAACTTTAGCTATGTATGACGTATGTCTTAATTTTCATTTTAGTAATGTGTGATATGCCATTTTTTTTGGAATTTAATTAACATCATTTGGGGATATACTGGGTGTTGTTTCCTTTGTTGTACGAAAGTACAGACCTGGTCTCCGTCAGTATATCTAATGAAAAAGAGCAAAAGAGTTTAATAACTCATGATTTTAAAATGTGGTCAAATTAAGTCGCTTTGTTGTACTGAGGTACAGACCTGTCACCAATGGTTTGACTAAAAACATTATTGCTAAACCAAAATCAAGTTATGTTGCTTTGTTGTGTTGAGGCACAGACCTGTCACCTCTGTCTTGATTTGAAAAATGATTGTTTTGATTAAATTTCAAGATATGTAATATTGGCATATTATGAGTATGAAAGTATATAGTTTTTGGGAGTCTAAGGGAATATTTACACGAATAATAATAAGTTGAGCTCGAGTATTCAAATATAGATTGTTTAAGTGGATAACAATATCAATAATCATTATGAACTATTTGATGTTTAAGAATAATAACTCTATGTGTAGATAAGTTTTTTGAAAATCTTGTAGTTTCTTAATAATTGTTTTTAGAATCAACAGATTTTTAAATTTAAACATTTGAGTTGAAGATGTGTGATGTTGTGTAATTCCTATTTTAGTTATTTAGATTAATATAGATGACTGTTTTCCTAAGAATTTGATTTTTGAATTGATAGTCTACTTGAGGACAAGTAGGATTCAAGTGGGGGATGTTTGATAAACGCTCAAAAGTACTATATTTTAGTAGTATTTTACCCTTAATCTTGAATGTTTTTATTGCATTTTGTTTAGAATAGATATTGATTTCGTTCATATTTGCAAATAGATGTGGAAATGGAGCGTTTATGGAAAAGGAACGGAAAACAGTCAATAATCAAGCTAAATGATACATATTTGAAGAATAAAGTAAAGCCGAAGTCGAAGAAAAGAATAAATGAAGAAAAGTCAAAAATCGGCCGGAAAATGCATCCATACGCCGTATTGATTGCAGCAGTGGAGGCCCAGGTTACGCGGACTTGGGCTGGGCTTGAAATCAATCCATACGCCGTATGGAAATCCATACGCCGTATGGATCAAAATTCCAGAAATATAAAAGTCGCGAAAAAAAACCTAAAATCGTGTGTTCGTATTATTTTCGGTTCCAGACGATTTATTTCGGTTCTTAGGTTTAGATTACGAATTTTAGGAGTAGTTTGGAGGTACGAAAGCTAAGGATTGAGGCTAATTCATTCTAATCTTTCGTAGTTCGTCGTTAATCGATTCGGTATATTTTCGTTTCTCTATTACATTGAAGAATTTGATTTATTGAATCTGATTATTTCTGTTTTGATGATGAGTTGAATATCTAAAGTGATTGCGTAGTTTATTTAACTTAGATTATGATTATTGAACGATTATAATTGCGTATTGAATAAGTTATTTGATTGAAAACGGTTATATTGCTCGTGGACACTTGTTTATTGGTAACTAGTTATTATTGTTGCTTCACGTGGTTAATAATGTTGATGAGATTGAGTTCCTTTAATGTTATTAATTATTGATGGTTATAACTTTAGGGTTTTGGACTATCACTAAATACGTTGAGTCTTATAGGTCGAGTATACAATAATAATCTACTTTAAAACGAGCAAGACAATAAGTTAATTATTGGGTATTGTTGAGTCATACCATAGAGTTAATTATAACGCGTTGTGAATGTTTAATGCATGATTTAGGGAAAGGCACACAATTAACTGATCATCTTGTGACATTGAAACCAGTGTTTTATGTTGGACCCTAAATTATAGGAATTAGTTGGACCCGAAACGTTGGCTATTTCATATTCGACTTAGTATTCATTGAAGAATTTGGTATTAAGTTGATCTAAAAGAATCACAATTAAATAATCAATACATAATAAATCGGGAAATATGAATCTAAGTGACATTTACTACACAATTACTTATTCCTTCCAATTAGGATTTATTGTTATTATTTATTTATTATTTTAATTTAAAGTTTTATTTAAGTTTGTTTATTTTAATTAAATGTTTTCTAAAATGTTCGTACGGAACTAAAACGCCCCCCATATTTACTGTTTTCTAGTTAATTGTTAATTTCTATTTTAAATATTCCACCTTTTTCCTGTGTTCGAATCTGACTTACCAAATCTATATTTACAATTGATCGGGTATTCTTGCCTGGTTGCTTGAAAGTATTTATTAGGTATTTCTATTTATAAATTGTAAAACAAGACGCGCTTTCATAAGCGACATCACATACACTTGAATTTTAAGTTTAGACAAATATCAAACATACCTTTGAACATGCTATGTTATCCAAGTCTGTACCTAGTACAACAGAGGATCCCTTCTAGCATAATTCAAAATACATTTGAGAATATTAATCTAATTAAAGGCTTCAGATCTGTACTCAGTACAACAAAGTCACCAGTAATTAAGTTAATACCCATATTTTAACTATTTGTCAATTTATATTATACAGCAACAGTGTATGGTAGTACTATCATTCAACAATTAAGACTAATGTCATACATCATAGAATAGTAACACAAGATAATAAACAAGTAGTTAATTAACTTCTTAAGGCTTAGAAAACGTCGTATAATTTACCTATCAGTACATCATTTGATGAAGCCATCTAATCTTTTAAATAAAATAGACAAATTATAACTTGTGGATATAGGTGTATAATCAAATAAATATAAACACATACCTGATAGAACTGCTGTAGTTCTAAAGTAACTTTATTTGAACCTACTAACATATCATACTTAGGACTTAAACTTATTATTGAGAAGCTTATTCTCCTAATGTACTATCATCTCCCTAGTTTTTGCAGATAAAAACTTAAACATTTTTAAAGAATATTATATTTATATTCTTTAATAAAGGTGATTCCCCTTAGGTAACAAGCAAATGAATGCCATACGCCTTTTTTTTTAAATAATACTTAAAAGTACTAACTATTACAAAAATACCCTTGGAAGACTAATCACTCTGGATTTCTCATTCCGTTTAGTTGAACCAACGTCTCAAATCTTGCTCTGTCGAACGCCTTCGTGTAAAGGTCTGCTAAGTTATCCAGTGATGGAACCTTAACTAACTTTATTAGCTTCTTCTCAGCATAGTCTCTAATAAAGTGATGTCGAATATCAATGTGTTTAGTTTTAATGTGCTTCACCGGATTATTGGTGATCGACATAGTTGATTCATTATCAATCATCATAGGAGTATTGGTTATATTTAACCCGTAATCCCGCAGTTGCTGTTGAATCCAAAGTACTTGAGAGCAACAGCTGCCAGCTGCAACATACTCAGCTTCACATGTAGAAATGGCTACCGATGTTTGCTTCTTGCACTGCCAGGATACTAATCTACCTCCTAGGAATTGACATCCTCCGGTTGTAGATTTCCTATTCTGATTGCATCCTCCATAATCCGAATCAGTATAAGCTACGAGATCTAAGTCTCCATCAGTTGGATACCAAAGACCCAGCTTAGGTTTCCCTTTGAGGTAACGAAAGATTCGTTTAACAGCTTGCATATGTGATTCTTTCGGATTAGCATGATATCTTGCACAAAAACAAACAGCATACATTATGTCAGGCCTAGAGGCTGTTAAATACATTAGTGATCCGATCATGGCTCTATAAAGAGTTGGATCCACATCGCCATCACTCGATGTATCTGGACCTAGTCCATGATTGACTGGAGTTGGAGTATTGTAGACCTTACTTTCATCCATCTTAAAGCGTTCTAATAGCTCATATGTATATTTAGATTGATGAATAAAGAATCCATCCTTCTTTTGATCAACTTGTAATCCTAAGAAGAAATTCAACTCTCCCATTGCAGACATTTCAAACCTTTTTCTCATGACTCGCTCGAATTCTTGACACATCCTTTCATCAGACGATCCAAAAATAATGTCATCAACATAGACTTGCACGAGAAGAAAGTCTTTCTTCTTCCATTTCACAAAAAAGTGTACTATCAATTGATCCTCTTGTAAATCCATTCTCAGGTAGATATGTTGATAGTGTTCCATACCACATCCTTGGTGCTTGATGTAATCCATATAGAGCCTTATTCAAGCGATATACTCTATCTGGATACTCAGGATCAGCAAACCCTGGCGGTTGTGAAACATACACCAATTCTTCCACTTTGCCATACAAGATGGCACTCTTAACATCCAACTGATAAACCTTTATACCATAATATGATGCGAATGCTAAGAACACCCTAATTTCTTCTAGCCTAGCAACTGGGGCAAACACTTCATTGTAATCTATACCTTCTTGTTGATTAAAACCTTGAACCACTAGACGAGCTTTATTGCGAGTAACGATTCCCTTATCATCTCTCTTGCACTTAAATACCCATCTAGTACCAATTGGATATTCTCCCTTTGGTAGGTCAACCAACTCCCATACTTGTAATTTAGAGAACTGAGATAGTTCTTCTTGCATTGCTTCCACCCACGAGCTTTCCTTTAAAGCCATTTGAACATTTTTCGGCTCGACTTGTGAGATAAAGCATGAATGTAGACATTGATTAGGAACCCCTGTCTCTTTCAATGCAGTATACAAGCTTTGGTATTCTAAATTTTCAGACGTACTAGCTTTTGATTGAGTCCTTGTTTGAACCGGAGTATTAATATCACCGATGATGTTTTCAACGGGATGATTCTTACTCGTTCTAGTTGAAGCAACAGGCTCAACTGGAATCTCATCTCCTAAGTTAGTACCAATTTCCTCATAGACACTATGTTGTTCAATAGTTTCTTCCAAATCCGGTACACCCTCTCTAGATAGTTGTGAGTTATCAAGACCCATAGATATTCTTAACTCTCTCAGTGGAGTGAGGATTTCATCCACTAATTTTTCAGTTAGCTCTTCTTCATTTAGAGGAGTATCTACTTCGGATTTTTGAGATCCACTAGTAGATGGTTGATTTGGATCAACATTTGTCTTGATTCCAGATTTCGGAACACTCGATGTTGAAGTATAGCCAGTATCCACATCTTCAGACAATAAATGTTCAGCTATCTCTGAATCACTGACATAGTCACTAATAGGAACTTTAAATGATGCGAAAAGATCTATAATAATCAAATTGCCAATCTAAGCCCTTATGAACATCTGGTGTGTAGCTCGTAACCTCAATATTATAAACTACTTCCAAATGTCCCGTGACTTTATTAAAGACTCTCTTGTTTGGCGAATTGGGCATGTAACCTAGGAAAAATCCTTTGTCAGCCTTCTCACCAAATTTAGCTTGATGTCCGGTCTTTAATATTGTGCATGAAACTCCGAAGGGTTCAAACCCTTTTAAGTTAGGTTTCTTATTGTTTAAAAGCTCATAACAAGTCTTGTTATGTCTTTTAACCGTAAGAACTCTATTTAGAACATAACATGCTGTATTCACTGCTTCTGCCCAAAAGATGACTGGAAGCTTTGAATTAGCAAGCATTGTTCTTGCAGCTTCAATCAACTCCTATTTTTCCTTTCAGCAACACCATTCTGTTGAGGTTCATAAGGTGCACTGAATTGATGTAATATCCCTTTGCTTAAGCAATAGATATTTAACGTTGAATTCTTAAACTCTGTTCCATCGTCACTACGAATACGCTTTACTCTTGTTTTGTAGACATTCTCTACTAGATCAAAGAACTTAATTAGAATTCCTGGAGTTTCATCCTTAGATCCCAAAAAGAATACCCACGAGAATCTAGAATAATCATCTGTGACAACCAAACAGTACCATTTACCACCTAGACTTCTCTTGCTTATAGGGCCGAAGAGGTCCATGTGAAGCAACTCAAATGGTGAGGAGATAGAGTTTTCAGTCTTAGATCTGTGTGGTTTCTTGTGCTACTTTCCTTTCATGCAAGGAGCACACTTATCTTCAGACTCGAAATGTTTTTGTGGTACACCCAGAACTAATCCATTCTTGGTTATGTAGTTCATTTTTCTCCAGTTCAGGTGTGCCATTCTCCTATGCCATAATAAAGCGTCTGCTTCTGAAGCTTTGGATAATAAACATGTAGACACCATTGAAGAACTAGGAACACCCATGTCGATAGCATAGATGTCCTTCTTCCTTGATGCCCTCATCAATATCCATTCTTCAGGAATTGTAAATCCTGGCTTCAGGACTAAGGCTTCCTTTTTCATTAAAATGAACTGGATGACCTTTATCACAGACTTGGGAAACACTCACTAGGTTGTGAGTTAGTTCTTCAACATAGTTCACATCCTCCAGAGTCAAAGTTCCATTTGAAACTTTTCCTTTTCCCGTAATTACTCCTCCTTTATCTCCTGCAAAGTTGACTTTTTGCTTGAGACCTTCTTTGAAGTCCTTCAGTAGACTTCTCTCTCCTGTCATGTGCCTTGAACATCCACTGTCTACATACCACCAGCTATCTTTGTTCACAGTCTGCTCCTGCACATAACAAGTTGTACACAATTAGTTTTCAAGAGGGACCCAAGCCATTACGGTTTTGGTTTGTCCCTTATCATCAACAATATGAACTTCCTTGAAATAACCATAACTATTCTCATCGGGAGTCTTGGTTACTTTCACAGGAGTTTGAGGCTGTTGATGATCAGAATTCCTTTGCCTATGAGGAGAGTGAGTAGAAAACCTCCTAGGCACATAACTTTGTCCTTGTGCACGTGAAGTAGAACCACTCTCAAACTAACTGTGGTTTCTACTAGGGGTCCTAAATCTCAACGGTGTCTTATCTCTAGATTTATATAAAACATTTTCAGATTGAGAATAAGGCCGTTTAGGTTTAGGTGGAGAGACACTATGTGTCGCACCCCCCCAGAACACGTGGCAGCGGAAGTATGAGGTGTCACGGGGGCGCCGACCAAATCAAATATCACAACACAAAGATTAAAGCAGACGACCTCTATATGAGACGTTTGAAAATATTACATTACCATAATTCAAATGTTTACAAAATATATGGAGTTCGCATCAACCGTTAAGAGATTTCTAGTACATTACTGAATATACAAAATATAGCTAAATGCAATCTAATCTCTTGATGTTTGAAAACCATGCGACTCGAGCTAAGCTTTCCATAAGCTTCCTACTGCGGCGGGTTACCTGAGAAATACATACTAAAAGGTCAACATAAAGTTGGTGAGTTCATAGGTTTGTAAACAATCGTTTAGTTATGATCCACAAGATTTCAAGTTGTATCATTCAAAAATGAAAGTTAAAAGTATCGTTAGCCAACGATAAGTAAAAGTATTGCATAAAGCAATATAAGTATACCATTTGCAATGAGTCTCATAGTCGAGCTTAACGTTGTTTGCCTCCGGTAATTGTACTAATCTGATACACTTCTAAATCACAAATAATATTGCATCCGTGGGTTGACTAGCGCGACTAGTCCGGATGGGGATTGTCAATCCCCGATAGTACTATCCAATAATATTCACGCATATATTAACGAACTATGATGGGTAGAGGGCTTTAATGGATTATTCAGGCCTCATGCAATCCATACGAAAAGTTGTTTACAGTTACTTGTGATCATATAAGCAGTTGTATAAAACAGTTGTATGTATTCTCACCCCAGTTGAAAAACAGTAAAAAGGGGCTATGAAACTCACCTCAGATTAGCAAGTAGCAAAGAAATATCAAATACGCAAGCAAGCCGGTGTGCAACCTTCTAACGTCCTAGAAACGTATAAGGTTGGGTATAAGTAGATGTCTCAAAGACCATCTATAGCGATTGTATAAGTGGGGGTCAATGTCCACTTAAGCCAATCGTGTAGGTGGAGGGTTAATGTCCACCTAAAGCTAGTTCATCAACTAGTATGTCCAAATAAGTTGTTCAAGTTTGTTTATTAAAAACGTGTACGACCCCGTTGGTGAAAGTTTGTAATAATAATTCATTTAGACATTATTATCAAGTTTGTTTTGTTGTATACTATTCAGTAGTACAAATCGTGTGTTGCAAATAGATTATTTTAGTTTGTATAAGCCTTAAACTGTAGGTCAAAGTTGGTCAAAGCTGGTCAAACTGGTCAAACCTGGTTAAACCTGGTCAAACTGGTCAAACCTGGTCAAACTGGTCAAACCTGGTCAACCTTGGTTAAACTATGAGTCACTTCTAATTTATAGAGTCACTTACCAATTTCATAAGTCACTTACCAATTTAATGAGTCACTTACCAATTTCATAAGTCACTTACCAATTTCATAAGTCACTTAACAATTTCATGAGTCACTTACCAATTTAATGAGTCACTTACCAATTTAATGAGTCACTTACCAATTTCATGAGTCACTTACCAATTTCATAAGTCACTTACCAATTTCATGAGTCACTTACCAATTTAATGAGTCACTTACCAATTTCATGAGTCACTTACCAATTTCATGAGTCACTTACCAATTTAATGAGTCACTTACCAATTTAATGAGTCACTTACCAATTTCATAAGTCACTTACCAATTTCATGAGTCACTTACCTATTTAATGAGTCACTTACCAATTTCATAAGTCACTTACCAATTTCATGAGTCACTTACCAATTTAATGAGTCACTTATCAATTTCATGAGTCACTTACCAATTTAATGAGTCACTTACCAATTTCAAGTGTTCTAAGTGCCGGTTTCTAATTCGGGAAACTTTCTAAGTTTAGTTTTTGGTCCAAGTTACTAACTAAGTCACCCAAACCCATTTTTGTTACCATTTTTCCAAAAATAGTAAGTTTTGTCGTTTTTAGCCACCGAGCCGTTTTTGTTGACTTGGTCAAACCTACTCGGTTTGACCCGAAACTTTTACCCAATCCATATATCATTTTCTTGTTCCCAATTTAATTTGTTACGTTTCCCGTTCGTTTACCCGATTGTTTAGACGTTTATTCGTACGTTAAATATTTAATTGTCGTTTTTATTTAACGATTTAAATTTCGGTCTTTTCACTTGAAGTATTTTTAATATAATACTTGAAAACTCTTATAAAAATGTTCCGTTAAGTTGTCGGTCTCGATTTGCGTGCACGTTTTACGGAGGTTTAATCGCGTAGCGTTTTAAATAGACGTTTTTCATTGACGAACTATTATATGATGTTTTCAATAATAATTTCATACAAAATAATATATGTTAAATTATTAAAATATATTTTGACTTTCGTTCGATTGTCGGGCGCGTTCCGCGCGTTTCTGTTACGTTTGAGACGTTTTAGCCAAAACGCCTAAGTTTTTCGTGTATTAATTTAACAAATTAACAATATATGATAAATAACTTCTAAAAATAGATTCAAGTTATTTATTGAAATGTTTTCACCAACGTCGTATAATTAGACGGGCTCCGTCCGGTTGTTTCGCACAATTTCACCAAATTGCGTAAGCGTAATACAAAATAATTACGGAAGTGTATATTCACATAAATATACAAATAGTTACAAGTAATTACAAGTATTTAGCCTAATACTAAACTAAACACACGTAATTAAAGTTTCTAGCAGGTAAATCAGTAACCCTAAATTGTCGGGTGTCACATTCTCCCCTTGTTAGAAGAATTTCGTCCCGAAATTAGTTTGTTGTCGTGGTCTGTTGGGCATCTAAGAATAGATGTGGATGTTTCAGTCGCATTTGGTCTTCCCGTTCCCAAGTGAATTCAGGACCGCGCCTAGAATTCCACCGGACTTTAACGATGGGAATAAGACTCTATTTCAAGCGTTTGACCTCACGGTCCATGATTTCTATCGGCTCCTCGACGAAATGAAGTTTATCATCTATGTGGATTTCGTCGAGCAGGATTACAAGTGTCTCATCAGACAGGCATTTCTTCAGGTTAGAAATGTGGAATGTGTTGTGCACACTACTGAGTTGTGGAGGTAGCTGCAGCCGATATGCCACCGGACCAATTCTTTCAAGAATCTAAAAAGGTCCGATGTACCTAGGGTTTAGTTTACCTCGTTTGCCGAAACGAATGACACCTTTCCAAGGTGATACTTTTAGAAGTACTTTGTCCCCGACCTGAAATTCGAGGGGTTTGCATCTCACGTCAGCGTAACTCTTCTGACGATCACGTGCGGCTTTCAGCCGGTTTTGAATGGTCACGATTTTATCGGTCGTTTCATGCATGATTTCAGGACCAGTGAGTTGGCTATCGCCGATTTCGGTCCAACAAATGAGTGATCGGCACTTTCTCCCATAAAGTGCCTCAAAAGGTGCAGCATCAATGCTGGTGTGGTAACTGTTGTTGTAGGATAACTCACACAAAGGTAGGTGGTTTTCCCATGTGTTTCCGAAGTCGATTACACATGCTCGAAGCATATCTTCAAGAGTTTGAATGGTTCGTTCACTCTGACCATCGGTTTGCGGATGATAAGCAGTACTCAAATCAAGGCGAGTACCAAGGGCTCGTTGAAGAGTTTGCCAGAATCGAGAGGTGAACCGGCTATCTCGATCGGAGATGATTGAAATGGGTATGCTGTGACGTGCCACAACCTCTTTGATGTAGATGCGAGCCAATCGCTCCATCTTGTCAGTTTCTTTGATGGCTAGGAAATGGGCAGATTTCGTGAGACGATCAACGATCACCCAAATGGTATCGCAACCGCTCGGTGTTTTCGGTAGTTTGGTGATGAAGTCCATGGTTATGTTTTCCCATTTCCATTGAGGTATTTCGGGTTGTTGCAGCATCCCGGAGGGGTCTGGTATTCGGCCTTAACCTTGGCGCAGGTTAAACATTTGCTAACATAAGTGGCGATGTCAGCTTTCATGTTGGGCCACCAATACCGTTGTTTGATGTCATGATACATTTTGTCGGAACCAGGATGTATGGAGTATCGAGATTTGTGAGATTCATCTATCACCAAATCTCGTAGGTTTCCAAAGTTTGGTAACCAGATTCGGTTAGAGAAGTATCGAGTTCCGTTGGGTTTGATTTCGAATTGTTTTTCCATGCCTCGTAAGGCCTCATTTTTGATGTTTTTCTCGTTGAGTGCTTCGAGTTGAGTGGAATGAATTTGAGAAATAAGATCGTTGTGGATGGTTAAACCAAGGGCTCGAACTCGAAGGGGTTTCACTCGTTCTTTTCGGCTTAGGGCATCGGCAACAACGTTAGCCTTACCCGGGTCGTATCGAATTTCACAGTCGTAGTCACTAAGTAACTCGACCCAACGACGTTGTCTCATGTTTAGGTCCTTCTGATCAAAGATATGTTGAAGGCTTTTGTGGTCAGTGAAGATAGTACATTTTGTACCATACAAGTAGTGTCTCCAGATTTTGAGTGCAAAAACTACAGCTCCCAATTCAAGGTCATGGGTGGTGTAGTTCTTTTCGTGGATTTTCAGTTGTCGCGAGGCGTAGGCGATGACTTTTTCACGTTGCATTAACACACAACCTAGTCCTTGGTGTGAGGCGTCGCAGTAAACTACGAAATCATCGGTGCGTTTGGGTAAGGACAGGATTGGTGCACTGCAGAGTTTCTGTTTCAAAAGTTGGAAGACTGACTCTTGTTTATCGGTCCAATCGAATTTCTTATCTTTCTGAGTCAGTGAGGTTAAAGGTAGGGCTATTTTCGAGAAGTTCTCAATGAATCGCTTGTAATACCCAGCGAGACCTAAGAATTGTCGTACCTCGGTTGGAGTAGTAGGTGCTTTCCAGCACTTGATGGCCTCGATTTTTTCTGGATCAACATGTATCTCTTGGCTGTCAATGACATGCCCCAGGAACTGTACTGTTCGCATCCAGAACTCACACTTGGAGAACTTGGCGTATAACTCCTCATGTTTGAGTAGTTCCAAGATAGTTTTCAGGTGTTGGCCATGTTCGGTTTCGTTGCGAGAGTAGATCAAGATGTCATCAATTAACACAATGACAAATTTATCTAGATATGGGTTGCACACCCGATTCATAAGGTCCATGAATACAGCCGGTGCGTTGGTTAAGCCAAAAGGCATAACTTGGAATTCGTAATGCCCGTAGCGGGTTCGGATGGCGGTTTTCGGGATATCAGCGTCTCGAACGCGGAGTTGGTGATAACCAGACCGAAGGTCGATCTTTGAGTAAAAGCTCGAACCTTGAAGTTGGTCAAATAGGTCATCGATTCTAGGAAGCGGGTATCGGTTCTTGATGGTAAGTTTGTTCAGTTCACGGTAATCGATACACATTCTGAAGGATCCGTCCTTCTTTTTAACGAATAGGACCGGAGCTCCCCAAGGTGAAGAACTCGGTCGAATGAATCCCTTGTCAAGGAGTTCCTTTAATTGGGTCGACAACTCCTGCAACTCGGATGGGGCTAATCTGTATGGGGCTTGTGCCACGGGTGCAGCACCGGGCACAAGGTCGATTTGGAATTCGACTTGTCTAGGCGGGGGAAGGCCTGGCAAGTCTTCGGGAAAGACTTCTGGAAAGTCTTGGACGATAGGCACATCCTCAAGTCGCTTTTCAGTCGACTTCTTTTCGGTTACATGAGCAAGGATTGCCGGGTACCCTTTCCTCAGGTACTTTTGGGTTTTCATGCAAGAGATGATGTTCAGGTTTCGCCTACCAGTCTCCCCCTGTATGATCAAGGTTCCACCAGTAGCGAGAGGTATACGTACGATCTTCTCGAAACAGACAATTTCAGCACGATGCTTGGACAACCAGCCCATGCCTACGATGACATCGAAGCTTCCGATTTCAACAGGGATGAGGTTTATGGGGAAAAGTTCGTTTGCGAGGTTTAGAGTGCAATTAGGTATCACACTATTGGCCTCTATCAGTTTGCCATTCGCTAATTCTACAGTGAACTTAGCATCTAAGGCAGTGGGAGTGATGTTGAGTAACGGACAAAACTCATCAGATATGAAACTTTTATCAGCACCAGTGTCGAATAAAACTGAAACGGTTAAATCGTTGAGGAGAAACATACCCGTAACAACGTTGGGATCTTGACGGGCCTCTCCAGCATTGAGTACAAAAGCTCGACCGCGAGGGTTGTTGTTGTTATTGATGTTCCTGTTGTTGTTGTTGCTTCATTTCGGGCAGTTATTCCTGAAATGGGCAGTGCTGCCACACTCGAAACAAGCCTTTGGTGCATTGGGGTTGGTATTTGGGTTGGGGGTTCTGCAATCTTTAGCTAGATGTCCCTGCCGTTTGCACTTGGTACAGGTACATGGGCCTTCGTGGTGTAGAGTACACTTGGAACAGTAAGGTTTGTTCCCAACGTACCCTTTCTTGTCCCCCGACCCTGAACCGGAGGTGTAGGCCTTAACAGTCTCGGCCTTCTTGGTTTGCTGCTGCTGCTGATTGTTGTTATTCCCGGACCATTTCCGTTTGTTGTCCCCGATGGATTTCACTGTGGGTGTCCCACGGCGGACGATCTGAGCCATAAGCTCGTGTGCCATGCGGACGGCAATCTGGATGGTCCCGGGTTTGGAAGAGATGACATTGCCTTGGATGGAATCAGGTAGCCCCCAAATGTATCTTTCGATACGTTTGGATTCAGGGTCCACCATGGATGGACAAAGGAGAGCAAGCCGGTGAAATCTGGTTGTGTAGCCAGTAATGTCGTTTCCTTGAACTGTGAGGTTCCAGAATTCATGTTCGAGCTGTTGGAGTGGCTCGCGTGGACAGTATTCTTCCTTCAGCAAGTTTTTGAGTTCATCCCAAGACATTTGATAGGCAGCATCAATGCCATGGGTTTGGGCGTATGTGTTCCAGAAGGTGAGTGCACCCTCAGCTAGAGTGTAGGTAGAGAATTTGACTTTGTTCTCTTCTTGGCAATTACTTATGCGGAAAACGGACTCCATTTTCTCAATCCATCGCATGAGACTGACGGCTCCTTCGGTTCCTTTGAAATGGAGAGGTTCACAATTCATGAAATCTTTGTGGGTGCAGGGCTTTGGCATAGGTGGGTTGTTGCCTGCACCTCCTGGATTTCCTTGGTTTGGATCGGGGTTATTTCTGGCAGCTTCTAGGGCTGCTTGGACCCTCTGATTGATAAGTCTTTCGATATCAGCGGAGCTCATTTGACTTTTTGGATCCATGATTCTAAAAGAAAGTGATAAACGCTCAAAAGTACTATATTTTAGTAATATTTTACCCCTAATCTTAAATGTTTTTATTACTTTTTGTTTAGAATAGATATTGATTTCGTTCATATTTGCAAATAGATGTGGAAATGGAGCGTTTATGGATAAGGAACGGAAAACAGTCAATAATCAAGCTAAATGATACATATTTGAAGAATAAAGTAAAGCCGAAGTCGAAGAAAAGAAGAAATGAAGAAAAGTCAAAAATTGGCTGGAAAAAGCATCCATGCGCCGTATGGAATCCATACGCCGTATGGATTGCAGCAGTGGAGGCCCAGGTTACGCGGACTTGGGCTGGGCTTGAAATCAATCCATACGCCGTATGGAAATCCATACGCCGTATGGATCAAAAACCACAGAAGTATAAATTTACGAAAAAACCCTATTTCGACAGTTTTTTGAAGGGTTTTCATTTTCTTTCAGTTCCAGACGACCTTAGGGTTTTTAAATTTGTAATTTAGGGTTAGTTTGGAGGTACGAAGGGTGAAGAACGAGGATAATTCGCTCTAATCTTTCGTAGTTTATCGTTAATCGATTCGGTATATTTTCGTTTCTTTATTTCATTGAAGAATTTGATTTATTGAATCTGATATATATTGTTTTGATGATGAATTGAGTATTTAAAGTGATTGTGTAGTTGATTTAACTTAGATTATGATTATTGAACGATTATAATTGCGTATTGAATAAGTTATTTGATTGAAAACGGTTATATTGCTCGTGGACACTTGTTTATTGGTAACTAGTTATTATTGTTGCTTCACGTGGTTAATAATTTTAATGAGATTGAGTTCCTTTAAGATTATTGATTATTGCTAGTACTACCTTAGGGTTTTGGACTGTCACTAAATACGTTGAGTCTGATAGGTCGAGTATACAATAATAATCTACTTTAAGACGAGCAAGACAATAAGTTAATTATTGGGTATTGTTGAGTCATACCATAGAGTTAATTATAACGAGTTGTGAATGTTTAATGCATAATTTAGGGAAAGGCACACAATTGACTGATCATCTTGTGACATTGAAACCAGTGTTTTATGTTGGACCCTAAATTATAGGAATTAGTTGGACCCGAAACGTTGGCTAGTTCATATTCGACTTAGTATTCATTGAAGAATTTGGTATTAAGTTGATCTAAAAGAATCACAATTAGATAATCAATACGTAATAAATCGGGAAATATGAATCTAAGTGACATTAAATATACAATTACTTATTCCTTCCAATTAGGATTTATTGTTATTATTTATTTATTATTTTAATTTAAAGTTTTATTTATGTTTGTTCATTTTAATTAAATGTTTCCTAAATTGTTCGTACGGAACTAAAACGCCCCCCATATTTACTACTTTCTAGTTAATTGTTAATTTCTATTTTAAATATTCCACCTTTTCCCTGTGTTCGAATCTGACTTACCAAATCTATATTTACAATTGATCGGGTATTCTTGCCTGGTTGCATGAAAGTATTTATTAGGTATTTCTATTTATAAATTATAAAACAAGACGCGCTTTCATAGGCGACATCAAGTTTTTGGCGCCGCTGCCGGGGAAAGCGGTTGTGTGTATTTAAATAGAAATTAGTAATTTTTAATTCTTTCTTTTTAAAAGTAACTTTTGTTAAATAAGTTTCAGTAAAGTTGTTTTAATTAGTTTAATTAATTTTGTAAAAAGTTTTTAATACGTCACCGGTTGAAACTAATTACCTTTTTATTTGGTTGAACTTTTGGGTTTTAGTTTCAACTGGCGGATGGAAATCCGTCCGCCGGTTGGAGTTCCATTTATTTAAAGTTGTACATGTTATTTAATTTTTGTTTATTTTGTGTGAACTAACTTGTTTTTCATTAGTGGTGTTTTGTATTTCCAGATTTATTTTTATTTAGGTTTGTCCAATGGCGAGGAGTTTTGAAAGTGATGCAAACAATTACGATTTGGTGGGAATTTATGATTCTGAGAGTTTTGAGTCAAGAGTAGAAAGTGAAATTTCATCATTCACTCATTTGGGCCACAAGGTTGTGCCTATCACATCCTCATGTGAAGAATTATTGGGTACAATTGCGAATGTGAGATGGGACATCCCTTTTACAGCTGAACTAATCAGGATATCCCATGTTTATTTCTCCGACTATCAACTGGCACTAGTACAAAATTTACTAGATAGTGCAGAAGTGGAAAGACAATTTGGGGATTCTCAGCAGTTTCTGGATGATCTTTTAGATTTTGAGGAATCAATAACCTTAAGGATCGAAGAGGAGAAAGTATTCTTTGCCAATCAAAAGAGGCGATATGTTGAGATTTATAGAATTTTAAGACAACATTCGTTTCCTTATTCGGCTAAACAGGCCGCATGTCTTAGTCGTATGATTAGAGCTTTGTATGAGTTAACAGGTCATCCAACTTTCGAAGCTGATAAGGAATTTTTAGCTGGTTTAAAGGATCTGGTTCAATTGTTAAAAGTAGATGATCATCTCAAGGATGAGACACCTCATTGTTTTGTAGTGAGTAACACTATTCACTATCACATTAATAGAATGGTTGAACAGTTAGATCGTCTTGCTAAGGAAGAGGAAGGAAGACCATGCCCGGATTTTATTCACCCAACTGGTGAGATTGATTTAGCAACATATCTAGTGGCGAATATGAGAGAGTTAGTAGATGAGACTAAGATTCTGTACCCAAATGAACATTTCCACTATGGAATGGTGGAAATCTACATGAGATTTGTTGAAATATTCAGGAGTTCAGGTTTGTGTTTTAACAGACTTCAAGAGCAAGTTCTGGGTGAGATTGAAAGCTTAATCAGAAGTTTGAAGGAAGCTCCATTGATGAGCAAGCATCATCAGATTGGAGAGTCATGTTTAGAATTTATTGGTGAGCTTGAGGATGACAGTCCGGAGCGAGAGGTTAAGTTAGTTGGTAATGATGAAGTATGGGATGAAGAAGGAGAAGTAACTAAGTCAGTGTTGAAGATTAACTGGGATTTAATTTACCTGCTTCCTGTGGTTAACGAGCATTTGGCAAATTTTCCAAGTTTTGGTCATGGGATCATTAACATCATTCCCATAATCACTGAGCATTTCCTTGCTATCTATCCTAATCAGTGATTCTATCATTTTTTTTTTATTTCTTATGCTATTGGATTGTTTCTAACGTTCTGGTTTATTTTGGATTATGCTAGACTTTTGTTTGTTTTGGATTTTTGTTTTTGAATGTGTGATTTGAATATTATTTTGAATATTATTCTTGTTAATGTTTGTTAATTATTGTTATTTATTTTATAGTGTGGAATTGTGAAGATTTTGAAGTCGTGATTATCATCCAGGTTTGAGATTTAATTATATAAAGTTAGTGATGAAGTTGGGTTAAAAATGGGTTGAAAATCGTTTTTGAAAAAATTCTGATTTTTCAATCCATACGCCGTATGGAATTCATACGCCGTATGGATTGATTGGGCCGCTGGACTGGGCCGTTGACTGGGTTTAATGAGTTGACCTGGGCCTATTTAATCCATACGCCGTATGGAATCCATACGCCGTATGGATCAAAAATGCAAAAAACCGCCAGCAGCTTTCTTCTTCCCCATTTTCTATTCCAAAACCCTTTTTCTCAAAACCACCCACGGCTTCCACACTTACAACCCCCAAACGGAAATTCCGGCCACGCATTCATCGCCATTTTTGCATATTCGTGTTACACGCACTTTCCTCTACAAGGTATAACTTCCCGTTTTCATTTTCGTTGGTTAAATCACTCGTTTGGAAGTTAGGGTTTATTGTGAATTTTTGGGTATTTCGAATATGCGTATGAGTATTAGCATGTTTTGATTGGTTTATGTTTTAGTTGCTATATGCATTGCAATGTTATGTTCGTTTTTCTATTGTATTGCATATTTGGTGTTATTCGAATTATTCGTTAGTGATGATTAAATGAGAATATAAGAAACTCAATTATGCTATGTTTTAATTTAGTGCTTATTAATTTTCTGACCACATGATGATTAATGCAAATATTTGTTTGGTACACAAGTGTTTGTGATTACGGTTTTGTGATAAGTTGTTATTTTGATTAATTGTGTTACAATAATTCATTTTGAGATTATATGGATATTTGCTAGTTGCTAATACTCGAGTTTAGTGATTGTGCAATTTCGTATATTCATAATGGTACCAAGTTATTATAATACATTTGATTAGGCAATTGTCAGGGATATTTAATCAAGTATATACATGTATGCATATTGAGTAGTTTTGTTTAAAAATTGCAATTTAGGTTCATAAAATTGATTGTTGGGGTAGTTTTAGGCTGAACCTTTATGGTGGATTATTCAATTTTAAGCCGAAATGCTGCCAAAATTTTTAGTGACCGTTTTGCAATTAACTGCTTATTTAGTATTATTAACAATTGTTTTGTTTAGCAGTTATCATGTCTAATAGGAGAGCACGAGGAGGTGAAACTTTGGGAAACCCGTTGATTAGATCACATAGATACCTCACTTTTCATGGGTCATATTCTGAGACTGCTAGGATGCAGTTTAGAGATCGTCTAGCTTCCAATATTGGCCAGTCTATTGAGGTGTTTGATGCTGTTAACTGGAATGTTTTGGAGCATGTGATTGCTAGAGAGGAGTTTACTAATGGTGCTGAAGCCATTAGGAATTTACTTGCTGTTCCATATGCACTAGAGGATGGAAACATTGGATTTGTTTCCTATGCTTGGTCCCGGTTATTCAGTATCAGGGAGGATATCTACAGAGAGTTGGTTGTTGAGTTTTATAGCACTTTTAGGTTTGATTCCAGGTCGACCTAATGGACTGAGAACTCCATTTTCTTCCAGCTAGGGGGACAGCCCAGACAGATGACCTTGGTTCAGTTTGCTTTGGGATTGGGGCTTTATGAGCCCAATGAGCTGGATAATCCTCACTTTCTAAACCACATTTCTGCAAGTGCTGTGAAGAAGCTCACTGATTTGGAGATTGAGTAGGAGTGGCAGTTTATTGCCCAGGGTAGTTATGGTAGTTCGACACCTTCTTACACGCGTATTCGAGATCCTCGTCATCGACTCATTCACAGATTGTTAACTTACACCATTGTGGGTTGCTAGGAGGGGCCTGAGAAAGTTTCAAGGCCTGACTTGTTTTATTTGAGTTCGATTATCAGGAAGAGGTTAGTGAATGTACCTTGGAGGTTGGCTAAGTGGATGTCGAAGAGAGCTACTGGTACTAGAGATGGTAGTAGTTTGTGTGGAGGTCACTTTGTTACTCGATTGGCGAGATATTTTGGTTTGGCTACTCAGGATGAGATGGGCTCGTGCACGATTGTTCAGCCTAGTATGGGATGGTTGACTGCACGCCGGTTGGAGGCGTTTGCTCTCATTGAGCCGTGTATTACTTATGGTGGCCCTGCAGAGATGTACTACTGGGTTCCGATTACACCGGTAGGACAGACTTTGCAGTCGAGGCAGGCTAAAGCTAGAGGAGATACGAGTGGCAGTGATAGAGGTCGAGGTACGGCACGAGGCCGTAACAGAGGTTATGCTACGGAGTTTGATCAGTTGTCTCAGCAGATGCACCAGATGCAGTTACATCAGACCCAGAGGTTTGATCAGTTAGGTCTTATGCAGAGACAACATTTCCATCAGACTAGTGCACATTTGGACTACCAGGATGGTTTGTTTGAGCAGCTGTTTGGTCAGTTTCCTTCTGGACCCATGTATCAGCCATTCCAGTACCAGATGCCACCTGAGTTCATGCCACGACCACCACCACCATCGCAGTCAGAGTATGGAGCGCCTTCTCATCAGTACCAGTATCGCCAGGATGACGACAGTGATTAGGATGATGTTCATCCTATTTGGTTTATGATTCCAGACACTATTATTATTATTGTTTTATTATTATTATTATGACTGTTTTTATTCGTAGGTTTTATTAATTGTGTTGGATTGGTAGTTTTAGGATTTGGTAGTAATTATTTTTAATTAGGATGTTTTAATTTGGTATTATTTAATTATGTTTGTTGATTGTTCCCTCAGAAGTGTGTTGTGAGTACGTGTCATGCTGGCAGTAAGTTCAGCGCAACGAATAATTGAATCGAGAGGATGTGGGAAATTCGTATCATCCTTGTCATTAAATTGCACACTATTCCAGGGGAGTTTTTCTGTTCTAAGTTCTTTTCTCTTTTTCCCGTTTTTAAGTATGTCATTATTTGTACAATGATGGCATTGTACATCTTTAAGTGGAGATGGGAGAGAAAAGAAGTTTAATTTCCACATAATAGTTCTGTTAATAAGTAGATGATTTTGTAATTTGGTTAATAGTTGTCTTATTAAGATAAGTAACTAGGAGGTTATGAGTTGCCCATTTTTCAAGCAAATTTTTGCATTAAAATTTTTGTTTTCTAGAGATAATTATTTTGTAACTATGCAGGTTAAATTTAAAATTTTCTACGCTTTTAATTAAATACTAAAGCTATTAAAGATGTTATTTAGCTTCATTATATGATGTATTGATAGGCGATTTATATGAGAATGTTTGAGCTGTTAAGAAATGATAATTAAGGAGATAATGTTACTTGTAGATGAACTTTAGCTATATATGACGTATGTCTTAACTTTCATATGAGTAATGTGTGATATGCCATATTTTTGGGAATTTAATTAATATCATTTGGGGATATACTGGGTGTTGTTTCCTCTGTTGTACGAAAGTACAGACCTGGTCTCCGTCAGTATATCTAATGAAAAAGAGCAAAAGAGTTTAAAAACTCATGATCTTAAAATGTGGTCAAATTAAGTCGCTTTGTTGTACTGAGGTACAGACCTGTCACCAATGGTTTAACTAAAAACATTATTGCTAAACCAAAATCAAGTTATGTTGCTTTGTTGTGTTGAGGCACAGACCTGTCACCTCTGTCTTGATTTGAAAAATGGTTGTTTTGATTAAATTTCAAGATATGTAATATTGGCATATTATGAGTAAGAAAGTATATAGTTTTTGGGAGTCTAAGGGAATATTTACACGAATAATAATAAGTTGAGCTCGAGTATTCAATTATAGATTGTTTAAGTGGATAACAATATCAATAATCATTGTGAACTATTTGATGTTTAAGAATAATAACTCTATGTGTAGATCAGTTTTTGTAATTCTCATAGTTTCTTTATAACTGTTTTTAGATTTAACAAAATTTTAAATCTAAACATTTGAGTTGAAGATGTGTGATGTTGTGTAATTCCTATTTTAGTTATTTAGATTAATATAGATGACTGTTTTCCTAAGATTTTGATTTTTGAATCGATAGTCTACTTGAGGACAAGTAGGATTCAAGTGGGGGATGTTTGATAAACGCTCAAAAGTACTATATTTTAGTAGTATTTTACCCCTAATCTTGAATGTTTTTATTGCATTTTGTTTAGAATAGATATTGATTTCGTTCATATTTGCAAATAGATGTGGAAATGGAGCGTTTATGGAAAAGGAACGGAAAACAGTCAATAATCAAGCTAAATGATACATATTTGAAGAATAAAGTAAAGCCGAAGTCGAAGAAAAGAAGAAATGAAGAAAAGTCAAAAATCGGCTGGAAAAAGCATCCATACGCCGTATGGAATCCATACGCCGTATGGATTGCAGCAGTGGAGGCCCAGATTACGCAGACTTGGGCTGGGCTTGAAATCAATCCATACGCCGTATGGAAATCCATACGCCGTATGGATCAAAAACCACATAAGTATAAATTCACGAAAAAACCCTATTTCGACAGTTTTTTGAAGGGTTTTCGTTTTCTTTCAGTTCCAGACGACCTTAGGGTTTTTAAATTTGTAATTTAGGGTTAGTTTGGAGGTACGAAGGGTGAAGAACGAGGATAATTCGCTCTAATCTTTCGTAGTTTATCGTTAATCGATTCGGTATATTTTCGTTTCTTTATTTCATTGAAGAATTTGATTTATTGAATCTGATATATATTGTTTTGACGATGAATTGAGTATTTAAAGTGATTGTGTAGTTGATTTAACTTAGATTATGATTATTGAACGATTATAATTGCGTATTGAATAAGTTATTTGATTGAAAACGGTTATATTGCTCGTGGACACTTGTTTATTGGTAACTAGTTATTATTGTTGCTTCACGTGGTTAATAATTTTAATGAGATTGAGTTCCTTTAAGATTATTGATTATTGCTAGTACTACCTTAGGGTTTTGGACTGTCACTAAATACGTTGAGTCTGATAGGTCGAGTATACAATAATAATCTACTTTAAGACGAGCAAGACAATAAGTTAATTATTGGGTATTGTTGAGTCATACCATAGAGTTAATTATAACGAGTTGTGAATGTTTAATGCATAATTTAGGGAAAGGCACACAATTGACTGATCATCTTGTGACATTGAAACCAGTGTTTTATGTTGGACCCTAAATTATAGGAATTAGTTGGACCCGAAACGTTGGCTAGTTCATATTCGACTTAGTATTCATTGAAGAATTTGGTATTAAGTTGATCTAAAAGAATCACAATTAGATAATCAATACGTAATAAATCGGGAAATATGAATCTAAGTGACATTAAATATACAATTACTTATTCCTTCCAATTAGGATTTATTGTTATTATTTATTTATTATTTTAATTTAAAGTTTTATTTATGTTTGTTCATTTTAATTAAATGTTTCCTAAATTGTTCGTACGGAACTAAAACGCCCCCCATATTTACTGCTTTCTAGTTAATTGTTAATTTCTATTTTAAATATTCCACCTTTTCCCTGTGTTCGAATCTGACTTACCAAATCTATATTTACAATTGATCGGGTATTCTTGCCTGGTTGCTTGAAAGTATTTATTAGGTATTTCTATTTATAAATTATAAAACAAGACGCACTTTCATAGGCGACATCAGAAAGAAAATAAGAGGCACATAAGATTTCGTTGAGCAATATCTAAAGTTATTGCAGATGCATAACAGAGAGTATGATAAGTATCTACGACAAGTCGAGACAATCAATAAAGCAAGGAAGCAAATTTTTATAACCAAATTGAGGCGCAAGATAAACGATTACAGAGTTTGAGGTTTACAAAACATGCCAGACATTGTTACATCCGGACTTAATACGTGAGTTTACAAAAACTTACTAGTTGAGCACATCCTGCCTCAATGGGTTACAAAATAGAGTATCGTACTAATCTAATCCTGACTTGGATTCGGTGTTGGATTTGAAGGCGGGAGTAGTGTGATGACTCGTTCCATGTTTGCAGTAAGTCGGCCAATCATTCCGACAGCTTCTCCCAGTTGTCGCTCTAGCAAGCGCACATGATCCTCGGTTTCTCGTAAGTGTGTCTCACTTTGTTGCAGCCTCGATTGTAGGACAGTGATTTCATTTCGGTTACCGATCACTAGGCTGTGAACAGTTCCCATGGTTTCGGTGATGTCCTCCTGGTCTAGGTACATTTGTGCAACCCGGTCTTGAGCCAAGTGTATCCAGTTTTGGTAAGTTTCGTGCTGCTCCGCTTCCACATCATCCAGTCGCCTTTCGTGACGATGGATTCGGGCAGCGAGCACGGGTATGGTATAGTGAGGAGGTTCATCGGTGTGTAAGGTGTGTTCTGGGTCTAGATCCTGTGAGGGAATTGGTATGTCCTCATCGGATCTCCAGGCACAGAGAGTATAAGGTAACCAGTTCCGTCGAGGGGTATCGGTCTGACGGTGGGCATGGTTAGGTGTGGAAGTGGTTGTGTTACGAGGAGGGTAAGGGCTAGCTCGTGCTGGCCTAGTGGCTCCCCAACCTAAGCGAGAGTTGCGTGATCCCGAACGAGAGCGGGAGGAAGGTGTAGTTGCGTTGGGATTTGTTGCCATTTTCTGTGGTAAGGAATTTAGTATACGTGAGGTTGTATATAGAAATAAAGTAAACTAGCATACAAGCATGTATAAAGGTTGGTCCCGTTCTATCCTTGGTTTACGTTACTACCGTATTCTCATTTACTACAACCATTTCAGGTCTTGCATCGATTCTCCTTTAATTGTACATAGTTGATCAAGCTATGTTAAATGAAATTCAAATGATTCAATTGCTGAACCAGTCATACCAAAAGAGGAATACTACCCTAACGGTCATAGTCTAGGTCACTAATGCAATCCTAGTTCGCTATAACCTTAGACTCTGATACCAATCTGTCGCACCCCCAGAACACGTGGCAGCGGAAGTATGAGGTGTCACGGGGGCGCCGACCAAATCAAATATCACAACACAAAGATTAAAGCAAACGACCTCTATATGAGACGTTTGAAAATATTACATTACCATAATTCAAATGTTTACAAAATATCTGGAGTTCGCATCAACCGTTAAGAGATTTCTAGTACATTACTGAATATACAAAATATAGCTAAATGCAATCTAATCTCTTGATGTTTGAAAACCATGCAACTCGAGCTAAGCTTTCCATAAGCTTCCTACTGCGGCGGGTTACCTGAGAAATACATACTAAAAGGTCAACATAAAGTTGGTGAGTTCATAGGTTTGTAAACAATCGTTTAGTTATGATCCACAAGATTTCAAGTTGTATCATTCAAAAATGACAGTTAAAAGTATCGTTAGCCAATGATAAGTAAAAGTATTGCATAAAGCAATATAAGTATACCATTTGCAATGAGTCTCATAGTCGAGCTTAACGTTGTTTGCCTCCGGTAAGTGTACTAATCCGATACACTTCTAAATCACAAATAATATTGCATCCGTGGGTTGACTAGCGCGACTAGTCCGGATGGGGATTGTCAATCCCCGATAGTACTATCCAATAATATTCACGCATATATTAACGAACTATGATGGGTAGAGGGCTTTAATGGATTATTCAGGCCTCATGCAATCCATACGAAAAGTTGTTTACAGTTACTTGTGATCATATAAGCAGTTGTATAAAACAGTTGTATGTATTCTCACCCCAGTTGAAAAACAGTAAAAAGGGGCTATGAAACTCACCTCAGATTAGCAAGTAGCAAAGAAATATCAAATACGCAAGCAAGCCGGTGTGCAACCTTCTAACGTCCTAGAAACGTATAAGGTTGGGTATAAGTAGATGTCTCAAAGACCATCTATAGCGATTGTATAAGTGGGGGTCAATGTCCACTTAAGCCAATCGTGTAGGTGGAGGGTTAATGTCCACCTAAGGCTAGTTCATCAACTAGTATGTCCAAATAAGTTGTTCAAGTTTGTTTATTAAAAACGTGTACGACCCCGTTGGTGAAAGTTTGTAATAATAATTCATTTAGACATTATTATCAAGTTTGTTTTGTTGTATACTATTCAGTAGTACAAATCGTGTGTTGCAAATAGATTATTTTAGTTTGTATAAGCCTTAAACCGTAGGTCAAAGTTGGTCAACTCGTTGGTCAAAGCTGGTCAAACTGGTCAAACCTGGTCAAACTGGTCAAACCTGGTTAAACCTGATCAAACTGGTCAAACCTGGTCAAACTGGTCAAACCTGGTCAAACCTGGTCAAACTGGTCAAACCTGGTCAACCTTGGTCAAACTATGAGTCACTTCTAATTTATAGAGTCACTTACCAATTTCATAAGTCACTTACCAATTTCATGAGTCATTTACCAATTTAATGAGTCACTTACCAATTTCATAAGTCACTTACCAATTTCATAAGTCACTTAACAATTTCATGAGTCACTTACCAATTTAATGAGTCACTTACCAATTTAATGAGTCACTTACCAATTTCATGAGTCACTTACCAATTTCATAAGTCACTTACCAATTTCATGAGTCACTTACCAATTTAATGAGTCACTTACCAATTTCATGAGTCACTTACCAATTTCATGAGTCACTTACCAATTTAATGAGTCACTTACCAATTTAATGAGTCACTTACCAATTTCATAAGTCACTTACCAATTTCATGAGTCACTTACCTATTTAATGAGTCACTTACCAATTTCATAAGTCACTTACCAATTTCATAAGTCACTTACCAATTTCATGAGTCACTTACCAATTTAATGAGTCACTTACCAATTTAATGAGTCACTTACCAATTTCAAGTGTTCTAAGTGTCGGTTTCTAATTCGGGAAACTTTCTAAGTTTAGTTTTTGGTCCAAGTTACTAACTAAGTCACCCAAACCCATTTTTGTTACCATTTTTCCAAAAATAGTAAGTTTTGTCGTTTTTAGCCATCGAGCCGTTTTTGTTGACTTGGTCAAACCTACTCGGTTTGACCCGAAACTTTTACCCAATCCATATATCATTTTCTTGTTCCCAATTTAATTTGTTACGTTTCCCGTTCGTTTACCCGATTGTTTAGACGTTTATTCGTACGTTAAATATTTAATTGTCGTTTTTATTTAACGATTTAAATTTCGGTCTTTTCACTTGAAGTATTTTTAATATAATACTTGAAAACTCTTATAAAAATGTTCCGTTAAGTTGTCGGTCTCGATTTGCGTGCACGTTTTACGGAGGTTTAATCGCGTAGCGTTTTAAATAGACGTTTTTCATTGACGAACTATTATATGATGTTTTCAATAATAATTTCATACAAAATAATATATTTTAAATTATTAAAATATATTTTGACTTTCGTTCGATTGTCGGGCGCGTTCCGCGCGTTTCTGTTACGTTTGAGACGTTTTAGCCAAAACGCCTAAGTTTTTTGTGTATTAATTTAACAAATTAACAATATATGATAAATAACTTCTAAAAATAGATTCAAGTTATTTATAGAAATGTTTTCACCAACGTCGTATAATTAGACGGGCTCCGTCCGGTTGTTTCGCACAATTTCACCAAATTGCGTAAGCGTAATACAAAATAATTACGGAAGTGTATATTCACATAAATATACAAATAGTTACAAGTAATTACAAGTATTTAGCCTAATACTAAACTAAACACACGTAATTAAAGTTTCTAGCAGGTAAATCAGTAACCCTAAATTGTCGGGTGTCACATTCTCCCCTTGTTAGAAGAATTTCGTCCCGAAATTAGTTTGTTGTCGTGGTCTGTTGGGCATCTAAGAATAGATGTGGATGTTTCAGTCGCATTTGGTCTTCCCGTTCCCAAGTGAATTCAGGACCGCGCCTAGAATTCCACCGGACTTTAACGATGGGAATACGACTCGGTTTCAAGAATTTGACCTCACGGTCCATGATTTCTATCGGCTCCTCGACGAAATGAAGTTTATCATCTATGTGGATTTCGTCGAGCAGGATTACAAGTGTCTCATCAGACAAGCATTTCTTCAGGTTAGAAATGTGGAATGTGTTGTGCACACTACTGACATTGTTCGATTTAAGTCATCAATGTTCATATAGAGACCATCTATGATTATTGCCTTTTCATTTATGGTATCTCTAAGAGCAATCTTATCAGAACTATCAGACTTAATCTTATTCTTAAGATCTACCTTATCTGTACTTAACCTAAGGACATCACTCTTAGCTTGTTCAAGTTCAGATATAAAAGTCTTATTAGAATCATTAAAAGTGCTAACTTGGGATGACAAATTCTGATTAGACACAGTTAAGACACTTAATTGAGATTGTAAATCAGTAACTAGGTAACAAACATCAGCAAGAGTAAGAATATCCAAAGATACCCTTTTCTTGTCAGTTTGTACTTCAGCCATGCGTGCCACAAAGTCATCTGGACTCATATCAGCAGTTGAATCCATATACAGCATGTCATCATCACTTGCTTTCTCTTAAATCTCCGACACCTTTACTTCAACATCAGTAGGCATATAGCTTTTGGACTTAGCAGCTATCTCTTGATCTTCAATCTCAGCCATGAGAGCTTCCTCAGACCGAGCTTGCCAATCATAAGATCCATCTAACTGTTTCACAACTTAGGCTTTGGAAGCTAGAGTACTTCCCGAACCTTGTTTGCTATTGCCAGTTTCAACCTTAGGCCTTTGACACTCACGAGCAAAGTGTCCATAACCTTGACAGTTAAAACACTTGATCTTGGTTTTATCAAACCCTGATCGATTTCCCACCATTTTTCTACCAGTTCTCTTTAAGAAATTTTTAACTCTCCTAGATAACATTGCAAGTTGATCCTGGAGATCTATTTCCTCAAGATAATCAGGGTCTATCTGATCATAGTCTTCATCAAACATAATCAGATCATTGATTTTACCCTGAATGTAGTATTCATAGGAAGCAACAAAGGATGCAAGGACAGATAACTGTTGCTCAGCAGATTTCACACTCATTGGCATCTTTTGATGTCCTTGAGTTGACTTCTCAGTAGATGTACCTTTAGTTTCATTACCTGATGAGGTAAGAAGACACAAGTCATCTGTTATCATTTCACCATTTTCATCAGCATTACCAACTAATAGTGCAGTGGTCGAACTAGATGAAGTAGTTGAGAGATTTGATTTCCCATGATATAGCCCAGGATTCTGAACCTGATCAGAATCGGTTTCTCTCGATTTCTTAGTGAAATCATAACCTTTTAGCTTGTCAATGACCTGCTCTAAGGTCATGGTTGCATACCTTTCATCGTTGTCCTTGAGCATTACACCATACATTTCCCACTTAGACGGTAAACCCTCAATAAATTTATCGGTTCTCTCAGTCTCAGTAGTAACAATCTCATGGTTGTCAAGCTCACTTAACAAGTGGTAGAATCTAGTGATATAAGCATCAAGATCTTCTCCCTTTAAAGCTTTTATAACAGTAAACTGTTTCTTGAGAAGATTCTTCCTGCTTGCCTTCACTTGAGGACTTCCCTCACATCTTTTCTCTAACGCTTCTCAGAGCGTTCTAGCAGTTTAAAAAGACTTGAGTTGATGGTTTATCTCCTTTGGTAAACTCATCTTGATTGCAGAATGGGATTTAGTCTCCAATTTATATTCCTCTTTTTGTTAATCACTCATCCGGGCATAAGTTAAAGTAACAATTGCATTATTAACCGTTTGAGTAGGTGCCGTGTATCCATTCTTGATACACATCCAGATTGACAGATCATGGAATCTACAGTAAGATTCAAATCTGTCCTTCCAGTTATAGTAATCTCCAATCTTCAACAACTTAGGTGGAACGTTTGATTTTCCCACCTCGTGTTCCATCTCGATCATTTTACTTAAATCAGACATCTTAAAAATTGTAAAGTTAAACTGTTTCGCGAATTCAGAAATTCTCGATTCGCAAGACTCAGCTCAACTCGCAACCTCGGCTTGACTTGCAAAATCTCGGTTCACAAGTCTCAGTTCGGATTGCAGTGATGTCGATTCGCAAGTGATCTCGATTCGCAAGAGATCTCGGTTTGACTCGCAAGGCACAGTTCGACTCGCAAGTTCAACTCGGTTCGCAGACGACGCTGAAACCCTAATCTCGACTCGCGAAACGGCTGAAAAACCCGAAAATGAAAATTTAGGGTATTTTTACGATTGAAACAGGTAATTTCGACTGAAAACAAACCCTATATCGTCCAGAGAATGATTTTGATCGTTAATATGTACTAATGCACGTAAAAACAATCCGAATCAAACGCGATTAATCCTAAAACTTCAAACTTTACTCGTATTTAGCCCGAAAGCTCTGATACCAGATGTAAGTCCCTAGTTCTTAGGATCGATAACTTCGTTATCTGTAGTATTAAGGTGCGGAATCCCTCAATACGATGTTATCTTACTAACAACGAATAAGTTCGCGTTTATAGTATTAATAACTAATATGCTTTGCTTTAATCTTTAAACAATCAAAGCCTAGCCGTTAGTCGTTAGGTTTTTCTCTGGTAAAACTGAAATCGCAGGTCTTCAAATCGGAATAGCAAAAGTTGTTAAACGAATTGACCTAATTATGTATTTATATGAATCTGCTCGACTCGACTCGCAGCCCGATGGGCTCTGTGAGTCGACTGACTTCGCAGCCCAGAACCAAACCCAATATCAGCTCGGTTCGTGGCTTCCTAAGCGAGCCCAGATCTCGACTCGCAGAACCCAATCCTGCGACTTGAGATCTCATCTCGCAAACAGACTTTAGTTTGAAATTTCATTCTCGATATTCGTCTAACACTTTATCTTACTAATATATTTAACGAATATTAACAACAAACTAATATCATGTTTTTCATTACAATTCAAAATCAATTGTACACACTTAATTACAATAATCACTAGTACTATTACAAGCTAGATCTGTTGTCACAAATACATGTCCCAACAAGTTCTGTCAACATCATCCAGCTAGAAACGCTTAAAAGGATGGGGATCCCGGAATCAGAAATAATTGCAAAATCAACCGTTCTTGTGGGATTCAGCGGTGAAGCTAAGAACACTATAGGAGAGATCAAGCTTCCAATCTATATCGAGGGGGTAAATTCTATGCAACGTTTTTGTGTTATGGATTCATTATCTTGCTATAACATTATTCTAGGCAGACCTAGGATCCATGACATGAAGGCAGTAGCATCAACATATCATCAATGTGTAAAGCTGCCCACCCAATGGGGAGTTGTTAGGATAAATAGTGATCAACAAGAGGCTAAGGATTGCTATACTACTTCAATGAAATCTACTACCAAGCCTACGCCGGCATAGCAATTAAAGACGCGGGCATGGGGCATCTTAGAAACAACCGAACAGGATGTCAAAGAAGTGCCGCTGAACATTGATGATCCTGAAGAAAAAGTGCTCATAGGATCTGCTTTTTCTAAGGATCTTGAACAGGATCTTGTAAAGTTCCTTCAGGATAGAAGAGCAACCTTTTCCTGGAAACCCGAGGATATGACAGGTATATCTAAGGATATTATTACGTATAAATTGGGTATTGATAATAGTTTCAGGCCAATTCAACAAAAACGAAGAAAGTTCGCTCCGGAAAGAAATGCTATTATACAAGCAGATGTTGAGAGGTTGCTTAAAGCTGGCATGATAAGGGAAGTCAAATTCCCAAGATGGTTGGCAAACGTGGTGGTGGTACAAAAGAAAAATGGGAAATGGAGAGTATGTGTAGACTACACTGATCTCAATAAGGCATGCCCTAAGGATCCTTTCCCTTTGCTTCACATAGATTCCATGGTGGATGCTACTGCTGGGCATGAGATCCTGACTTTCATGGATGCATCCTCGGGATTTCAACAAATTCAAATGGAACCGTCTGATCAAGAGGATACTGTTAGTACATGTTTAGTGTCTGTCAGTTGGTCTAGCTCGTAGTTTGTATTTAGATTAGCATTTCTGACTCCTGCGACGTAGCGCACTACGTCGCAGGTGCGACGTCAGGTATTGGGCCTGCGACGTAGCAGACGTCGCATGGGCTTGGGCCTGCGACGTAGCACGCTACGTCGCAGGTGCCAGATTTTGTATAAAATCGTTTTGTGTTTTCTGTTTTAGGGTTGACGAAACCCTAAACGCAATTTGTCGAAATTCTCTGTAATCTGATCGACTATAAGCAATAATATTACGTTTGTTTGATATTGATTGCGTATTGATTGTTCGTGTGATTATTCGTGATCTAATTGTTATTTCCGCTAGCAATTAGAGTGACTCGGTTCGTTCTAGATCCAAAGTAAGGGACAAACAACTGGTATCAAAGCAGTGAATGCTCGTTTTTGGCGATTCGGATCGAGTTTGGGTTTTAAAAGGACGTGATATTCGTGAGTTTTCGTGTTTATTACGTTTGTTTTGTGTTTTTACAGGTTTTCGATCAGTATTATTGGGATTCTTGAAGGTTTCAGTCGTTCGACATTCATGGTTTTGGTTTTAGGGTTAAAAATTCGTTTTTAGGGTTTTTGGCCGCTGCTCAGCGCGTTTTGCGACGTAGCATAGCGACGTAAGCTGCGACGTCGCGTGCGACGTAGTGTTTTTGAACTTTAATTAGTTCGTGCGACGTACCGTTGCGACGTACCTCTCTACGTCGCTATTTTGACTTTAATTAGTCTTTTGCGACGCTGCGTTGCGACGTAGCCTGATTCTGCGACGTACCTTTCAACGTCGCACTTTCTGATTCTTAATTGAATCCTTTGCTTTTTGCGACGTACCCATCTACGTCGCATATTCTTTGTGCGACGTACCCGTCTACGTCGCTAAGATCAGAAGTTTGATTTTTTCGTTTAAGTAATTAAAATGGCAGCTGATAAAGAGGATATTAGAGGACTTCGGGAGATGATTAAACAAAGCAATGACATAGGTTCAAGTAATAAACCTCCACTTTTTACTGCGGACATGGATTACGTGTACTGGAGAGACCGAGTTGAGCAATATATTGATTTCCATTGTCCAGAATTATGGGGACCATTACGTGAGCGTTATGTAGCTCCATTAGCTGATGGAGAATACCGGGGTATTCGTCCCGCAAAGCCCTATAAAGCCATGTCTCCCGAGGAGAAGAAAGATTTTGATACCGAAAGAAAATCTTTCTCAATGATTAAAATGTGTTTAACTAAGGATGTTCTATGGCTTTTCAGAACTCATGAAACAGCCTTTGATTTGTGGAAGGCTATAGAAACTCGTTGTGGAGGGAATGATAAGTACAAGGAAGCAAAGCTCGAACTCATTAAGAAACAGTACGATATCTTTGACATCCTTCCTGATGAAGACACGACTTCTTTATTTACTAGGTACTCACGGTTAGTTGGTGAGTTGTTTGAAGGGGGTTATACTTTTCCTTCAATTGAAGTAAATAAGAAGCTGCTGGATGTGTTGCCGAGTTCTTGGGATATTAAAGTTCAATTTTTAAAAGAAAATGAAGAACTTGCAAACATGTCTTTGGATGCGTTGATAGGGGATCTTCAAGCTCATGCGATGGAGATTAAGAAGAAAGAAACTAGGTCTGGTTCTGCTGTTCAGAATCCTAGTGTGTATGGTGTTAAGATTAACTCTGGAAAGACTTATGGATCAGGAGTTGCCTTTGTAACAAATACAAATGCTTCATCGACTTCTTCGTCTTCTGATGGGATTCATTCTGTTTTCATGACTGGACCTTCTTCAAATCAACAACAGGTTCAAGTCTCACCTGCTATTCAGGAGCAAGCTGCCATCTACACAGCTTTCTTAAGCTCTTACAAGGATTTGGTTACTCAACCGAATCTAACTTTGGAGTTGACTAAGGAGGACTATGCTCAGCTTGATGAAGACGATCTGGAGCAAATGGATTTAACTTGGAATGTGGCAATGATCACCCGCAGAATTCAAAAGTTCTTGCAGAGGACAGGGCGTAAAAGCTTAGAGGGTGATGGAAAGACTGGCTTTGGATTTGACAAGAGTAAAGTTCGTTGTTATAATTGTCAAAATTTGGGTCACTTCGCCAGGGAGTGCGAGAAACCCAAAATGCCAGCTTCGGGATTCACAACACCATCTACTCCTCCAAAGGCCAAAGAAACGGAAGTTACTAAGAAAGGGATTGCTGATAATGCCCTGATTGCTTTTGAGCCTACAAGTCAAGATTGGACGCCTGTCTCCCAGCATTACCAACAGTGTCTGATGGCTCACATTGTGAATGAGGTACATGATGAACCGTTAAATTGTATTTCATGCATTAAGTTAACTGAATCTCTAAAGGCATATCAGACGGAGACCGCTGAGTTGAGGAAAAAGAATGAAAAACTAACCGACTCAAATAATTTTTTAAAAGCTAATGAGAAACTTTATGAAAAACATCTTGAGGCTCATCGGTTAGATACTCAAAAATATAAGTCTAAAGTCTTTAGTCAAGAAGATGCGATTAAAAGTTATCTGATTGAAATTGAACTTTTAAATAAAGAACTTACAGATTTAAAAGCTGAGTATGAAAATTATAAGAGTAAAATCTTAGGTTCAAATTCCTCAACGGTTGTCTTTAATGAAATTCTTAGCAAGCACGGTACTAAAGGGAAGAAGAATGAGGGATTGGGATACAACTCAGTTCCTCCTCCTACTACTCACTGTCCCCTGCCTGTTAAGGAAGGCTTTGAAGAGATTCCAGTTGACTGGTCCAAGCTTTATGGTTTAAAAGCTATAGATGCTAAAGAGACCAAACATAACAAACCGACAAAGGAGAAAACCAAGCGGCCAGAGTACCCCTTGCCAAAGTTTGTTAAGTCAGTGCATGAATCTCCTGTTAGTGTTAAGGAGAATGTTGAGGTTAAGAATGAATCTCCAGTTAGTGATAAGGAGAATGTTGAAGTAAAGAATGAATCTCCTGTTAGTGTTGAGGAGATAGTTGAGATTGAGGACATTACGGATCAGGAGTATCCGGAGGTTAAGAAGGTTGCATTTAAACCTGAAAAAGTGATTTCAAAGGTTGAACCTGAAATTAAGGTTCAACCAAATAAGGGAAAAGCTAAGGTTTTAAACTCGAAACAACAAACTTTACAGTCACCTGTAAAGATTTTGCAAAGAAAATCAGTAAATGAAAATGTTTCGTATGATAAACCATCAACGTCAAACTCTCAACCAAAACAAACATTTTCTAAGATGTGTACTCAATGTTCATGTTCTAGAAATGTTTCTCCACCTCCTGTGGTAATTTCTCAGCCTCAACCGTTTGTTGAGACTCGTTCTTGTTTCTACTGCAAGAAACAAGGACATTTAATCCGTGAATGTCCAAAGCTGTCAAATCAGCGATATGGGAGAGAGATGCCTAGGACATCTGTTTATAAAAACTCTTTTTCTAAATCTCCACCTAGGCGTTACTCAAACTCTCCCAAGCCTGTTTCGAAACCAAGTAATGTTGAGCAAAAACCTTTGCCAATTCAAAAGCCCAACATTACTTCTATTACCATTTCCGAATCTTCAAAAGTTTGGAAACGTAAAGAGTCTGATGTTGACTCTTCGGTTGTCAACAATAACACATCAGATAAAAATTCTAATTTGTTTAAAGATAAAATCCTATCTGACGTGATTATTGTTGATGACCACGGTCGACCTAAGTCTGTAAAGGCTTGGGTCACCGTTTCTCACTAATCTCCTTCATTTGTGTGTTGCAGCAGTCAGAACGCGTTAAAGATAGTGAATGGTATTTGGACAGTGGCTGCTCGCGACATATGACAGGCGATGTATCCTTACTTGTGGATATTAAACCACATGCAGGAGGTTATGTTGCCTTTGCTGGAGATTCTGGGGGAACTATTTCTGGAAGAGGAACGTTAACTAACGGCAATGTTAGTTTCGAAAATGTGAACTACGTGGAACAGCTTACGCACAACTTGCTAAGTGTTTCACAGGTCTGTGATAAGGATTATACAACTGCGTTCACAAAGACAGAGTGTGTGATATTGAAGCCTGGTTATGTCATTCCGGAAGAATGGGTGTTACTGAGAGCACCAAGAAAGGATGACACCTACATTTTGAATATGAGAACTGTTGAGACATCGAACGAGTATACGTGTCTCTTGTCTAAGGCTTCTGAAAAGGATTCACTGCTTTGGCACAGACGAATGGGACACATTCATTTCCGAAAAATGAATTTCTTGACTAAAAATGACCTAGTGCTAGGAATTCCAAAACAGTCGTTTGCTCTAAAGGATGACTGTATCTCCTGCCAAAAAGGAAAGTTACGTAAGAAGTCCCATAAGTCTAAGCAGGTGAATTCCATAAATGCTCCATTGGAACTACTGCATATGGATCTTTTCGGTCCAGTTTCTACAAAGAGCATTGGTGGTCGGTCTTACTGCTTGGTAGTTACTGATGACTACTCAAGGTTTTCGTGGGTTTATTTTTTGACCACAAAAGGGGAAACTCCTGAGATTCTGGTGTATTTGTTGGACAAGTTGGCAAATCTGTGCAACTTGAAGGTGAAAAGGATACGAAGTGACAATGGAACTGAGTTCAAGAATTCAACTCTCGAATTATTTTGTGCTACAAGAGGTATTGAGCATCAATTTAGTGCTCCGAGGACTCCACAACAGAATGGAGTTGCAGAAAGGAAGAACAGTACAATAATCGAGACAGCTCGGACTATGTTAGCTGACTCCAAGTTACCAATCATATTCTGGGCTGAGGCAGTTAATACTGCCTGTTATGTTCTCAACAGAGTACTCACGGTTAAGAAAAGGAACAAAACGTGTTATGAACTTTTTAATAACCGTAAGCCAAATCTACAGTTCCTAGAACCATTTGGGTGTCCCATAAGTACTAACGTTTAATTGTTTGTGGTGGTGCAGTCAGGTTGTTATTAGCTAATATTTTTAGTGACTGCAAGGATGTGGACATTTTTGAAAGATTTTGTCATGGTGGTTATGTGTGATGAGTTGTGATTTGGATGAGTTTATTGAAGTTTCGAGGTGGTAAAAGCGTTAAAAGGATTTGATTTGACTTGATATATGATTTTGAAACTTTTATTTCAAATTAAATTATTAGTGCAACAGCCATTCTTTATACTTTTTAGTATTAAAGAAATGCAATGTTGCGAAATTTATTCAATTAAAAAATACAAAAATATGTTTAATGTTTAAGGGGAGTATTTTTGGATTGGATATAAGAATTTTCTGTTCAGGGGGAGTAATTCTGAATATTAAAAATTCTGATTATTTAATTAAGAAATGTGAACAGCAAGATTCTTAAGTCTTGAAAAGACGATGGGTTGTGTCTATAAACAACTTGGGATATGATAGTACATCGGGTGACATGCATAAAAATGGAAATTTTAAGGTTTATGTTTGATGTGTCAGTAGGTTTATCTGGTATATTTAACACATCTTTTATAAACATTAGCTTCATCATATGATGTATTGGTAGGCATGGTACACACCGGTTTGTGAGTGAGTAAGAAGTAATAATAAAACTTGTTTATTACTTTGAGAAAAATGTTATATGATGTATGACATAAGTCTTAATTGATAAATGGAAGTACTATCATACACTGTCATAATTATGTAAATGTAAAATGGGCATATAGTGATAATATGATTATTCGCCTAACTAATGGTGACTATTGTACTCACGTACAGACCTGAATCCATTAGTTATGCAAATAGTCTCAAACTTGTTATGTTCATACTAAGGGACCCTCTGTTGTACTTTGTACAGATCTGGGGCCACTAGTATCTTCATAGTCGGTTTGATGTATGCCTAAATATAAATATCAAGTGTATGTTACGAGAAAACCGAGATAAACTTGGTCTTGTAATCTCTACCTTGTGTGAATATGCAGTGTTTGTTTTACTGAAGTTTATCAGTATATCATATAATAGGTTTCTCAAAATTAATCTTCATACTAACAATAAAGGTTAGCTCACAGATACGGATGTAACATGTTTAAGTGGACAAACAATACCGATGATCGTCTTGAACTAATTTTTATAAAAGGTGCTTTAAATATGTCAAGTAAATTTAAAGTGGACAAATATACTGATGATCGAAATAACACTTACTATTCCCTAATAATTGCATGTTGGCCTGATATGATCCCTAAGCAGACTTAAAACAATCCTATCCCCAATTTATTTTAATCTTCGTTCTTTACTTTTCATTTATAAAGAAAATACAAAAAGATTTTATTTCTATGTTATTTTCTTCAAACATCACATATCTTGTTAAAGTCAAATATTGAAGATGTAAAGGAAGTCAGTTATTCTCCAAAGTTTGTGAAGATAATTCAATTGGAGAAGCTGCTGATGATTGAGAGATGGTCACTGAGTTTGAAGATCTTATTGTATGATAAATTTGTGTCAGTCACATGAATTTGGACATCAAGATTTCTTGGAAGACCATGCTATCTCTAAGGGGGAGTTTGTTGATGCATGTTTAGTGTCTGTCAGTTGGTCTAGCTCGTAGTTTGTATTTAGATTAGCATTTCTGACTCCTGCGACGTAGCGCACTACGTCGCAGGTGCGACGTCAGGTATTGGGCCTGCGACGTAGCAGACGTCGCATGGGCTTGGGCCTGCGACGTAGCGTGCTACGTCGCAGGTGCCAGATTTTGTATAAAATCGTTTTGTGTTTTCTGTTTTAGGGTTGACGAAACCCTAAACGCAATTTGTCGAAATTCTCTGTAATCTGATCGACTATAAGCAATAATATTACGTTCGTTTGATATTGATTGCGTATTGATTGTTCGTGTGATTATTCGTGATCTAATTGTTATTTCCGCTAGCAATTAGAGTGACTCGGTTCGTTCTAGATCCAAAGTAAGGGACAAACAGATACCACCTTCATGACTCCTACAGGTATATATTGTTATATCGCCCAATGCCTTTTGGTCTTAAAAATGCAGGTTCAACATACCATAGGCTAGTGAATATGATGTTCAAGGATCATTTGGGCAAGATCATGGAAGTATATATCGATGATATGGTGGTCAAATCAAAGAAAGCTGAAAATCATCTTCAGGATCTTGAAGTTGCCTTTGAGATCCTGAACCAATATAACATGAAGCTGAACACTGCTAAATGCCATTTTGGAGTGGGGGCAGGAAAGTTTTTGGGATATATGGTGACCAAGAGAGGGATTAAGGCCAGTCCTGAACAAATCAAGGCAATCTTAGACCTGAAGTCTCCATCCAACCCAAAAGATATATAAAGATTGACTGGCAGGATTGCGGCACTAAATAGGTTCATATCAAGATCATCGGATCGCTGCAAAGAATTCTACGATATCTTGAAGAAGAATAAGAAATTCGAATGGGGAGATAAGCAAGAAGCAACATTCCAAGAATTAAAAAGCTATCTATCTTCTGCTCCGTTGTTAATGAAACCAGAAGATGGAGAACCACTGTTTCTGTACTTGGCAGTATCCTGGAATGCTGTAAGTGCAGTGCTTGTCAAGGATCATGAGGGTCAACAGCATCCTATATACTATGTAAGTAAAAGCCTACTTGATGCTGAAACCAGGTATTCCCATCTTGAAAAACTTATTCTTGCATTAATCATGGCCTCTACGAAACTTAGACATTATTTTGAAACACATCCTGTGCATGTTAGATCTAATTATCCTATAAAATCTTTACTAAGAAAACCAGAAATGTCAGGAAGAATGGCAAAGAGGTCAGTAAAATTAAGTGCATATGATCTAATCTATGAACCTAGGAATGCTATAAAATCCCAAGCCCTAGCAGATTTTATAGCAGACTTCACTAGTGATCTTCAAGATGAAGTAGATTTGGAAGTTCAACAATTAGATGAATTGAAAGATAAATGGATCTTGTACACTGATGGAGCTTCTAATATGAATGGAATCGGATTAGGAATAATATTAAGATCACCACAGGGAGATATAATGCCACAAGCAATTAATTGTGAATTTCAGGCTACTAATAATGAAGCAGAATATGAGGCACTAATTGCTGGATTACAATTAGCAAAAGATATAGGTGTGAAACATTTACAAGTTTATATGGACTCTTTACTAGTTGTTAATCATTATAATGGTACTTATGCTGTCAAAGGTGAAAATCTGGCATTGTATTTGGATGTAGTGAAAAACCTTGCAGGTACATTGGAGATATTTAATATAGAACAGGCACCAAGAGAAGCCAATTCGGAAGCGGATGCGTTAGCAAATTTGGGATCTACTCTCAGGATCCCGCCAAATATAAGGATTTTTATTGCTCATATCCAATCACTTACTATAGCGGATAAGCAAGGAGACCAAGTGTGTGAAGTTGAAGATCCTGATACTGAGGATAATTTGGATACATCAGCTTCTGGGGGCAAATCAGGATCATGGATGCAACCAATTATGGAATACTTGCAGAATGATGTGATCCTGGAAAACGAAACCAATCCTAAGGCTTTCAAATTGAAGGTATCTCGTTTTACTATTCAGGATGGAATATTGTATCGTAAATCTCTTGCAGGACCATTATTGCGATGCCTTGAGGATCCCGAAATACAAGAGGTACTTAAGGATATACATGAAGGAGATTGTGGAAACCGTTATGGGGGCAGAGCGCTATTTTCAAAAACTTTGAGAACGGGCTACTTTTGGCCCAATATGCAGAAAGATTCCAAGGATTTCGCTTACAAATGTGATGCTTGTCAAATACAAGGAAACATCCATCATCAACCGGCAGAACCGATGTATCCAATTATCTCTTCATGGCCATTTATGAAATGGGGGATGGATATTGTGGGAAAGCTACCTACTGCTCCTGAAGGAAAGGTTTTTATGCTTGCAATGACGGATTATTTTTCAAAATGGATTGAAGTTGAAGCATTCGTGCAAGTGAAAGAAAAAGATGTGATCTCATTCATCAAAAGGAATATCCTGACTAGGTTTGGGATCTCGGCAGAGATAGTGTGACACCCCACCCCTCGCGATGGCCCTATGGGCTCGAGGGAGGCGGTGAGCCTGCCACCAGCTGAGGCTTATTGGGCCCTAGGTCTGCAGCCCAATGCACCCCAACCCATCACTATTGCTGAGGCCTTACCTCTATTAGCCAATAGTAGGTTGTTGTGAGGCTTGAACTCAAGACCTCACCTTAAATATCAAGTGTTTCCACTTGATATCACCAATTGAGCTGCAGCTCAATTGGTGATATCAAGTGGAAACACTTGATATTTAAGGTGAGGTCTTGAGTTCAAGCCTCACAACAACCTACTATTGGCTAATAGAGGTAAGGCCTCAGCAATAGTGATGGGTTGGGGTGCATTGGGCTGCAGACCTAGGGCCCAATAAGCCTCAGCTGGTGGCAGGCTCACCGCCTCCCTCGAGCCCATAGGGCCATCGCGAGGGGTGGGGTGTCACAGATAGTGTGTGACAATGGATCTCAGTTTATTGGGAATAGAACAACTAAGTTCTGTGAGAGTTGGGGGATCAAGATGATAACATCAGCACCTATACATCCCCAAGCTAATGGACAAGCGGAATCCAGCAACAAGATCATTATCAATAATCTTAAGAAGTGTGACACCCGTCAAATTAGGACTATTAATTAGGGCCTAATCAATTGTAATACGTGTAATTAGTTCTGTGATAGGCTAATTAATGTATCAAAATATGTATTGATGAATATATACGATTATGCGATTTGATTAAATCGTACGTTTCTCCAATCGAATGTAATTCGATCCAATTAAATACGGACGTTGGTGAACAATTTTATTAAATACTATAACATTATTTAATAACGCTATTATCTCCAAAAATATTATTTTTATAATATTTTAATGCAAACTCGTATCGTACAAATAAAATGTACACGATTAAAATGTGAACACGCAAACAAAACAAAATAAATTAAAGTTATGATTTATAACCCAAGTATCTAGTATTTTGGTAAACTACGTCAACAAAAACATCGAATAATTATCCGTATTTTAAATGTATAATTAAACGTATAAAATAATTAATTAACATTTAACGAGCGAGAAAACGAACGCCTCATGGAGCGAAAACGCAGGAAACGAAAAATGGGTGAAGTCCACCTCCGTGGACCCCACCCAAACCGCCCCCCCCCCCCCCCTTAACCACCATCACCACCATCTTTTTCTTCCATTTCCTTTTCTCCTCTCTCTCTCTTCACTCTCTTTTCTCTCAAACACCAAACCACACCCACCTCTCTAAATCGCAAAATAACACCCTTAAACGACCTCGGATCTTCACGCTCGTTTGGAATAAAAGAACCACGACATCACGATCTACAACTCCATCTTTTCGGATTTTTGATTCGCCACCGCGTAAGTTTCCGACAAATCCCGAAACGTCTCGATTTCGTTCATTTTTACAAACAAGTTGTTCCTATACGTTCATAATGTCCAATTATGGGTTGGGTAAAAAGCTTGGGTCGAACGGTGGCCGGAAAACTTGATTTTGGCTCAATTTCCGGTAAACAGTTTGAAGCGTCGCTAGTGTGCCAAAAACAGTACTAGCGACACTAGCTAAGTGTCGCTATGCCTAAGTGTCGCCCCTATAGCGACACTATTTAAGTGTCGTTGAAATACTTAACCAGATTTAGATTAGCGACACTCCCTTAGTGACGCCAAAATTAATAAGTGTCGCCTATAGCGACACTAATCAAGTGTCACCCCTTTATTAAAAATCAGAAATATAGCGACACTCACTAAGTGTCGCCTAACCAGTGCCGCCTATAACGACACTCCCCTATTGTCGCCCAACTAGAGCCTAGTGTCGCCAAAAACAGAAAGTTAAACCATTTTATACTAAGTGTTAAGACCTAAAATTTCATCACTTGATTTCACCCAAATTCAAGTCCAGATGCGTTTTTCACCAAAGCACCTCGACCCCAACCAGGGGCCAGCCCCTTGGACCCCGCCAGGGGTTGCCACCCCTGGAACCCCGCTTACCAGGGGCGCTGCCCCCGGACCCCCGTCACCTAAAGCTTATAAATACTTTTAAGTATAACGATTTGAAATCAAAATAATAATGTTAAGATCATTATTACAAACAATCACCAACGGGCCGTACACGTTTCCAAACAACCAAATCGTAGTAATTTGGACATTATAGTTGAACGAACAACTACAGAGGTAGTCTTTGTAACTACCTATTCATATTAATAACCATCGCGTGTCGTGGACACCCTCAGGTTATCTGTCTGCGGACATCTCACTGCTTGATTAAGCATCTTACGTTATTGACTAAACGCTCAAGACTCAGGTGAGTCTCATAGCCCCTCTTTTATCGTTTTTACTAAGGGGTGTGATCCATTGCTCATTTTTAACATGTGAACGCAAGTACAAACTTTACAATATACTACATGAGTTGTTTTCCACTAATCATTTCAAAGTCCTCCGTCAGCATAGTTTGGTAATACGTTGTAGCGTGATTGTTAGTATATGGTACCATATAGGATTGACCCTCCTCGTCCGGGTTAGCATGCACTAACTGGGTAAACGGACGTACGAATAATTGTTCAGACGAGTGTGGATTAGGTACTCGTGGAGGCACCTTGCTCGGAATTCTCTATATGGGATCCGACCCTCGAGTTAAGCTCAGACTATGTGCTCATGGCTGTATACATTACTATTTATTTGCTGGTTGCAAATCACTACTTAAATCTTGCGGTTCATACGATATTATCTGATTTCAAATCTGTGAGCTCACCAGCTTTAGCTGACCCATTTTAGCATGTTTCACAGGTACCCAGCAGTAGGTTGGACTGCCATCAGGGATACTATAGCTCGAGTCAGCATGCAGATATTAGAGATTTTCTTGCATTAGTATATTTTGTACAAGTACTCATGTACTGAAATCTCTTATTTAAATCGAACACGAGCTATGTACAGCTTTAAATGTTGTAAACATTTCTTATATTAAATATATTTTGTTAAAACGACGCATATAGAGTCGTTTGCTATACATCTATGTGCTTTGATTATTGATTAGTAACACCCAAAGTATGCTTCCACCAAACAGTAAATTTGGGGGTGTCACAAGAAGAGGCTGGATGCCAAGAAAGGAAGATGGGCTGAAGAATTACCTTTTGTTTTATGGGCTGATAGGACTACTAAAAAGCAAGCTACTAAGCAAACCCCTTTTGCTTTGGTGTTTGGATCTGAAGCCATGATCCCGACAGATATGGTGATCCCAACATCAAGATCCCGGATGCAGACTTTGAAAGCAAATAAAGAAACATTAATTCAGGATCTGGACACCGTCGATGAGATCAGGGATCGTGCTAAGTTCAGGATTGCAGCATATCAACAAAGGATTTTGAGATCTTATAATAAGAATATCAAGATAAGAAGATTCCAAATTGGAGATTTGGTATTAAGGAAAGTATTTCAGAATACTAAGAATCCTGCTGAAGGCAAATTGGCACCAAAATGGGAAGGTCCGTATTTGATTGATTCGGATGCTGGAAAGGGGGCATATTGGTTTGCTAATATGGATGGAGAGTTACTTCCAAGATCCTGGAATGCTATTCATTTAAAGCTTTATTATGCGTAAGTTGAATAATTATATTCAACATAAAGAGGTACTTCTATGATCCCTGACTTTTCATTTGTTTCTATTATAGATATACATATATGTGTGTGTCAATGTTATTATATATATATATATATATATATATATATATATATATATATATATATATATGTATGTATGTATGTATGTGTTTAGTCTTTTTTCATGATTTTCATGTGAACATTGTACTGACTTAAGCATCGGAGGGGTGTTAGGCAAACTAACACCCACCTTTACCCAAGATCTTGTATTTGTTGTAGATAATACATTTGGAGATCATGCAATGAGGATAAGCGGTTGGCCACCTCTCTCCCCCGATTAGGGATCCCAGGGTTTCCTCTAAGGTTTAGAGGTTTGCGAATGCATAAACACCTCTCTAAGTATTTGGGTTTCCACACTCACGCCTGGAGTGCACGATGTTTGATTATAGTGTCAGGGTTAGGGAATTGTGGTTGCCTCTGGTGCCCGACAACTTCTTTTCCATTGACACTATAGATCAAACTCTTCCGATTGTCTACACTGATGTGCACTAGACGTGTCGACCTAAGGTTTTTGGCGTTTTCACGTCATACGTAAGGTTTGTAATGTTTTCACATTACCTAAGGTTTTGGCGTTTTCACGTCACTTAAATTGGAAAATTCCCAAGTACATAAGGCTTGTAATGACTTCTCATTACGTAATACGCATGGTTTGTAATGTTTTCACATTACCTAAGAATATTGGTAACAGTCGGATTATCCCGAGTATTGGCTTAGCCCACGTATTAAAGTAGTGTTATCACATTACTAAAACATGATTTTGTTGGCTTTGTCCAACTATTTACAAAAAAACTTATTACTTATGATGTTTTCACATTATAATCTTTTGAAAAGATCTAAGGGTTTATAAATTTCTATCAAATTTATTTTATAAACTTGTTTTAAGGATCTTAAAAGTGATCGCAAAAATTTGTGCATCTTTTATATCACAAATGGGGTACAATTAACATCTTGTGCTTGTATTACAGGATATTGCTTATAAGATATTGCATGTGATTGTTATTTTGTAATATCTTTCAGGATCCTGATATTTAGGAATCCTGATTACAGGATAATTTCAAGATACCCTAAGGGAATCTCCTCAGGATCACGAAGTTTCAAGGAGGATTTTATAATAGGAAACATTCATGTTTTCTTTGATTTTGTCTTGAGGGAATCTCCTTAGGATCCTGGAATTATGAAGAAGATTTTTATTCTCCTGAGGATTTTAAGATTCTCAAATATGTCCTGAGGGAATCTCCTCAGGATCATATAAATAAAGGATAATCTATTTAATGCTTATCCTGAGGGAATCTCCTCAGGATCATGGTATTATGCAAGAATCAAACAGAAATGAGAATACTGAGGGAATCTCCTCAGTATCTTGAGAAGCAGAAACATATTATAAATCCTAGTATTATTCATAGCAAAATATCCCAGGATCATTGGATCCTGAGAATAACGTCTACCAAATTGTTCAAGAAATATTCAAAATAAAAACTAAGTGGTCAACACGAACCACTTTCAACACCACCGTGGCTAGCCATACCAGGCTAACCACATCCCAGGATAATTGTTAGGTTACAACCACAAACCAGAATAATGAAAAATAAATTGTTCAAAAATTAATACTGGGATTAGGCTTTCATTTACCATCCTCGCCCAGTGTGGAACCGCCTTCAACCATGTCACCTGCTGCTGCCAATCCCTCCAGAACATCCTTCATCGATGATAGCTGGTTCATATTATTGGTATCTTTAATGCCATCCAGGTTCCCTTCTGCAACAACTGGAGTTTGATCATTTATGGCTTTGCTGGCCTTTGTAGGCTTGCTTTTTGTTGCTTTGGGGGCTTTGTTAGCAGGATCTTCGGAGGTGGTAGTGGCAGCGGGACCTTTGAGATTTGCAAGCTTTATTTTCCAGGCTTCCACGTCCCAAAAGGAGATGTCAACACCTTGAGCAGCGGCTTCATTTGTCATCTTGATCCTGGCTTCGAAGATGGCAATGGCAACATCTCTCTTAGTCTCCTCCACCAGGGTTGTCTTCACCTCTTCCACCCTGCTGCCAGCCTCAGCCAAGCTCTTGCTCAAGAGGGATTTGGTTTCCTTGAGCTCTTTCTTGACTTTGACAAGCTCTGCAGAATCCCTATCATGAGCTGCGGCCCTCGCTAACCCTATCTTATTCAAACCATTGATCATCTCATCCTTTTCATGGTAACTCTTGATTAGTAGTTCGAAGGCCTGCATGGGATATGTTAAGAATTGATATACAGGAAGTAGTATACGTGGGATCCCAAGGTATAGATATATTCCAGGATCCTGAATTAAGTTCTTAAACAGCAACAGGAGGAGAAAATGGTTACCTTGGAAGCTTTGGCGGCAGGATCTGAAAGGTCAATCACTTCGTCAGCTTTTCTCTTCTTTACTGACTTGGAGCGAAGGTTGGGGATCCTTGACTTGGAGGATTCTGGGATAGGCTTGGCAGGAGTTTCGGTATCGATATCATCAAGGGAAAAGTGAGCTGCTAAATGAAATGATATGAAGATTAGTATTTGTCTGAAATTAATTTGGATAATCTCCAGATGTTTGGAGATACTTACCGGACATAGTGGTCAATTTGATTGTTGGGAACCAACACTTTCAACCTGGTTGGGATGCTTGAATGTTCTGTTTTCTTCAGGTATTTCCAGGAATTTTTCTAGCTTTGCTTTGGAATTCAGTGAAGCAGGAGCTAAATCCGCAAAAACTGGTGCTGCAAAAATGAAAGAAAATAGGTATGTTATTTGTGTTATATTCTGATTGTTGGGAACCAACACTTTCAACCTGGTTGGGATGCTTGAATGTTCTGTTTTCTTCAGGTATTTCCAGGAATTTTTCTAGCTTTGCTTTGGAATTCAGTGAAGCAGGAGCTAAATCCGCAAAAACTGGTGCTGCAAAAATGAAAGAAAATAGGTATGTTATTTGTGTTATATTAAAGCCCTAAAGTATATTTTCTATTTCCTACCCTTTTCAACCAAAGTTGAGCAGATTGAATCACCATCTGGTGAAGATTCACGAGCAACGAAAAAGAAACGACCCTTCCATTTGGGATCGTTTTGAGTAGCGCGGATGACTAAAGGATAACGTTTAGGTTTGATTTGGAACAAGAAATAGTGGTTTCCGTGACTACGTAGTTTATATGTTTGGGCAATTTCAGGGATCCCTAAATCTAGGTCATGGGAATCGAAAAGATTTTGGATAACTGAAAGTACTCGCCAAACCATTGGCATTGTTTGTGAGTAGCACAGTTCGGTAGTTGAGAAAAATTCGTTGAACAGAGTTGGAAAGGGACACTTGATACCTATTGTGAAAGGGTATTCAGGAAAACAGACCCATTTGTTTGACATGAAATCAGCATGGGCATCGGAATCGTATGGTCGGAAAATAGTACCTGATGGGAAGGAACCCTTGATTTTTAACTTCTCGATATCAGAATCGAGAAAATTGCAAGGATCAGGGTTAGTGATCATTTGTTGATCAATAAATTCGGGTTCATGGTGTTCACTGTGGTGGATTACGAGTGCCATTTTGTGGAAGAAGGAAAAGTAAAAATTGAAAACTGAGAATTGAAAGGAGAAGAGTATAGAAGATAATACCTGTAACTGCCGAGAGAAATCGATAATAAGGAACAATGGAGAAGTGATGTATATCAGGAACCACTATAACCGCTCGGGCATGGTTATCTATATGCATAAATATCTCACCTAACCTCTTTTAGTTCAGTAAAAGTTATATCGTTTTCAGGATCCTGAGAAAACGCTACAACTTCGGGGGCAATTGTTGTGGGTAGAATTTTCACTGACTATGCAGGATCCCGGATCAGCTATTGTGCTGGTAACTTGTAAGGATCCTAGAGTGCTTTTGGATAATTTGCATGCAGGATACTGAGCTTATAATCAGGATAAGGAAAGGTATGATACTGACTTGTTACATTATGCAGGATCCTCAGGTATGACTATATTATCCTTAAGACTATGTTGAAACAGGGATAACAGTTATATGACTTCACTACTAAGATCCTTATATTTCAGGATCCCGATATGGATATTATCCTATTTTGCAGGATCATTAGTGTTGTATTATCCTGAGAGAAATCAAGATTGGGATAATACAACATATTGAACTTAATACTGTTTTATTTATCTTATAATATATGCTTATTATAGGGATCCCGAGATACAGATATCATATATCTCAGGATCCCTTTGCTACTAATATTTCCGCATGTTTATTTCTATTTTGACTAGGTCATGAAGACGTGTGGAAGTAGTTCCGATTTCCTTGGATCGTATATTGCTTGAAGAATATTTGAATTACAAGGAAGGGAGTCAATATGTGCGTATTACTTGGTCAAGTGAACGTTGGAGACACTCCACCATATCTCGGGGATGATCCCGGATATTTCGGAATTATAGTTTAGTTGCTGTAGTATATATACGAGGCTTGAATGATCGATTTGGTTAACTTATGCTCACTACTTACACTTGAATCTCTCTCTGCAATACTCCAACACTTACATACTTCACCGATTAAACACTTAGATGATCATCCTTGTGCTCTTTAGTTTGTAATTTGTTTTATTTTCAATAAGATAAACATAAGGCAAGGATCGATTGATCCTTCCCGAGGTTTTGTGCCGGCGATCTTATAAAGATCAAGGGTTTTCCTCGTACATCTTCGTGTTCTTGCATTTTCATTTGATTACTTATTTTGTATATCAATTTCTAGCTTATAAACTTCATTATCCCGGAATTATCCTGGATTATACTTGATTTTTGCGTTCATAAAACACTTGTTAGCAAAAATTGTCGTTCATAAAGCATTTGGTAACATTTTTAACAAAGACTTGCATTCACATTTTGAAACATAAGGTTTTCTGTCTAAAAGTAGCATTTATTGTTAATTTATCTTGAAAATCAATACACACACTACCTCGCAAACTAAATTTGATCAATTAATTGCCTTGGGTAATTTTTTACCAAAACAGACACCGTGTCTAGAATCGCTTCCGGCTCCAAATACATCCGACGTATGCTGGCTACTAAAGAAAAGGTACCCGAAGTACCTAAAATCTCTCTCAATGCCGAATGCTCAGCCATCATTCAGAATTCCCTTCCAGAAAAACTAGGAGACACGGGCCGCTTAACTTTGCCCTGTTCCATCTATCACTCGGGCACAATACGCTCCTTGGCCGATCTTGGAGCTAGCATCAACCTCATGCCCTACTCACTCTACTCTAGACTTGAACTAGGACCTCTGCAACCCACTAAGATGAGTGTCCAGCTTGCCGATCAAACAACTCGATATCCTAGGGGCATAGCTGAGAATGTTATGGTTAAGGTTGATAGGTTTTAGTTCCCTACTGACTTTGTAGTGATGGATATACAAGAAGATATCAATATACCCATTATCCTAGGAAGTCCTTTCATGAATACTGCTCGTGCTATTATTGATGTTTACTCGCAGACTATCAGCCTTAGAGCACATGGACATACTATTGCATTCAGAATCAACCAGGCTGATGAACTACTCGCAGAGCAAGCAAAAATGTATGCAATCTCAATGGGAAAGATTACTTCAGACGATGATACTTCTGATTCAGAACCACCAGACATATACGTATCAGATAAACACAATTGTCTTATATCATCAACAGAAGAATTAAAGTCAAAGAAAGAAATGAGAGATTCCAAGCCAGATAAGTCAAAACAAGAAGAACTCGAGGAAGTAGATGAGGATATATACCAGTCCATACTACCGCATCACAACTTACCTGATGATAATCTACCAACTGATGAATCACATGGTGCAGGATTTGGCATAACTATGGAAAGGCTAATAGCCTCGATCATAGACCCCTCACAACCTCTTGTTTTATCAAAGCAACACCCCAAGCAAGAAATGATGGAATTAAATGGATTCTCTGCAGTTGATCCCAATAGACCTATCTCTAGAGCTATAAAGGATGTTATCTGGGATCTTCTGCACATGCAAAGAGTTACTGTGCAAAGTGTCCCTTTCTTTGCATCTGAGATTCCAAACGTCACCCAACCCATTACTCGCCACTTTCTGAGAATATATCAACGTAATCCCAGGGTCCCACTTCTGAGCACTTCCGGCCCTGGAGGTTCCAGCACCAACTAGACTGAAGGATGGCAAAGTCGAGCTCTCGACTCTAATAGCAACGCTTCTTGGGAGGCAACCCATGGAATAAGACGTAGAAGAGAGCAGAGTATTGGTAAAAGAAGTAGATCTCTGACTATCCTTCACACTTGGATGAGCCCAAATGTTTTACAAAATATATTCTGAAAAACAACTCATTTTGAAAATAAGCCACTCGTCTTAGAAAATAGGAAATCATTTTGATAAATAATTCATATGTTTCGTGCATTTGAGGTACTTGCATACTAATTTTATGCATTATGCTCGAACTCGTTTAAAAACACATGTTTTATAAAACTGATTTGTAGTAGAAAACATCTTTTCAAAATTCTGAGACAGTGATTTCTCTTTTTCATTTGCAAAAACAACACCGAGTTTGTAAAAAGGGTTTTATCCAAATTGTTCACACTTATGAGATCTCTTCACAAGAATGAAATGAGTTGAAGAAATGAGGAAATAATAGCAAGCCGCTTGAAGCCGATCAATACAGAAGAAGACCCTGGCAACATCTCTCTTCAGCAAATTCAGACTTTCAGCTTCAACGCAACTCGCTATCTGGGGAGTATCTATTCCTTGATCTGTTTTTGTTTTGATTCATATTGGTTTTCTTTGTTAGCATGTTAATAAAGGTGGTCTATACTCTATCCTAAGCTTATCACTAAGTGTGGGATTTCAGCCTAAAACAAACACTTAAGAAACATTTTCTTGCATGTTCAAACTCTAAGTGTGGGATTTTTTCTTCTAGCAAAATCCCTACTCAAGAGAACATTAGGGACAATGTTCCTCTAAGTATGGGATATCAGGTATAGAATACCTTGGATAGTTTTTATGTTTTTTAATCCAAAAATAGCAAAATCAGAAAATGTTCCTCAAATTTTTATAATTTTTCAAAAATATTTTTCAATAATATCTAAAAACGTGAGTTTAATCATCTGATTAACTCTAGAATTTTGAGTTTTGATATTTTCAAGAGATGTCATTTTCGAAATATAAGAAGTTTGCTTTAAAATCTAGAGAAAATAAGATAGAAATTTCTTAAGCAAGAAATAACAATCTAATAAGGAGCATGACTAAGCACGTACAACCCATTTGCAGCAAGATATTTTGAGCCTAATAGCATTCATCTTTAATGCTACATTATTTCATTTATTGTGTGTGCCGATGCATGTATCTCTGAATTAGAACTTGCTCTTGACATACGTTTCGAGACCATATTGGTGAGTACCGTAAGAGGTACAGGTGCAATTAGATGACCTTGACATTCCCTAGGACTTAGCCCACTTTTTAGCCTTCTCTTTCAAGCCCAAAACCCTTTCGATGCTCATTTTTAGTGTCGATGATCCGCTTAGTACACCCTGTTGAGCCTAAACCTTTCGTTTCATGAAAACCCTTATAATTAAACCCTACTTCCCAAAACTATCCCCAAACCTTGTCTTAGAATTTCTGAGGTTTTGAAAAACGTTTTTTAGAACATCTTTTCAAATTGTCCCACTCTCTCGTGTTCTCCGAAAAGAAATACCCCTGGTGCGGAAAATTGGCATCACAAAATGACTCGAAGAAGAAAGATGAGAAGAAAGATTTCTAAAACACAATAATCCTTGGAGATTCTCTGGCAAAGAAGTTCCGAAAGAAAAAGAAAAAGAAAAGAAAAGAAAAAAAAATAGTTCCGAAAATAAAGCTTAGTGCTTCAAAGTATCGCCCTACAAGAAAGATCCGATAGAAGACAAAAAGCTACCTCTCCGTTTCTAAATAAAGTTTTTCATGATCTTAGAGTCCTAAGATAAGCAACACCCTTACAACGCAAAAATCCAACTATCCATACCCCCTAACCCTCACAAACATTACAACCCTCTAAATGTCTTGGGATAATTAGCACCGTCCTCACCTAAGTGGTGGAGATCCGATTCTCGATCAAGCTTATGACGATGAGTACTGCATGACTGGCTTATTTGAGCGATTTCTTTTGTTTAGAATGATAGGGAACCAAAAAAACTTTGAGTGAATTGAGTGACCACTATTGTGAGATCTCCTGGTCATGTATACTCCAAGATCATGAGATTTGGATGTATGCTTAAAGAGAGTCATTTCTTGTTCCTGAAAGGAATATCTTATCTTTCCTGATGATTTTAAAAATGATTTACTTATATAAGGAAATGATGACTTGTGGAAATGTTCCGACTCACCCCAAAACCAGACTTTTAAAATATATTTTTACGAGGGCATGGATGGTGTTGCTTGAGGACAAGCAACGTCTAAGTGTGGGATACTTGATGTAACGCAAAAGTCATGTTTTTACGTACATTATTCCGCACTTATTGGACTTATATTTAGTGAAAACATCTTAAAACAATCATTATTTACTAAAATTCACCAAAGCAGTCCAATTATAGGTGTTGCTACAAAAATCACCAAAAACATCCAATTTGCACTCAAAACGAGGCAAATTATTTCACCTTAAATATTCCCCTCTGATGCACCGCCAACGGTCGATCAGGAATTACCCTGTCGTCGGACCGTCCGTCAGCGGCGGCACCAGTGGCTTTTAAAATTTATAAATGCTGGGCCTAAGTATACTTAAAACTATGGGTGTATAGTGATAAGTATGACCTAGGGTCGTTCTTCAAAACCAACTGTATTGTGGATCTGAGTAGTCTAGGATGTCCGTTTCTAATTAGTGAGGGAGTTTTAAAATAGTTGGGAGTGGTTTGGTTTTGTTTTTATGATTAAACTAATAAGCAATAATAAAAAGCAGATAAAAATAAACGGATAGCAGTCAGGATAGAGGGGGTGTTTGTTGTGAGTTCGTTAGCCGAATGTTGGGATGATGTTTAATTTTGATTATGAAAACGTCTCTAAAGGTTTGTATTTTATTTATTTCAAGTATATGTGGGGTAAGCACTAGTTCCCTACTGATCGATTTCTCGATCAGTATGTCACTGAGAAACTAGGCTATCGTGATTCTGATCGGAGTAGGTTGCCCAGCCCACAACACTGTCCTGTTACGGCACAGTGACCCTTTTTGGATTAGATATCCTGGGTGCATGAATAAGGTAGCAAACTAACTCGATGTCCGACCGTTCTTAATCCCACAGGGATACTCAATTGAATAAAACATTTAAGTATAAGACTTGGTTTGGTGCTTGATTACTTTCTATCGATGGGTTTGTAAAGTCCAGAGGTTGTAATAACCGGTAATTCACAAAGTAGAGTACCAACGGCTTTTTTCATGACTTCCACGTTGTACTACACCAGTGGTGCTTCCAACGATATACCATGTATTCAGCCGATTCACAGTATTCACGTTGCTCTATAATGGTTACTCTGGACTTATAAGCTAAGTTTGTATTTGAGTTCAGAAATTATCCATCTATGATATAAACCAGCCCTTACTTTTAAGTCCCAATAAATCCCTAGTTTAAGTACTGTGTACACTACTTTGATTTAAAACGGTATTTCCACATGTTTAAAACCAGATCATGTTTATTTCAAACACAGATAATTAATTACCTTTACTTAAGGTTAGCTACGTCTTAATAAAAAGGTTTTAATCAAGTTCATTGGTCGAAAGGCATTTGGTTAAAGTGAGGTTTTTAATCATAGATAGAAAGTTAATCAAAGCACCGAGTTTTCATTTATAAAATGGGTTGGGACATTATTCCACAACGGATTGTGCCCAAGACTTTCATAGCTTCCACGTTCCGTACTACACACATTCGTGATGTTTCCGGCGCTATACAAATGAAAGCCGTTTAACGTTACCTCCGTTGTTTTATAATGACATCATCCCAACTAATACGGCTAACTACATCACAACAAACACGCAGTATAACTACTCGCTAATCATGGAAAATCCTAAATCTAGCATAATCAAAATGACAACAGCATGCATTTTAATTAATAAGATAAAGGGTTGATGCGTCCCATAACGGTCGTTCTCGCAACGGGCACAAAGGTGTGAGTTTTAAATTTATAAAAGCTGGGGACCTAAATTCTACTTACAGAGGTAAGTATAACTCAGGGTCGTTCTTAAGATCAATCGTATTATGAAGCGGAGTTGTCCAGACAAACTATTCAAATCAGTGATGGGTTTTTAAATAGAGTTTTCGTGACACCCGTCAAAATTAGGACTAGTGATTAGTACCTAATCAAGTTTTAATACATGTAATTAGTTCTGTGTTAGGCTAATTTGTGTATCAAATAATATATTGTTGAATATATACAAGTATGCGATTTGATTAAATCGTACAAGTTTCAAATCGAATATAATTCGGTTCAATTAAATACGGACGTTGGTGAACAATTTTATTAAGTAATATAATATTATTTAATAACACAATTATATCCAAAATATTATTTTTATAATATTTCGTATCGTACAAATAAAATTTACGCGATTGAAATGTAAACGCACAAACAAAACGAAACAATTTAATGTACAGTATATAACTCAAATATTAAGTATTTGGCTAAATACTTCAATGAAAATATTAGATAAGTATTCACTTTTTAAAATGTATATTTAATCGCGTATTAAAGTAATTAAACAATTAAACGACCGGGAAAACAAACACCACACGGAGCGCAAACACGGGAACAAAAATTAGGAGCCAACCACACATGGGTGGGGCCCATGTGGGCCGGCCCCCAAGCCTCCAAAATGGGGGATCCCCATTTTCTCCACCTCATTCAACATCACCACCATCTCTTTCTTCTCTCTTTCCTTCTTTTTTTTTCTTTCTAAAAACATCAAACACTTTCATCACACTAAATCCTCAAATCACACCACAAAACGACCTCAAATCGCAAATCTAATTAGGGAATAACGACCACCACGCAACGATCTACAACCTCATCTTTTCGGATTTTCGATTCGACACCGCGTAAGTTTCCGACAAAAACCCGAAACTCTCCGATTTCACTCATTTTTACATGTTTGTTGTTTATATAAACTTAAAATGTCCATATAAGGGTTGGGTAAAAGATTTGGAACAAGCGGTCGCCGGAAAACACGTTTTCGGCTCAAAATCCGGCGAACAGTTGGAAGTGACACTAGTGTGCCGAAAACAGTGCTAGCGACACTACCCAAGTGTCGCTATGCCAAGTGTCTCCCCTATAGCGACACTACTTAAGTGTCGCTGAATTACTTAACCAGATTTATATTAGCGACACTCCCTTAGTGACGTCAAAATTCGTAAGTGTCGCCTATAGCGACACTAATCAAGTGTCGCCAAATTATTGAAAATCAGAAATATAGCGACACTTACCAAGTGTCGCCTAACAAGTGCCGCCGGTAGCGACACTCACCTAGTGTCGCCTAACTAGTGTCGCCTATAGCGACACTAGCTTAGTGTCGCCAAAAACAAAATATATTTCCAACTCAATTTTTACTAAGTGTCGAGACCAAAATTTTATCACTTGATTTCACCCAAATTCAAGTCCAGATGCGTTTTTCAATTTTGTAGAAATAAAGATTTTTCGAGCTGACTTGGCATCTCGACCCCAACTAGGGGCCAGCCCCTTGGACCCCTCCAGGGGTTGCCACCCCTGGAACCCCGCTAACCAGGGGCGCTGCCCCCGGACCCCCGTCACCTAAAAGTTCGTAAACACTTTTTAAGTACAACACTTCAAAATCAAAATAATAATATCGAGATTATTATTACAAACAATCACCAACGGTCCGTACACGTTTTCCGAAACTAAAGTCAATCAACCAAATGGGGATTATTTGGACAAACAACTACAAGGGTAGTCTTTTAAGATACCTATTCAATTAATAACCATCACGAGTATTGAACGCCCTCAGGTTACAAGCCTCCAGACATCAATTCACAAGATAATCAATACAAGTTTATTTCCATAAACACTCAAGACTCAGGTGAGTCTCATGGCCCCTATTTTACTGCTTTTCGATCAGGGGTGTGATATTATTGCTCGTTTTATTTTACAAGTTGAACGCAAGTACAAACCAAATCAAATACTACATGAGTTTCAAGCTAATCAATTTAAAGCCCTCCATAGCATAGTCTGGTAATATGTAGTAGCGTGAATGTTAGTATATGATATCATATAGGATTGACAATCCTCATCCGGGTTAGCAAGCACTAACTGGTCAAACAGACGTATTAGCATTTGGGAAGACGAGAATAGATTAGGCACTCGTAGGAGGCAACCTCAGTTGGGTTTCCTTAATTGGACCTGACAACTCAAGTTAAGCTCAGACTATGTGCTCATGACTGTATAACTTTTATTTTGCTTAATTGCATTTTAAATTCAATTATAAATCTTGCGGTTCATACAAATATGTGTTGACATACAAACCTGTGAGCTCACCAGCGTTTCGCTGACCCATTTTAGCATGTATCACAGGTACATAGCAGTAGGTTAGACTGCCCAAGCAGGAATCATTAGCTCGAGTCAGCATTCATACAATCAGAGATTTAGCTGCATTATTATATTTTGTATAAATTAATTATGTACTTAAATCTCTCAATTTCAACTGAGCTAATGTAACTATATTTTGATGTAAACTTTGATTTTATCAATACAAGTTGTAAATGATGCATATAGAGTCGTTCATTATATCTTATGTGCTGTGATATGTAATTAGTCGCGCCCCGACCCGAACCGCTTCCGCATCATAATTTGGGGGTGCGACAGATTGGTATCAGAGCCTAAGGTTATAGTGAACTAGGTTGCATTTAATGGGCCTAGACTATGACCATTAGGCAGTATTCCCTTTTAGGCATGACTGGTTCAGGAATTACAGCATACGACTTTAATTTAACATAGCCTGATCAACTATGTACAATTAAGGAAAGATTATGTAAGGTCTGAAACAATTATGTTAAACTGGAATACACTAGTTGACTCTGACCTCGAGAGAACGGGGACTCAAACACGTATGTGCTAGACACCCAATAGGCTATTATGTGATACTAAGTATACATAGATAGACCTCGTTACAATCTTAGGCTATATCATATAGGTATTATATGAATATAGGCCTCATTCTTTCTAACGCTTTGTCTCAGAATGGCAAACACACCACCCAACTCCAACTCGTCGCGCTCTTATCCGTACGAATCACAAACCTCAAGGGTAGCTAGGAGAGACACCAGGTTGCCCCGAGCTAGCCCATATTCCACTCACCTTACTCCACCAGTTTTAGCCGCTAGGCTACACCATCACGAGCAACGACTTAACGCTATGGATATCGAACTCCAAGAAACTCGCGAAAACTGGAGACTCACAGCTATGGAACAAATCGAGCAAGTCTCTGAAGATCACGAGCACACTGTCAACACCATGAACACTCTTCAAAATCAAGTGGAAGAAACAGTCGAAACCATGGAGTTTGTCCACAACCAAGTGATTGGCAACCAAAATGAAATCTTTGCCGTACAATCAAGGCTACATCAGTGCGAGACACGTCTAAGGGAAACCGAAGATGCCCTCCAAACTGACAACAGACTTGCAGAGTCTGTGAACCATCTTGCTGCACTGCTGCCACAACTCAATCTACGTCAGAATTAGCTTAGGCTGAAATCTGTACTATATTATGCTTTCGTAGGACCTATGTAATTCGACCGGATGTAACTATTCCCGGTACTTTTGTAAAACATCTAATCCGGTAACTTTTGGAACTTGTAACTCGGAATAGTCTATCATCTTTTGAACTCATAATATCAATTGACAATTCCCCTCGATTATTCTACATTATTAATGTTACATTGTGATGTCGTATGTTACCGCTTTTACATATATGCATCTATTGTAATTTTCATTATGGTACAATTTCTTATGTACCTTTTGTTTCTTTCTTTCTCGAAGAATCATGCATCCCAAGAAGAAAAGTTACAATGATGCGGAAATCAATGCTATCATTTCTTGAGCTGTGGCCGATGCCTTGGCTGCTCGGGACTCGCCTCAAAACTCCCGAAATACTGGTGAAGCTCCCAGTAATACCCTTGTCATCAAGCCTTGTTCTTACAAGGATTTTCTCAGCTGTAAACCACTCTACTTCAAGGGCACGGAAGGTGCCATTGGACTGATCCGTTGGATAGAACTGATGGAATCTGTTTTCAACCTCTCTGCAACTGCGCGGAGGATAACAAAGTTAAATTCGCTGCCTACACCTTTCAGGAAGGTGCTCTTACGTGGTGGAACACCCACGCCAACTCTGTGGGTATCGAAATAGCAAACCAGCTCCCTTGGGCTGAATTGAAGAAGAAGCTAACGGAGAAGTACTGTCCCGAAGAATCCCTACACCGTCTGGAGGAAGTGTTTTGGCACTTGGCGGTGCAGGGTACCGATATTGAGGGTTATACCACCAAGTTCCAACAGTTCACCTTACTATGCCCCGGATTGGTTGAACCGGAGGCAAAAGGCATCAAAAGGTACATCCGCGGCCTTCTTGAGAGCATTCAGGGGAATGTCGCCTCGGCCAAACCAACCACCACTGAAAGTGTTATCCGGCTAGCACATGAACTAATGGCACTAGTTGTCAACCGCGAGACATCCAACAACTCTTCCAACAACAACAAACGCAAATCAACTGAACCCCACAACAACCAAAACAAAAAGCCCAATACCATCCAAGTGTACAACACCAATTCTGAACCCAAACGCGCCTACACTAGGGACAGACCATACTGTTCCAAATGCAACTACCACCACCATGGTCCATGCAAGTCACCCTGCAACAACTGCAGGAAGTACAGGTATTCCTCTAAGGATTGCAGAGCTCCCAAACCCAACAACACCCAACAACCCAAATCCTGTTATGGATGTGGAGAGACTGGACACTTCAGGGATGCGTGTCCTAAACGGAAGAACAACAACAACAACGCAAAAGGAAGGGCTTTTGTTCTCAATGCTGGAGATGCCCGTCAGGACCCGAATGTGGTCACGGGTATGTTCTTCCTCAACAACTTAACTGCTTCTGTTCTATTTGATACTGGTGCTGATAGAAGCTTTATTTCCGATGAGTTTTGTCCACTACTTGACATCACCCCCATTGCCTTAGATGTTAAGTACACCGTAGAACTTGCAAATGGTAAACTCATAGAAACCGATAGTGTGATACCTAATTGCACTTTAAACCTAGCCGACGAAACCTTCTCAATCGATCTTATGCCTGTTCAAATTGGAAGTTTCGACGTCATTATTGGTATGGATTGGTTGTCCAAACACGGCGCTGAAATCATCTGTTACGATGGGACGAGACTCAATATCATATCTTGCTTTAAAACCCAGAAATTTCTGAGGAAGGGTTACCTAGCAATCCTCGCACACATCATGGAGAAAAAGTCGGAGGAGAAGCGACTTGAGGATGTGCCGATCGTTCGAGACTTTCCAGAAGTCTTTCCTGAAGAACTGCCTGGTCTACCACCACCTAGACAGGTTGAGTTCTCAATCGATCTCGTGCCAGGTGCCGCACCTGTGGCCCGAGCACCAAACCGTTTAGCCCCATCCGAACTTCAGGAGTTGTCCACCCAATTACAGGAACTCCTGGATAGAAGATTCATCAGACCGAGTTCTTCGCCTTGGGGAGCTCCTGTCCTGTTTGTTAAAAAGAAGGACGGTTCATTCCGAATGTGTATCGACTATCGAGAGTTGAACAAGTTAACCGTCAAGAACCGATATCCACTTCCACGCATCGATGGCCGGTTTGACCAACTTCAAGGGTCGAGTTTTTATTCAAAGATCGATCTTCGGTCAGGTTATCATCAACTACGTGTTCGCGACACCGATATCCCAAAAACTGCTTTCAGAACCCGTTATGGGCATTACGAATTCCAGGTGATGCCATTCGGTCTAACCAACGCCCCGGTTGTATTCATGGACCTTATGAATCGGGTGTGCAAAACTTATCTCGACAAGTTTGTCATCGTTTTCATTGACGACATCCTCATATACTCGCGAAGCGAACAAGAACACGCGCAACATCTCAAAACCATTTTAGAACTACTTAGACACGAGGAGCTTTACGTCAAATTCTCCAAGTGTGAGTTCTGGATACAAACCATTCAATTCCTCGGACACGTTATCTATAGTCAGGGAATTCATGTGGATCCATCCAAAATCGAGGCTATCAAAAATTGGCAATCGCCGACAACTCCAACAGAAGTACGGCAGTTTTTAGGACTGGCGGGTACTATCGATGATTCATCGAGAGCTTCTCAAAAATAGCCTTGCCACTCACGACACTGACTCAGAAAGACAAAAAGTTCGACTGGGCTGAAAAACAAGAGTCAGCATTTCAACTTCTGAAACAAAAGCTTTGCAGTGCTCCAATCTTATCCCTACCCGAAGGCACCGATGACTTCGTGGTATACTGCGATGCTTCCCATCAAGGTCTCGGTTGCGTGCTGATGCAACGAGACAAGGTCATTGCTTACGCCTCACGACAACTCAAAATCCACGAAAAGAACTACACTACTCACGACCTCGAGCTTGGAGCTGTCGTGTTCGCTCTCAAAATCTGGAGACATTACCTCTATGGCACTAAGTGCACAATCTTCACCGACCACAAAAGTCTCCAACACATATTCGATCAAAAGGATCTCAACATGAGGCAACGTCAATGGGTCGAGTTGCTTACCGATTACGACTGCGAAATCAAATACCATCCGGGGAAGGCAAATGTTATTGCCGATGCCCTCAGTCGAAAAGAAAGGTCGAAACCGCTTCGAGTCCGAGCCCTCAGCATGACTATTCACAATGACCTAAACCTTCAGATTCTCGCTGCTCAACTCGAAGCTCTCAAACCTGATAATGTCAAAAACGAAGCCTTACGAGGCATGGATAAACAATTCGAAATCAAACCTAACGGAGTTTGGTGTTTCTCAAATCGAATCTGGTTGCCTAGTTTTGGGAACCTCCGAGACTTGGTGATGGATGAAGCTCACAAGTCAAAATATTCTATCCATCCGGGATCCGACAAAATGTACCACGGCATCAAGGAATTCTATTGGTGGTCGAACATGAAAGCCGAAATCGCCACCTACGTTAGCAAGTGTCTTACTTGCTCAAAAGTCAAAGCTGAATACCAAAAACCTTCTGGTTTACTTCAACAACCCAGCATTCCTGAATGGAAATGGGAACAAATCGCCATGGATTTCATATCCAAACTACCAAAGTCATCGAGCGGTTGCGATACCATTTGGGTGATCGTCGACCGTCTCACCAAGTCTGCTCACTTCCTGGCGATCAAAGAAACCGACAAAATGGAACGCCTTACCCGAATTTATCTGAAAGAAATCGTAACCCGACACGGTGTTCCAATCTCGATTATATCCGACAGGGATAATCGTTTCACATCTCGATTTTGGCAATCACTTCAAAAATCATTGGGTACTCGTCTCGATATGAGTACCGCGTACCATCCTCAAACCGACGGCCAAAGTGAACGAACAATTCAAACACTTGAGGATATGCTACGAGCATGCGTAGTTGACTTTGGTGTAAACAGGGAACAACACCTACCATTGTGCGAGTTTTCGTACAACAACAACTACCATACCAGTATTGGGGCTGCACCATTTGAGGCAGTGTACGGTCGTAAGTGCCGCTCACCTATCTGTTGGACCGAAGTTGGGGATAGCCAACTCACGGGTCCAGAAATCATTCACGAAACAACCGAGAAAATCTTCGAGATTCAAAACAAGCTCAAAGCCGCACGTGATCGTCAGAAAAGTTATGCTGACGTGAGACGCAAACCACTCGAGTTCCATGTAACAACCGGCAAGTTAGGACTAGAATTAGTGCCTGATTCTTTGTTAATACATGTAATTAGTTCTGTGATTAAGCTAATTTATGTATCGGATTATATATTGGTAAATATATAAACAACTTTGCGATTTGACTTAAATCGTACGCAACTTAAATAGAATGAAATTCTATTCGTTTAACACGGACGTTGGTGAACAAACGTTTATAAACTAAAATAACGCAACTATGACCGAAATGCTATTTTATAATAATTAGTAACTGCCTCGTATTACTCGATTAAAACTTACACGATTTAAAAACAAAAGTAATTAAATTTAATTTAAACTATTAAAGATTTAAGGAAATAATTTAAGTAAATTATTTAATAAGATTCGTGATTTTATAATTATAATTAAACGCGTAAAATAAATATTTAACGCCTAAACGACGGAGAAAACGAACACCTCGCGGGGCACGGAACGGGGACTGGGTGAGGTGAGGCTTTCACCAACACCCCACCACCCCCTAACTCTTTCTCACTCTTTCTCCCTCACTCTCTTTCTTCCTTCCTTTTTCTCTCAATAATCACCATCATCACCAATATCACGAAAATCACAAAATACTACCACTAAACGCTCTCGGATTTCCTCGCTCGTTTGGAATAAAAGCATCACCATCTCCCGATCTACCTTCATATCTTTTCGGATTTTCAATCCGACACTTTGTAAGTTTCCGACAAATCCCGACATCTCTCGTTTTTGATCATTTTTACTAGTTTATGGTTTAAATAGGCTTAATATGTTCATATGAGGGTTGGGTAAAAGAATCGGACCAAACGGAAACCCGAAAACATGTTTTTGGCTCGAAATCCATCGATCAGGCGATAGTGTCGCATGGACGAACCCAGATATGCGACACTTCGTGCGACACTTGCTGAGTGACGCATAAAACCATACACCGACACTTCCTTAGTGCCGCTAGACTTCATTATCTGACACTTTATACCGACACTAGTTTAGTGAAGCTCTCATCTGTATAACGGCACTTGACACCGACACTTCCTAAGTGTCGCATAATATTAAACTTTCACTTTGTACGACACTATATTACTGACGCATGACCTGGATACCCGACACTTTATTGGTGTCGCATGCTTATACTTACCGACACTTATACACAACACTTCCTTAGTGTCGCCTGACTTTGTTACCCGACACTACCATAGTGACGCTATCCTTTCAGATCCGACACTTCACCCGACACTTCCTAAGTGTCGCATGATTTACCTTAGTGACGCTATGAAGTGTCGCATAAAACAGCAGCTTTCCAAATATTTTTAAACTAAGTGTCGAACTTGAAAAACTCCAAATACTTATACCATACGACTTATCCGACATAATATGACATATTTTCTACTACCATTGTTCTAAACCGCGTTATATACGATGAAACTTTAATTATAACAAATCACCAACGGGCCGTATACTTTGATACAAACGCGAACGAACCAACATTAAACACAACGGGTTGTATGAACAACTAGCCTAGATGGTCTTGCGAGACATCTACTTACTTAACCTTACGTGTTTAGGCACTAGGAGGTTACGGGTTCGGAGAACCTACTTGCTTTACTACTACTTGCTATTTACCACTGCTCGACTCAGGTGAGTCTTAAAGCCCCACTTTTACTGTTTTATACTTTGGGGTGAGATACTTAGCAACTGTTTTACATATGAACACAACGTACTGAACTGAATACATTACTGTTTACAAACGACGCATGAGTTACTTTTATCCACTGAAAGCCTCCTAATCGTAAGTTGTTAGTTATGGACTTAAGCGCGATTACTAGTAGATGGATCCATTTGGGACTGACAATCCCTGCCTGGGGTGGTAGCGCCACCACGTACCGATTTACACGTAGAAACAGGCATATTAGTATTTGTTACATATGAGTGTGCGGATAGCACTCACGGGGGTACGTGATATATTCACACTACACGGTTAAGCTTCAACTTATGAGCTCATGGCACTGTACTGATTTACTGATTTACTTACTTTGCTTGATAGCAATACGGGTACATACTTGTGGTTCATAACACTTACTTAATACTAACCTGTAAGATTCACCAACCTTTTTGGTTGACACTTTTTAGCTTTGTATCTCAGGTACACTGACGGAGTAGGACCACCCTTGGACACTAGCTAGAGTCGCATGATTTCTACTTTGCATTTAACGGAGATTCTTAGCATTAACTTTTGTATATTATGATTATGTAATAGAATCTCCCGCTATACGCGCGGACTCTAGGGAACTACATTTTTGTATACGAAAACCTACGGTTTTCAAACGATTATTATTTATGAAACCTTTTCGAAACGTCTCATTTAGAGGTTGTTTACTATTAATCTTGTGCTTTGTATATTGATTAGTAACACCCAATGTATGCTTCCGCAAATCGTTAAATTTGAGGGTGTTACAGATTGGTATCAGAGCCTAAGGTTATAGTGAACTAGGTTGCATTTAGTGGGCCTAGACTATGACCGTTAGGCTGTATTTCCCCATTAGGTATGATTGGTTCAGGGATTACATCATACTAGTTTAATTTAACATAGCCTGATCAACTATGTACAATTAAATAAAGATGATGTAAGAACTGAAACAGTAATGTTGAACCGGAATACATTAGTTGACTCTGACCGTGATAAAAACGAGACTTATAATTCTTGTGTTAGACACTCTAGGCTATATTATATTATGTGTGATTAATATGTATATAGGCCTCACTACTACTAACGTCTTGTCTCAGAAATGGCAAACACACCGCCCAATTCATCGCGCTCTCAATCTGGGTCGCAGAACCCGAGGGTAGCTATGAGGAACTCTAGGTTGCCTCGAGCTGGCCCGTACCCTACCCACTTCACCTTATCAACCTTAGCAGCTAGGGTGAACCAACACGAGCAACGACTTCGCATCATGGATGTCATGTTGCAGGAAACAAACAAAAACTGGAGACTTACATCACTCGAGCGCATCGAACAAGTCTCTGAGGATCACGAAACCACCGTTAACAACATGGAAGTTCTTCGCAACAAGATAGTGGAGATAAGCGTGGAAACCGCCCTCTTGCAACAAAGGCTAGAAGAATGTGAGCAACGCTCACGGGAATCAGAGGAGTATGTTCGCAGTTTAGTGCAACGCCTGGTCCTGGCCGAAGATAACGCCCGACAAGCCAGCAGACTTGCAAATACCGTGGATCGTCTCATTGAAATGATGGAGCAGATTAATCTGCGTCAAGACTAGTGTAGTCCTTGTCTTGTAATCTATCATGTAACCTAGTAACTATCGAAGTGCTACTCTATAATTCAGTCGGATGTAACAATTCCCGATGCCTTTTGTAATACATCTGTGGGATGTAACCTTTGAACTCATATTATCTATCAAATATTCCTACTGTTTCAACCTATATTAACTGTCATTGTCATGTTGATGTTGTGTATTACCGCTTTTATATATAACATCTGTGATGAATACAACTTCTTACAAATTCTTATGTATCTTTATTTCTCTTATTGAAGAAACATGCCGCCAAAGACTAGACCATACACCGATGCTCAGCTTACGTCACTCATTACTCAAGCTGTGACTGAAGCCCTGGCTCGAAATTCTACACCGAACTCCGTAAGAAACAGCGATTCCGCTGAAACCACTGTCGCCAAACCTTGTTCCTACAAGGACTTTCAAAACTGCAAACCCTTGAACTTCAAGGGGACCGAAGGAGCCATCGGACTTATCAGATGGTTCGAAAAGATGGAATCCGTTTTCCGCATCAGCAAATGTGCGGAGGACGACAAGGTCAAATTCTCCACCTGCACCCTTGAAGATGGTGCTCTATCGTGGTGGAATTCCTATACCCAGTCCGTGGGTATTGACACCGCTTATCTACTCCCTTGGGAGGATCTGAAGAAAATGCTCACTGACGAGTATTACTCGGCCGAACAACTTCACAAGCTGGACGAAGAGTTCTGGAACTTAAAAGTGCAAGGAACTGATATCGTTGGATACACCACCAAATTCCAACAACTCACCGTCCTTCGCCCAGCTATGGCAAGTACTGAGCCCGACAAGATTAAGAAATACATCCGCGGCCTCCCGGAACCCGTCCGGGGAAATGTCGCCTCATCAAACCAAAACACCCTCCATGGTGCCATCCGGTTGGCCCATGAACTTTTAGCCATGAACGAGGACCCGGAACCACCCACTCCATCCTCCAACAGCAATAAAAGAAAATGGTCCAACCACCACAGCAACCAACAAAACAAGAAACCTGAAACCATTAAAGCCTACACCTCCAGTTCTGATGACAAGGGAGCGTACAAGGGAACCAAGCCCTATTGCTCAAAGTGCCAACGACACCACCATGGTTCGTGTCCCTGTAGCAAGTGTAAGAGATTTGGACACTTGGCTAAGGATTGTAGATCAAACACCACTGACACCAACACCTCTGCACCAAAGACCTGTTATGGGTGCAACGGTACGGGGCATTTCAAGAAAGACTGCCCGAAGCTGAACAACAACAACAAGAACAACAACAATGCTCGAGGAAGAGCTTTTGTGCTGAAGTCTGGGGAAGCCCGTCAAGACCCGAATGTGGTCACGGGTACGTTTCTTCTCAACGACTTGACTGCTTCTGTATTATTTGATACTGGTGCTGATAAGAGCTTTATTTCCGATGAGTTTTATCCATTTCTTGACACTGCACCTATTGCCTTAGATTCTAAGTATACAATAGAATTGGCAAACGGAAAACTTATTGAGGCAGACAGTGTGATACCTAATTGCACTTTGAACTTAGCTAACGAGCTCTTTTCCATTGACTTGATACCTGTCGAAATCGGCAGCTTTGACATCATCGTCGGTATGGATTGGTTGTCCAAGCACCGAGCCGAAATCGTTTGTTTTGAGAAAATTGTACGCATTCCTCTCGTCACCGGTGGAACTTCGAGCATACAAGGGGAGACCGGTGAGACGAGAATAAATATCATTTCTTGCATGAAAACCCGAAAATACTTGAGAAAAGGGTACCAGGCAGTCCTCGCACACGTTATGGAGAAAAAGTCGGTGGAGAAGCGACTTGAGGATGTGCCTATTGTTCGAGACTTCCCAGAAGTCTTTCCTGAAGACTTGCCTGGCCTACCGCCAACTAGACAAGTCGAATTCTCTATTGATCTTGTGCCCGGCGCAGCGCCCGTGGCACGAGCCCCTTACCGACTAGCCCCATCCGAACTTCAGGAGTTGTCTACTCAGTTACAGGAACTCCTGGACAAGGGATTTATTCGACCAAGTTCCTCGCCTTGTGTGACACCCGTCAAATTAGGACTAGATTTTTAGTTCCTAATCATTTTGTAATACATGTAGTTAGTGCTATGTATTAGGCTAATTGTGTGTATCAATTTATATATTGGCAAATATATATCAATATGCGATTAAGTTTAATCGTTCAATTTCAAATCGGCCGAATTTCCGATTCATGTATATATACGGCGTTGGTGAAAAACAATATTAAGTAATATAGGAAATATTATTTAATACAACTCGTTATTTCTTATATATTATTTTGATAATATATATAAAGTATTCGTATCGTACAAATCAACCGTACGCGACAAAATTTATAAATAATGTATTATTATGGAAGATAATAATTATTATTTACATTCTGTTATAATAAAACATATTTCGTTTTATAACCTTTTACTCCAACGCGACGAAATCAATTAAATTATATCCCTCTCTCGAACATAAAACAAAGATATATTTTTATATCTCATTAAAAGTATTTTTGTAAAATACTTCAATTGAAATCATATCCGAAATTATATTTAGAAATTTATAAATATAAAACATTATACTACTTTTCGATCGGATACAAAAACACGGGTATTTTGTACTACGAAATTAGGCCAACTAACTCAAATAATTGAGTTAGCCGGCTATACCAACCCAACACACCCTTTGCCTTCATTTCCCATTTTCATTCCTCCATCTCAAACTCTCTAGCTCTCTCTCGGATCTCTCTCTAAATCCACAAACAACAACAACATTAACAACAACAAAATCGGAAGCATCAAGTGTAACACCCCCAAATTTGATGATTTGCGGAAGCTTGATTTAGGTGTTACTAATCAATAACAAAGCACAAAGATAAATAGCAAACGACTCTATATGCGTCGTTTTAACAAAATATATTGATAACTGAAATGTTTACAACATTTAAAGCTTTACATAGCTCGAGTTAAATAAAATGAGATTTCAGTACATAAGTACTTATACAAAATATACTAATGCAAGAAAATCTCAATCGTCTGTATGCTGACTCGAGCTAAATCCTGAAGCAGAAACATCCTACTGCTGGGTACCTGCGATATATGCTAAAAGGTCAGCTATAAAGCTGGTGAGCTCACAGGTTTGAAATCAAGTAATATCGTATGAACCGCAAGATTTAAATAATGAATTGCATCCAGCAATTAAATAATGAATTGCATCCAGCAATTAAATAATGAATTGCATCCAGCAATTAAATGATAATCATCGTGTATACAGCCATGAGCACATAGTTGAGCTTAACTCGAGGGCCGGGTCCCCTATAGAGAATTCCGGGCGAGGTGCCTCCACGAATGCCTAATCCACATTCGTCTTCCCAAATATTAGTACGTCCGTTTACCCGGTTAGTGCTTGCTAACCCGAACGAGGAGGGTCAATCCTATATGGTACCATATACTAATATTCACGCTACAACGTATTAACAACTATGCTGACGGAGGACTTTAAAATGATTAGTTTCGAAAAACTCATGTAGTATATGAAAAGTTGGTACTTGCGTTCACATGTTAAAAGTTGAGCAGTATATCACACCCCTGAGTAAAACGGTAAAAGAGGGGCTATGAAACTCACCTGAGTCTGAGAGCGTTTAAACAAACGTAAGTTGATTAGCGAATAATGAAGTCCAACGACTTGTAACCTGAGGGTGTCCACGACACGCGATGGTTATATCATGATTGGGTATCTCAAAAGATCACCCTTGTAGTTGTTACACAACTATATATATGTCCAAATTACTAAGATTTTGTTGATTTGTTAAGTGTTTGAAAACATGTACGGCCCGTTGGTGACGGATTTGTAATAATAATCTCAACTATTATTATTGTGATTTCGTGGCGTTTTACTTTGAAAATGTGTTTCGATTGTGTTTTAGAAGCCGTTACGGAACCTAAGTACGGGGGTCCGGGGGCAGCGCCCCTGGTAGCGGGGTCCAAGGGGCGGCAGCCCCTGGCGGGGTCCAAGGGGCAGAGCCCCTGGCTGGGGTCGAGCTGCCAGGTCAGCTTGGAAAATTTTTATTTCTACTATATTGCTTTGGCGAAAAACGCATCTGGGATTTGAATTCGGGTAAAATCGAGTGATAAATTTTAGGTCTCGACACTTAGTAAAAATCTGAGTTTTCTGTGTTTTGCGACACAATATGCGACACTAAAGATGTTATGCGACACAAGGGTTGTGTCGCATAGAAAATGCGACACAATGTCTATACGACACAAGGGTTGTGTCGCATAGATGCGAGATGCTGATTCAACAGCGACATAGTGATTGTGTCGTATGGGGTATGCGACATAGCGGTTGTGTCGCAAGACTTGCGACACTAAATCTTTGGTACGACATAAGGTACGACACAAGGGATTTTATGCGACACAAAAGCCAAAATACGACACAACATGCGACACAAGGCTTGTGTCGCATGGATGAACATCAGCCCAGAAAGTCCGGCTGTCAAGGTTTTTCCGGCCAAAAATCCGTTTTAAACTCGTTTTCAGGTTATAAAATCGTGTTCTATTCATTGTAATGGACATATACTAGTTATAATAACAACCACAAATGAAAAATACGAAGAATCGAGAGATTTCGGGATTTTGTCGGAAACTTACAATTTGCCGAAATGAAAATCCGGAAAGGTAGAAATGTAGATCGTTGCGAGGTGGTCGTGAATCTCTAAAAATATTTGTGATCCGGTCGCGTTTCGTGGTAGTATTTTGCGATTTAGGTGGATTGGTGGTTTGTTTGTTTTTAGAGAGAAAAAGAAGAGAGAGAGATAGAATGAAAGATGAAATGAAGAAAAAGACGGGAGGTGGGGGTTATCCCCACTTTCCAGTTTTCGCTCCGCGTCCCGTGTGGTGTTCGTTTGCTCCGTCGTTTAAGCGTTAATTAATCATTTACATTTTAATTATAAGTTTTAAATTACGATTTATTACGCGATATATTATCTAAATATTTTACAAATCATTTTATATTTGTGTTATAAAACGTAAGTTAGTTTATTTCGTTTGTGCGGTTTAATGTTTTAAATCGTGTAAGTTTGGTTTGTACGATACGAATGAATACGAAATATTATCAAAATAATATTTTTTGACATAAAAGCGTTATTTAATAAAGTTGATCACCAACGTCCGTATTAAATTGAATCGAAATACATTCGATTTAAATTGCGTACGATTTCATCAAATCGCATTTTCGTATATATTCAACAATATATATAATTCGATACATTAATTAGCCTAACACAGAACTAATTACATGTATTAACATCTGATTAGGCACTAATTACTAGTCCTAATTTGGCGGGTGTTACATTCTCCCCCTGTTAGAAGAATTTCGTCCCGAAATTTAGCTTGAAGTCGTGTTTGATGTAGAATCAGTGAAGAGTTGAGGATATTTGAGTCGCATTTGGTCTTCCCGTTCCCAGGTGAATTCTGGACCACGCCGTGAATTCCATCTGACCTTGACGATGGGAATACGACTTTGTTTCAGTTGTTTGACCTCACGGTCCATAATTTCAGCGGGTTCCTCAACGAAATGAAGTTTATCGTCAACACGAATTTCATCTAATGGAATAATAAGTGTCTCATCAGACAGACACTTCTTCAAATTTGAGATATGAAAAGTAGGGTGCACGCTGCTGAGTTCGGATGGCAGCTGCAATCGATAAGCTACGGGGCCAATCCGTTCAAGGATCTCAAAAGGCCCGATGTACCTGGGATTTAACTTCCCGCGTTTGCCAAAACGGATGACGCCTTTCCAAGGCGATACTTTTAAGAGTACTCGATCCCCAACTTGGAACTCGAGTGGTTTGCGTCTCACGTCAGCATAACTTTTCTGACGAGCACGTGCGGCTTTGAGTCTGTTTTGGATTTCCACAATTTTCTCAATGGTGGCGTGTATGAGTTCAGGACCAGTGAGTTGACTATCTCCTACCTCAGTCCAACAGATCGGTGATCGGCACTTACGACCATACAGTGCCTCAAAAGGTGCAGCCTTAATGCTGGCATGATAACTGTTATTGTACGAAAATTCGCACAACGGTAGATGTCTTTCCCAGTTTGTACCGAAATCAACTACGCAGGCGCGTAGCATATCTTCCAGGGTTTGGATGGTTCGTTCACTTTGGCCATCGGTTTGAGGATGGTACGCGGTACTCATATCGAGACGGGTACCCATAGCTTTCTGAAGTGATTGCCAAAAGTGAGAAGTGAAACGGGCATCCCGGTCAGAGATGATTGAGACTGGAACACCGTGATGAGAAACGATTTCCTTGATGTAGATTTGTGTAAGGCGTTCCATTTTATCGTTTTCTTTGATTGCCAGGAAATGAGCAGATTTGGTGAGACGATCGACGATCACCCAAATGGTATCGCAACCGCTCGACGACTTGGGTAGTTTGGTTATGAAATCCATGGCAATTTGATCCCATTTCCATTCAGGGATTTCAGGTTGTTGGAGTAAACCAGGTGGTTTCTGATGTTCGGTTTTCACTTTCGAGCAAGTAAGACACTTGCTGACATAAGTGGCGATTTCGGCTTTCATGTTTGGCCACCAATAAAATTCCTTGATACCGTGGTACATCTTATCGGATCCCGGATGGATAGAATATTTAGACTTGTGAGCCTCGTCCATCACCAAGTCTCTTAAGTTCCCAAAACTAGGCAACCAGATTCGGTTTGAGAAATACCTAATCCCGTTAGGTCTGATTTCGAATTGTTTGTCAATACCCCGCAAGGCTTCATTTTTGATGTTTTCCGGTTTCAGGGCTTCGATCTGAGCGGTATGAATTTGAATGGTAAGATCGTTATGAATGGTCATACTGAGGGCTCGGACTTGAAGTGGTTTTGATCGTTCCTTTCGGCTGAGGGCATCGGCTACAACATTAGCCTTCCCTGGATGGTACTTGATCTCGCAATCGTAATCGGTAAGCAACTCGACCCATCGACGTTGCCTCATATTGAGATCCTTCTGATCGAAGATATGTTGGAGACTTTTATGATCGGTAAAAATGGTGCACTTAGTGCCGTAGAGATAATGTCTCCAGATTTTGAGAGCAAAAACGACAGCTCCAAGTTCGAGATCATGAGTGGTGTAGTTCTTTTCGTGAATTTTTAGCTGTCGTGAGGCATAAGCAATGACCTTGTCTCGTTGCATCAACACACAACCGAGACCTTGACGGGAAGCATCGCAGTATACCACGAAGTCATCGGTGCCTTCGGGTAACGATAGAATCGGAGCACTGCAAAGCTTTTGTTTCAAAAGTTGGAACGCTGACTCTTGTTTTTCGGTCCAATCGAACCTTTTGTCCTTCTGAGTCAGTACCGTAAGTGGTTGAGCTATTTTGGAGAAATTTTCGATAAATCGCCGATAGTACCCAGCAAGACCCAAGAATTGACGTACTTCAGTTGCAGAGGTGAGTGCTTGCCAGTCTTTGATTGCCTCGATCTTTGATGGGTCCACGTGAATTCCCTGACTGTCGATCACGTGACCAAGAAATTGAACGGTTTGAATCCAGAACTCACACTTAGAGAATTTAGCTTAAAGCTCCTCGTGTCTAAGTAGTTCAAGGATGGTCTTAAGGTGTTGCGCATGTTCTTGCTCGTTGCGCGAGTAAATGAGTATGTCATCGATAAAGACAATGACAAACTTATCGAGGTAAGGTTTGCACACCCGGTTCATGAGGTCCATGAATACAGCCGGTGCGTTGGTTAGACCAAAGGGCATCACTTGGAATTCGTAGTGCCCGTAACGAGTTCTGAAAGCAGTTTTTGGAATATCGGCGTCGCGAACTCGTAACTGATGATAACCTGATCGCAGGTCGATTTTTGAGTAGAAACTTGAACCTTGAAGTTGGTCGAATAGATCATCAATGCGAGGAAGTGGATAACGGTTCTTGACGGTCAATTTGTTCAATTCTCGGTAGTCGATGCACATTCGGAAAGAACCGTCCTTCTTTTTGACAAATAAGACCGGAGCTCCCCAAGGTGAAGAACTTGGTCTAATGAATCCTCGATCCAGAAGTTCCTGTAACTGAGAGGACAACTCCTGAAGTTCAGATGGGGCTAAACGGTACGGTGCGCGGGCCACCGGTGCGGCACCCGGCACAAGATCAATCGAGAACTCAACCTGTCTAGGCGGAGGTAGACCAGGTAGTTCTTCCGGAAAGACTTCGGGAAAGTCTCTAACAATCGGCACATCCTCAAGTCGCTTCTCTTCCGACTTCTTCTCCATGATGTGTGCGAGTATGGCAGGGTAACCCTTTCTCAGAAATTTTCGGGTTTTTAAGCAGGAGATTATATTGAGTCCCGTCCCACCGGTCTCCCCCTGTATGATCAAGGTTCCACCAACGGCGAGTGGGATACGGACGATTTTATCGTGACAAACGATTTCAGCTCGATATTTGGACAACCAGTCCATTCCAATAATGACGTCGAAACTCCCGATTTCAATGGGTATAAGGTCGATTGAAAAGGTTTCGTCAGCTAGGTTTAAAGTGCAATTAGGTATCACACTGGTGGTTTCTACAAGTTTTCCATTGGCTAGCTCTACAGTGTACCTAACATCTAAGGCAACAGGAGTGATGTCAAGTAATGGGCAAAAATCATCGGAGATAAAGCTTCTATCAGCACCAGTATCAAATAGAACAGAAGCATTTAAGTTGTTGAGGAGGAACATACCCGAGACCACATTCGGGTCCTGGCGGGCGTCCCCAGATTTGATGACGAAAGCTCTGCTTCGGGTGTTGTTGTTGTTGCTGTTGCGGTTGTTGTTGTTGTTGTTTTTCAGTTTTGGGCACGAGTCCCTGAAATGCCCAGGTTTCCCACACTCAAAGCATACTTTGGGTGGTCTGGTGTTGTTGGGGTTGTTGTTGGTAGGAGAGCGGCAATCTTTGGTAAGGTGGCCGTACCTCTTGCAATTGTTGCAAAAGGGACCACAGGAACCTTCATGGTGACGGCTGCACTTGGAACAGTATGGTTTGCTCCCAGTGTAACCCCGGATGATGTCAGTGGTGGTGTTGTAAGCTTTGATGGTGTCGGTTTTCTTGTTTTGTTGGTTGGAGGGGTTGTTGTGGTAGTCAGACCACTTGCGTTTGTTGTTATGGGAGGATGAAGTGGGTGGTTCAGAATCTTGGATCATGGACATTAGGTCTTGGGCCAATAGGATCGCACCGTCAATGCTGGTTGGTTTTGAAGAGATGACATGTCCCCGAACAGGATCAGGGAGACCAAGGGTGTACTTCCTGATTTTATCAGGTTCAGTGCTAACCATAGCTGGGCGGAGGGCAGCTAGTTGTTGAAACCTGGTGGTATAACCATCGATATCACCACCCTGAACCTTTAAGTTCCAGAACTCCTCATCTAGCTTTTGGAGTTTGGCGATAGAGCAGTATTTGGCAGTGAGTTTTGCCTTCAATTCCTCCCAAGTGAGTTGGTAGGCAATGTCAGCACCCACTGATTGGGTATATGAATTCCACCAAGAGTGGGCATCATCTTCAAGAGAGCAGGTGGCGAAGTTTACTTTGTCGTTCTCCGCGCATTTACTAACACGGAAAACATTTTCCATTTTCTCGAACCATCTGATCAGTCCGATGGCTCCTTCAGAACCCTTGAAGCTCGAGGGTTTGCAGCTTTGGAAGTCCTTGTAAGAACAAGGTTTGACGGCAGAGGTTCCAGCGGTATCGCTGTTTCTTGTGGAGTTGGGTGGGGTATTCCGAGCCAAGGCTTCAGTAACAGCCTGGGTTATGAGTGACGTGATCTGAGCATCTGTGTAAGGTCGTGTCTTTGGCGGCATGATTCTTCAATAAAAGAAATGAAGATACATGAGATTTTGTAAGAAAGTTGTATTTATTTCAGATGTACATGTATAAAGGTGGTAATACATAACATCGATATGAAAAAGAATTATGGCAATTAATATGAGTTGAACAACAAGAAATATTTGATAGCTAATACGAGTTCAAAGGTTACACCCTACGGATGTATTACAAGAGGCGTCGGGAATTGTTACATCCGACCGAATTATAGAGTAGCGCGTAGATAGTTACTAGATTACAGGATAGATTACAAAACAAAGACTACACTAGTCTTAACGTAGATTAATTTGTTCCATCATCGTGACAAGTCGGTCCACAGTGGTTGCAAGCCTGCTAGCTTGTCGGGCGTTGTCTTCTGCGAGTGCTAGTCGTTGGGTTAGCCCACGCGCATACTCTTCTGCTTCATGTGAGCGTTGCTCACATTCTTCCATCCTTTGTTGTAGAAGGGCATTTTCCTCCCTTATTTCTATTATTTGGTTACGAAGGACATCCATGTTGTTGTTTGTGGTTTCAAGGTCGTCGGAGACTTGTTCGATGCGTTCAAGAGATGTAAGTCTCCAGTTTTCGTTTGTTTCCTGCAACACGACATCCATGGTGCGAAGTCGTTGCTCGTGATGGTTCACCCTAGCGGCTAAGGCTGGTATGGTGAGATGAGTGGGGTACGGGCCAGCTCGAGGCAACCTGTTGTTCCTCCTTGCTACCCTTGGGTTCTGCGACCCGGATGGAGAACGAGATGAATTTGATGGGATGTTTGCCATTTCTGAGACAAAGCGTTAGTAAGATTGAGGCCTATATTCATATAGCTCCTATATAATATAGCCTATTGAGTGTCTAGCATAAACATGTTTGAGTCTCGGTTCTCTCGAGGTCAGAGTCTTCTATTGTATCCTGTTCAGCCATAACTACTTTCAGATCTTACATCATCTTTGCTTAATTGTACATAGTTGATCAGGCTATGTTAAATTAAACTCGTATGCTGTAATCCCTGAACCAGTCATACCTAATAAGGAATACTGCCTAATGGTCATAGTCTAGGCTCACTAAATGCAACCTAGTTCACTATAACCTTAGGCTCTGATACCAATCTGTAACACCCCCAAATTTGATGATTTGCGGAAGCTTGATTTAGGTGTTACTAATCAATAACAAAGCACAAAGATAAATAGCAAACGACCCTATATGCGTCGTTTTAACAAAATATATTGATAACTGAAATGTTTACAACATTTAAAGCTTTACATAGCTCGAGTTAAATAAAATGAGATTTCAGTACATAAGTACTTATACAAAATATACTAATGCAAGAAAATCTCAATCGTCTGTATGCTGAATCGAGCTAAATCCTGAAGCAGAAACATCCTACTGCTGGGTACCTGCGATATATGCTAAAAGGTCAGCTATAAAGCTGGTGAGCTCACAGGTTTGAAATCAAGTAATATCGTATGAACCGCAAGATTTAAATAATGAATTGCATCCAGCAATTAAATAATGAATTGCATCCAGCAATTAAATAATGAATTGCATCCAGCAATTAAATGATAATCATCGTGTATACAGCCATGAGCACATAGTTGAGCTTAACTCGAGGGCCGGGTCCCCTATAGAGAATTCCGGGCGAGGTGCCTCCACGAATGCCTAATCCACATTCGTCTTCCCAAATATTAGTACGTCCGTTTACCCGGTTAGTGCTTGCTAACCCGAACGAGGAGGGTCAATCCTATATGGTACCATATACTAATATTCACGCTACAACGTATTAACAACTATGCTGACGGAGGACTTTAAAATGATTAGTTTCGAAAAACTCATGTAGTATATGAAAAGTTGGTACTTGCGTTCACATGTTAAAAGTTGAGCAGTATATCACACCCCTGAGTAAAACGGTAAAAGAGGGGCTATGAAACTCACCTGAGTCTGAGAGCGTTTAAACAAACGTAAGTTGATTAGCGAATAATGAAGTCCAACGACTTGTAACCTGAGGGTGTCCACGACACGCGATGGTTATATCATGATTGGGTATCTCAAAAGATCACCCTTGTAGTTGTTACACAACTATATATATGTCCAAATTACTAAGATTTTGTTGATTTGTTAAGTGTTTGAAAACATGTACGGCCCGTTGGTGACGGATTTGTAATAATAATCTCAACTATTATTATTGTGATTTCGTGGCGTTTTACTTTGAAAATGTGTTTCGATTGTGTTTTAGAAGCCGTTACGGAACCTAAGTACGGGGGTCCGGGGGCAGCGCCCCTGGTAGCGGGGTCCAAGGGGCGGCAGCCCCTGGCGGGGTCCAAGGGGCAGAGCCCCTGGCTGGGGTCGAGCTGCCAGGTCAGCTTGGAAAATTTTTATTTCTACTATATTGCTTTGGCGAAAAACGCATCTGGGATCTGAATTCGGGTAAAATCGAGTGATAAATTTTAGGTCTCGACACTTAGTAAAAATCTGAGTTTTCTGTGTTTTGCGACACAATATGCGACACTAAAGATGTTATGCGACACAAGGGTTGTGTCGCATAGAAAATGCGACACAATGTCTATACGACACAAGGGTTGTGTCGCATAGATGCGAGATGCTGATTCAACAGCGACATAGTGATTGTGTCGTATGGGGTATGCGACATAGCGGTTGTGTCGCAAGACTTGCGACACTAAATCTTTGGTACGACATAAGGTACGACACAAGGGATTTTATGCGACACAAAAGCCAAAATACGACACAACATGCGACACAAGGCTTGTGTCGCATGGATGAACATCAGCCCAGAAAGTCCGGCTGTCAAGGTTTTTCCGGCCAAAAATCCGTTTTAAACTCGTTTTCAGGTTATAAAATCGTGTTCTATTCATTGTAATGGACATATACTAGTTATAATAACAACCACAAATGAAAAATACGAAGAATCGAGAGATTTCGGGATTTTGTCGGAAACTTACAATTTGCCGAAATGAAAATCCGGAAAGGTAGAAATGTAGATCGTTGCGAGGTGGTCGTGAATCTCTAAAAATATTTGTGATCCGGTCGCGTTTCGTGGTAGTATTTTGCGATTTAGGTGGATTGGTGGTTTGTTTGTTTTTAGAGAGAAAAAGAAGAGAGAGAGATAGAATGAAAGATGAAATGAAGAAAAAGACGGGAGGTGGGGGTTATCCCCACTTTCCAGTTTTCGCTCCGCGTCCCGTGTGGTGTTCGTTTGCTCCGTCGTTTAAGCGTTAATTAATCATTTACATTTTAATTATAAGTTTTAAATTACGATTTATTACGCGATATATTATCTAAATATTTTACAAATCATTTTATATTTGTGTTATAAAACGTAAGTTAGTTTATTTCGTTTGTGCGGTTTAATGTTTTAAATCGTGTAAGTTTGGTTTGTACGATACGAATGAATACGAAATATTATCAAAATAATATTTTTTGACATAAAAGCGTTATTTAATAAAGTTGATCACCAACGTCCGTATTAAATTGAATCGAAATACATTCGATTTAAATTGCGTACGATTTCATCAAATCGCATTTTCGTATATATTCAACAATATATATAATTCGATACATTAATTAGCCTAACACAGAACTAATTACATGTATTAACATCTGATTAGGCACTAATTACTAGTCCTAATTTGGCGGGTGTTACATTCTCCCCCTGTTAGAAGAATTTCGTCCCGAAATTTAGTTCGAAGTCGTGTTTGATGTAGAATCAGTGAAGAGTTGAGGATATTTGAGTCGCATTTGGTCTTCCCGTTCCCAGGTGAATTCTGGACCACGCCGTGAATTCCATCTGACCTTGACGATGGGAATACGACTTTGTTTCAGTTGTTTGACCTCACGGTCCATAATTTCAGCGGGTTCCTCAACGAAATGAAGTTTATCGTCAACACGAATTTCATCTAATGGAATAATAAGTGTCTCATCAGACAGACACTTCTTCAAATTTGAGATATGAAAAGTAGGGTGCACGCTGCTGAGTTCGGATGGCAGCTGCAATCGATAAGCTACGGGGCCAATCCGTTCAAGGATCTCAAAAGGCCCGATGTACCTGGGATTTAACTTCCCGCGTTTGCCAAAACGGATGACGCCTTTCCAAGGCGATACTTTTAAGAGTACTCGATCCCCAACTTGGAACTCGAGTGGTTTGCGTCTCACGTCAGCATAACTTTTCTGACGAGCACGTGCGGCTTTGAGTCTGTTTTGGATTTCCACAATTTTCTCAATGGTGGCGTGTATGAGTTCAGGACCAGTGAGTTGACTATCTCCTACCTCAGTCCAACAGATCGGTGATCGGCACTTACGACCATACAGTGCCTCAAAAGGTGCAGCCTTAATGCTGGCATGATAACTGTTATTGTACGAAAATTCGCACAACGGTAGATGTCTTTCCCAGTTTGTACCGAAATCAACTACGCAGGCGCGTAGCATATCTTCCAGGGTTTGGATGGTTCGTTCACTTTGGCCATCGGTTTGAGGATGGTACGCGGTACTCATATCGAGACGGGTACCCATAGCTTTCTGAAGTGATTGCCAAAAGTGAGAAGTGAAACGGGCATCCCGGTCAGAGATGATTGAGACTGGAACACCGTGATGAGAAACGATTTCCTTGATGTAGATTTGTGTAAGGCGTTCCATTTTATCGTTTTCTTTGATTGCCAGGAAATGAGCAGATTTGGTGAGACGATCGACGATCACCCAAATGGTATCGCAACCGCTCGACGACTTGGGTAGTTTGGTTATGAAATCCATGGCAATTTGATCCCATTTCCATTCAGGGATTTCAGGTTGTTGGAGTAAACCAGGTGGTTTCTGATGTTCGGTTTTGACTTTCGAGCAAGTAAGACACTTGCTGACATAAGTGGCGATTTCGGCTTTCATGTTTGGCCACCAATAAAATTCCTTGATACCGTGGTACATCTTATCGGATCCCGGATGGATAGAATATTTAGACTTGTGAGCCTCGTCCATCACCAAGTCTCTTAAGTTCCCAAAACTAGGCAACCAGATTCGGTTTGAGAAATACCTAATCCCGTTAGGTCTGATTTCGAATTGTTTGTCAATACCCTGCAAGGCTTCATTTTTGATGTTTTCCGGTTTCAGGGCTTCGATCTGAGCGGTATGAATTTGAATGGTAAGATCGTTATGAATGGTCATACTAAGGGCTCGGACTTGAAGTGGTTTTGATCGTTCCTTTCGGCTGAGGGCATCGGCTACAACATTAGCCTTCCCTGGATGGTACTTGATCTCGCAATCGTAATCGGTAAGCAACTCGACCCATCGACGTTGCCTCATATTGAGATCCTTCTGATCGAAGATATGTTGGAGACTTTTATGATCGGTAAAAATGGTGCACTTAGTGCCGTAGAGATAATGTCTCCAGATTTTGAGAGCAAAAACGACAGCTCCAAGTTCGAGATCATGAGTGGTGTAGTTCTTTTCGTGAATTTTTAGCTGTCGTGAGGCATAAGCAATGACCTTGTCTCGTTGCATCAACACACAACCGAGACCTTGACGGGAAGCATCGCAGTATACCACGAAGTCATCGGTGCCTTCGGGTAAGGATAGAATCGGAGCACTGCAAAGCTTTTGTTTCAAAAGTTGGAACGCTGACTCTTGTTTTTCGGTCCAATCGAACCTTTTGTCCTTCTGAGTCAGTACCGTAAGTGGTTGAGCTATTTTGGAGAAATTTTCGATAAATCGCCGATAGTACCCAGCAAGACCCAAGAATTGACGTACTTCAGTTGCAGAGGTGGGTGCTTGCCAGTCTTTGATTGCCTCGATCTTTGATGGGTCCACGTGAATTCCCTGACTGTCGATCACGTGACCAAGAAATTGAACGGTTTGAATCCAGAACTCACACTTAGAGAATTTAGCGTAAAGCTCCTCGTGTCTAAGTAGTTCAAGGATGGTCTTAAGGTGTTGCGCATGTTCTTGCTCGTTGCGCGAGTAAATGAGTATGTCATCGATAAAGACAATGACAAACTTATCGAGGTAAGGTTTGCACACCCGGTTCATGAGGTCCATGAATACAGCCGGTGCGTTGGTTAGACCAAAGGGCATCACTTGGAATTCGTAGTGCCCGTAACGAGTTCTGAAAGCAGTTTTTGGAATATCGGCGTCGCGAACTCGTAACTGATGATAACCTGATCGCAGGTCGATTTTTGAGTAGAAACTTGAACCTTGAAGTTGGTCGAATAGATCATCAATGCGAGGAAGTGGATAACGGTTCTTGACGGTCAATTTGTTCAATTCTCGGTAGTCGATGCACATTCGGAAAGAACCGTCCTTCTTTTTGACAAATAAGACCGGAGCTCCCCAAGGTGAAGAACTTGGTCTAATGAATCCTCGATCCAGAAGTTCCTGTAACTGAGAGGACAACTCCTGAAGTTCAGATGGGGCTAAACGGTACGGTGCGCGGGCCACCGGTGCGGCACCCGGCACAAGATCAATCGAGAACTCAACCTGTCTAGGCGGAGGTAGACCAGGTAGTTCTTCCGGAAAGACTTCGGGAAAGTCTCTAACAATCGGCACATCCTCAAGTCGCTTCTCTTCCGACTTCTTCTCCATGATGTGTGCGAGTATGGCAGGGTAACCCTTTCTCAGAAATTTTCGGGTTTTTAAGCAGGAGATTATATTGAGTCCCGTCCCACCGGTCTCCCCCTGTATGATCAAGGTTCCACCAACGGCGAGTGGGATACGGACGATTTTATCGTGACAAACGATTTCAGCTCGATATTTGGACAACCAGTCCATTCCAATAATGACGTCGAAACTCCCGATTTCAATGGGTATAAGGTCGATTGAAAAGGTTTCATCAGCTAGGTTTAAAGTGCAATTAGGTATCACACTGGTGGTTTCTACAAGTTTTCCATTGGCTAGCTCTACAGTGTACCTAACATCTAAGGCAACAGGAGTGATGTCAAGTAATGGGCAAAAATCATCGGAGATAAAGCTTCTATCAGCACCAGTATCAAATAGAACAGAAGCATTTAAGTTGTTGAGGAGGAACATACCCGAGACCACATTCGGGTCCTGGCGGGCGTCCCCAGATTTGATGACGAAAGCTCTGCTTCGGGTGTTGTTGTTGTTGCTGTTGCGGTTGTTGTTGTTGTTGTTTTTCAGTTTTGGGCACAAGTCCCTGAAATGCCCAGGTTTCCCACACTCAAAGCATACTTTGGGTGGTCTGGTGTTGTTGGGGTTGTTGTTGGTAGGAGAGCGGCAATCTTTGGTAAGGTGGCCGTACCTCTTGCAATTGTTGCAAAAGGGACCACAGGAACCTTCATGGTGACGGCTGCACTTGGAACAGTATGGTTTGCTCCCAGTGTAACCCCGGATGATGTCAGTGGTGGTGTTGTAAGCTTTGATGGTGTCGGTTTTCTTGTTTTGTTGGTTGGAGGGGTTGTTGTGGTAGTCAGACCACTTGCGTTTGTTGTTATGGGAGGATGAAGTGGGTGGTTCAGAATCTTGGCTCATGGACATTAGGTCTTGGGCCAATAGGATCGCACCGTCAATGCTGGTTGGTTTTGAAGAGATGACATGTCCCCGAACAGGATCAGGGAGACCAAGGGTGTACTTCCTGATTTTATCAGGTTCAGTGCTAACCATAGCTGGGCGGAGGGCAGCTAGTTGTTGAAACCTGGTGGTATAACCATCGATATCACCACCCTGAACCTTTAAGTTCCAGAACTCCTCATCTAGCTTTTGGAGTTTGGCGATAGAGCAGTATTTGGCAGTGAGTTTTGCCTTCAATTCCTCCCAAGTGAGTTGGTAGGCAATGTCAGCACCCACTGATTGGGTATATGAATTCCACCAAGAGTGGGCATCATCTTCAAGAGAGCAGGTGGCGAAGTTTACTTTGTCGTTCTCCGCGCATTTACTAACACGGAAAACAGTTTCCATTTTCTCGAACCATCTGATCAGTCCGATGGCTCCTTCAGAACCCTTGAAGCTCGAGGGTTTGCAGCTTTGGAAGTCCTTGTAAGAACAAGGTTTGACGGCAGAGGTTCCAGCGGTATCGCTGTTTCTTGTGGAGTTGGGTGGGGTATTCCGAGCCAAGGCTTCAGTAACAGCCTGGGTTATGAGTGACGTGATCTGAGCATCTGTGTAAGGTCGTGTCTTTGGCGGCATGATTCTTCAATAAAAGAAATGAAGATACATGAGATTTTGTAAGAAAGTTGTATTTATTTCAGATGTACATGTATAAAGGTGGTAATACATAACATCGATATGAAAAAGAATTATGGCAATTAATATGAGTTGAACAACAAGAAATATTTGATAGCTAATACGAGTTCAAAGGTTACACCCTACGGATGTATTACAAGAGGCGTCGGGAATTGTTACATCCGACCGAATTATAGAGTAGCGCGTAGATAGTTACTAGATTACAGGATAGATTACAAAACAAAGACTACACTAGTCTTAACGTAGATTAATTTGTTCCATCATCGTGACAAGTCGGTCCACAGTGGTTGCAAGCCTGCTAGCTTGTCGGGCGTTGTCTTCTGCGAGTGCTAGTCGTTGGGTTAGCCCACGCGCATACTCTTCTGCTTCATGTGAGCGTTGCTCACATTCTTCCATCCTTTGTTGTAGAAGGGCATTTTCCACCCTTATTTCTATTATTTGGTTACGAAGGACATCCATGTTGTTGTTTGTGGTTTCAAGGTCGTCGGAGACTTGTTCGATGCGTTCAAGAGATGTAAGTCTCCAGTTTTCGTTTGTTTCCTGCAACACGACATCCATGGTGCGAAGTCGTTGCTCGTGATGGTTCACCCTAGCGGCTAAGGCTGGTATGGTGAGATGAGTGGGGTACGGGCCAGCTCGAGGCAACCTGTTGTTCCTCCTTGCTACCCTTGGGTTCTGCGACCCGGATGGAGAACGAGATGAATTTGATGGGATGTTTGCCATTTCTGAGACAAAGCGTTAGTAAGATTGAGGCCTATATTCATATAGCTCCTATATAATATAGCCTATTGAGTGTCTAGCATAAACATGTTTGAGTCTCGGTTCTCTCGAGGTCAGAGTCTTCTATTGTATCCTGTTCAGCCATAACTACTTTCAGATCTTACATCATCTTTGCTTAATTGTACATAGTTGATCAGGCTATGTTAAATTAAACTCGTATGCTGTAATCCCTGAACCAGTCATACCTAATAAGGAATACTGCCTAATGGTCATAGTCTAGGCTCACTAAATGCAACCTAGTTCACTATAACCTTAGGCTCTGATACCAATCTGTAACACCCCCAAATTTGATGATTTGCGGAAGCTTGATTTAGGTGTTACTAATCAATAACAAAGCACAAAGATAAATAGCAAACGACCCTATATGCGTCGTTTTAACAAAATATATTGATAACTGAAATGTTTACAACATTTAAAGCTTTACATAGCTCGAGTTAAATAAAATGAGATTTCAGTACATAAGTACTTATACAAAATATACTAATGCAAGAAAATCTCAATCGTCTGTATGCTGAATCGAGCTAAATCCTGAAGCAGAAACATCCTACTGCTGGGTACCTGCGATATATGCTAAAAGGTCAGCTATAAAGCTGGTGAGCTCACAGGTTTGAAATCAAGTAATATCGTATGAACCGCAAGATTTAAATAATGAATTGCATCCAGCAATTAAATAATGAATTGCATCCAGCAATTAAATAATGAATTGCATCCAGCAATTAAATGATAATCATCGTGTATACAGCCATGAGCACATAGTTGAGCTTAACTCGAGGGCCGGGTCCCCTATAGAGAATTCCGGGCGAGGTGCCTCCACGAATGCCTAATCCACATTCGTCTTCCCAAATATTAGTACGTCCGTTTACCCGGTTAGTGCTTGCTAACCCGAACGAGGAGGGTCAATCCTATATGGTACCATATACTAATATTCACGCTACAACGTATTAACAACTATGCTGACGGAGGACTTTAAAATGATTAGTTTCGAAAAACTCATGTAGTATATGAAAAGTTGGTACTTGCGTTCACATGTTAAAAGTTGAGCAGTATATCACACCCCTGAGTAAAACGGTAAAAGAGGGGCTATGAAACTCACCTGAGTCTGAGAGCGTTTAAACAAACGTAAGTTGATTAGCGAATAATGAAGTCCAACGACTTGTAACCTGAGGGTGTCCACGACACGCGATGGTTATAATCATGATTGGGTATCTCAAAAGATCACCCTTGTAGTTGTTACACAACTATATATATGTCCAAATTACTACGATTTGGTTGATTTGTTAAGTGTTTGAAAACATGTACGGCCCGTTGGTGACGGATTTGTAATAATAATCTCAACTATTATTATTGTGATTTCGTGGCGTTTTACTTTGAAAATGTGTTTCGATTGTGTTTTAGAAGCCGTTACGGAACCTAAGTACGGGGGTCCGGGGGCAGCGCCCCTGGTAGCGGGGTCCAAGGGGCGGCAGCCCCTGGCGGGGTCCAAGGGGCAGAGCCCCTGGCTGGGGTCGAGCTGCCAGGTCAGCTTGGAAAATTTTTATTTCTACTATATTGCTTTGGCGAAAAACGCATCTGGGATCTGAATTCGGGTAAAATCGAGTGATAAATTTTAGGTCTCGACACTTAGTAAAAATCTGAGTTTTCTGTGTTTTGCGACACAATATGCGACACTAAAGATGTTATGCGACACAAGGGTTGTGTCGCATAGAAAATGCGACACAATGTCTATACGACACAAGGGTTGTGTCGCATAGATGCGAGATGCTGATTCAACAGCGACATAGTGATTGTGTCGTATGGGGTATGCGACATAGCGGTTGTGTCGCAAGACTTGCGACACTAAATCTTTGGTACGACATAAGGTACGACACAAGGGATTTTATGCGACACAAAAGCCAAAATACGACACAACATGCGACACAAGGCTTGTGTCGCATGGATGAACATCAGCCCAGAAAGTCCGGCTGTCAAGGTTTTTCCGGCCAAAAATCCGTTTTAAACTCGTTTTCAGGTTATAAAATCGTGTTCTATTCATTGTAATGGACATATACTAGTTATAATAACAACCACAAATGAAAAATACGAAGAATCGAGAGATTTCGGGATTTTGTCGGAAACTTACAATTTGCCGAAATGAAAATCCGGAAAGGTAGAAATGTAGATCGTTGCGAGGTGGTCGTGAATCTCTAAAAATATTTGTGATCCGGTCGCGTTTCGTGGTAGTATTTTGCGATTTAGGTGGATTGGTGGTTTGTTTGTTTTTAGAGAGAAAAAAAAGAGAGAGAGATAGAATGAAAGATGAAATGAAGAAAAAGACGGGAGGTGGGGGTTATCCCCACTTTCCAGTTTTCGCTCCGCGTCCCGTGTGGTGTTCGTTTGCTCCGTCGTTTAAGCGTTAATTAATTATTTACATTTTAATTATAAGTTTTAAATTACGATTTATTACGCGATATATTATCTAAATATTTTACAAATCATTTTATATTTGTGTTATAAAACGTAAGTTAGTTTATTTCGTTTGTGCGGTTTAATGTTTTAAATCGTGTAAGTTTGGTTTGTACGATACGAATGAATACGAAATATTATCAAAATAATATTTTTTGACATAAAAGCGTTATTTAATAAAGTTGATCACCAACGTCCGTATTAAATTGAATCGAAATACATTCGATTTAAATTGCGTACGATTTCATCAAATCGCATTTTCGTATATATTCAACAATATATATAATTCGATACATTAATTAGCCTAACACAGAACTAATTACATGTATTAACATCTGATTAGGCACTAATTACTAGTCCTAATTTGGCGGGTGTTACATCAAGCATAATCATCATCATCCGTTCATCATCCGTTCATCATCTTCGTTTTCAATCATAAATCATTGTAAGGAAAACCGTTAACTTAAACTTTGTAATTTCGTATTTAAATAGCATATACTACCATGTATTGATGATAGGATAGATGATTGTTGGTTAGATTGCGGATTAATATGGGTTTGGGTGATTTTTGGAACGAACAGACCATGACCAGACCTCGGAATACGGTCGGATTCACGGGAATCCGGCGTATTCCCGCCCAGAAAACATGAACACGGCGTATTCAATGGAATACGGCGTATTCCCGTTGTTTGCCATGAATACGGTCGGATTCATGGGAATCCGGCGTATTCCCTCTATTTTTCATGAATACGGTCGTATTCAAATGAATACGGCGTATTCCCTCTATTTTTAATGAATACGGTCGTATTCAAATGAATACGGCGTATTCCCACCAAATGTCACCAATCCGGCGGATTCCCCCTATATATTTCATGATCCAACGGATCAATAAACTAGCCCTGCGAATTCTAGCTAAAACAGAACATGTAAATTTTCGAAAACGTCGACGATTTCACAAGTTAAAACAGGGTAGCTTCTCGATGAAAAATTTATTATAACGGATTGAGCTCAAATTCGCACGGTTATTCGAAAACGGCCAAATGATCAAAGCTAAGTACCTTAGCCTAGTCGGTTTTAGGCCATTCGGGGTCATCTAGGGGTCGAAAATGGCAGATTACTATTTTCAGACTCGTACCAAATTTTGTAAATTATGAAATAAAGTGTAACGGATATATTGAACTTGATTAACAACTAAACTTCTACGATACGACTATTACTCTAAACACATATACTTTTCTAAGTACAACAAATCATGCAAAATAATAATAGTTTGAAATTATTATTACAAGCCGTCACCAACGACCCGTATACATTTTCAAAACTCAAACCTAATCGACAACCAAAGTATTTGGGGATAACTAGTTGAGGGAACAACTAGCATAGATGGTCCGTAGAGTCATCTAATCAATCAAAACCTTGCGCGTTTAATACGCCTGGCAGGTTCAATATCTAATCATTATCAAAACCTTGCGCGTCTAAGACGCCCTGCAGGTTCAGTCGTTGTAACGACATCAAATCATTGTGAATCATCATAATTGTTGGCTAACAATTCATTAGGCTCAGGTGAGTCTCATAGCCCCTATTTTAAATGCTTTTACCTAGGGGTGAGATACATGCTCTGTTTTGTTTTACATGTGAACGCAAGTATCAAATTATCACGTATGCTGCATGAGTTGTTTTCATCTAATCAATCAAAGTCCTCTGAAGCATAGTTCTGTTAATATGATTTAGCGTGAATGTTAGTGTATGGTACCATATGGGATTGACAATCCCCGTCCGAGTTAGCAAGCACTAACCTGTCAAACGGACGCATTATCATTTGTTCAAACGTATGTTGATTAGGCATACGCATAGAGGCACCCTCGATCAGGCACTTGATAGTGATCCTGACCCCTCAGTTAAGCTCAGACTATGTGCTCATGTTAGTTGTATCAATCTTTACTTATTTGTTTAATTACAAATATTCATGTGATACCCATCAATCAATTATTTACATGCTTTGTAAATCGACTCATAAAATCTTGCGGTTCACAAATCATATATTATCATATCAAACCTGTGAGCTCACCAGCTTTATAGCTGACCTTTTAGCATGTTATCTCAGGTACTCAGCAGTAGGTTGGACTGCCCATCAGGATACTGTAGTTCGAGTCGCATGAAATCATATAATCATCAAGAGATTTCCTTGCATTTCTATATTTTGTATAAATTAGATATGTATTAGAATCTCTCAAATATCTATGCGAACTCATCTTTTGTAAACCATATGTAGACTTTCACGTTAATCAATGTATTTGTAAAACGACGCATGTAGTGGTCGTTCATTAGGTATCTTATGTGCTTTGTGTATTGATTAGTAGCACCCCAATGTATGCTTCCGCGAACAGTAAATTTGGGGGTGTTACACCTTGGGAAGCTCCGGTCCTGTTCGTGAAAAAGAAGGACGGTTCTTTCCGCATGTGTATCGACTACCGTGAACTTAACAAATTAACTGTCAAGAACCGTTACCCACTTCCTCGCATTGATGACCTGTTTGACCAACTTCAAGGGTCGAGTTTTTATTCAAAAATCGATCTACGGTCGGGTTATCACCAACTCCGAGTTCGTGATGAAGATATTCCTAAAACGGCTTTCCGAACTCGTTACGGGCATTACGAATTCCAAGTGATGCCATTCGGCTTAACCAACGCACCGGCAGTATTCATGGATCTTATGAATCGGGTGTGCAAGCCTTACCTTGACAAGTTTGTTATCGTTTTCATTGATGACATTCTGATTTACTCGTGCAACGAACAAGAACACGCGCAACACCTGAAAACTATCTTAGAGCTGCTCAAACACGAAGAGTTATACGCCAAATTCTCTAAGTGTGAGTTCTGGATGCAAACCGTTCAATTCCTTGGACACGTCATTAACAATCGAGGGATTCATGTCGATCCTTCAAAAATCGAGGCTATCAAGTGTTGGCAAGCACCTACTACACCGACCGAGGTACGCCAATTCTTAGAACTCGCCGGATACTACAGGCGATTCATTGAGAATTTTTCGAAAATAGCCCTACCTCTCACTGCACTGACTCAAAAAGAAAAGAAGTTCGATTGGACTGACAAACAAGAGTCAGCTTTTCAGCTACTAAAACAGAAACTCTGCAGTGCACCTATCTTATCTTTACCCGAAGGCAACGATGACTTCGTGGTATACTGTGATGCTTCACACCAAGGTCTTGGTTGCGTGTTGATGCAACGAGACAAAGTCATCGCTTACGCCTCTCGACAACTCAAGGTCCACGAAAAGAATTACACAACTCATGACCTAGAGTTGGGGGCTGTTGTATTCGCTCTGAAAATCTGGAGACACTACTTATACGGTACCAAGTGTACAATCTTTACTGACCATAAAAGTCTCCAACATATCTTCGATCAAAAAGATCTCAACATGAGGCAACGTCGATGGGTCGAGTTGCTTACTGATTACGACTGCGAGATTCGCTATCATCCGGGCAAGGCAAATGTTGTTGCCGATGCCTTAAGTCAAAAAGAACGAGTGAAACCACTTCGAGTTCGAGCTCTCAGTATGACCATTCACAGCGACCTCATCAATCAAACTCTCACCGCTCAACTCGAAGCACTCAAACCAGAAAACTTGACAAACGAGGCCTTGCGGGGCATGGACAAACAATTTGAAACCCAACCTAACGGGGCCAAGTACTTCTCGAATCGAATCTGGTTACCAAGTTTTGGGAACCTGCGAGACTTGGTGATGGATGAAGCTCACAAGTCTAAGTACTCTATACACCCCGGTGCCGACAAAATGTATCACGACATCAAGGAAATGTATTGGTGGCCCAACATGAAAGCTGACATTGCAACCTATGTTAGCAAGTGCCTTACTTGTTCCAAAGTTAAAGCTGAACACCAGAAACCCTCCGGTTTACTACAACAACCAGAAATACCACAATGGAAATGGGAGCAGATTACCATGGATTTCATTACCAAACTCCCGAAAACCTCTAGCGGTTGCGATACCATTTGGGTGATCGTCGATCGTCTCACTAAATCCGCTCATTTCCTAGCCATCAAGGAAACTGATAAGATGGAACGTTTGACACGGATCTACCTGAAAGAGATCGTGTCAAGACACGGCGTGCCCATCTCAATCATATCCGACCGAGATGCTCGATTTACTTCTCGCTTCTGGCAGTCACTGCAAAAATCTCTTGGTACTCGTCTGGATATGAGTACGGCTTACCATCCCCAAACCGATGGCCAGAGCGAACGAACCATACAAACACTGGAAGACATGCTACGAGCCTGCGTAGTTGACTTCGGTAAAAACTGGGAAAATCACTTACCGTTGTGCGAGTTCTCGTACAACAACAGTTATCACACCAGCATAAAGGCTGCACCCTTCGAGGCACTGTACGGTCGTAAGTGCCGGTCACCTATCTGTTGGACTGAGGTGGGGGATACACAACTCACCGGTCCAGAAATCATACATGAAACAACTGAAAAGATCATCGGCATACAAAACCGACTAAAAGCCGCGCGTGATCGTCAGAAAAGCTATGCTGACGTGAGACGCAAACACCTCGAGTTCCAGGTTGGAGATCGAGTACTTCTGAAAGTCTCACCTTGGAAAGGCGTTATTCGTTTCGGAAAACGAGGCAAACTAAATCCTAGATACATCGGACCATTCGAAATCCTTGAAAGGATTGGTCCAGTAGCATACCGACTGCAACTCCCTGCTGAACTTAGCAGCGTTCACAACACATTCCACATTTCTAATCTGAAGAAATGTCTGTCTGATGAGACACTGATTATACCGCTCGACCAAATTCAAATCGATGATAAACTTCATTTTGTCGAGGAACCTATGGAAATCATGGACCGCGAGGTCAAGCAACTGAAACAGAGTCGTATTCCCATCGTAAAAGTCAAGTGGAATTCGAGACGTGGTCCTGAATTCACCTGGGAACGGGAAGACCAAATGCGACAGAAATATCCACATCTCTTCCCAGACAACGCACCGACCGTGCAATCGAGCTAATTTCGGGACGAAATTCTTTTAACAAGGGGAGAATGTAACAACCGGCAAATTAGGACTAGAATTAGTGCCTGATTCTTTGTTAATACATGTAATTAGTTCTGTGATTAAGCTAATTTATGTATCGGATTATATATTGGTAAATATATAAACAACTTTGCGATTTGACTTAAATCGTACGCAACTTAAATAGAATGAAATTCTATTCGTTTAACACGGACGTTGGTGAACAAACGTTTATAAACTAAAATAACGCAACTATGACCGAAATGCTATTTTATAATAATTAGTAACTGCCTCGTATTACTCGATTAAAACTTACACGATTTAAAAACAAAAGTAATTAAATTTAATTTAAACTATTAAAGATTTAAGGAAATAATTTAAGTAAATTATTTAATAAGATTCGTGATTTTATAATTATAATTAAACGCGTAAAATAAATATTTAACGCCTAAACGACGGAGAAAACGAACACCTCGCGGGGCACGGAACGGGGACTGGGTGAGGTGAGGCTTTCACCAACACCCCACCACCCCCTAACTCTTTCTCACTCTTTCTCCCTCACTCTCTTTCTTCCTCCCTTTTTCTCTCAATAATCACCATCATCACCAATATCACGAAAATCACAAAATACTACCACTAAACGCTCTCGGATTTCCTCGCTCGTTTGGAATAAAAGCATCACCATCTCCCCGATCTACCTTCCTATCTTTTCGGATTTTCAATCCGACACTTTGTAAGTTTCCGACAAATCCCGACATCTCTCGTTTTTGATCATTTTTACTAGTTTATGGTTTAAATAGGCTTAATATGTTCATATGAGGGTTGGGTAAAAGAATCGGACCAAACGGAAACCCGAAAACATGTTTTTGGCTCGAAATCCGTCGATCAGGCGATAGTGTCGCATGGACGAACCCAGATATGCGACACTTCGTGCGACACTTGCTGAGTGACGCATAAAACCATACACCGACACTTCCTTAGTGCCGCTAGACTTCATTATCCGACACTTTATACCGACACTAGTTTAGTGACGCTCTCATCTGTATAACGGCACTTGACACCGACACTTCCTAAGTGTCGCATAATATTAGACTTTCACTTTGTACGACACTATATTACTGACGCATGACCTGGATACCCGACACTTTATTGGTGTCGCATGCTTATACTTACCGACACTTATACACAACACTTCCTTAGTGTCGCCTGACTTTGTTACCCGACACTACCATAGTGAAGCTATCCTTTCAGATCCGACACTTCACCCGACACTTCCTAAGTGTCGCATGATTTACCTTACTGACGCTATGAAGTGTCGCATAAAACAGCATCTTTCCAAATATTTTTACACTAAGTGTCGAACTTGAAAAACTCCAAATACTTATACCATACGACTTATCCGACATAATATGACATATTTTCTACTACCATTGTTCTAAACCGCGTTATATACGATGAAACTTTAATTATAACAAATCACCAATGGGCCGTATACTTTGATACAAACTTGAATTTAACCAACATTAAACACAACGGGTTGTATGAACAACTAGCCTAGATGGTCTTGCGAGACATCTACTTACTTAACCTTACGTGTTTAGGCACTAGGAGGTTACGGGTTCGGAGAACCTACTTGCTTTACTACTACTTGCTATTTACCACTGCTTGACTCAGGTGAGTCTTACAGCCCCACTTTTACTGTTTTATACTTTGGGGTGAGATACTTAGCAACTGTTTTACATATGAACACAACGTACTGAACTGAATACATTACTGTTTACAAACGACGCATGAGTTACTTTTATCCACTGAAAGCCTCCTAATCGTAAGTTGTTAGTTATGGACTTAAGCGCGATTACTAGTAGATGGATCCATTTGGGACTGACAATCCCTGCCTGGGGTGGTAGCGCCACCACGTACTGATTTACACGTAGAAACAGGCATATTAGTATTTGTTACATATGAGTGTGCGGATAGCACTCACGGGGGTACGTGATATATTCACACTACACGGTTAAGCTTCAACTTATGAGCTCATGGCACTGTACTGATTTACTGATTTACTTACTTTGCTTGATAGCAATACGGGTACATACTTGTGGTTCATAACACTTACTTAATACTAACCTGTAAGATTCACCAACCTTTTTGGTTGACACTTTTTAGCTTTGTATCTCAGGTACACTGACGGAGTAGGACCACCCTTGGACACTAGCTAGAGTCGCATGATTTCTATTTTGCATTTAACGGAGATTCTTAGCATTATCTTTTGTATATTATGATTATGTAATAGAATCTCCCGCTATACGCGCGGACTCTAGGGAACTACATTTTTGTATACGAAAACCTACGGTTTTCAAACGATTATTATTTATGAAACCTTTTCGAAACGTCTCATTTAGAGGTCGTTTACTATTAATCTTGTGCTTTGTATATTGATTAGTAACACCCAATGTATGCTTCCGCAAATCGTTAAATTTGAGGATGTTACATTCCAGGTTGGGGACCGAGTACTACTCAAAGTATCGCCTTGGAAAGGCGTAATTCGATTCAGCAAACGAGGGAAGTTAAATCCCAGGTACATTGGGCCATTTGAGATCCTCGAGAGGATTGGTCCAGTGGCATATCGATTGCAGCTGCCATCCGAACTCAGCAGTGTGCACCCCACTTTTCACATCTCAAATTTGAAAAAGTGTCTGTCTGATGAGACACTTATCATTCCACTCGATGAGATTCGAGTTGACGACAAGCTTCACTTCGTTGAAGAACCCGCCGAAATCATGGACCGTGAGGTCAAACAGCTCAAACAAAGTCGTATTCCCATCGTCAAGGTCACGTGGAATTCGCGGCGTGGTCCGGAATTCACCTGGGAACGGGAGGACCAGATGCGACTCAAGTATCCTCAGTTATTCACTGACGCTACTTCAAATACGACTTTGACTTAAATTTCGGGACGAAATCCTTCTAACAGGGGGAGAATGTGACACCCGTCAAAATTAGGACTAGTGATTAGTTGATAAGCATCAAATAGATAGTATATTTTATATTAATTTATCCTTATATTTTTATACATTTTATTGCATTTATAAGATTTTAGTTACTTATTTTGTTAATAATTGCAGAAATGTATTTTAATTGAAGAATGAAGAAAAAGGAAAAAGAACGAGACCAGAACTGAAGAATTAAAGCACTTAAAGAAATAAAGATTAAAGACCTTGAAGAAATGAAGACTAAAAGAGTTAAAATGAAGAATTGGGCCAAAAAGAGAAAGAAGTCCAGTTATGAAGATTGAGAGTCCAAATATTAAGCCCAAGCCCGTAATTGGAATATTCTGGAATTAACATTCAACCGGAGGTTGGATTAACCAACCGGCGGTTGAGCTTTAGGGTTTAAGGCGGTGGAGACACGTGGAGTTGGACCCGGATTCGAATTACTTCAACCGGCGGTTGGAGTATCCAACCGGCGGTTGGAAGGTCGGCCTGAAAAAGTATAAATAGAGGCTTAAGCTAGGTCATTTGATATATGATTCAAGAATACTAAAACCGAAAGTTAGGGTTTTAGGGCAACTTTAAGGTGCGATTTTGGAGGCAAAGGAGCTAGAGTTTGAAGGTTTTTAACCCTAGGAAAAGCTGGTTTGCTAATTGGTTCGGTTTCTTTATCCTTGTAACTTTATTAATCTTTTGGGTTATTTTGGATATTGTTTATTTGAATTAATTACTTATTAGGTTTTCATTATGAATGTTTAAATGTATGTTTATTAGAATTATTATATGAAGTATATGTTTATGTTGGAACTATATTATTGAATGTTTATTATACAAGAATTGTCTGTGTTATGTTAATATTGATAAAAGTTAACTGATTTATATAGATAACTTTACGAAGCTAGTGAGTTTTATAAGTTAATTAATGATTATCAATTATTAATGTTAAGTAACACTGTAATTCAACCGAAGCTAGGAATTGTATTAATAAACTGCTGATAGATCTTAATAAATAGTAATATTGTACTTAATCTTTGGCAATGCTACTATATGAAAATTATCTTAATCTTTGTAATTTTCTACATTAGTAATTCACCAATAATAATAGCCAACAAAGCAAATAGACATAAGTTGATATAATACGTTTAATAAATAATTGTTTAAATAGATATAATCTTCTATCCAATTGAGTATACTTAAGTTGTTTCCTAGAACTTATCTATTAAAATCTGTATCAAAAATATAAATATAAATATGTTCGTTTGGAACTAAAACGTCCCCCTTATCTTGTAGATTATTGTAAATTGAATCCTTGTATTAAATTGTACTATAATTGTAAATATTTGTAATTAGAATAAATAGATAATTAGTTATAAATAAGAATAATGTTTTCCTGTGTTCCTTGTATTCGAATTTGGACTTACTTATTAAGCTATATTACATGAACGGGTTAATCTTGCCTGAATTGTGTGATAGTATTATTTAGTATTTCCTTAATTAAACTTGTTATTATAATTGCATATACTTTAGCACACATCAAGTTTTTGGCGCCGCTGCCGGGGAACACTTAACCGGTTGAACTTTTGTTTTACCGGGGGAGCGGTGTATTTTATTTTAAACTAATTATTTTACTTGTATAATTTTTATTTCTAATGCTTTGCAAAATCAATAAGAAATATCGACTCACCCATTGAGAATACTGGCAAAAACAAAGGTATAAGGAGAGTAAAGCCCTATCTCATTGATTTATCATATAAAAGATAAGGTGCTTCTCGAAAGAAATAGGTTTTTAATAAGCTTAGCGCTGACCTGTTTCTCCGCTTTTTTGTACTCTCAATGGAGCTACCGAGATCTATTGATCAAGCTTTGTAAAAGAAATTTAATTAAATATGTATAATTATGTGAATGTATTCTATTTGTATAATATGTTTTATTTGTATTATATGTGTTCTAAATTAAATAATTTGTGTATACAGACTTCGTTAACTGTTATTGAAATGGAAAATAAGCAAATGGAAATCTTGAATGAAACTGTGGAATGCAAGGATGTCTGTGTTGATGAACATTCTCTTAGGAAATTTGATAACCCTACACTAGATACTATAACACCCCTCATTTACAATATCAATATAATATTAGACACACGGAAGCGTAGGAATTTTAAACATATTTATAATTACACATACTATTAACTTACATCAAAAGTTTACAACTTTAAGTTACATCAAAGTGAAACTGTTCAAAACACAACATATGTCGGGGTATTATATAAAACAAACTGATTTAGTACAAAAGATCAGAGTAGCTTGCAGTCAAACTGTTCTTGCACCAAAAGCATCTCAATCCTGCTAATCATTAAACTACAAATCTGTAGGAAAGAAAGATGAGGGATTAGCACATAGCTAAGTGAGAGAGTTCAACACCCAACATTCAACTTAGCATAATCATCAACTACAACAATCAACAACAATTTAATAATGAGGATCGGTGGTTCTGGGGATAACCATAATACCCGGGCGGCTCCCCAAGAACTCTTATCCAACCATATCCGTATGGCCATACGGACGAGACCGATAGCTAGTGGTTATCCTACTCAGATACAGTTCAATACACACAACATATGAAGCATATTCCTGTATCATTCACACGATAACCAACTAACCCAACCAACAGTTCATCAACTTGTCGACCTCATTGGCAACCAATAACCAAAGATCACATATAGCACATAGTGATACAATCAACAATAACGATTAAACAACTCTATAATCATATCTACAATTACATGTCGTAATCAAATGATTACAATTAAATTAAATGGTGAGTTTGAATCCACTCACCGATACCTCAGAAGTCGCTACACTCAGCTTCTAATCACTGAGTCTTTGGTGTATCTGAAACATCACACAACAAACAAGTTAGTAACTTGTTCCTAACTAATAATAGTTAACTTCACAATTCAAGTTACAATAAGTAACAATAATAACTATTTGTATTATATAACTCAGATTCACAAACTATCATAATCATCAAAATTTAACAGACAAACGCGATCCGGACTAGGCATGGTGGGATCGCGTTCTTCAGTAGAAAAAGTTCTGTAACCGAAAAACACTAGCAAACGCGATCCGTATATTTGGCCAGGATCGCGTTTCCAAGGCCAAATCCTGACTGGGACATTTTAACACTAGTGAACGCGATCCGGACACTATGCTGGGATCGCGTTGAGCTACGTTTCAGCTCAGGTACAGACCTGCAAACACCCAGCTCGAACCTAATACCATTTTTGATCATTACAAACTCAGTTCTAAGGTGATAAACAACTGAAATAACACCACATATCATCATATTACAACAACTTAACACCCTTCAACTCAAACTACATCAATTTTCATATTTGACCTAAACTAAGCTTGAGTTCATGAAAATCAAATACTTACACTATGATGATGAGAGTGATTGGAAGAAGAAGATGAACTGGTAATCACACAATCACAGCCTTGATTCTTCTAATCTTGTTAATGATTCTTGATTCAACTTGAAATTATTTGGTTAAGGTTTTAGGTTTCACTAGCTTTGAATTAAAGGGAATGGAAAGATCAAGAAAGTGGTAAAGTGACAAATAAAAGAGTCGGCCTCTATTTTAACCGACTCATCACCTTGGGTATTTTATACCCGTTCTAAATCTATTGTCGGGAACCTAAAAATCAACTGCGAGAAATTTATTTTATTATACCGTCAACTTCAATATTTTAAAATAAGCAACATTTCACTAACCACAATAAGTCCTAAGACCTATTTTACCACTTTCACAATTAAACAATTATATCAAATAAATTTCTAAAGCAATTAAATACTCAATTAAATAAGAAAAATACCAGGCCACTGGAGAGGATGTTACAAATCTCCCCTCCTTAAAGAGATTTCGTCCCCGAAATCTCAACATCAACAAACAATCCAGGATATCTGGATTTCATCAACTCCTCGGTCTCCCAGGTCAAATTAGGACCTAAACTATGTCGCCACTTTACTAGTACCATAGGAATTTGTTTCTTCCTAAGTTTAGTAATCTTCCTATCTAGGATTTCAACAGGTTCTTCAACCAATTTCTGAGTTTGATCAACTTTTAACTCCTGCAAAGGAAGAATTTGCGACTGGTCTTCAACATTGCATCTTCTAAGATAACACACATTAAAAGTGTCATGTATACCAGCAAGTTCAGGTGGGAGATCTAATGAAACAGACTGCTCATTTACAACTTGGCGAACTTTGAATGGCCCAATATATCTAGGCGCCAACTTTCCACGTTTTCCAAAACGGATTACACCCTTCCATGGAGAAACTTTGAGGTAAACTAATTCACCTTCAGAAAATACAACTGGTCGCCTTTTCGGATCTACATACTGTTTCTGTCGGTCGCGAGCAGCTTTCAACTTTTCACGTGCGATTGCAACTTTGTCAGCTGTCATTTGTACAATGTCGGGTCCAGCAAACTGTTTCTCACCGGCTTCCAACCAACATGTCGGTGTTCTACAACGTCGACCATACAACATTTCATACGGAGGCATGCCAATACTGGAATGATACGAATTGTTATAAGTAAATTCAACCAATGGGAGATGAGAGTCCCATGAACCTCCATATTCCAAAATGCAAGCACGAAGCATATCCTCTAAAGTTTGAATTGTACGTTCCGACTGACCGTCTGTCTGAGGATGATAGGCAGTGCTAAGATTTACACGTGTACCCAACTCTTGTTGCAACCCTTGCCAAAAATGAGAAACAAAACGAGAATCTCGGTCTGACACAATTGACAAAGGTATACCATGTCTAGTGACAATTTCATTTATATACAACTGAGCAAGCTTAGTCAACGAGGCAGATTCGCTAGTAGCAAGAAAATGCGCGCTTTTAGTCAACCGATCAACTATGACCCAAACCATGTCATTACCTCGATTGGTGCGAGGAAGTTTAGTCACAAAATCCATCGTTATATGTTCCCATTTCCACTCGGGAATTTCCAACTGTTTCAGTGATCCGTACGGCTTTTGATGCTCAGCTTTAACTTGGGCACAAATATGACAAGTACCAACAAATCTAGCAATGTCCGTTTTCATTGTAGGCCACCAGTACAATGGTTTCAGATCATTATACATCCGAGTACTTCCAGGATGAATAGATAGTCTAGACTTATGTGCCTCATTCAAAACTAAATCACGAATATTACCAAATAAAGGAATCCATACTCGAGATTGATAAGTTAATAATCCTCTCGAATCTTCCACCAATTCATCTTTTCTTTTCAACATGACTTCGGATTTCAAATTAACATCTTTCAAAGCTTCCATTTGAGCAACTTTAATCTGAGAAATCAAGTCAGAAGAAACATCCACTCTTAAGTAATAAATTCGATCAGAAGTACCCTTTCGACTTAAGGCATCAGCGACCACATTAGCTTTGCCTGGGTGGTATTTAATTTCACAGTCATAATCCTTGATTAACTCTAACCACCGCCTCTGTCGCATATTCAACTCTTTCTGAGAAAACACATACTGCAGACTCTTATGGTCAGTACGAACAACACATCTAGTACCATATAAGTAGTGTCTCCAAAGCTTTAAGGCAAATACAACCGCTGCAAGTTCCAAATCATGTGTTGGATAATTCCGTTCATGTGGTTTCAACTGTCGAGAAGCATAGGCGATAACTTTATCTCTTTGCATAAGTACACCACCCAAACCAGAATAAGAAGCATCACAGTAAACTACAAAATCATCTGTACCATCTGGTAAGGCTAAAACAGGAGCTTGACACAACATTTGTTTTAAAGTCTGGAAAGCATGTTCCTGTTGATCAGTCCACATAAACTTTTCATCTTTTCGGGTCAACTTAGTTAATGGACCAGCAAGTTTAGAGAAGTCTTTTATGAATTTACGATAATATCCCGCCAAACCCAAGAAACTCTTAATTTCTGAAGCAGACTTTGGGGCGTTCCAATTCATTACGGCTTCAACTTTCAATGGATCAACTTTCACACCATCATTACAAATTACATGACCCAAAAACTGAACTTCTCTAATCCAAAACTCACATTTAGAAAACTTGGCATAAAGCTGTTCTCGTTTCAACGTTTCTAGAATCAGTCTTAAATGTATAGCATGCTCAGCTTCAGATTTCGAATATACAAGAATATCATCTATGAAGACAATAACAAATTTATCTAAAAAGGGTCGACAAACACGGTTCATTAAATCCATAAACACTGCAGGTGCATTCGTCAAACCAAAAGGCATAACCAGGAATTCATAGTGACCATACCTGGTACGAAAAGCAGTTTTAGAAATATCTTCATCACGAACACGAACCTGGTGGTAACCCGACCTTAGATCAATTTTAGAATAAACTGAAGAACCCTGCAACTGATCAAATAAGTCATCTATTCTGGGCAGAGGGTATTTATTCTTTACCGTTCTCTTGTTCAGTTCTCTATAATCGATACACATACGAAAAGACCCGTCTTTCTTTTTCACAAATAACACTGGTGCACCCCACGGCGAAGAACTAGGTCTAATGAGACCTTTATCCAACAACTCCTGTATCTGATTCATCATCTCACGGATTTCAGATGGAGCTAACCTATAGGGAGCTTTGGCGATAGGCGACGAGCCAGGAACAAGATCAATACGGTATTCTACTTCCCTAACTGGTGGTAAACCAGGTAATTCCTCAGGGAACACCTCTGGATATTCACAAACTACCGGAACATCTAAAATAGTTTTCTTTTTAAGTTTGGCATCAACTACATAGGCTAGATATGATTCATAACCTTTGGATAATGACTTCCTAGCCTTCATCATAGAAATTACTGGACAAGCCAAACTATCCCGTTCTCCTCGAGCCACAACATGTGACTTTTCAGAGATTGGGATCCTAATCAACTTCTGATGACAATCAATGCTAGCTTTATTCTGACTCAACCAATCCATACCAATTATCACATCAAAACTAGGGATTGGCATCAACAAGAAAGAAATAAGGAAAGTCTGGTCATCAATCACAATGTTAGCTCCAGTTACCGATGTGGTAACCGGAACCAACTTACCACTAGCAATTTCTACTTCTACAGGCTTGGTTATCACAGTATGTACTAATTTCAACTTGTCACAGAAATTCACAGATATGAAAGTACAATTAGCACCCGAATCAAACAACACACGCGCCGGTACAGAGTTTATAAGAAATGTACCAGTTATAACATCTTCGGTGCGCACAGCCTCATCGACTGTCATCTGAAAAGCTCTACTAGTTGCTGGTGGAGGATTTTTACGCTTCTGACCTGTAGATGCAGAGCTTCCGACCGAACCCGACCCCGACTTTCCTGCCTCCGGACAATCACCCACTCGATGCCCCTCCTTTTTGCAAGACCAACATACAAAATTAGGATACCGACAACTCTTTATCTCATGACCCAGTTCTCCACATTTCAAACATTTATTGGTGTGTATTGTACAAGGCCTATCATGCCTAGATCTACACGAACCACACCAGTTAGAACTGCTCGTAGAACCACTTTTGCTAACAAACTTCTTATTCTGTCGACTGCCCTGAGAACTTGATTTTCCTTTATTAGAAGAATCAGCTCTAGACTTTGCAGAATTGTCTCTAGATCGTGCTTCACGAAAACCTCTAATATCACTGTCAACTGATCGTGCAAGATTAAAAGCATGTGATAAACTATTAGCCAATCTTACAGTAGTACGGTAATGATGAGGTAAAGTATCCACAAACTGCTCAATTCGAGTTTTATCATCAGGAACCCAATGTTGAACAAACCGAAGCTTTTCTGTAAATTGACCTATTAAATCATCAATGGTCATATTATCTTTCAACTGAAGATTCACAAATTCTCTCCTAATCCGTGCCATGTCAAAATCAGAGCAGTATTGATTACACACTGCTTGGTGAAAATCTTTCCATTTGATAGAATCTTTTTGTTGTTCGGTTAAATGACCTGTCACTGAATCCCACCAAACCATTGCTTCATCCTTCATACACTGGACAGCAAACATAACCTTGGATTCTTCCTCACAACGAGTCACACTAAATTTGCGTTCCATATCTCTTAACCAATTTAAGGTCACAGTTGGATTTGTACTTCCATGAAACACCGGTGGTTTACTTGACATGAAAGTTTTAAAAGAACACACCTTGCTAGTTTGAGAAGATGGACTAGCACCAAAGACAGAAGTTTGTTGTTGAGCAAGTAGTCTAGCTGCATCTTCCTCAGCTTTCTTTTTAAATTCTCTAAGAATTATCAACTCATCCTCCATTTCGTGTATATACTCATCCCTATTTGCTTCTTCACCACCCATATGAGGGACACCCTCTTGATCATGTTGCTCAGTATTTGTTTCAAAAGGTGGAGCTTCAATCCGGGAAGCATTATTGGGGTTGGTGGTCGGTTGCTCATTATCTGCCATTTCTGAAATCAACACAACACTTGAAATATATTAATCGTTAGTACCTATCTACTAACAATTATCAACAATGCTAAATCCCATAACTAGAAAAGTTTGACATACCATGCTCCAGTTTTGGGATTGAACATTCTTCAATGCTCAATTAACCCAAAACCACGCTCTGATACCAACTTATAACACCCCTCATTTACAATATCAATATAATATTAGACACACGGAAGCGTAGGAATTTTAAACATATTTATAATTACACATACTATTAACTTACATCAAAAGTTTACAACTTTAAGTTACATCAAAGTGAAACTGTTCAAAACACAACATATGTCGGGGTATTATATAAAACAAACTGATTTAGTACAAAAGATCAGAGTAGCTTGCAGTCAAACTGTTCTTGCACCAAAAGCATCTCAATCCTGCTAATCATTAAACTACAAATCTGCAGGAAAGAAAGATGAGGGATTAGCACATAGCTAAGTGAGAGAGTTCAACACCCAACATTCAACTTAGCATAATCATCAACTACAACAATCAACAACAATTTAATAATGAGGATCGGTGGTTCTGGGGATAACCATAATACCCGGGCGGCTCCCCAAGAACTCTTATCCAACCATATCCGTATGGCCATACGGACGAGACCGATAGCTAGTGGTTATCCTACTCAGATACAGTTCAATACACACAACATATGAAGCATATTCCTGTATCATTCACACGATAACCAACTAACCCAACCAACAGTTCATCAACTTGTCGACCTCATTGGCAACCAATAACCAAAGATCACATATAGCACATAGTGATACAATCAACAATAACGATTAAACAACTCTATAATCATATCTACAATTACATGTCGTAATCAAATGATTACAATTAAATTAAATGGTGAGTTTGAATCCACTCACCGATACCTCAGAAGTCGCTACACTCAGCTTCTAATCACTGAGTCTTTGGTGTATCTGAAACATCACACAACAAACAAGTTAGTAACTTGTTCCTAACTAATAATAGTTAACTTCACAATTCAAGTTACAATAAGTAACAATAATAACTATTTGTATTATATAACTCAGATTCACAAACTATCATAATCATCAAAATTTAACAGACAAACGCGATCCGGACTAGGCATGGTGGGATCGCGTTCTTCAGTAGAAAAAGTTCTGTAACCGAAAAACACTAGCAAACGCGATCCGTATATTTGGCCAGGATCGCGTTTCCAAGGCCAAATCCTGACTGGGACATTTTAACACTAGTGAACGCGATCCGGACACTATGCTGGGATCGCGTTGAGCTACGTTTCAGCTCAGGTACAGACCTGCAAACACCCAGCTCGAACCTAATACCATTTTTGATCATTACAAACTCAGTTCTAAGGTGATAAACAACTGAAATAACACCACATATCATCATATTACAACAACTTAACACCCTTCAACTCAAACTACATCAATTTTCATATTTGACCTAAACTAAGCTTGAGTTCATGAAAATCAAATACTTACACTATGATGATGAGAGTGATTGGAAGAAGAAGATGAACTGGTAATCACACAATCACAGCCTTGATTCTTCTAATCTTGTTAATGATTCTTGATTCAACTTGAAATTATTTGGTTAAGGTTTTAGGTTTCACTAGCTTTGAATTAAAGGGAATGGAAAGATCAAGAAAGTGGTAAAGTGACAAATAAAAGAGTCGGCCTCTATTTTAACCGACTCATCACCTTGGGTATTTTATACCCGTTCTAAATCTATTGTCGGGAACCTAAAAATCAACTGCGAGAAATTTATTTTATTATACCGTCAACTTCAATATTTTAAAATAAGCAACATTTCACTAACCACAATAAGTCCTGAGACCTATTTTACCACTTTCACAATTAAACAATTATATCAAATAAATTTCTAAAGCAATTAAATACTCAATTAAATAAGAAAAATACCAGGCCACTGGAGAGGATGTTACAGATACTATATCTGAAGAAGAGGAAGAGAATTTAGATAGTATGTCTGAAGAAGAAGGAAATGATTTAGGTATTAACACTGAGGTTGAAGATACTAATTTAGGAAGGATACCTGTGCTAGTAGTTAGTACGAGAGGTGGATTGATGCAGCTTTTAGAAGTTGGGAAAGATGATGCATATCATATTATGGCTGTTATTAGGGCATCTACTTATGAATTTACACCTGAACAAAAGTACATAATTGAAAAGATTGGAAAAGAATATGAAGATTGGCTTAATCCTAACCAGACCCGAATGGTGAACTATTTTGATAAGTATGTGACTGAACTAATGGACACGCTATATCAGCAAGAAGCTCAAGAGGAAGATTTCTTTGAAAGGCAGAAGATTTTGTATTCATGTGTCTACAGAGCGTTGACTAGATATCCGTTTCCATATTCTGATAAACAAATTAGTTTATTGGAATCCTACAAGCATCATATGGATTGGACAACTGGAAATCCAACACAAATGGCGGATATTTGTTTGATAGAAGAGTTGCAGGAAGTGATTAGCTTATTGGAACAAAAAGAATATAAAAATTGCAGCACTTACTATGTAGATTGCACAGTGGAATATTATGCGCATCAAATGATAAATGATTTGTACTATCCCGCACAAGAAGAGCTAAGAAGGAGAGTTCCGGAGGGGATATCTGAAGTGGCATTAGTTAATGTGGCGAACTACGTGATTATGGAACTTAAATCAATTTTTCAAGGAAGGAATCATTTTTGTCATAATGATCTATTTCACTTAGGATTATCTCAGATTTATATAAAAATGATAAATATGTTTAGATTTTCGGGATTGTTGTTTACTGAGCGTCAGAGAGAGTTAATGAAAGGAATAGTATGGGAAGTTGAAGAGGTAGTAAGAAATCCTACAACTGGAAAGTATGAAATGTTACATTTAGGATTTTATGGTTTTATGGATGAGTTAAGACGTAAGCATCAAGAGCGTGAAGTGAAGGAAGTAAATGGATATAAGGTAATTAATGAGGAAGGACAGGTAGCAAAGATAATAAAGAAAATAATGAGGGAATTCTATGAATTGCAAATAGCAGCAGATGAACATCACCGACATTTTGAAGATTCTACTGCTCAAGTGCCTGATATCACTAAAACCATGTTTAGATACTTTTTAAGAATTTTTCCTCCTGATCAGAGAGTCCCTATACACTTTATGCTACCAAATGGTTACTATGTTTCACCACTAGCTCGAGAATGGGTTCATCAACCTTGAAGACATTTGCACATTCTTATTTGGAATTTTTCATTTTGTTATTAGTTACGATTTCTTTTAAACTTTAGTTGGTTGTTTGTTTCTGGATATTAAGTTAATATATGTGTTATTTTAGGAATAATTTTCATGTTTATTTTTCTTTAGTAATATTTAAGTGGTTAAATATTTTCATTATTAATCACGGTTATATTATTTAAGGTATAATACGTTTCGATTAAATAACCATATTTTATGACTGCATTAAAAATCATTTTAAGATTCATATTGGATTTTATCCTCACTTTTATAAGTTTTTTTTTTTTATGATATCGTAAAATTTTTATAATGTTGGTTTGATAAGTGTGAGTTATTTTATAGAAATTGTTAAAATATTTTAATAATATAATGGAAGTAGATATGAGGAATTTAACTATGTTATATGCTAGATTTTTAATTGTTAACATAATAAATGAATGATTTTTCTTTGAATTTTGATATTATTTTACTAAGGTGTGGATACATTAATCCAGTGATTGTTTTATTTAATTGTTCTTTATAGTTAGGATTTTTTAGAATCTAAATTGTATATATGTTTTTGCTATAAAGATAATTACTAAAACATACTAGATAATGATATGAAACATTGATGAAGATACTTTTAATCAATTATTTTAAAGTAAATAAAGTTTGTTAAATAAGTTTAACATTATTAAAGAATTAGTGTGTTAATATTGGAAATATTGTGTGGGTATTTAGTAGACATTAATTTTAGTTTTAGGATAGGTTTAAGAAACTAGGAAACATTGCTAATTAAATTAAATAGTGTTAATATGATAAAAGTAAAAAAAAAATAACTGCTAGATACAATTTAGAGTTTTACATATTGATGAAATCGATAGTTGTAGGTACCCAACTAGAGATAGATTAACAATAATGAATTAATTAGTAACATGTGTTTATATGTTTCTGGATTATCTATTTTTCATTTTCATTTTAATTTTTATTAGGTATGTTTAATGTGTTTGATTGTTTATTTTTAGAATATCGTTGCCACTTTTCGAATTTGGCATATAGTATACAATATGGAATAGTTCAGTTGAACAATGAGATAATTTTTGGAAATTTAATAAGTTTATCTTAGTAATTTTGAACTTTGTGGGTGTGTTCACTGGAAACCCTCACGAGACTATAACTCGTCCACTTAGGATACCGAGGGGTTTAAAGGCTTATTGCATATGCTAAATGCAATCGTGATTAACTACGAAAGTGTGGATGTTGTATATTATTTTTCAAGAGATGAAGGAATCAACCAAGAAGATTTTTATTAGCCGATGATGAAATTTATAATTTCAGTCAGGGGAGTTTTTCTGTTCTATTTTTCTTTCCCTTACTCACTTTTTGTTTATCATTTTTATACAATGAGGGCATTGTATAATTTAAGTGTGGGGATAGGGTTCGTAAGAAAAAGAATTTCTTTAATTAAACATTTAAGTTTCTATCGTTCTTAAATTTTATCAAAAATTTATCAAAAATTTAAAATTTTAAGTGAATAACTAAATATTTATTAGTTAGAATATTTTTGTTAAAAGTTTTGTTTTATATTTAAAAGTTTAGACTTTAATATGGATTAATTGTTTAGTAAATATAATGTAAGCTACTTAATAAGGAAGTGATATATAGTTATATGATATGATGTACTAATAGGCAATCTATATGAAGATTTCTGAATTTTAATAAATTAATAAAATAACTTGTTTATTATTTTATGATACATAATATGATGTATGACATAAAAGTCTTAATTTTTAAATTTATTATGCAATAATTTTATATCTTTTTACTTATGTGAGTACATTTGGGGGTATATATTGATGGTTTCCTCTGTTATACGAAAGTATAGACCTGGTCTGTATTAATATATACTTAAAAATTTAAGGAAACGCAAGTCAAAAGTACTTGAAAAGTCTTAAAATTATAAAGATACCTAATGAGGTCGCCAAAATGGTTTGACCAAGTCTGGTTTTGCTTAAACCTGAATCAAGTTATGTCGCTCTGTTGCATGAAAATGCAGACCTGTCACCAATGTCTTGATTCTTAAGAATGTATTTCATATATTTATTGGGAATATAGAAGAAAATTGTATAATTAAATTTAAAGGTATATCATATATGGAAATCATAAGTAATATACAAACTAACAATAAAGGTTGATTCAGAAGTATAAATATAGATTGTTTAAAGTGGACAAATATATTAGTAATCGTTCATGAACTATATATTACACAAATAATAATAATTTTATTTATACATTATAGTTATCCATGTTAATTAAATTGTTAAAATTTTTACTTTATGAAACAGATTTTTAATATTGGTATTCTGATTCTTAAATATTAGTTTGATGCTTATTTTTAAATTTTATTCAGTATTCTACTTGAGGACAAGCAGAACTTAAGTGTGGGGATATTTGATAAGCATCAAATAGATAGTATATATTCTATATTAATTTATCCTTATATTTTTATACATTTTATTGCATTTATATGATTTTAGTTACTTATTTTGTTAATAATTGCAGAAATGTATTTTAATTGAAGAATGAAGAAAAAGGAAAAAGAACGAGACCAGAACTGAAGAATTAAAGCACTTACATAAATAAAGATTAAAGACCTTGAAGAAATGAAGACTAAAAGAGTTAAAATGAAGAATTGGGCCAAAAAGAGAAAGAAGTCCGGTTATGAAGATTGAGAGTCCAAATATTAAGCCCAAGCCCGTAATTGGAATATTCTGGAATTAACATTCAACCGGAGGTTGGATTAACCAACCGGCGGTTGAGCTTTAGGGTTTAAGGCGGTGGAGACACGTGGAGTTGGACCCGGATTCGAATTACTTCAACCGGCGGTTGGAGTATCCAACCGGCGGTTGGAAGGTCGGCCTGAAAAAGTATAAATAGAGGCTTAAGCTAGGTCATTTGATATACGATTCAAGAATACTAAAACCGAAAGTTAGGGTTTTAGGGCAACTTTAAGATGCGATTTTGGAGGCAAAAGAGCTAGGGTTTGAGGGTTTTAACCCTAGGAAAAGCTGGTTTGCTAATTGGTTCGGTTTCTTTATCCTTGTAACTTTATTAATATTTTGGGTTATTTTGGATATTGTTTATTTGAATTAATTACTTATTAGGTTTTCATTATGAATGTTTAAATGTATGTTTATTATAATTATTATATGAATTATATGTTTATGTTGGAACTATATTATTGAATGTTTATTATACAAGAATTGTCTGTGTTATGTTAATATTGATAAAAGTTAACTGATTTATATAGACAACTTTACGAAGCTAGTGAGTTTTATAAGTTAATTAATGATTATCAATTATTAATGTTAAGTAACACTGTAATTCAACCGAAGCTAGGAATTGTATTAATAAACTGCTGATGGATCTTAATAAATAGTAATATTGTATTTAATCTTTGGCAATGCTACTATATGAAAATTATCTTAATCTTTGTTATTTTCTACATTAGTAATTCACCAATAATAATAGCCAACAAAGCAAATAGACATAAGTTGATATAATACGTTTAATAAATAATTGTTTAAATAAATATAATCTTCTATCCAATTGAGTATACTTAAGTTGTTTCCTAGAACTTATCTATTAGAATCTGTATCAAAAATATAAATATAAATATATTCGTTCGGAACTAAAACGTCCCCCTTATCTTGTAGATTATTGTAAATTGGATCCTTGTATTAAATTGTACTATAATTGTAAATATTTGTAATTAGAATAAATAGATAATTAGTTATAAATAAGAATAACGTTTTCCTGTGTTCCTTGTGTTCGAATTTGGACTTACTTATTAAGCTATATTACATGAACGGGTTAATCTTGCCTGAATTGTGTGATAGTGTTATTTAGTATTTCCTTAATTAAACTTGTTATTATAATTGCATATACTTTAGCACACATCATTAGTACCTAATCAAGTTTTAATACATGTAATTAGTTCTGTGTTAGGCTAATTTGTGTATCAAATAATATATTGTTGAATATATACAAGTATGCGATTTGATTAAATCGTACAAGTTCCAAATCGAATATAATTCAGTTCAATTAAATACGGACGTTGGTGAACAATTTTATTAAGTAATATAATATTATTTAATAACACAATTATATCCAAAATATTATTTTTATAATATTTCGTATCCATTTCGTATCGTACAAATAAAATTTACGCGATTGAAATGTAAACCCACAAACAAAACGAAACAATTTAATGTACAATATATAACTCAAATATTAAGTATTTGGCTAAATACTTCAATGAAAATATTAGATAAGTATTCACTTTTTAAAATGTATATTTAATCGGGTATTAAAGTAATTAAACAATTAAACGACCGGGAAAACAAACACCACACGGAGCGCAAACACGGGAACAAAAATTAGGAGCCAACCACACATGGGTGGGGCCCATGTGGGCCGGCCCCCAAGCCTCCAAAATGGGGGATCCCCATTTTCTCCACCTCATTCAACATCACCACCATCTCTTTCCTTCTTTTTTTTTCTTTCTAAAAACATCAAACACTTTCATCACACTAAATCCTCAAATCACACCACAAAACGACCTCAAATCACAAATCTAATTAGGGATTAACGACCACCACGCAACGATCTACAACCTCATCTTTTCGGATTTTCGATTTGACACCGCGTAAGTTTCCGACAAAAACCTGAAACTCTCCGATTTCACTCATTTTTACATGTTTGTTGTTTATATAAACTTAAAATGTCCATATAAGGGTTGGGTAAAAGATTTGGAACAAATGGTCGCCGGAAAACACGTTTTCGGCTCAAAATCCGGCGAACAGTTGGAAGTATCGCTAGTGTGCCAAAAACAGTGCTAGCGACACTACCCAAGTGTCGCTATGCCAAGTGTCGCCCCTATAGCGACACTACTTAAGTGTCGCTAAATTACTTAACTAGATTTATAATAGCGACACTCCCTTAGTGACGCCAAAATTCGTAAGTGTCGCCTATAGCGACACTAATCAAGTGTCGCCAAATTATTGAAAATCATAAATATAGCGACACTTACCAAGTGTCGCCTAACAAGTGCCGCCGGTAGCGACACTCACCTAGTGTCGCCTAACTAGTGTCGCCTATAGCGACACTAGCTTAGTGTCGCCAAAAACAGAATATTTCCAACTCCATTTTTACTAAGTGTCGAGACCAAAATTTTATCACTCGATTTCACCCAAATTCAAGTCCAGATGCGTTTTTCACTAAAGCAATTTAGTAGAAATAAAGATTTTTCGAGCTGACTTGGCATCTCGACCCCAACCAGGGGCCAACCCCTTGGACCCCGCCAGGGGTTGCCACCCCTGGAACCCCGCTAATCAGGGGCGCTGCCCCCGGACCCCCATCACCTAAAAGTTCGTAAACACTTTTTAAGTACAACACTTCAAAATCAAAATAATAATATCGAGATTATTATTACAAACAATCACCAACGGGCCGTACACGTTTTTCGAAACTAAAGTCAATCAACCAAATGGGGATTATTTGGACAAACAACTACAAGTGTAGTCTTTTAAGATACCTATTCAATTAATAACCATCGTTCGTATTGAACGCCCTCAGGTTACAAGCCTCCGGACATCAATTCACAAGCTAATCAATACAAGTTTATTTCCATAAACACTCAAGACTCAGGTGAGTCTCATGGCCCCTATTTTACTGCTTTTCGATCAGGGGTGTGATATTATTGCTCATTTTATTTTACAAGTTGAACGCAAGTACAAACCAAATCAAATACTACATGAGTTTCAAGCTAATCAATTTAAAGCCCTCCATAGCATAGTCTGGTAATACGTAGTAGCGTGAATGTTAGTATATGATATCATATAGGATTGACAATCCTCATCCGGGTTAGCAAGCACTAACTGGTCAAACGGATGTATTAGCATTTGGGAAGACGAGTGTAGATTAGGCACTCGTAGGAGGCAACCTCAGTTGGGTTTCCTTAATTGGACCTGACAACTCAAGTTAAGCTCAGACTATGTGCTCATGACTGTATAACTTTTATTTTGCTTAATTGCATTTTAAATTCAATTATAAATCTTGCTGTTCATACAAATATGTGTTGACATACAAACCTGTGAGCTCACCAGCGTTTCGCTGACCCATTTTTGCATGTATCACATGTACACATCAGTAGGTTGGACTGCCCAAGCAGGAATCATTAGCTCGAGTCAGCATTCATACAATCAGAGATTTAGCTGCATTATTATATTTTGTATAGATTAATTATGTACTTAAATCTCTCAATTTCAACCGAGCTAATGTAACTATATTTTGATGTAAACTTTGATTTTATCAATACAAGTTGTAAACGACACATATAGAGTCGTTCATTATATCTTATGTGCTGTGATATGTAATTAGTCGCTCCCCGACCTGAACCGCTTCCGCATCATAATTTGGGGGTGCGACAGTTTTTGATTTGGTTTTAGGTTCGTTTAAACTAAACTAATTAAAACAGTAAATAAACAAAACAGTAAATAAAAGCTAGATAGGGAATCAGTAATGGAGAATAGTGCTTGTTATGATTTCGTTAGCTTATGTTATGGGGGTGATGTCTAGGGTTTATGTACGAAAACGTCTTTTAAAGATTTGTGTCTTGCTTTTGCCTTAGTATTCGCAGTGTAAACACTAACACCCTACTGTTTGATTTCTCAAATAGTATGTCACTGGGTTGCTAGGTTATGGTGATTCTGATCAGAGGAGGCTGCTCAACTCTTCAACACTTTCCATATACTGGAATAGTGACCCTTTTTGGAATGGTATTCCTGGGCGCATGAGATAGAGTAACAGACCCACTAAAGGTTCTGACCGTTCTTAACACCACGGGGATACTAAGGATAGGCAAGGCATTTAAGATTAAGACTTGGTTTGGTGACTGCTAACTTTGTATTAATGGTCTTTGTTTAGTCCAGAGCTGTGTGGTTCAACCAGGATGTGACACAGTCTTCAACCGACGGTAGTTCCTTAGCTTTTCCCACGTATTTAAACGTTATACGAAGTACTGTACTAATTTATGGTCTTTCCAGTGCCACATACTTTATGGTCACTCTGGACTAGTTTAACTAAGTTTGTATTAAAGTTTGACCATCTATGATATAAACCCAACCCTCACTTATTTAAACATATCTCAATAAACCCCTGATTGATTCACGGTGTACTATACGATAGGGTTGACAGTATTTCCACAGCTACACAATTCAGACCATGTTTGTATTTGAAAACATAGATAGGTAGTTACCGGTTGATCAAGGTTCACGACTCCTTGTCATACAGGTTCTAACCACGTTTATTGGAGGAAAGGCGATTTTGGTTTAGAAATTCATAAATACAAAGTTGACAGTACACTGGTTTTCAATATGTAGCAATTGGGAACATTATTCCACAACGGATTGTGCCCACGACTTTCATAGCTTCCACGTTCCGTACTACACACATTCGTGATGATTCCGGCGCTATACAAATGAAAGCCGTATAACGTTACTTCCGTTGTTACATAACGATATTATCCCAATTGCGTATTTAAAGTGACATCACCCCAAATATTAACAAGCTAACTACATCACAACAAGCACATAAGAGAACTACTCACTACGCATGGCAAACAATCCTAAATCTATCATAATAATAATAGCAATCATCATAATAGAAAAGGAAAGAAATAACCGTAGATTATGCTTAGACAAAATAGTGTTACAAGAATACACGAACGGAACCTCCGCAATATCTTCGACAATATTACAAATAAGCCCCTCAGAATATTCCCTACACTATTACAAAAGTAGCCCCTCCGTTAGTCTAGGTTAAATATTAACCAAGAACTAACAAACTAAAACCCTAATCTAGAGAGAGAACTAGAGAGAGAAACTCTAGAGAGAGAAAGAAAGAGTGTGTGAGAGAGAAAGTGAGAAATGTTGAAGATGAGAGGTGTGTGGAATGAGGTGAATGAGGCCTCTATTTATAGGCAAGCCTTGGATCCAAGAGTACAAGCCCACAAGCATACGTACAAGCACACGAAGCAAGAACGCGGCCGTGTAAGAGCAAAACAGGATGTGTACGGCCTCAACCAGGCCGTGTACGGCTAGTTGAGGGCCGTGTAAGTCTTCCTCAAGTCCGTGTACGGCTTGGGGGGGGGCCGTGTGGTAGGCCGTGTCATTTTGTCGGCTTTTCTCGTTGCTTCGGAAGGCCGTATCTTCTTCGTTTCTCGTCCGTTTGACTTGATTCTTTCGCCTGTGATCTTGTAATTCCGTTACACTTCTATTGATGCCAAATTTGGATGTCTCTAGATTTTGCGTGCTCGGAATGCCCTCGGTTTGCATTCAGAAAGCTCCATCTTCCTCGTTCTTTACCCGATCTGCACGATTCTTGATTCTATAGTCTTGGAATAACCTGATACATCATATGAGACTATTTAAGAACTTGTATGATAATATGGTTAAAAGTATGCGAGAATCAGTTGTTTGAATAATCTGCCTCGATTTACTTGCCTTTTGGATGATTTAAGCACTTTTTATAACAATGCCTATAATTTGACCAACTTTGTGAAATTAAGTAGATAAACGTTTATTTCAAGTGTTTTCACCAAGAATTGGGTCAAATGTGCGGGAAATATGTGCTTAAAAACATGACTTTTTGCCACATATCAAGGATAGATATAACCGTGAAAATAGCGTAGCTGAATATAACTTGAAAGTATACAGACAGAACTTCGAGTATGCTACAAGCGATATTACAATATTACCCCTCTAGTAGCCCGGTTAAGTATTAACCGGAGACTAACTAGCCACTAACTACGAAAATTAAAATAAAAACCTAATCTAGAGAGAGATTAGTGAGAGAGTAGGTTGGTGAAGAATGGATGAGAAGTGTGAAGTGTGTTGAGTGTCGAATGATGAGGTGAAGCCTTGAATTTATAGGAAACACGCAGTTGTATTCTTTAACCGTATTCCAACCCTCAAATGCACAACCGTATCGCACAGCCGTATAAAAATCTGATTTTTATTGCCTGAACACGGAATACGGTTGGTTTTGGCCGTATACGGGTGGACTGGAGTAAATACGGGTGGGCGCTAACCGTATACGGCTGGACTGGGCCGTATACGGATGGGCACAGGCCATATACGGTCTACACAGGCCGTATACGGTCTGTGTCCAGCCATATACGGTCTGGTCCAGCCGTATACGGTCTGTGTCCAGCCGTATTGGGTCCGTTGGTTCTCCGTTTCTTCGATTTAGCGTAACTTCTGCCTTGTTTATCCGTTTTGAGCGATCTTTATGTCCACGCGTTCATAAATTCCTAACGAAGAAAATGACATAAGTTAGAGGTCATAATTCCAAGTATAGCTCAAATTGTGCTTAAATGCGTGAACGGAAGATTCGTTGATCGTTTGTGCTCTATTTTACTCGTTTTTAGGCCTTTTTGGTTGATTCTTGAAGCATCGTCTATATTTTAGCCATCATTATGAAATTTAGTATAAAAATATATATTTCAAATGTTTTCATCCATAATTGGGCTAAAAAGGTGAGATAATAGCACATGACTAAAACTTGACTTTTTGCGTGTTATCAAATATCCCACACTTAGACTTTGCTTGTCCTCAAGCAAAACTCAGATTTCTCACTTGTTTCCCAATGAAAATCTTTTGAAAGTGTCACTGCATCTTAGGTGAATCAAAACATATTAAGAGCAAACATTCCCATAAACAAGTAACATATCCTGGAAATTAAGAGAAAATAAGATATTCGTTTCAAGAGCATGAAATGACTCTCTTAGGCATGCTTTCAATTCTCGCGATCTTGGAATATACATGACTAGGCGATCTCACCAGGTGGTCACTCAATTCACTCAGAAGTGTTTCGGGTTACCTATCATTCTAAACAAACGAAATCGCTCAACCGCCAGTCATGCAACATCCATCGTCATAGGCTTGCTCGAGAATCATATCTCCACCACTTAGGTGAGGACGGTGCTAATTATCCCAGGACATTCAAATGGGTTGTAGTGTTTGGTGAGGGTTAAAGGGTATGGATAAGTGGGAATTTTGGTTCAAGGGTTTTGTTTATCTTAGGATCTTTAAACTTAAGAAAAATTTTATTTAGACAAACTTTTTAATGAAAACGGAAACGGATAACAATAAGGGAAGGAGATAGCTATTTTGACTTCTACCTTTTGAAAACACATGGAGGATTTATACTTTTAGGGATCGGAGTTTTCGGGGGGATTTGAAGCACTTAGCTTTATATATATATATATATATATATATATATATATATATATATATATATATATATATATATATATATATTCTTTTTCTTTTCGTTTCTTCTTCTTTTCTTTCTCTATATTTTTGGCTTAGAATTTCTTTGCCAAGGAATTTCTAAGGAATTTTTTTTTCTTTATTGCCCTTTTGAGATCCTTTCTTACTTTTATTTTCAATCTTTTGAACAACTTCGAATTTACTTGGTGCTGAATTTTCGCACCACAAGACTCTCGATCTTTTGAGTATTGATCAGGGAGATCGCACGCGAGGAGTTTTGAGTAATCACGAAATTTGTGATTTTTGGAGTGAAAGCAAAAAGAATATCTAAATAGCATTTTTCAAAACTTTAAAAATTCTAAGATAAGGTTTTGGTGGGTGTGGAAGTGAATGGGTTTAAAATTTGGGTTTTAAAGAAACGAAAAGGCTAAGGCTCAACAGGGTTTTCTAGGCGGATCATCAACACTAAAAATGAGTGTTGGAAGGGTTTTGGGCTTGAAAAGATATGTAAAAAGGGGGTTAAATCCTAAGGAATGTCAAGGTCCTCTAATTGCACCTATACCGCGTACGGTACTTTACCAATGTGGTCTCGAAGTGCATACCAGGAGCAAGTTCTAATTCCGGATGCATGCATCGGCACACACTCAACAAACGAATGGTGAAGCATTTAAAATGAATGCTTTTCATAGGCTCAAGATACCTCACTGCAAGTATGGGTTGTATATGCCTAGCCATGCGATGCTCCGCTTAGATTATCATTTCAGCTCAAGAAATGCCTAACTTATTTAATCTTATTTTTCAAAATAAACTACTCGTATATGAAAATGATTTTCCTCAAGACATTTTGATTCAAAAATTTTGAAATTTTTTAGCAAAAGTGAGTTTTTATGAAAATTAAGCCAACTGAATGAGTGGCGTATCTACTGTCGAAGTTAGGCTTATGATTTTGAGAAACATTTTCTGAGTTTGCTTTTGGAAATAAGAATCTGACCTAAGGTATTCTATACCGCTATCCCACATTTAGAGGAACATTGTCCCTAATGTTCTCTTGAGTTGAGATTTTACTGAAAGTAAAATCCCACACTTAGAGTTTGAACATATCGGAAAATGTTTCTCAAGTGTTTGTTTTGGGCTGGAATCCCACACTTAGTGATAAGCTTAGGACATGGCATAGACTACTGATAAAATAGAACAAAATAATCAAATCAAAAAAAGGATAAGAACGAGAGAACTCCCCTATCAACACGATGGATGGAAGCTGAAAGTCTGAAGATATGCTGCTTTTGAAGAAGAGTACTTACTAGATATCCTCCTTGCGACAGCTTCATGAAGTTCATTCAGCTTTTGGGAAGCGCACTTTGGAATAAGTGGCTTTATTCAACATCTCTACCACTTTCTCTCATGTGAAAATATCTCTTAAGTGTGAACACGTTGGATATACTTTAAACCAACTTCCCATTTTTATAGCTTTTTACCGAAAGAGTGTCACTATCCCAGAATGTGAAAAGATGTTTTCTACTACAAATCATTTATAAGACATGTGTTTTTAAACGAGTTCTAGCATAATGCGTGAAAGTAGCACGCAAGTACCTCAAATGCTCGAAACATATGAATTAATATTTTGAAAATGTTTCCTATATTCTGGAATTAGTGATGAGGTAAAAGCTATCAGTGTAAAAATGAAGTGGTGTTTTGAAAGCTTTTGTATATCCAAGTGTGAAAGATAGTCGGAGATATTTCACTTCTTGAAAACTAAAAACAAAATACTACTAATACTAAAGGATATTTATTCCACGGGTTGCCTCCCGAGAAGCGCTTCTATTTATAGTCGAGGTCTCTACTTTCGTTCCTCTTGGATCAGACGGAAGAGGAACCTCCAGGGCTAGAGGTGCTATTATCCGCCCTTGGTTGCGGAAAAGTGTAGCGCGGAGGATAGATCCGAAGGAAGTGGCAGACTATGGTTGAGATTAGGTCTGGTGGTTCCATAGTATCCATTTTGAAGCTTTGGAAGTGGTTCGAGGCAGTTTTGGAGAGACCTAGCAATCCGCAAGTGATGTAATCAACCGCCTTATTGACTAGGCTATTGGGATCTGTCATCGTGGTTGTTTTGGTCTTGATCACTTCGTTAATTGGATGCTTTTGTCTGATAGAGTCCATAAATTCCGGGAACTTAAACTTCAGATCTTCATATTCTTCAGCGTAGGGATCTCTTCCGAATGTGGTCACAGATTGGCACAAGCTTCTGATTAGCTGGTGCTGATGAAGGGTGAAGGGAAAGTCAGAGTCTTTGAAGATATGAATCAACTTGTTGAATATCTCTCGATATCCAGCGCAGAAGATAGACTCTGGCTTCTCAGTGCTTTTCCCATTAAAAATTTCACGTAATTGAGTTATCACATAAGTGGCTATTAGAAATATCTAGAACAGTTACGGGGTGATTACACTTCTTTTCGTCTAAGCTGATGCACCTAAGCTCCTCAATTATCAACTCGATATGATATTCGATAGTGGATTTGATGATAAATCGATTACTTTCTTTGGTGCTTAGGTGATCTTCTCTAGCTAGTAAATCAAGGAATATCCTAAGATTGCTCATTACTTTGGCATCAGCGTAGCTCCTAGGGTTTCCAGTAGCGTCTTCTGAGTGTTTCCTGATAGAACTCAACATCTCTCTTTGTCTTGAGGAGTAAGGAAACGCTGAACTGATTAGAACATCATATATTTGGCGGTATATTTATCTTTGTTCAATATAGAAGTAGATTTCTTTTGCGTTATTACATTCTTCATTGAGCTGAGATTTGAGTGCCTCGGCAAATATTCTGATACAATACCTAAGAATGAGCGGATATCGGGTTCCATTGCTAGCGAGATGGATAGTGGACGCTTCTTCAATAACCGCCGTTAGCCATTTTTGATGCAAGGAGTATTCAATAGTGGAATTTCTAATAGCTGCTATCACGATGCGAGGGTCTCCATCATATCTATTTATCACATCAACCATCTGTTCATAATTAGAGACGATTGGGATATAGACGGTTTCTTGAGATAAAGTAGGTGAATCAGGCGGTTCCGGAGAAGCAGGAGGTGAGATAAAACGGATATCACCAGGTATTTCCCTCGAGTCACTATCCATAGTAGGAGTATCATCCTTATGTGCATTAGGGAACTCAACTCTCTTGGATAGTGGCTGGGATTTGTCAGCAAACTGGAATATCGTAGCAGAAGATAGCTTTGGAGTGGCTATCTCAATGCCCTCCTTGTTATGCGAATCAGAGTCATCGAACCCAAATATACCTCCTGCCCCACGCTGTAGTTGAGGTTCTGATGAAGCAAAGGCTTGAATCCCTTGAGGAGCTATATGTGGCTGCAGACTTGGTAGTCTACTTGCTTTGTAATCCGAGATCTTCTTCAAACTGTGTATGAAAGTTCGCTCAACGTCTTCTAGATCACGTAGTCGAGAGTAGGTGAGTCGATTTTCTGGATCCAAGACAGGATTAAGCAATCTTTCCAGGATATGAGCAGCATTGTGAGAGTAGCCATTGGAAGTGTCTTCTTCATCCTCTTTCTCTGCTTTTGGCTCTTCTACCTGCTTAGCTTCTGGCTCGGAGGTCTCATCTTCTGATGTAACTTGGATAATAGAGACAGTATATAGCTCACCATTCTCCATTGAAGCGCAGTTGGTTTGATATATCTTGAATGTGATACTTTCTCCATGAGCGCGTAAGCTGATAGTCTGTAAGTGGACATCAATGACAGCTCTGGCCGTGTTTAAGAAAGGTCTACCTAGGACTATAGGGATGTTTATATCTTCCTGGATATCCATTACTACAAAGTCGGTCGGGAATAGGAATGGAACAAGGAAGGGTAAAACGTCCAGTATCTCCTAGTTTTTCTGATAGACTATTTTGAAGGAGAGCTAAACATTCGGCGTTCAGCGGGACATTGGGTACTTCGGGTACCTTGTCCTTGGTTGACATAAGCCTCCTAAAATATTTAGAATATATAGGGCTGGGAGGTTTCCTAGACTGGGTGTGTAAGTTTTTACCGTTAGGATTGAAAGTTTCATGATGCTGATTTAGACATCCTGGAAAAGGTATGCGCACCTTTTTCTTAGGACTCGGAGTAGATTTATTCTCAACTGTCTGTGTGACAGGAGATTGTGCCTTCACCGTAGAAGGAACAGAAGGTAGGCTCGGTGCCACCTTAGAGTCTGGTTTAGTTACTTGGTTGACTTGGGAGGTATTACTAGGTATACTACCCTGAGGTCTTGTGTCGATACGTTCTGCTAGTCGACCTACTTGGGTTGCAAGACTATGTAGTAAGGTTAGTTGCTCCCCTAAAATGAGATCAGTCTGGTCTTGTCTAGCCGTAATCTTTTCGATGATTTGCGTGAGGGTGTCGTCTGGACTAGTAATTGGCCTCTCAGGTGTAGGTTCAGTGAGAAAGTGTGGTTGGTTATAACTAAGTTGAGGTTGTTGTGGGTGGATTGGGTAGGGTGGTTGATTTGGTGGGTATTGGTTTGGTCTAGAAGAGGTTTGAGTATAATCAGGTGGACGTGGATGAGTTCGGAACTGTTCATAGTAGGCTTTGCCATCAACATTGTCTTGATACTCAACTTGTGAATTGGTACAGTTCAGGCAGGAGCGAACTTGGTAGACCTGTTGAGGTGGCTTCTTCAACATTCCTTATTCCTTGGTCAGTGTTCCGACATGTTCCGCAAGAGATTTGATCGCCTCAGTTTGCACGGGATTGGAGGCAAGCGGTGCCGATAATGAGGAGTGCTCATCAGTCCAATCATTGTGATGCGTGGTCATTGTCTCCATCAGATTCCAAGCTTCATCGTCCGTCAAGTGCGTAAAGTTGCCTCGAGCAGCGGTGTCTAGCATTGTCTTGTGATCAGATGCAAGACCATGAAAAATGTGCACAACTGGATAGATCCTTTGATTTGGTGGTTAGGACATTTCTTGAGCAAACTCTTAAATCTCTCCCACGCATTAAAGATTGACTCATCATGAGACTGTTGGAAGTTCATGATATCTTTCTTCAGCTTGGTTTGTTTGAATGGGGGAAAGTACTTAGCTAAGAACTTAGTTTGCATTTCCGCCCATGAGGTGATAGAGCCGGTGTCTAATTCCTTAAACCAAGTTTGTGAATGAAGAGCAAGAGAATAGGGGAACACATATAAGTGGGTTATATCTTGCTCAACCCCTTTTTGCTTGCAAGATTCGGATAGGGCTAGAAATTTGTTGAGGTGGGAGTTGGGGTCATCGTCCGGCAGTCTGTGGAATTGGCACCGTTTCTCGATTAACTGCACAATATCATAATTGAGTTCGAATGATGCTCCGTCAATCTCCGGGTAGCGAATGGGTCCTCCTCGACCTTCTATCGAGGTTTTGGTGATATCGGCGAGAATGACGCGTGCGGTGGTTGTAGGATTGTGGGAAGGTGATGACTTTTCTTGCCGGATGGGTAGAATGTCATCTTCGGGATAAGGGAAAGGAAGTGTTGAAATTTTTTTTAGGGGTTTAAGAAGGGAAAGCCATCCTAAGGGTTCACTAAGAAGAAAGTCCATCTGGACGCCTCTGGATCTTATAGTTGATTCCCTGGAAGTGCCACCAAAAACTTGATACACCGCCAACGGTCGATCTGGAATTACCCTGTCATCGGACCATCCGTCAGCGGCGGCACCAGTGGGTTTTAAAATTTATAAAAGATGGGCCTAAGTATACTTAAAACTATGGGTTTATAGTGATAAGTTTGACCTAGGGTCGTTCTTCAAAACCAACTGTATTGTGGATCTGAGTAGTCTAGGATGTCCATTTCTAATTAGTGAGGGAGTTTTAAAATAGTTGGGAGTGGTTTGGTTTTGTTTTTATGATTAAACTAATAAGCAATAATAAAAAACGGATAAAAATAAACGGATAGCAGTCAGGATAGAGGGGGTGTTTGTTGTGAGTTCGTTAGCCGAATGTTGGGATGATGTTTAGTTTAGATTATGAAAACGTCTCTAAAGGTTTGTATTTTATTTGTTTCAAGTATATGTGGGGTAAGCACTAGTTCCCTACTGATCGATTTCTCGATCAGTATGTCACTGAGAAACTAGGCTATCGTGATTCTGATCGGAGTAGGTTGCCCAGCCCACAACACTGTCCTGTTACGGTACAGTGACCCTTTTTGGATTAGATATCCTGGGTGCATGAATAAGGCAGCAAACTAACTCGATGTCCGAGCGTTCTTAACCCCACATAGATACTCAATTGAATAAAACATTTAGGTATAAGACTTGGTTTGGTGCTTGATTACTTTCTATCGATGGGTTTGTAAAGTCCAGAGGTTGTAATAACCGGTAATTCACAAAGTAGAGTACCGACGGCTTTTTTCATGACTTCCACGTTGTACTACACCAGTGGTGCTTCCAACGATATACCATGTATTCAGCATATTCATAGTATTCACGTTGCTCTATAATGGTTACTCTGGACTTATAAGCTAAGTTTGTATTTGAGTTCAGAAATTATCCATCTATGATATAAACCAGCCCTTACTTTTAAGTCCCAATAAATCCCTAGTTTAAGTACTGTGTACACTACTTTGATTGAAAACGGTATTTCCACAGGTTTAAAACTAGACCATGTTTATTTCAAACACAGATAATTAATTACCTTTACTTAAGGTTAGCTACGTCTTAATAAAAAGGTTTTAATCACGTTCATTGGTCGAAAGGCGTTTGGTTAAAGTGAGGTTTATAGTCATAGATAGAAAGTTAATCAAAGCACCGAGTTTTCATTTATAAAATGGTTTGGGACATTATTCCACAACGGATTGTGCCCACGACTTTCATAGCTTCCACGTTCCGTACTACACACATTCGTGATGTTTCCGGCGCTATACAAATGAAAGCTGTTTAACGTTACCTCCGTTGTTTCATAATGACATCATCCCAACTAATATGGCTAACTACATCACAACAAACACGCAGTATAACTACTCGCTAATCATGGCAAATCCTAAATCTAGCATAATCAAAATAACAACAGCATGCATTTTAATTAATAAGATAAAGGATAGATATAACCGTGAAAATAGCATAGCTGAATATAACTTGAAAGTATACAGACAGAACTTCGAGTATGCTCCAAGCGATATTACAATATTACCCCTCTAGTAGCCCGATTAAGTATTAACCAGAGACTAACTAGCCACTAACTACGAAAATTAAAATAAAAACCTAATCTAGAGAGAGTAGTGAGAGAGTAGGTTGGTGAAGAATGGATGAGAAGTGTGAAGTGTGTTGAGTGTCGAATGATGAGGTGAAGCCTTGCATTTAAAGGAAACGTGCAGCCGTATTCTTCAACCGTATTCCAACCCTCAAATGCACAACCATATCGCACAGCCGTATAAAATCTGATTTTTATTGCCTGAACACGGAATACGGTTGGTTTTGGCCGTATACGGGTGGACTGGAGCAAATACGTGTGGGCGCCAACCGTATACGGCTGGACTGGGCTTTATACGGCTGGGAACAGGCCGTATACGGTCTACACAGGCCGTATACGGTATGTGTCCAGCCGTATACGGTCTGGTCCAACCGTATACGGTCTGTGTCCAGCCGTATTCGGTCCGTTGGTTCTCCGTTTCTTCGATTTAGCGTAACTTCTGCCTCGTTTATCCGTTTTGAGCGATCTTTATGTCCATGCGTTCGTAATTTCCTAACGAAGAAAATGACATAAGTTAGAGGTCATAATTCCAAGTATAGCTCAAATTGTGCTTAAATGCGTGAACGGAAGATTCGTTGATCGTTTGTGCTCTATTTTACTCGTTTTTAGGCCTTTTTGGTTGATTCTTGAAGCATCGTCTATATTTTAGCCATCATTATGAAATTTAGTATAAAAATGTATATTTAAAATGTTTTCATCCATAATTGGGCTAAATAGGTGAGATAATAGCACACAAAAACTTGACTTTTTGCGTGTTATCACCCTCTTGATTATTTTATAGAATTAGATCTGAATCCATATTTTATTGTTCTATAGGAAATTACAAGATCGGAGGTGAAAGAATCAAGCAAAACGGATGAAAGATGAAGAAGATGTGTGGTTTGGAAGCCAATTGATCGTTGTTCGAAGCAAGCAAAAGATCTACAACACCAAATTTGGCAAACTTAGTGTCATTAGAATCGTAATAAAAAGACGAATCCAACGGCGCAAGAATCAAGCAAATCGGGCTTCAAACGAAGAAGATACGAGCGAAACAAGCAACGAAACAGGAGCGCGGATCAAGCAACCAAATATTTGGCACTTGACACCCCCCCCCCTGCAAGTGCCATATACGGCACCTACAGGGGCCATATACGGCCCATCAAGTCCCAATTATGGGAATTAAGCCTTGATATTTGGTACCCTCTTAGCCTTTGACCCCCCTGTGTTTGTGATTCACTAGTCGCACTTGGAAGCTTGTACTCTTTGCTTTGTTACTTGTACCAAACCCTAATCTCTTCACCTATAAATACCCACCTCCTCTCCTCATTTTTACACACACCTTCACCTCTCATTCTCTCTAGTTAGTTTAGTTAGTTTATTTGTTAGTTTTAGGTTAGTTTTAAGTTAGCTCTTGGTTAATATTTAACCAAGACTAACGGAGGGTAGTTTTTGTAATAGTGTTGAAGTCTTGGAGGATCTCATTTGTAATATTGTTCGGGATATTTCTGTAACACCCCCAAATTTACTGTTCGCGGAAGCATACATTGGGGTGCTACTAATCAATAATCAAAGCACACAGATATATAATGAACGACTCTATATGCGTCGTTTACAAAAATACATTGATTGTAATAAAGTTTTACAAGATTTCAATAGTTACAATAGCCCATTTGATACAGTGTTTAGAGATTCTATGGCGTAACTAAAAGTTACAAAATGTAATAATGCATAGCTATCTCCTGATGTGTACATGTTGACTCGAGCTAATGGGCATCCTGAGCAGTCCTACTACTGCTGAGTACCTGAGTATACATGCTAAAAGGGTCAGCTAACGCTGGTGAGCTCACAGGTTTGTATAATAAATGAGTAAGTGTGAACCACAAGATTTAATAAGTGATTTGAAATGAATCAAATAATGTATATGTCTGCCATGAGGTCATAGTCTGCGCTTAACGTGGGTGTCAGGATCACAATAAAGTGCTTGATCGTGGGTACCTCCGGGCGAGTGTCTAATCCACACTCGTTATGAACAAATGCTAATGCGTCCGTTTAACCAGTCAGTCCTTGCTGACCCGGACGAGGATGGTCAGTCCTATATGGTACCATACACTAACATTCGCGCTACAACAGTATTACCAGAACTATGATCGTAGAGGACTTAAAAGTGATTAGAAAACAGCTCATGCAGGATATAGCGAGTTTTGTACTCGTGTTCACATGTAAAAACAAAGTACAGCATGTATTCCCACCCCTGGGTTTAAAACAGTAAAAGAGGAGCTATGAGACTCACCTGAGTCTAGCAAGTAAGCGTTTAACTTAATAAACGTGAAATCCGAAAGCGATAGTAATCTGTAGGTTCTCTGAACCCGCAACCTTCTAATGCCCTAAGCATATAAGGTTGTATGTGTGAGTGAATGTCCCAAAAGATCATTCATGATAGTTGTCCATTTCAACTAGTTATGTCCAAGTATTTGGTCGTTGTTTAATTAAAACGTTTAGTGGCCCGTTGGTGACAGGTGTGTAATAATAATTTCAGAAGACATTATTATTAGGTTTCGTATTGTTTCATGGTAGACTTTCATAAGTATAGTTTTTGTAAGTACGAGTAGTATTGTATAAAGTTTTAGTAAATGTTGCGCGATGTAACACCCCCGAAATTCACTGTTTTGCGGAAGCATAGTTTGGGGTGTTACTAATCAAATATCACAGCACAAAGCTAAAGTAAACGACATCTATATGCAACGTTTGTAAATTTGTTACATTCCATAGATATAGTGTTTGAAAACTTAGTGTTTTCGTATACAAAAATGTAGTTTCCCTAGAGTCCGCGCGTGTAGCGGGAGGTTCTATTACATAATCAAAATATACAAAAGATAATGCTAAGAATCTCCGTTAATGCAGTTGTGTTGAAATCATGCGACTCTAGCTAAAATCCTGGAGTAATCCTACTCCATCCGGGTACCTGAGAAAACATGCTAAAAAGTGTCAACCAAAAGGTTGGTGAATCTCACAGGTTTGTAAATAATATCGGCTTTGAACACGAGATTTCATTAGTAGTGCCCGTAGGCGTAAAATCAGCCATTGCAATCCAGCAATCGTAAAATCAGTATTTGCAATCCAGCAAATGTAAATAAATAAGTTTATACCGTTGCCATGAGGCTCATAATCGAAGCTTAACCCATAAATAATATGTTTGCTCCCGTGACATGCTCGTAAGTGAGCAAGCATCAGTAACGAATAAGTTGTCACCCGTTTATACGTGTAAATCGGTACGTGGCAGCGCTACTGCCCCGGGTGGGGAGGGTCATTTCCCTAATGGATCCATTAACTACTGTTCGCGCTTAAGTCCATAACTAACGATATATGATGGAGAGACTTCTGTAAATAGTAATTAACTCATGCAATTCCGTTTGGTATAGAAATCAGTTTAGTACTTGTGTTCAGGAAAAATCAGTAGCATGTATCTCCCCCAATAAGATAAAACAGTAAAAGTGGGGCCGTAAGACTCACCTGAGTCTTTGCAAGTACGTTTATATCAATAAACGAGTAAGTAATATCAACCGTAGGTTCTCCGAACCCGTAACCTTCAAATGCCTAAACATATAAAGTTAAGTAAGTAGATGTCTCGCAAGACCATCTAGGCTAGTTGTTTACACAACTCATTATGTCCAAGTGTTTGTTTAGTAATCCGTTTGTAGTTTGAAAACAAATATGGCCCGTTGGTGACGGTTTGTAATAATGATTCAAAGTGTTATCATTATATGTATCGTTGAATCAGGTTTCGTTATTTGTAAGTGTTCAACACTTAGTGTGAAAAGTATTTGCAACATTTAATGACGGGGGTCCGGGGGCAGCGCCCCTGGTAGCGGGGTCCAAGGGGCGGCAGCCCCTGGCGGGGTCCAAGGGGCAGAGCCCCTGGCTGGGGTCGAGCTGCCAGGTCAGCTTGGAAAATTTTTATTTCTACTATATTACTTTGACGAAAAACGCATCTGGATCTGAATTTGGGTAAAATCAGGTGTTAAAATCTTGGTTCCGACACTTAGTAAAAATCTGTGTTTTTCTAGTTTCTGGTTTGTGCGACGTAGCATGCGACGTAGCATGCGACGTAGGGTGCGACGTTGGCATGTACGTCGCATGATGCGACCTTCGCAAATCAATGCGACGTAGGGAGTGGCGTCGCTAATGCGACGTTGAGATTTTTGTGCGACGTAGGTCGCGACGTCGCTAAGTGCGACGTTGGCCACTTAATGCGACGTTGGTAATGACGTCGCTATGTGCGACGTTGTGAGGTGTATGCGACGTTTTGAGCTACGTCGCAGATAGCCCAGCGTCTCTGCGACGTAGCGGTCTGATCGGAAATTGGTGGCCGGAAAATCGGTCGAAAAACTTCCGTTAGGTCCAAATCTTTTACCCAACCCATTTTTGGACATTTTAAGCATATATAAACCATAAAAACGTAAAAATGAGCAAAAACGGAGAGTTTCGGGTTTTGTCGGAAACTTACAAAATGTCGGATAGAAAATCCGAAAAGATGGAAAGGTAGATCGTGATGCCGTGGTTCTTTTATTCCAAAGGAGTGGTATGATTCGGCGTCGTTTCGTGATGTTATTTTGTGATTTTGTAAGGTGGTGGTGGTTTTGTTAGTTGAGAGAAAAGAAAGGAAGAAAGAGAAAGAAAATGAGAAAATGAAAAGAAAAGAAAAGGAGGTGGGAGGTTAAGCCTCCCATTTTCAGTCCGCGCCTCCGCGCTCCGTGCGGTGTCCGTTTCCTCCGTCGTTTAAACGTTATATCAAGCAGTTATATTTTTAAAAGGTGACGGGAATATTTTAATGAAATACCTTGAAATTAATTATAAAAACATTTGTCGAAGTATTAAAATTCTTAACTCGCGTTTAATACGTATTCGTTAAATTATTTAAAATGTCGTCGCGATATTAAAATAATGTTTGTTCGCTGTGTATTTTATATAATAAAATACGTTCTCATTATTTAGGTAAGTTTCTGTCACCAACGTCCAAGTAACTGTGTCGGACTCCATCCGGTTAATTCGTACGATTAATCCAAATCGCGTAAGTACACTCATATATATATAAATCACCTTATATATATACAAATAGAGTCTGCAATTAGTCCTATTACATACTAATTACAACTAGTTACAATTAATTAGGCATAATTAATTATCCTAATTTAGCAGGTGTTACATTCTCCCCTTGTTAAAGAAATTTCGTCCCGAAATTAGCTTGAGTGCACGGACGGTGCGTTGTCTGGGAAGAGATGTGGGTATTTCTGTCGCATTTGGTCTTCCCGTTCCCAGGTGAACTCAGGGCCGCGCCTAGAATTCCACCTGACTTTTACTATGGGAATACGACTCTGTTTCAATTGCTTGACCTCTCGGTCCATGATTTCCATAGGTTTCTCGACAAAATGAAGTTTATCATCGATTTGAATTTCGTCGAGCGGTATAATCAGCGTCTCGTCAGACAGACATTTCTTCAAGTTAGAAATGTGGAATGTGTTGTGTACGCTGCTAAGTTCAGCAGGAAGTTGCAGGCGATATGCCACTGGACCAATCCTTTCAAGGATTTCGAATGGTCCGATGTATCTAGGATTTAGTTTGCCTCGTTTCCCGAATCGAATAACACCTTTCCACGGTGCCACTTTGAGAAGTACCTTGTCTCCTACCTGGAACTCAAGGTGTTTGCGTCTCACGTCAGCATAGCTTTTCTGACGATCACGTGCGGCTTTCAGCCGGTTTTGAATACCAACGATTTTCTCAGTAGTTTCTTGAATGATTTCTGGACCCGTGAGTTGGGATTCTCCTAACTCAGTCCAACAGACAGGTGATCGGCACTTACGTCCGTAAAGTGCCACGAAGGGTGCAGCCTTTATGCTGGTATGGTAACTGTTGTTGTACGAAAACTCACACAACGGTAAGTGATTTTCCCAAGAAGTACCGAAGTCGACTACGCAGGCTCGTAGCATATCCTCCAGTGTTTGAATAGTTCGCTCGCTTTGGCCATCGGTTTGCGGGTGATAAGCAGTACTCATATCCAGACGAGTACCAAGAGATTTCTGTAGCGATTGCCAAAAGTTAGAAGTAAAACGGCTGTCCCTATCCGAGATGATCGAGATAGGTACACCGTGTCGCGAGATGATTTCTTTGACATAGATGCGAGTCAGACGCTCCATCTTGTCGGTTTCCTTGATGGCCAGAAAATGAGCAGATTTCGTGAGACGGTCCACGATCACCCAAATGGTATCGCAACCACTCGAAGTTTTCGGTAGTTTGGTAATGAAGTCCATGGAAATCTGTTCCCATTTCCATTGAGGAATTTCAGGTTGTTGAAGCAACCCAGAGGGTCTTTGGTGTTCGGTCTTTACTTTGGAACAGGTTAGGCATTTACTGACGTACAAGGCGATGTCAGCTTTCATGTTAGGCCACCAATACAACCCTTTGACGTCATGATACATCTTGTCAGATCCGGGATGTATAGAGTATCGAGATTTGTGAGCTTCAGCCATCACCAAATCTCGCAAGTTTCCGAATTTGGGTAACCACACCCGGTTAGAGAAGTATCGAGTTCCATCGGGTTTGATTTCGAATTGTTTATCCAAGCCTTGCAAGGCTTCATTTTTCAAGTTTTCATCGTTGAGTGCTTCAAGTTGAGCGGTAAGGATTTGAGCAGGAAGCTCGTTATGAATTGTCATAGAAAGTGCTCGGACTCGAAGGGGTTTCACTCGTTCTTTTCGGCTTAAGGCATCGGCAACTACGTTAGCCTTGCCCGGATGGTATTTGATCTCGCAGTCGTAGTCACTAAGTAACTCAACCCAGCGACGTTGCCTCATGTTTAGATCCTTCTGATCGAATATGTGTTGGAGACTTTTGTGATCAGTGAAGATAGTGCTTTTCGTACCGTAGAGATAATGTCTCCAGATTTTCAATGCGAAGACCACAGCACCTAACTCGAGGTCGTGGGTCGTATAGTTTTTCTCGTGAATTTTTAGTTGTCGTGAGGCATAGGCAATGACTTTTTCCCATTGCATCAACACACAACCAAGTCCCTGGTGTGAGGCGTCGCAGTAAACTACGAAATCGTCGGTGCCCTCGGGTAAGGACAGGATTGGTGCACTGCAAAGTTTGTTTTTCAATAGCTGGAAGGCTGACTCTTGTTTATCAGTCCAATCGAACTTCTTATCTTTCTGAGTCAGTGTGGTTAGTGGAACAGCTATTCTTGAAAAGTTTTCGATGAATCGGCGGTAATAACCAGCAAGACCTAAGAATTGTCTCACTTCGGTTGGAGTGGTCGGTGACTCCCAGCCCTTGATTGCTTCAATCTTGGCGGGATCAACATGAATTCCTTGGCTGTCAATCACGTGCCCGAGGAATTGAACGGTTCGAATCCAGAACTCACACTTAGAGAATTTGGCATATAACTCTTCGTGTTTCAGAAGTCCAAGAATGGTTTTCAGATGTTGAGCATGTTCCTGTTCGTTGCACGAGTAAATCAGTATATCGTCGATGAACACAATGACGAATTTGTCAAGATATGGTTTGCACACCCGATTCATAAGGTCCATGAATACGGCCGGTGCGTTGGTCAACCCGAATGGCATCACTTGGAATTCGTAATGCCCATAACGAGTTCGGAAAGCTGTCTTTGGGATATCATTGTCACGGACTCGGAGTTGATGATAACCCGACCGTAGATCAATCTTTGAGTAAACACTCGATCCCTGGAGTTGGTCGAACAGGTCATCGATTCTAGGAAGTGGGTACCGATTCTTTATGGTTAGCTTATTCAGCTCTCGGTAGTCGATACACATGCGGAAAGATCCATCTTTCTTTTTCACGAATAAGACCGGAGCTCCCCAAGGTGAGGAACTTGGTCGAATGAATCCTCTGTCCAGGAGTTCCTGTAGTTGGTTAGACAACTCCTGCATTTCGGATGGTGCTAAACGGTAAGGGGCTCGTGCCACGGGGGCAGCTCCGGGCACAAGTTCGATTTGGAATTCAACTTGTCTAGGTGGCGGATGTCCGGGCAAGTCTTCAGGAAAGACTTCCGGGAAATCCCGCACGATCGGAACATCCTCAAGTCGCTTCTCCTCCGACTTCTTCTCCGTTACATGTGCGAGGATGGCTTGATACCCTTTTCGTAGATATTTTCTCGTTTTCAGACAGGATACAATATTCAGATTCCGTCTACCGGTCTCCCCTTGTAGGACTAAGGTTCCACCGGAGACAAGAGGTATGCGAACGAGTTTGTCATGGCAAATGATTTCAGCTCGGTGCCTGGATAACCAATCCATACCGACAATAATATCGAAGCTGCCGATCTCGACAGGGATTAAATCAATGGAAAACGTTTCGTTCATGAGGTTAAGTGTACAGTTGTGTATGATGCTATCAGTCTCAATCAGTTTGCCGTTAGCTAATTCTACAATGTATTTAGCATCTAAGGCAATGGGAGTAATATCAAGTAAATGGCTAAATTTCTCAGATATGAAGCTTCTATCGGCACCGGTATCAAATAACACAGAAGCAGTAAGGTCGTTGAGAAGGAACGTACCCGTCACGACGTTCGGGTCTTGTCTGGCTTCCCCAGCCTTGATAACGAATGATCTGCCGCGAGCAGGGTTGTTGTTGTTTTTCAGCTTTGGGCAATCTTTCTTGAAATGCCCTGTATTTCCGCACCCAAAGCAGGCCTTTGGGGCATTAGTGTTGGGGGTAGAAATGTTGATTCGGCAATCCTTGGCTAGATGCCCAAAAACCGTTTGCAGTTGGAGCAAGGGCAAGAACCGTCATGATGGCGGCTGCATTTGGAACAGTAGGGCTTGTTCCCGCTGTACCCTTTCTTTTCCGAAGTTCCAGATGTATAAGCCTTAATGTACTCAGGCTTTTTGTTGAAGGTTTGGTTGGATGAGTTGGGGTTACCTTCCCACTTGCGTTTGTTGTTTGCAGATGGGGTTGAAGTTGTACCACGGCGGACAGAATTTGCCGTTAGTTCATGGGCCATACGGATGGCGCTCTGAATAGTACCCGGTTTGGAAGAAGTTACCAGGTCTTGGAGTCTCTCAGGAAGACCATCAACAAATTTCTCGATCCTCTTGTACTCAGGATCGACCATGGTTGGGCACAGAAGTGCCAGTTGGTGGAAACGGTTGGTGTATCCGGTGATGTCATCACCCTGCATCTTGTGGTTCCAGAATTCCACTTCTAGTTGTTTCAATTCATCCCTGGGGCAATACTCGCCCCTCAACATCTTCTTCAACTCCTCCCACGGGAGTTGGTAAGCAGTAGCAACACTCACAGTCTGGGCATAAGTGTTCCACCAGGTGAGTGCGGTGTCAGTAAAAGTACTAACGGAGAACTTAACCTTATCTCCCTCCGCACAGTTGCAGATAAGAAATACAGACTCAACTTTCTCGATCCAGCGTACTAGACCGATAGCTCCCTCAGTACCTACAAAGTTTAGAGGTTTGCAGTTCTGAAAGTCTTTGTATGAACAGGGTTTAGCGGTAGTGGTTTCAGCGGCATCGCTGTTCCTCGAGGAATTTGGTGGAGTATTCCGAGCCAAGGCTTCAGTAACAGCCTGGGTTATAAGGGAGGTAATCTGGGCATCGGTGTATGGTCGTGTCTTTGGCGGCATGATTCTTCAATAAAAGAAATGAAGATACATGAGATTTTGTATGAGCTGGTAATTGTCACAGATGTACATGTATAAAAGCAGTAATACATAACATCAACATGGAAAATGACAATTAATGTGAGTTGAGATAACAAAGGATATCTGATAGATAAAGTGAGTTCAAAAGTTACATCCTACAGAGATATTACAAAAGGTGCCGGGAATGGTTACATCCGACTAGTTTATAGAGTAGTGCTAGATAGTCCCTAGATTACGAGATAGATTACAAGACGAAAACTACACTAATCTTAATGTAGATTAATTTGTTCCATTAGCGTGACAAGGCGGTCCACAGTTTCTGCTAGTCGGTTGGTTCATTCTTAGTTAGGGTTCCTGGCCTTCGGATTCTTCTTCCGACTCCAGGTTCAGGTCGTGTGGGTGGTAGCGTGCCTCAAGCATGTCCCTGTATCTTTGAGTCGTGGAGCGGTACCTAGTCTCCTCCGTTGACTTCCTACCCAAACGTTTGATCCATGTTTTGGTCCTACGGGTTAGGTTGGTGGCCACTTTCTTCCAGTAACGGATCTTATCTTTGATTCGTGTAGGGACAGATCGGTTTGAGATTCTCAATCTTTGTTCATAGTCTATGCACTTACGCTTAAGTGCCCAATTTCGGCCGTCTAGTCCCACGGCCTGATCTCGCACTCTTTCATATTCTTCAATGTCGATGCCAGTCATTCCGAAATTCTGATTTTCGTTTCCCTCCAGCATGATTTCTTCTTCTGGTACGATGTCCTCATCGAGATATGTGTACTGGATTTGTTCCCCGTGGACTTGGTCACTATCAGACATGTAGTCGTCCATTTGGGAATTCGTGGCTTTGAGTTCTATAGAAATGACAGAGAGAGGATTTTAGTCCTTGGAAGTACGTTGCTTCCGGGTGTTAGATGTGATTTTCATAAAATCATTAGAGTGCGCCACAAGGTGGTGTGACGGAAATCAAATCTGTCATGGTCGGTGCAAACCGCTGAGAGAAATTCGTAAGTGTCACCAGAGAAACGTCGGCTATCTCTATAGCGAGTGGGTTTACGTGCGAGGCCTATTCATATATATTCAATATATAATAGCCTAGTAGTATAGTCAGTGAGTGGGGCCTATGTATGTATATACTCGTATATCACATAATAGCCTAGCGTATGTCTAGCACATAACAAGTAAGAGTCTCGGTTCCCTCGTGGTCAGAGTCAACTAACGCATTCCTGTTAGACATAACCATTTCAGACCTCACATCATCTTTCCTTAATTGTACATAGTTGATCAGGCTATGTTAAATTAAAGTCGTATGATGTAATTCCTGAACCAATCATGCCTAGTAAGGAATTACTGCCTATTGGTCATAGTCTAGGTCCACTAAATGCAACCTAGTTCACTATAACCTTAGGCTCTGATACCAATCTGTAACACCCCCGAAATTCACTGTTTTGCGGAAGCATAGTTTGGGGTGTTACTAATCAAATATCACAGCACAAAGCTAAAGTAAACGACATCTATATGCAACGTTTGTAAATTTGTTACATTCCATAGATATAGTGTTTGAAAACTTAGTGTTTTCGTATACAAAAATGTAGTTTCCCTAGAGTCCGCGCGTGTAGCGGGAGGTTCTATTACATAATCAAAATATACAAAAGATAATGCTAAGAATCTCCGTTAATGCAGTTGTGTTGAAATCATGCGACTCTAGCTAAAATCCTGGAGTAATCCTACTCCATCCGGGTACCTGAGAAAACATGCTAAAAAGTGTCAACCAAAAGGTTGGTGAATCTCACAGGTTTGTAAATAATATCGGCTTTGAACACGAGATTTCATTAGTAGTGCCCGTAGGCGTAAAATCAGCCATTGCAATCCAGCAATCGTAAAATCAGTATTTGCAATCCAGCAAATGTAAATAAATAAGTTTATACCGTTGCCATGAGGCTCATAATCGAAGCTTAACCCGTAAATAATATGTTTGCTCCCGTGACATGCTCGTAAGTGAGCAAGCATCAGTAACGAATAAGTTGTCACCCGTTTATACGTGTAAATCGGTACGTGGCAGCGCTACTGCCCCGGGTGGGGAGGGTCATTTCCCTAATGGATCCATTAACTACTGTTCGCGCTTAAGTCCATAACTAACGATATATGATGGAGAGACTTCTGTAAATAGTAATTAACTCATGCAATTCCGTTTGGTATAGAAATCAGTTTAGTACTTGTGTTCAGGAAAAATCAGTAGCATGTATCTCCCCCAATAAGATAAAACAGTAAAAGTGGGGCCGTAAGACTCACCTGAGTCTTTGCAAGTACGTTTATATCAATAAACGAGTAAGTAATATCAACCGTAGGTTCTCCGAACCCGTAACCTTCAAATGCCTAAACATATAAAGTTAAGTAAGTAGATGTCTCGCAAGACCATCTAGGCTAGTTGTTTACACAACTCATTATGTCCAAGTGTTTGTTTAGTAATCCGTTTGTAGTTTGAAAACAAATATGGCCCGTTGGTGACGGTTTGTAATAATGATTCAAAGTGTTATCATTATATGTATCGTTGAATCAGGTTTCGTTATTTGTAAGTGTTCAACACTTAGTGTGAAAAGTATTTGCAACATTTAATGACGGGGGTCCGGGGGCAGCGCCCCTGGTAGCGGGGTCCAAGGGGCGGCAGCCCCTGGCGGGGTCCAAGGGGCAGAGCCCCTGGCTGGGGTCGAGCTGCCAGGTCAGCTTGGAAAATTTTTATTTCTACTATATTACTTTGACGAAAAACGCATCTGGATCTGAATTTGGGTAAAATCAGGTGTTAAAATCTTGGTTCCGACACTTAGTAAAAATCTGTGTTTTTCTAGTTTCTGGTTTGTGCGACGTAGCATGCGACGTAGCATGCGACGTAGGGTGCGACGTTGGCATGTACGTCGCATGATGCGACCTTCGCAAATCAATGCGACGTAGGGAGTGGCGTCGCTAATGCGACGTTGAGATTTTTGTGCGACGTAGGTCGCGACGTCGCTAAGTGCGACGTTGGCCACTTAATGCGACGTTGGTAATGACGTCACTATGTGCGACGTTGTGAGGTGTATGCGACGTTTTGAGCTACGTCGCAGATAGCCCAGCGTCTCTGCGACGTAGCGGTCTGATCGGAAATTGGTGGCCGGAAAATCGGTCGAAAAACTTCCGTTAGGTCCAAATCTTTTACCCAACCCATTTTTGGACATTTTAAGCATATATAAACCATAAAAACGTAAAAATGAGCAAAAACGGAGAGTTTCGGGTTTTGTCGGAAACTTACAAAATGTCGGATAGAAAATCCGAAAAGATGGAAAGGTAGATCGTGATGCCGTGGTTCTTTTATTCCAAAGGAGTGGTATGATTCGGCGTCGTTTCGTGATGTTATTTTGTGATTTTGTAAGGTGGTGGTGGTTTTGTTAGTTGAGAGAAAAGAAAGGAAGAAAGAGAAAGAAAATGAGAAAATGAAAAGAAAAGAAAAGGAGGTGGGAGGTTAAGCCTCCCATTTTCAGTCCGCGCCTCCGCGCTCCGTGCGGTGTCCGTTTCCTCCGTCGTTTAAACGTTATATCAAGCAGTTATATTTTTAAAAGGTGACGGGAATATTTTAATGAAATACCTTGAAATTAATTATAAAAACATTTGTCGAAGTATTAAAATTCTTAACTCGCGTTTAATACGTATTCGTTAAATTATTTAAAATGTCGTCGCGATATTAAAATAATGTTTGTTCGCTGTGTATTTTATATAATAAAATACGTTCTCATTATTTAGGTAAGTTTCTGTCACCAACGTCCAAGTAACTGTGTCGGACTCTGTCCGGTTAATTCGTACGATTAATCCAAATCGCGTAAGTACACTCATATATATATAAATCACCTTATATATATACAAATAGAATCTGCAATTAGTCCTATTACATACTAATTACAAACTAGTTACAATTAATTAGGCATAATTAATTATCCTAATTTAGCAGGTGTTACACGCGAGTCCAATACTTGGTAGTTAAACGTTTTTAAGTATTCTGAGAATTGCAACGGAAGTTCGCTGTCGCAATAAGTTGCGACGGAAGAGTTTACGTCGCAAAACGAAGTTTGCTGTCGCAATAGGTTGCGACGGAATAGCCTACGTCGCAAATCGAAGTTTAACGTCGCAGAAGTTGCGACGGAAGTCGCAAATTGAAGTTTAACGTCGTAGAAGTTGCGACGGAAAGGTTAACGTCGCAAATTGAAGTTTAACGTCGCAAAAGTTGCGACGGGAAGGTTAACGTCGCAAAATCGGGCTGAGGTGGTTTTACAATTTAAGGGTTTGGTCAAAAATGCTCGGTTTGACCTGAAACTTTTACAAGACTTCTATTATGTTATAAAACTTATAGAAAACAAGTTTCGTGAATTTTGGTGACCCACAAGTGTCGTTTTTAAACCGAATACGAAAACAGCCCTTAACATTTATCTTTCCAAAATTACACGATTTTGTCTACGTAATTTGACTAACAAAACATTCGATTTCAAATCCAAGAAAAATATATATTATTCCTCTATGTCTTAGGTTTTCAAAACATATTTTTATGAAAACTTTAGGTAACTACAACTCCCGAATTAAAATTTCAAAGAGACAGTGGTCCAGCAGGTCATTTTTGTGACATATGTCCAATAATCTGATCATAACTTGAGTTATATAAAACTTCACGAAAAGTTCCAGTAGTATTTGGAAAACTAACAAAAATTGTGATCTTTTCCCACTGGTTTCAAGTCTTAATTCGACTCATAGCCCAAGATATGCCTTTGTACATATTGTCAAGATTCTGCCAAGAAAATACAGACTGTATATGTACTTTTATTTCTTTAATTTAAAATAGCAAATGACCTCCAAAATTCGTGTGGCTTACGGATTCGAAAACTAGACACCTTAAAATTGAGTTTAGGCTTAAGAAACATTAGATTTTATCAAGAAATGGTTCGGTTATATCCGATCTAAGTCGATCTAAAATATTGTCCAGTGGTTAATGTCATTATCCAGCGGTTAAACATGTTTCGGTTGTGATTTAAGGATGGTTTTCGGACATAACAAGCAGATATGAACCACAAACATGTAGTATAACATTATTCAAGGAGTTGTGAACGAAATCTAAGAGGATACTTACAAGAAAATCGAGTTTAAGAGCTGAAATGGGGAGATGGTTATGCTGTTGCTCGATCTGCACTTCTCTTTCTTCTCCTTGCAAAAGCCGATGGTATAGGATGCTAGATTATGAAGGGTGGTTCGTGGTGGTCCTTGGAGGAGTTTAATGGTGGTGGTGGTGTCGTGGTTAGGGCTGCTCCAGCCCAGGAATTGAGAGAGAGTGGTGATAAAGGATAAGGTGGTGGTTATGTGGTGAAATGAGAGGGATTAGGGAAGTTAAGAGGGTTCATATATGAGGTGAATTAGGGCTGGTTCCTTTGAGCTCTAAGGGCCGATTTGGGCCTCTGGGCCGTGGGTTTTAGTGGGTTCAAGCCCGTGGTTCATTTCCTCGATCTCGTGTTATGTATCTTTAATCGTTAAATCGTTAAACGTATGTATTTTAGTTAACTATTCATCGTTTGATTTTTTTCGTGTACGTTTTGAGTATGTGAGTGATATTTAGAATGACTAAATGTTTTTAAGTCACTTATATTAAGTTACTAAAATATAATTTGGGTTTCGTTCGGGTGTCGGGCTCGATTCGCGCGTTTTCTCGTATTTGTTACGTTTTATATTCAACGTATAAGTTTTTCGAGCATATTATTATACAATAATAGTTCTAAGTCCATGACGATCATTTCAGCACAAAAATGGGTTTATGTAGTGTATAAATTGATTCACCAACGGCCAGGTAAGTCGGAATCCATCTGATATGAAATGCACGATTTAGCCAAATCGCGTACGTGTGTATATATAAAAAACATATATCAATACACATAATGATACACATAATTAACCCTAAACATAACTAATTACATGTATAAACACTATGGTTAGGAACTAATACTAGTCCTAATTTGGCTGGTGTCACATTCTCCCCTTGTTAAGGGAATTTCGTCCCGAAATTTGTATCGAATTGGTAGTCGGCGTGATCGCATTACGTGATGTAACGTTTGAATAGTGTGGCCTTCCTCCCCTTGTTAGGCGAAAGCCCAAATGTTTACTAAGGAAGGGAGAAGGGAAAGTTTTGATGTGGTTGACCATTATGTCCAAAGGACAGGGTCAGGCAGTTGGTCAGACGATGACCATAGAGTAGCTACTTTATGTGCTAGTAGCCTAGACAAATCTATAATGTTCACAAAGTCTGTGATAGTCGGTAGAGTTGTAGAGGGAGCGACTCTATCGATGTCGTATAGAAATCAAGTTATTGTGTAGAGATGTACCCGCAGTAGTGTTTGGGTCAAGGTCGGTCTCACTGAAGTTGTCTGTAATGGTCTCGACACGATTGCTTTTCCTTTTGTTGTTACCCTTGATCATCAGTAGTTGACAATCAACTTTGTAATGTCCCATGTTTTTACACTCGCAACAAACTCTCTGCCCGTTCGAGTCGGTACCTCTAGGAGGAAATTTGCAGGTCTCAATTTGGTGTCTAAAATTTTGCATCGTCTGCAAGGTTTGTGGCAAGGTCCTTCGTGATATGGGTTACTTAGGGAGCAAAAGGGTTTGCGGCCTTTAAAATTCCTCGATTGGAATTCGGTAGTGTTGGCTTGAATAGTTTTCGCCCTCTTAGCTTCAGGTTGAGTAAAGTCAGTGTTGGGATTTTCTCCCGGATTCCTCTTAGAGTTTGTCGTTCGAATTTCGGCATCCTCTTCAGTATGAGTACCTGATAAGGTTGTCTTTGTTATTGGCTTATCAACCAAAGAGTTGGTACTTTAAATTGCTGGCTGAAGTAGCAGTACAAGGTCATTAGTGGTGCGGTTAGGAGTGGAACTTGTTCGAGTTATTTCAACAGTTCCCTTGACGGTAGGCAGTGTAGGTGTTGTCATTGGCTTTATAGATTCGTCTTTTAGAAGTTCAGTGTCGTTATCCAACGTGAGGAGGTAAGGAAGCATCATCCGTTCCTCACGGAGTTGATCGTCATCTGACATGTGATCGTGGATGAAGTGGTCGGTCATTTCTTACGAAATGGTTGTTCCATGTTAGGACATGTTTCCATGATAGACGTGATTTTCAAATGGTATATATAGGACTCTAGTTCGTGAATCAAGATATAACCTTTACGGGTGTTATCGCAAGTCAGTCGATACTATTATTTGTATGATTAAAGATAGTGAGAAAGAGGTGTGGTTTCATAGAATAGATCGTCGCGATACGGTACTTGAATAGTCGGTAAATAGGCCGGTATATTCTAATGGAAATTTCGAAGTCTCCGGTCTCAATTAATGCGAGGTAAATGGGAGGGGATTTGTTCACTAGATTTAAGGTGTAATTAGGATTACACTGTCGGTTTCAAGTAGTCGGTCGTTCCTCAATCGTATTGTGTGCTTAAAATCTAAGGTAGCAAATAGGACATTGAGTGGTAGGTAGGAGGTATTAAAGCAAGTGACGAGGAAGTAGTTAAGCTGGTTATGCATGATTTTAGTGCGATTGTTGATTAATTAACTCGTGGCAATGATTTCATCGAAATGAAGAGAGAAAGGAAGGTTTTGATTTGGATGTTAACATGCGAATCCAAATAATGAATAATCATGACAAGGTAGTCAGTTTCGTATAGGTGTGGCGGAGAATATTCCAATCTCGAGTGCAACCGTGAGTAATTCGATGGGTCGTGTTTAACCTATGTCGTTGCAGGCGCATTTCCAACGTGTAATATTCTTTAGAGAACGCGCATTGTTCTGAGGTGTGAGTTGTTAACGTGTTTCTGAATGGCTTGATCAAAGTGAGTAGGTAAAGGGATAGCGTCGGTTCCTCACAATGCAAGTTAGTGTTCATCACGAAATTGTTTATGGGGGGGTCTTACCATTTCATACGTGGTATTTACTTTAGTAAAATGATACTTCTAGAAAAGAGTGTTTAATTGTTAAGGTTATATAGTTTTCCAGCATGCAAAATAGAAGGGGTCTAAACCGTCTCTAGTTTTAGCATTTTATGAGTTTTGAAAGTTTTGTACATTTTTCAGTTTTATGAAAAATGTTGTTAGGCGTTAATCGGTTGATACCTAAGTCGACGAAAATCCGTTTGGAAGTTGGGTCCGATAAGTAATAATCGAAAATAAAATAGCTATAATAAATGATAATAATAGTTACAATAATAATAATAATAATAATAATAATAATAATAATAATAATAATAATAATAATAATAATAATAATAATAATAACAATAACAATAACAATAACAATAACAATAACAATAACAATAACAATAACAATAATAATAATAATAATAATAATAAAATACATTTGAGGTTCTGGTCGTAAATTTTGTTGAAATTTTGTTATGTCATGGATTTTTGTAAAACGATTACGTTTTGAAAACTTGGTGGGAAAATGTTTTTCTTCTAAACCTTATATATGTTTATTCCAGTTCCATTTGGGTCTTGCATTACTCAAACTCCCTATCGTCTAATATGTTCTTACAACCGTGTATTTTAACTGTCTGTACTAATAATGTTACGGTGAGGGGATTCTGGTACTTATTGGTAGGTTCACAAGTTGGAAGGTTTTAAGTCCTTTGTGAGAATCTCTATTATGTTTTCAATTATCCCTGTCTAAAAAAAATGGTGGTGGGATCAATTCCTAGATTTAAGGAAATAGTCATATTGATGACCGAATAGTATACCCAACGTAATTAATCATGACTATGTCATTATATTAGAATAACGGATAATGAAGCAGTACCCTCGTACTCTGTGTGTAGTCCTAATGTGTCAAAGGGTATTACCAATGTACAATGGAGGTAGTTCCGAAGGGCTGTGAAATGCGGCACTAAGCGCCGTGATGCAGTATCGATGTAATGTGAGTGCAGCATTAGAATGTTGTAAGTATGTGTGTATCATAGGCTTTTCAAGTGTAGCTCCACGGCTCATAGGGGATCGTGATCATAAAATTTTGTAAACGTGATGCAAGAGCTAAGTAAGCACAAGCTGCGAGATTTTCGTGTGTAGTGTGAGGGCTAAAAGTGATGTTTCTCGTAAACTTCTGTGTGTGCGCGCGTATGTCACCATGTAGGTACCGAAGCACGGGGTTTGGTAAGTATCTAGTTACGGTGATGATCAGGGTGATCCAATTGGGATTGGGAAGGTTTCAGTGGACTTAGTCATCGTGAGCGTCTCTCGCAATACTAATCCAGCGTAAATCAGTGTGGTCAAAATTGAAATTGGGGTGCGCGTAAGTCGTTGAATTTGGTCCAGTCGTTGGAAAGGCATTTCAGGACGTAAGTGTTGTGGTTGGTCAGTTTAATTGGCGGTTGATGTCGCTTATGAAAGCACGTCTTGTTTTATAATTTATAAATAGAAATACCTAATAAATACTTTCAAGCAACCAGGCAAGAATACCCGATCAATTGTAGATATAGATTTGGTAAGTCAGATTCGAACACAGGGAAATGAAATAAAAAGAATAAATAATCTTTTAAATTACAGAGAAAAGGGGGTTACGCTTTAGTTCCGTATGAACATAAGATTTATAAAATAACAAATTAAAATAAATAAACTAAATAAACTTAAATAAAAACAACTAATAATGTACAATAGGAAGGAACAAATAGTATGTAATAATTCCGCTCAGATTCATATATTCTGATTCATTTGCACATTAATTATCTAATTGTGATTTCTTTTATATCAACTTAATACCAAATTCTTCAATGAATACTAAGTCGAATGTGAACTAGCCAACGTTTCGGGTCCAACTAATTCCTATAATCTAGGGTCCAACATAAAACACTGGTTCCAATGTCACAAGATGATCAATCAATTGTGTGCCTTTCCCTAAATTATGCATTAAACATTCACAACTCGTTATAATTAACTCTATGGTATGACTCAACAATACCCAATAATTAACTTATTGTCTTATTCGTTTTAAAGTAGATAATTATTGTATACTCGACCTATCAGACTCAACGTATTTAGTGATAGTCCAAAACCCTAAGGTAGTACTAGCAATAATTAATAATCTTAAAGGAACTCAATCTCATTAACATCATTAATCACGTGAAGCAACAAATAATTACTAGTTACCAATAAACAAGGATCTACGAGTAACATAACGGTTTTCAATTAAATAACTTAACAAATGTGCAAATGAAATCATTCAACAATCATTATCCAAGGTTTATTATCACAAATACTAAATGTATCAATTCATCAAATAAGAATACATCAGAATATTAAATATCAAATTCTTCATTGATATGAAATAAACGATACAAACCCATTGACGAATCACGCGAAGATCGGTTGAAATGAATCCAACCATTACTCCTTGTGCCTCCATGACATACCTAAGACTTAAAAATGATAAAAACCCTAACCTACAAACTGTAAAAATCGTAAATAAAAAGTATATGTTACATTGTAAAAGGTTATTGTGGGGAAAGGTGTATCCAAAACGTCTGCCCAAGGCTGCCTTTTATACTTGTAAAACAGGCCATTTGACCGCCGGCTAAATGCCTTAGCCGTCGGTCACCTTCATCCGCACACGGCTACAAAACGCATTGGTCACCACCTTCCTTAATTAGCCTTTAGCCGCCGGTCAGCTTGTTTAGCCGCCGGCTAAATGCTGTTTCCAGTCTTTTAACCTAACGGGCTTGGACTTAGCTTTGGGCCACCATTCTCATTTCTTCTTCTTTAACCCACCAATGTTTAAGTCCGAATTTAAATTTCCCCAACGGCCCGATTCTTCATTTCTTTGTTATTCTTACTCTTAAATCCTCGGCTTCACTCGATTCTTCAAAAATACAACTTTTAACTCGTTATTTGACTGTTTTCCGTTCCTTTCTTCATAAACGCTCCATTTCCACACCTAATTGCAAATATGAACGAAATCAATATATAATCTTAATTAAATGCAATAGAAACATCCAAGATTAGGGGTAAAATACTACTAAAATATAGTACTTTTGAGCGTTTATCAAACATCCCCCACTTGAATCCTACTTGTCCTCAAGTAGACTATCGATTCAAAAATCAACTTCTTAGGAAAACAGTCATCTCAATTAATCTAAATAACTAACAAAGGAATTACACAACATCACCCATCTTCAACTCAAACGTTTAAATTTAAAAATCTGTTAATTCTAAAAGCAATTATTAAGAAACTATGAGATTAAATAGAAACAATCTACACCTTAAGTTATTATTCTTAAAACATCAAATAGTTCATAATGATTATTGATATTGTTATCCACTTAAACAATCTATATTCGAATAATTGAGCTCAACCTATTATTATTCATGTAGATATTCCTTTAAACTCCCAAAAACTATATACTTTCATACTCATAACATGCCAATATTATATATTTTGAAATTTTAATTAAACAATCATTTTTCAAATCAAGACAGAGCTGACAGGTTTGTGCCTCAACACAACAAGGCAACATAACTTGATTTTAGTTTAGCAATAATGTTTTTAGTCAAACCATTGGTGACAGGTCTGTACCTTAGTACAACAAAGCGACTTAATTTGACCACATTTTAAAATCATGAGTTATTAAACTCTTTTGCTCTTTTTCATTAGATATACTGACGGAGACCAGGTATGTACTTTCGTACAACAAAGGAAACAACACCCAGTATATCCCCAAATGATGTTAATTAAATTCCCAAAAATATGGCATATCACACATTACTAATATGAAAATTAAGACATACGTCGTACATAGCTAAAGTTCATCTAAAAGGTAATATCCACTCCTTAATTATCATTTCTTAACAGCTCAAAAATTCTCATATAAATTACCTACCAATACATCATATAATGAAGCTAAATAATAATTTTCATATTTTAATATTTAATTGAAAAGTGTATAAAATTTTAAAATAACCTACATAGTTACAAAATAATTATCTCTAGAAAACAAAAATTTTAATGCAAAAATTTGGTTGAAAAAAATGGGCAACTCATAACCTCCTAGTTACTCATCTTAATCAGATAACAGTTAACAAAATTATCTACTTATTTATAGGACAATTATGTGGAAACTCAATTCTTTTCTCTCCCATCCTCCACTTAAAAGTGTACAATGCCCTCATTGTACAAATAATGAAATACTAAAGCGGGAAAAAGAGAAAAGAACTTAGAACAGAAAACTCCCCTGGAATCGTGTGTGTGAAAAGGAACAGTTCATCGGTTCTACCAAACTTTGAAATATACAACAGCTCACACTTTCGTAGCTAATCACGATTGCATTTAGCATATGCAACAAGCCTTTAAACCCCTCGGTATCCCGAGTGGACGAGTTTAGTCTCGTGAGGGTTTCCAGGGAACACACCCACAAAGTTCAAAAATAAAACCAAGAAATAAATTACGTCCTGAAAATTAAACTAGCATAGCATAATAAATTCAGAATAATAAAGGTTAGCATAATAATACAGTCATCCAACTAAAAATAGAAATAAAAATGTCTAGATAAAATACTACTAACAACTAGATAGGATACTAACAACCCATAACCACATCAATCGCTATCATCATCCTCTCCATCTCTGCGAACACCGGATGGTCCTCCATACATTGATGGTACAAATGGATCATAAGGAAGCTGACGGTAGTCAAACAGCTGGTGTATCAAGTAGAATAATCAAACTGTCTCTGGTGCTCTCGATAGTAATGCTGCTGCACCTGATACCTACGATCCTGCACTAATCTATCATGCTCGTGATAACGGTGCATCTGCTGAAACTGCTGCTGCTGATACTCATGCATCCGACCAATCTCCTGCTGCAAATGATACATATCATACACTGGCCCCTGATAAACCTGTGGCTCTGGTGGAACCGCTGCATGCTCTATCACTGGTACATCTACAGCCTGTGGCTGAGCCTCACGACGTCTCCTCTGTCGTCTACCTCCTGCAACCAATGGTGGAGTCCAAATGTAGAAATCTCCCTCCAAAGGTCTCATAATAACCAAAATTTCCAGGAGCTTGTGAGCTCCCATCCACTGCATCCCAGGAATAACAGGAGTACAAGACTGATACATCTCCTGTGTAACACCAAACCACCTAGCCAATCTAGTCACATACTGACCACCACAAATAACACTCTAAGCCTTCGTACCTGTAGCCCTATGTGTCATCCAATCTGCCAATCTCCAAGGAAGATTCACATTCGTCCCCCGAGAAATAGAATGCAAGTAAAACAGATCTATCTTATGCACCTTCTCATGCCCTGTCTTCCTAGCACAGATCGAATGAGATAACATCCTATGTACCAGCTTATGTGCTGGACTCCTCACTAACACATCCGAAGGACCTCGTGTACCAAACTCTCCATTGGCTATATCTACCCAACCTGCAGCAACCTCCAGATCATCGTACCTATTGGTACGCGCAGCTCTCAGAAAATCTGTAAAATGAGGATTAGCCTCCTCATCCACAGTATACAACCCAATGGCATGCGCAAACTGAATCATTCTCAAAGTACGTGGCTCACCACCAAGCATAAAGGTCAGAGTATGCTCCAACACATCCTCAGATGATATATCAAACCTAACAGAGCTATAGAACTCAACAACTAACTCCCTGAAAATAATCTCATGTATACTAAATAGTCTAGCCCAAGCATATGAGACAAAACCAGCACTCCCATCCTCAAGATAATAAGTAACAGTCAACAAACGGTGTAAAGCCTGAGTACCTGTCTCCTGAGTATCAGGATCTAAGACCATATTCATAAAATCCCAGTCTAACACATCTGAAGCTATAATATCCTGATCAATGTTGGCTCTAAGGCTCGTCTGCATCCTCATTCGATCTCCAGGTGAGATAGCACCATGCATAATGTAACACCCCCAATATTCACTGTTTTGCGGAAGCATAGTTTGGGGTGTTACTAATTAAATATCACAGCACAAAGATAAAGCAAACGACCTCTAAATGAGACGTTTTGTAAATTAGTTACATTCCATAGATATAATGTTTGAAAACTTAGTGTTTTCGTATACAAAATGTAGTTTCCCCTAGAGTCCACGCGTATAGCGGGAGATTCTATTACATAATCAAAATATACAAAAGATAATGCTAAGAATCTCCGTTAATGCAGTTGTGTTGAAATCATGCGACTCTAGCTAAAATACTGGAGTAATCCTACTCCATCCGGGTACCTGAGAAAACATGCTAAAAAGTGTCAACCAAAAGGTTGGTGAATCTCACAGGTTTGTAATTAATATCGGCTTTGAACACGAGATTTCATTAGTAGTGCCCGTAGGCGTAAAATCAGCCATTTTCAATCCAGCAATCGTAAAATCAGTATTTGCAATCCAGCAAATGTAAATAAATAAGTTTATACCGTTGCCATGAGGCTCATAATCGAAGCTTAACCCGTAAATAATATGTTTGCTCCCGTGACATGCTCGTAAGTGAGCAAGCATCCGTAACGAATAAGTAGTCACCCGTTTATACGTGTAAATCAGTACGTGGCAGCGCTACTGCCCCGGGTGGGGAGGGTCATTTCCCTAATGGATCCATTAACTAGTGTTCGCGCTTAAGTCCATAACTAACGATATATGATGGAGAGACTTCTGTAAGTAGTAAATAACTCATGCAATTTCGTTTGGTATAGTAAGCAGTTTAGTACTTGTGTTCAAGAAAAATCAGTAGCATGTATCTCCCCCAATAAGTAAAACAGTAAAAGTGGGGCCGTAAGACTCACCTGAGTCTTTGCAAGTACGTTTATATCAATAAACGAGTAAATAATATCAACCGTAGGTTCTCCGAACCCGTAACCTTCAAATGCCTAAACATATAAAGTTAAGTAAGTAGATGTCTCGCAAGACCATCTAGGCTAGTTGTTTACACAACTCATTATATCCAAGTGTTTGTTTAGTAATCCGTTTGTAGTTTGAAAACAAATATGGCCCGCTGGTGACGGTTTGTAAAAATGATTCAAAGTGTTATCATATATAACGCAATTTAGTGTGATTGTAATAGAAAGTATGTTCTATGACGTTTGTTCAGTCGTATGACACAAGTATTTGAAGTTGTGTAAGTTCGACACTTAGTAAAATCTGACTTTTCAAGGTTCTGGCTTGTGCGACGTAGCATGCGACGTAGCATGCGACGTAGGGTGCGACGTTGGGTGCTACGTCGCAGATCCGGACTGCGACGTTGAGCATGACGTCGCTATGTGCGATTTCGCAATTTAATGCGACGTAAAGGCTGACGTCGCTATATGCGACGTTGAGTATTTGTGCGACGTAGGGGTCGATGTCGCTAAGTGCGACGTTGGCCACTTAATGCGACGTTAGGGCTGACGTCGCTATATGCGACGTTGCGAGGGGTATTGCGACGTAGTGGCCTACGTCGCAGGTAGCCCGTCGTCTCTGCGACGTAGCGGTCTGATCGGACAATGGTGGCCGGAAAATCGGTCGAAAAACTTCCGTTTGGTCCAAATCTTTTACCCAACCCATTTTTGTACATGTTGGGCAAATATAAACCATAAAAACGTAAAAATGAGTAAAAACGGAGAGTTTCGGGTTTTGTCGGAAACTTACAAAATGTCGGATCGAAAATCCGAAAAGATGGAAAGGTAGATCGGGATGCCGTGGTTCTTTTATTCCAAAGGAGTGGTATGATTCGGCGTCGTTTCGTGATGTTATTTTGTGATTTTGTAATATGGTGGTGGTTTTGTTAGTTGAGAGAGAAATGAGAGAAAGAAAAAGAAAGAAATGAGAAAGTGAAAAGAAAGAGAAAAGGAAGTGGGAGGTTAAGCCTCCCATTTTCAGTCCGCGCCTCCGCGCTCCGTGCGGTGTTCGTTTCCTCCGTCGTTTAAACGTTATATCAAGCAGTTATATTTTTAAAAGGTGACGGGAATATTTTAAATGAAATACCTTGAAATTAATTATAAAAACATTTTTCGAAGTATTAAAATTCTTAACTCGCGTTTAATTCGTATTCGTTAAATTATTTAAAATGTCGTCGCGATATTATAAATAATGTTTGTTCGCTGTGTATTTTATATAATAAAATACGTTCTCATTATTTAGGTAAGTTTCTGTCACCAACGTCAAAATAATTGTGTCGGACTCCGTCCGGTTAATTCGTACGATTTATCCAAATCGCGTAAATACACACATATATATATAAATCAACTTATATATATACAAATAGAGCCTGTAATTAGTCCTATTACATACTAATTACAACTAGTTATAAACAATTAAGCATAATCAATTATCCTAATTATGCAGGTGTTACATTCTCCCCTTGTTAAAGAAATTTCGTCCCGAAATTAGCCTGAGTGCACGGACGGTGCGTTATCTGGGAAGAGATGTGGATATTTCTGTCGCATTTGGTCTTCCCGTTCCCAGGTGAACTCAGGGCCGCGCCTAGAATTCCACCTGACTTTTACGATGGGAATACGACTCTGTTTCAATTGCTTGACCTCACGGTCCATGATTTCCATAGGTTCCTCGACAAAATGAAGTTTATCATCGATTTGAATTTCGTCGAGCGGTATAATCAGTGTCTCGTCAGACAGACATTTCTTCAAGTTAGAAATGTGGAATGTGTTGTGTACGCTGCTGAGTTCAGCAGGAAGTTGCAGGCGGTATGCCACTGGACCAATCCTTTCCAGGATTTCGAATGGTCCGATGTATCTAGGATTTAGTTTGCCTCGTTTTCCGAATCGAATGACACCCTTCCACGGTGCCACTTTGAGGAGTACCTTGTCCCCTACCTGGAACTCAAGGTGTTTGCGTCTCACGTCAGCATAGCTTTTCTGACGATCACGTGCGGCTTTCAGCCGGTTTTGAATACCAATGATTTTCTCAGTAGTTTCTTGAATGATATCTGGACCCGTGAGTAGGGAATCTCCTAACTCAGTCCAACAGATAGGTGATCGGCACTTACGTCCGTAAAGTGCCTCGAAGGGTGCAGCCTTTATGCTGGTATGATAACTGTTGTTGTACGAGAACTCGCACAACGGTAAGTGATTTTCCCAAGAAGTACCGAAGTCAACTACGCAGGCTCGTAGCATATCCTCCAGTGTTTGAATAGTTCGTTCGCTTTGGCCATCGGTTTGCGGGTGATAAGCAGTACTCATATCCAGACGAGTACCAAGAGATTTCTGCAGTGATTGCCAAAAGTTAGAAGTAAAACGGCTGTCCCTATCTGAGATGATCGAGATAGGTACCCCGTGTCGCGAGATGATTTCTTTGACGTAGATGCGAGTCAGACGCTCCATCTTGTCGGTTTCCTTGATGGCCAGAAAATGAGCAGATTTCGTGAGACGGTCCACGATCACCCAAATGGTATCGCAACCACTCGAAGTTTTTGGTAGTTTGGTAATGAAGTCCATGGAAATCTGTTGCCATTTCCATTGAGGAATTTCAGGTTGTTGAAGCAACCCAGAGGGTCTTTGATGTTCGGTCTTTACTTTGGAACAGGTTAGGCATTTACTGACGTACAAGGCGATGTCAGCTTTCATGTTAGGCCACCAATACAACCCTTTGACATCATGATACATCTTGTCAGATCCGGGATGTATAGAGTATCGAGATTTGTGAGCTTCAGCCATCACCAAATCTCGCAAGTTTCCGAATTTGGGTAACCACACCCGGTTAGAGAAGTATCGAGTTCCATCGGGTTTGATTTCGAATTGTTTATCCAAGCCTCGCAAGGCTTCATTTTTCAAGTTTTCATCGTTGAGTGCTTCAAGTTGAGCGGTAAGGATTTGAGCAGGAAGCTCGTTACGAATTGTCATAGAAAGTGCTCGGACTCGAAGGGGTTTCACTCGTTCTTTTCGGCTTAAGGCGTCAGCAACTACGTTAGCCTTGCCCGGATGATATTTGATCTCGCAGTTGTAGTCACTAAGTAACTCAACCCAGCGACGTTGTCTCATGTTTAGATCTTTCTGATCGAATATGTGTTGGAGACTTTTGTGATCGGTAAAGATAGTGCTTTTCGTACCGTAGAGATAATGTCTCCAGATTTTCAATGCGAAGACCACAGCACCTAACTCGAGGTCGTGGGTCGTATAGTTTTTCTCGTGGATTTTCAGTTGTCGTGAGGCATAGGCAATGACTTTTTCCCGTTGCATCAACACACAACCAAGTCCTTGGTGTGAGGCGTCGCAGTAAACTACAAAATCGTCGGTGCCCTCGAGTAAGGACAAGATTGGTGCACTGCAAAGTTTGTTTTTCAATAGCTGGAAGGCTGACTCCTGTTTATCCGTCCAATCGAACTTCTTATCCTTCTGAGTTAGTGTGGTTAGGGGAACAGCTATTCTTGAAAAGTTTTCGATGAATCGGCGGTAATAACCAGCAAGACCTAAGAATTGTCTCACTTCGGTTGGAGTGGTCGGTGACTCCCAGCCCTTGATTGCTTCAATCTTGGCGGGATCAACATGAATTCCTTGGCTGTCAATCACGTGCCCGAGGAATTGAAAGGTTCGAATCCAGAACTCACACTTAGAGAATTTGGCATATAACTCTTCGTGTTTCAGAAGTCCTAGAATGGTTTTCAGATGTTGAGCATGTTCCTGTTCGTTGCGAGAGTAAATCAGGATATCATCGATGAACACAATGACGAATTTATCAAGATATGGTTTGCACACCCGATTCATAAGGTCCATGAATACGGCCGGAGCGTTGGTCAATCCGAATGGCATCACTTGGAATTCATAATGCCCATAACGAGTTCGGAAAGCTGTCTTTGGGATATCATTGTCACGGACTCGGAGTTGATGATAACCCGACCGTAGATCAATCTTTGAGTAAACACTCGATCCCTGGAGTTGGTCGAACATGTCATCGATTCTAGGAAGAGGGTACCGATTCTTTATGGTTAGCTTATTCAGCTCTCGGTAGTCAATACACATGCGGAAAGATCCATCTTTCTTTTTCACGAATAAGACCGGAGCTCCCCAAGGTGAGGAACTTGGTCGAATGAATCCTCTGTCCAGGAGTTCCTGTAGTTGGTTAGACAACTCCTGCATTTTGGATGGTGCTAAACGGTAAGGGGCTCGTGCCACGGGTGCAGCTCCGGGCACAAGTTCGATTTGAAATTCAACTTGTCTAGGTGGCGGCAGTCCGGGCAAGTCTTCAGGAAAGACTTCCGGGAAATCCCGCACGATCGGAACATCCTCAAGTCGCTTCTCCTCCGACTTCTTCTCCGTTACATGTGCGAGGATGGCTTGATACCCTTTTCGTAGATATTTTCTAGTTTTCAGACAAGATACGATATTTAGATTCCGTCTGCCAGTCTCCCCTTGTAGGACTAAGGTTCCACCGGAGACAAGAGGTATACGAACGAGTTTGTCATGACAGATGATTTCAGCTCGGTGCTTGGATAACCAATCCATACCGACAATAATATCGAAGCTGCCGATCTCGACAGGGATTAAATCAATGGAAAACGTTTCGTTCGTGAGGTTAAGTGTACAGTTGTGTATGATGCTATCAGTCTCAATCAGTTTGCCGTTAGCTAATTCTACAATGTATTTAGCATCTAAGGCAGTGGGAGTAATATCAAGTAAAGGGCTAAATTTCTCAGATATGAAGCTTCTATCGGCACCGGTATCAAATAACACAGAAGCAGTAAGGTCGTTGAGAAGGAACGTACCCGTCACGACGTTCGGGTCTTGTCTGGCTTCCCCAGCCTTGATAACGAATGATCTGCCGCGAGCAGGGTTGTTGTTGCTTTTCAGTTTTGGGCAATCTTTCTTGAAATGCCCTGTATTTCCGCACCCAAAGCAGGCCTTTGGTGCATTAGTGTTGGGGGTAGTAATGTTGATTCGGCAATCCTTGGCTAGATGCCCGAACCGTTTGCAGTTGGAGCAAGGGCAAGAACCGTCGTGGTGGCGGTTGCATTTGGGACAGTAGGGTCTGCTCCCGCTGTACCCTTTCTTCTCCGAAGTTCCAGATGTATAAGCCTTAATGTACTCAGGCTTTTTGTTGAAGGTTTGGTTGGATGAGTTGGGGTTTCCTTCCCACTTGCGTTTGTTGTTTGCAGATGGGGTTGAAGTTGTGCCGCGGCGGACAGAATTTGCCGTTAACTCATAGGCCATACGGATGGCGCTCTGAATAGTACCCGGTTTGGAAGAAGTAACCAGGTCTTGGAGTCTCTCAGGAAGACCATCAACGAATTTCTCGATCCTCTTGTACTCAGGATCGACCATGGTTGGGCACAGAAGTGCCAGTTGGTGGAAACGGTTGGTGTAGCCGGTGATATCATTACCTTGCATCTTATGGTTCCAAAATTCCACTTCTAGTTGTTTCAATTCATCCCTGGGGCAATACTCGCCCCTCAACATCTTCTTCAACTCCTCCCACGGGAGTTGGTAAGCAGTAGCAACACTCACAGTCTGGGCATAAGTGTTCCACCAGGTGAGTGCGGTGTCAGTAAAAGTACTAACGGAGAACTTAACCTTATCTCCCTCCGCACAGTTGCAGATAAGAAATACAGACTCAACTTTCTCGATCCAGCGTACTAGACCGATAGCTCCCTCGGTACCTGCAAAGTTTAGAGGTTTGCAGTTCTGAAAGTCTTTGTATGAACAGGGTTTAGCAGTAGTGGTTTCAGCGGCATCGCTGTTCCTCGAGGAATTTGGTGGAGTATTCCGAGCCAAGGCTTCAGTAACAGCCTGGGTTATAAGGGAGGTAATCTGGGCATCGGTGTATGGTCGTGTCTTTGGCGGCATGATTCTTCAATAAAAGAAATGAAGATACATGAGATTTTGTATGAGCTGGTAATTGTCACAGATGTACATGTATAAAAGCAGTAATACATAACATCAACATGGAAAATGACAATTAATGTGAGTTGAGATAACAAAGGATATCTGATAGATAAAGTGAGTTTAAAAGTTACATCTTACAGAGATATTACAAAAGGTGTCGGGAATGGTTACATCCGACTAGTTTATAGAGTAGTGCTAGATAGTCCCTAGATTACGCGATAGATTACAAGACGAAAACTACACTAATCTTAATGTAGATTAATTTGTTCCATAGCGTGCCAAGGCGGTCCACAGTTTCTGCTAGTCGGTTGGTTCATTCTTAGTTAAGGTTCCTGGCTTTCGGATTCGTCTTCCGACTCCAGGTTCAGGTCGTGTGGGTGGTAGCGTGCCTCGAGCATGTCCCTGTATCTTTGAGTCGTGGAGCGGTACCTAGTCTCCTCCGTTGATTTCTTGCCCAAACGTTTGATCCATGTTTTGGTCCTACGGGTTAGGTTGGTGGCCACTTTCTTCCAGTAACGGATCTTATCTTTGATTCGTGTAGGAACAGATCGGTTTGAGATTCTCAATCTTTGTTCATAGTCTATGCACTTACGCTTAAGTGCCCAATTTCGGCCGTCAAGTCCCACGGCCTGATCTCGCACTCTTTCATATTCTTCTATGTCGATGCCAGTCATTCCGAAATTCTGATTTTCGTTTCCCTCCAGCATGATTTCTTCTTCTGGTACGATGTTCTCATCGAGATACGTGTACTAGATTTGTTCCCCGTGGACTTGGTCACTATCAGACATGTAGTCGTCCATTTGGGAGTTCGTGGCTTTGAGTTCTATAGAAATGACAGAGAGAGGATTTTAGTCCTTGGAAGTACGTTGCTTCCGGGTGTTAGATGTGATCTTCATAAAATCATTAGAGTGCGCCACAAGGTGGTGTGACGGAAACCAAGTCTGTTATGGTCGGTGCAAACCGCTGAGAGGAATTCGTAAGTGTCACCAGAGAAACGTCGGCTATCTCTATAGCGAGTGTGTTTACGTGCGTGGCCTATTCATATATATATTCAATATATAATAGCCTAGTGTATGTCTAGCACATAACAAGTAAGAGTCTCGGTTCCCTCGTGGTCAGAGTCAACTAACGCATTCCTGTTCGACATAGTCATTTCAGACCTCACATCATCTTCCCTTAATTGTACATAGTTGATCAAGCTATGTTAAATTAAAGTCGTATGATGAAATTCCTGAACCAATCATGCCTAATAAGGAAATACTGCCTAATGGTCATAGTCTAGGCCCACTAATGCAACCTAGTTCACTATAACCTTAGGCTCTGATACCAATCTGTAACACCCCCAATATTCACTGTTTTGCGGAAGCATAGTTTGGGGTGTTACTAATTAAATATCACAACACAAAGATAAAGCAAACGACCTCTAAATGAGACGTTTTGTAAATTAGTTACATTCCATAGATATAATGTTTGAAAACTTAGTGTTTTCGTATACAAAATGTAGTTTCCCCTAGAGTCCACGCGTATAGCGGGAGATTCTATTACATAATCAAAATATACAAAACATAATGCTAAGAATCTCCGTTAATGCAGTTGTGTTGAAATCATGCGACTCTAGCTAAAATACTGGAGTAATCCTACTCCATCCGGGTACCTGAGAAAACATGCTAAAAAGTGTCAACCAAAAGGTTGGTGAATCTCACAGGTTTGTAATTAATATCGGCTTTGAACACGAGATTTCATTAGTAGTGCCCGTAGGCGTAAAATCAGCCATTTTCAATCCAGCAATCGTAAAATCAGTATTTGCAATCCAGCAAATGTAAATAAATAAGTTTATACCGTTGCCATGAGGCTCATAATCGAAGCTTAACCCGTAAATAATATGTTTGCTCCCGTGACATGCTCGTAAGTGAGCAAGCATCCGTAACGAATAAGTAGTCACCCGTTTATACGTGTAAATCAGTACGTGGCAGCGCTACTGCCCCGGGTGGGGAGGGTCATTTCCCTAATGGATCCATTAACTAGTGTTCGCGCTTAAGTCCATAACTAACGATATATGATGGAGAGACTTCTGTAAGTAGTAAATAACTCATGCAATTTCGTTTGGTATAGTAAGCAGTTTAGTACTTGTGTTCAAGAAAAATCAGTAGCATGTATCTCCCCCAATAAGTAAAACAGTAAAAGTGGGGCCGTAAGACTCACCTGAGTCTTTGCAAGTACGTTTATATCAATAAACGAGTAAATAATATCAACCGTAGGTTCTCCGAACCCGTAACCTTCAAATGCCTAAACATATAAAGTTAAGTAAGTAGATGTCTCGCAAGACTATCTAGGCTAGTTGTTTACACAACTCATTATATCCAAGTGTTTGTTTAGTAATCCGTTTGTAGTTTGAAAACAAATATGGCCCGTTGGTGACGGTTTGTAAAAATGATTCAAAGTGTTATCATATATAACGCAATTTAGTGTGATTGTAATAGAAAGTATGTTCTATGACGTTTGTTCAGTCGTATGACACAAGTATTTGAAGTTGTGTAAGTTCGACACTTAGTAAAATCTGACTTTTCAAGGTTCTGGCTTGTGCGACGTATCATGCGACGTAGCATGCGACGTAGGGTGCGACGTTGGGTGCTACGTCGCAGATCCGGACTGCGACGTTGAGCATGACGTCGCTATGTGCGATTTCGCAATTTAATGCGACGTAAAGGCTGACGTCGCTATATGCGACGTTGAGTATTTGTGCGACGTAGGGGTCGATGTCGCTAAGTGCGACGTTGGCCACTTAATGCGACGTTAGGGCTGACGTCGCTATATGCGACGTTGCGAGGGGTATTGCGACGTAGTGGCCTACGTCGCAGGTAGCCCGTCGTCTCTGCGACGTAGCGGTCTGATCGGACAATGGTGGCCGGAAAATCGGTCGAAAAACTTCCGTTTGGTCCAAATCTTTTACCCAACCCATTTTTGTACATGTTGGGCAAATATAAACCATAAAAACGTAAAAATGAGTAAAAACGGAGAGTTTCGGGTTTTGTCGGAAACTTACAAAATGTCGGATCGAAAATCCGAAAAGATGGAAAGGTAGATCGGGATGCCGTGGTTCTTTTATTCCAAAGGAGTGGTATGATTCGGCGTCGTTTCGTGATGTTATTTTGTGATTTTGTAATATGGTGGTGGTTTTGTTAGTTGAGAGAGAAATGAGAGAAAGAAAAAGAAAGAAATGAGAAAGTGAAAAGAAAGAGAAAAGGAAGTGGGAGGTTAAGCCTCCCATTTTCAGTCCGCGCCTCCGCGCTCCGTGCGGTGTTCGTTTCCTCCGTCGTTTAAACGTTATATCAAGCAGTTATATTTTTAAAAGGTGACGGGAATATTTTAAATGAAATACCTTGAAATTAATTATAAAAACATTTTTCGAAGTATTAAAATTCTTAACTCGCGTTTAATTCGTATTCGTTAAATTATTTAAAATGTCGTCGCGATATTATAAATAATGTTTGTTCGCTGTGTATTTTATATAATAAAATACGTTCTCATTATTTAGGTAAGTTTCTGTCACCAACGTCAAAATAATTGTGTCGGACTCCGTCCGGTTAATTCGTACGATTTATCCAAATCGCGTAAATACACACATATATATATAAATCAACTTATATATATACAAATAGAGCCTGTAATTAGTCCTATTACATACTAATTACAACTAGTTATAAACAATTAAGCATAATCAATTATCCTAATTATGCAGGTGTTACACATAAACTGTAGGATAGGATGAGTCCGAATAATGGGGTTAGCAACAACTGCTGCACCCCTATCAACACGTAAATCATACTCCATCTGTAACAATAAATCTATAAACATTAAAAGAATTCTAATAATATAAATTGAAATGAAATTAAATACAAAGTTACCAAAAAGTTACGTACTAATATTTTGTACAAAAATTATAACTAACTATTATGAACTTAACAATTCATTTTAATTTACTTAAAACATACTTATTCACATTTTTATAAAGTTACATACCACTTATTATCTACATCATAATAATAATAATCCTACTTATTAAATTTACAAATACCAATTTTAACATAATCAATTTGCGATTTAGAAAATTAGATTGAAACAACTTAGTAAAAATCATACAAGAGGTAAGCGCAAATAATCAACAATAATTACAAATATACATTACGAATTAAATTGCCTGTTTTCTACCTAGAACCCGTTTAGCCGGCGGTCAGAAGCCTTGACCGGCGGTCAACGGCGCTGACCAGCTACCTCCGGCGTTGACCGGCGGTCAAACCCGTTTGTTTCCATGAATCCGACCGATCAACGTACTAACACAATTTTAATTCCAACATTCCTATAAAATCAACCAACTTATTCACACATTCTTTCATTAATCACAAAATAATAGGCTTTTCCATCACATAATCAAGTCACAATCCGTAAATACAAACTAACATTACACAATCTAACTAAGGATTCCCACAAAAAGCATAAACAATTCGGGTTTTTAGCTAAGAAACCCTAAAATGCGAAACCCTAATTAAATCTTCATGTAAAAACGAATTGAAAGCAAAAATGTAAGTGAAAGCCACATACCTTCGATGAAATAACGAAGTTCAATGTTAAAATCGGTTGATTAGTAGAAGAAATCGAAATTTTCCTAGAGTTTTTCGTGAGAAATTTGGGTATCAAATGAGAAAGAAAAAGATCTGTCCGTTTTATTCACCCAAGGCGGTTTAGCCGGTGGCTAAACCGTTTAGCCGGTGGTCAAATTGAAATTTGACCCGGCCCCATCAGTTTTGACCCATCCGATTTATTTACCTAATTTAATTACTTTTACCTAATCTAATTTAATTACTTAATCTAATCTATTTAATTTATCTAATCTAATTTAATTACATAACTTATAAACTACCTAATTATATTACATTTAAAATAAAACTTATTAACACACCTAATTAAATTAACACTTACTAACACTTAATCTAATCTCAAACATACAAAAAAATAAATTACTCAAACAATAATACAAAAACTGAGGTAAGATAATGCAAATAAGAAAGTCATCAAATAATAGAGATTCAAAAATTGAAATAAGAAAACTCCACTATAGGCACTGTTTGATCAGTTGAGCCTGTCAGATTCGGCTACTTCTCCATTTATTTCAGAATTGTGGGGAGTCTTCAAACTTGCAAATTCCTTAACAACCTCCTTGACAATTTCCTTAGCATCCAATTGCTTATACTTCAATTGCTAAAAATCACATACTTCTAAATACATAATTAATTAAATAACAAAAGATACAAACATATTCACAATATTCACAATCAATTACTCAACAATGTACACAAATTTACAAGATTACATTCTTTTTATTATCTCTCTCCCCGGTAGCGGCGCCAAAAACTTGATGTCGCTTATGAAAGCGCGTCTTGTTTTATAATTTATAAATAGAAATACCTAATAAATACTTTCAAGCAACCAGGCAAGAATACCCGATCAATTGTAGATATAGATTTGGTAAGTCAGATTCGAACACAAGGAAAATGGAATAAAAAGAATAAATAATCTTTTAAATTACAGAGAAAAGAGGGTTACGCTTTAGTTCCGTATGAACATAAGATTTATAAAATAACAAATTAAAATAAATAAACTAAATAAACTTAAATAAAAACAACTAATAATGTACAATAGGAAGGAACAAATAGTATGTAATAATTCCGCTCAGATTCATATATTCTGATTCATTTGGACATTAATTATCTAATTGTAATTTCTTTTATATCAACCTAATACCAAATTCTTCCATGAATACTAAGTCGAATGTGAACTAGCCAACGTTTCGGGTCCAACTAATTCCTATAATCTAGGGTCCCACATAAAACACTGGTTACAATGTCACAAGATGATCAGTCAATTGTGTGCCTTTCCCTAAATTATGCATTAAACATTCACAACTCGTTATAATTAACTCTATGGTATGACTCAACAATACCCAATAATTAACTTATTGTCTTATTCGTTTTAAAGTAGATAATTATTGTATACTCGACCTATCAGACTCAACGTATTTAGTGATAGTCCAAAACCCTAAGGTAGTACTAGCAATAATTAATAATCTTAAAGGAACTCAATCTCATTAACATCATTAATCACGTGAGGCAACAAATAATTACTAGTTACCAATAAACAAGCATCTACGAGTAACATAACGGTTTTCAATTAAATAACTTAACAAATGTGTAAATGAAATCATTCAACAATCATTATCCAAGGTTTATTATCACAAATACTAAATGTATCAATTCATCAAATAAGAATACATCAGAATATTAAATATCAAATTCTTCAATGATATGAAATAAACGATACAAACCCATTGACGAATCACGCGAAGATCGGTTGAAATGAATCCAACCATTACTCCTTGTGCCTCCATGACATACCTAAGACTTAAAAATGATAAAAACCCTAACCTACAAACTGTAAAAATCGTAAATAAAAAGTATATGTTACATTGTAAAAGGTTATTGTGGGGAAAAGTGTATCCAAAACGTCTGCCCAAGGCTGCCTTTTATACTTGTAAAACAGGCCATTTGACCGCCGGCTAAATGCCTTAGCCGCCGGTCACCTTCATCCGCACACGGCTACAAAACGCGTTGGTCACCGCCTTCCTTAATTAGCCTTTAGCCACCGGTCAGCTTTTTTAGCCGCCGGCTAAATGCTGTTTCCAGTCTTTTAACCTAACGGGCTTGGACTTAGCTTTGGGCCACCATTCTCATTTCTTCTTCTTTAACCCAACAATGTTTAAGTCCGAATTTAAATTTTCCCAACGGCCCGATTCTTCATTTCTTTGTTATTCTTACTCTTAAATCCTCGGCTTCACTCGATTCTTCAAAAATACAACTTTTAACTCGTTATTTGACTGTTTTCCGTTCCTTTCTTCATAAACGCTCCATTTCCACACCTAATTGCAAATATGAACGAAATCAATATATAATCTTAATTAAATGCAATAGAAACATCCAAGATTAGGGGTAAAATACTACTAAAATATAGTACTTTTGAGCTTTTATCAAACATCCCCCACTTGAATCCTACTTGTCCTCAAGTAGACTATCGATTCAAAAATCAACTTCTTAGGAAAACAGTCATCTCAATTAATCTAAATAACTAACAAAGGAATTACACAACATCACCCATCTTCAACTCAAACGTTTAAATTTAAAAATCTGTTAATTCTAAAAGCAATTATTAAGAAACGATGAGATTAAATAGAAACAATCTACACCTAAAGTTATTATTCTTAAAACATCAAAAAGTTCATAATGATTATTGATATTGTTATCCACTTAAACAATCTATATTCGAATAATTGAGCTCAACTTATTATTATTCATGTAGATATTCCTTTAAACTCCCAAAAACTATATACTTTCATACTCATAACATGCCAATATTATATATTTTGAAATTTTAATTAAACAATCATTTTTCAAATCAAGACAGAGCTGACAGGTCTGTGCCTCAACACAACAAAGCAACATAACTTGATTTTAGTTTAGCAATAATGTTTTTAGTCAAACCATTGGTGACAGGTCTGTACCTTAGTACAACAAAGCGACTTAATTTGACCACATTTTAAAATCATGAGTTATTAAACTCTTTTGCTCTTTTTCATTAGATATACTGACGGAGACCAGGTCTGTACTTTCGTACAACAAAGGAAACAACACCTAGTATATCCCCAAATGATGTTAATTAAATTCCCAAAAATATGGTATATCACACATTACTAATATGAAAATTAAGACATACGTCGTACATAGCTAAAGTTCATCTAAAAGGTAATATCCACTCCTTAATTATCATTTCTTAACAGCTCAAAAATTCTCATATAAATTGCCTACCAATACATCATATAATGAAGCTAAATAATAATTTTCATATTTTAATATTTAATTGAAAAGTGTATAAAATTTTAAAATAACCTACATAGTTACAAAATAATTATCTCTAGAAAACAAAAATTTTAATGCAAAAATTTGGTTGAAAAAAATGGGCAACTCATAACCTCCTAGTTACTCATCTTAATCAGATAACAGTTAACAAAATTATCTACTTATTTATAGGACAATTATGTGGAAACTCAATTCTTTTCTCTCCCATCCCCCACTTAAAAGTGTACAATGCCCTCATTGTACAAATAATGAAATACTAAAACGGGAAAAAGAGAAAAGAACTTAGAACATAAAACTCCCCTGGAATCGTGTGTGTGAAAAGGAACAGTTCAGCGGTTCTTCCAAACTTTGAAATATACAACAGCTCACACTTGCGTAGTGTAACACCCCCAAAATTCGTTTAGCGGAAGCGTTTTAGTTTAAGTACTGGGGTGTCACAATAATAAAGCATGCATACGTATCAGAGCTTATGATTACAACAGAACAATATATATTAAGATGCCAAAAATGTTAATTACAAAGTTTACGATTCATCGAATCGTATAAGTTAAAAGTAATAAGTTTACAAAAGTAGATTTCTGAAATATGACTAAATCATTTCAGTTATACTAAAGAAATCCATGTATTTCCAAAAAGTTGGCATCCTAAAGCTTCACGGGTCGCCTAATTCTCCATGTGTTGGCGATTCTTACATGCGCAGCTAATTCCCTGAAAAACATAGTAAAAGTCAACAACTAGGTTGAGTGAATTCACAGGTTTTAAGTTTACACAAGTTGAATCAAGTTTGTATCACAGTTGTTATCCAAATATGTTCACAAATAGTATTGCCATAATAGTCGAGTATAAGTTTTGTAGAATGTTATCCAAATACCAGTTTTGTGGGTTGTTCGCCCAAAGTTCAAGTTAAAACACGTGCTGGTCGTTCTCCAGCGAGTTACAAATACACAGTACCGGTCGTTCTCCGGTCAAATACGCACGGGTCGTTCTCCCGTTCAACAAAAACAGTTTACCGGTCGTTCTCAGGTCTAGTAACGCACGGGTCGTTCTCCCGTCCAACAAACGCATGGGTCGTTCTCCCATCCAAGACGCACGGGTCGTTCTCCCGTCCCTTGGCCAGTCGTTCTCTGGCACTAAAATACGTGGCTGGTCGTTCTCCAGCATTTTACACAAAAGTACTGGTCGTTCTCCGGTATACCAAACAAGTTTAAAAGTTATGTTTGTGTCGGTCGTTCTCCGACAAGTTACCAAATGTACCGGTCGTTCTCCGGTAAGATACCAAGTTAGTGTCGGTCGTTCTCCGACAAGTTACAAATATGTACCGGTCGTTCTCCGGTATGATACCAAAATAGTTTACAGTCGTTTGCAAAACAGTTTACCGGTCGTTCTCCGGTCTAGTTAAAACAGTTTGTCGATAATTTATCCCATTAGTTCAGTGTGTCTATATGTAAATGTTAATTCGCAAACACCAGTTTGTTCAACAGTTAAATAGTTCAAAGTACTCTAATAGTTCGAGTAAACAAGTATGATAAACAATCATATAAGTAAAAGCAGTTTATGGCAATAAGTAAAATAGTTGACTATGTTTTCCACCCCTGTTCAAAAGTAGTTAAATCAGTAAAAGTAGGGGCTGTGAACTCACCTGTTGAGTTTAAGTAGTTGTGCGAGTGCTAGCAAACCTAAGCCCAAGTACGGTCTGAAATCTCCTAACGTCCTAAACGTACGAGATTTAATAAGTATGTGGATGTCTAAACTAATCATCCATGCTAGTGTTTGTACAACCAAGTCACGTCCAAATCGTTCGTTTAATGTTTATGGTTGTATTTCGTTGTTTGTGAAAACGTATACGACTCGTTGGTGAAAGTTTGAAATCAACATTTCGATAAAACAAGTATGTTTGAATTGTTTGTAAGGCTCGTGAATCGAATTTGTATAAAGATATGCGTTTCCGGTTAGTTCGACACTTAGTGAAAACAAGTTTTTAAACTTCCTGTTTTTAGCGACGTAAGGTGCGACGCTGGGTTGTTATGCGACGTAGGGTGCGACGTACGGGTCTACGTCGCATTCAGGTTTTGCGACGTCATGGGTTGCGTCGCATAGGCGACGCTCGCAATTTAATGCGACGTAGTGGTCTGCGTCGCTATGTGCGACGTAAGGAAGGGTAATGCGACGTAAAGGCCTACGTCGCAGTACTGTTTTCGGTCCCAATGCGACGTAGTCGCCTGTTCGACGAACAGCGAGAAAAAGTCGGATTTTTGGTTGATTCGGAACGTTTTCGGTTGTATAAAACACTAAAACATGTTATTCTAAGTATGTTAAACACTAAGTAGCAATTATAACTTGGAAATCTAAAGATTTGCGGGATTTGTCGGAAACTTACGAGTGTCGGATTTGAAATCCGAAAAGGTAGAAAGATAGATCGTAGTCTCGTGGTCGTTTTCCTCTATTTTGTTTGTTGATTCGGCGTCGTTTGATGGTAGTTTTGTGGTGATTTGTGTGGTGGTTTTGGTAGGTGGTGGTGATAATAGAGAGAAAAGAGAAAGAGAAAAGAAAGAAAGTGAAAAGAAATGGAGAGAAAATAGGGAGGTGGAGGTGGTTTTGTTCCACTTCTGCCTCCGTGTTTGCGTTCCGTGTTTGTTTATCCGATCGTTAAATATTACAGTATTTCAACTAATGTATTTTTAAATTACCTATTTCATTATATTTAGTTAGGCTCTTTTTATGGAACCAAATTTATAAATTTTATAAATTTCAAACTTTGTTTGATTTTAATTATACGTTTTGGACGTTTTGCGTTATAAAATAAATTGGTAAATATTTTTGACAAAATATTTATTAGTTACTACGTTATTTAATAATTTCGTTTTATTAAATAATTTTGTTCACCAACAGTCGTACGTTTTTGTCGCGTTTGTTTTCAAATTGCTCTGTACGTAATTACAACTAATTACGAATACGTAATACTGCGCGTACTAACTAGTTGGGCTATGCTAGACTTACCTCTAAAATGTGTTGTGAATTCACTCAAGTAGGGAATTAGCCTAATAATGCAAGTGATTAATGTTATTAATCGTGTTCAAATTTGCGAGGTGTTACACGTAGCTAATCACGATTGCATTTAGCATATGCAACAAGCCTTTAAACCCCTCGGTATCCCGAGTGGACGAGTTTAGTCTCGTGAGGGTTTCCAGGGAACACACCCGAAAGTTCAAAAATAAAACCAAGAAATAAATTACGTCATGAAAATTAAACTAGCATAGCATAATAAATTCAGAATAATAAAGGTTAGCATAATAATACAGTCATCCAACTAAAAATAGAAATAAAAATGTCTAAATAAAATACTACTAACAACTAGATAGGATACTAACAACCCATAACCACATCAATCGCTTTCATCATCCTCTCCATCTCTGCGAACATCGGATGGTCCTCCATACACTGATGGTACAAATGGATCATAAGGAAGCTGACGGTAGTCAAACAGCCGGTGCATCAAAGAAGTAGAATAATCAAACTGTCTCTGGTGCTCTCGATAGTAATGCTGCTGCTCCTGATACCTACGATCCTGCACAATCCTATCCTGCTCGTGATAACGGTGCATCTGCTGAAAATGTTGCTGCTGATACTCATGCATCCGACCAATCTCCTGCTGCAAATGATACATATCATACACTGGCCCCTGATAAACCTGTGGCTCTGGTGGAACCGCTGCATGCTCTATCACTGGTACATCTACAGCATGTGGCTGAGCCTCATGACGTCTCCTCTGTCGTCTACCTCCTGCAACCAATGGTGGAGTCCAAATGTAGAAATCTCCCTCCAAAGGTCTCATAATAACCGAAATTTCCAGGAGCTTGTGAGCTCCCATCCACTGCATCCCAGGAATAACAGGAGTACAAGACTGATACATCTTCTGTGTAACACCAAACCACCTAGCCAATCTAGTCACATACTGACCACCACAAATAACACTCGAAGCCTTCGTACCTGTAGCCCAATGTGTCATCCAATCTGCCAATCTCCAAGGAAGATTCACATTCGTCCCCCGAGAAATAGAATGCAAGTAAAACAGATCTATCTTATGCACCTTCTCATGCCCTGTCTTCCTAGCACAGATCGAATGAGATAACATCCTATGTACCGGCTTATGTGCTGGACTCCTCACTAACACATCCGAAGGACCTCGTGTACCAAACTCTCCATTGGCTATATCTACCCAACATGCAGCAACCTCCAGATCATCGTACCTATTGGTACGCGCAGCTCTCAGAAAATCCCTAAAATGAGGATTAACCTCCTCATCCACAGTATACAACCCAATGGCCTGCGCAAACTGAATCAATCTCAAAGTACGTGGCTCACCACCAAGCATAAAGGTCAGAGTATGCTCCAACATATCCTCAGATGATATATCAAACCTAACAGAGCTATAGAACTCAACAACTAACTCCCTGAAAATAATCTCATGTATACTAAATAGTCTAGCCCAAGCATATGAGACAAAACCAGCACTCCCATCCTCAAGATAATAAGTAACAGTCAACAAACGGTGTAAAGCCTGAGTACGTGTCTCCTGAGTATCAGGATCTAAGACCATATTCATAAAATCCCAGTCTAACACATCTGAAGCTATAATATCCTGATCAATGTTGGCTCTAAGGCTCGTCTGCATCCTCGTTCGATCTCCAGGTGAGATAGCACCATGCATAAACTGTAGGATAGGATGAGTCCGAATAATGGGGTTAGCAACAACTGCTGCACCCCTATCAACACGTAAATCATACTCCATCTGTAACAATAAATCTATAAACATTAAAAGAATTCTAATAATATAAATTGAAATGAAATTAAATACAAAGTTACCAAAAAGTTACGTACTAATATTTTGTACAAAAATTATAACTAACTATTATGAACTTAACAATTCATTTTAATTTACTTAAAACATACTTATTCACATTTTTATAAAGTTACATACCACTTATTATCTACATCATAATAATAATAATCCTACTTACTAAATTTACAAATACCAATTTTAACATAATCAATTTGCGATTAAGAAAATTAGATTGAAACAACTTAGTAAAAATCATACAAGAGGTAAGCGCAAATAATCAACAATAATTACAAATATACATTACGAATTAAATTGCCTGTTTTCTACCTAGAACCCGTTTAGCCGGCGGTCAGAAGCCTTGACCGGCGGTCAACGGCGCTGACCGGCTACCTCCGGCGTTGACCGGCGGTCAAACCCGTTTGTTTCCATGAATCCGACCGATCAACGTACTAACACAATTTTAATTCCAACATTCCTATAAAATCAACCAACTTATTCACACATTCTTTCATTAATCACAAAATAATAGGCTTTTCCATCACATAATCAAGTCACAATCCGTAAATACAAACTAACATTACACAATCTAACTAAGGATTCCCACAAAAAGCATAAACAATTCGGGTTTTTAGCTAAGAAACCCTAAAATGCGAAACCCTAATTAAATCTTCATGTAAAAACGAATTGAAAGCAAAAATGTAAGTGAAAGCCACATACCTTCGATGAAATAACGAAGTTCAATGTTAAAATCGGTTGATTAGTAGAAGAAATCGAAATTTTCCGAGAGTTTTTCGTGAGAAATTTGGGTATCAAATGAGAAAGAAAAAGATCTGTCCGTTTTATTCACCCAAGGCGGTTTAGCCGGCGGCTAAACCGTTTAGCCGGTGGTCAAATTGAAATTTGACCCGGCCCCATCAGTTTTGACCCATCCGATTTATTTACCTAATTTAATTACTTTTACCTAATCTAATTTAATTACTTAATCTAATCTATTTAATTTATCTAATCTAATTTAATTACATAACTTATAAACTACCTAATTATATTACATTTAAAATAAAACTTATTAACACACCTAATTAAATTAACACTTACTAACACTTAATCTAATCTCAAACATACAAAAAAATAAATTACTCAAACAATAATACAAAAACTGAGGTAAGATAATGCAAATAAGAAAGTCATCAAATAATAGAGATTCAAAAATTGAAATAAGAAAACTCCACTATAGGCACTGTTTGATCAGTTGAGCCGGTCAGATTCGGCTACTTCTCCATTTATTTCAGAATTGTGGGGAGTCTTCAAACTTGCAAATTCCTTAACAACCTCCTTGACAATTTCCTTAGCATCCAATTGCTTATACTTCAATTGCTAAAAATCACATACTTCTAAATACAGAATTAATTAAATAACAAAAGATACAAACATATTCACAATATTCACAATCAATTACTCAACAATGTACAAAAATTTACAAGATTACATTCTTTTTATTACCGCTCTCCCCGGCAGCGGCGCCAAAAACTTGATGTCGCTTATGAAAGCGCGTCTTGTTTTATAATTTATAAATAGAAATACCTAATAAATACTTTCAAGCAACCAGGCAAGAATACCCGATCAATTGTAGATATAGATTTGGTAAGTCAGATTCGAACACAAGGAAAATGGAATAAAAAGAATAAATAATCTTTTAAATTACAGAGAAAAAGGGGTTACGCTTTAGTTCCGTATGAACATAAGATTTATAAAATAACAAATTAAAATAAATAAACTAAATAAACTAAATAAACTTAAATAAAAACAACTAATAATGTACAATAGGAAGGAACAAATAGTATGTAATAATTCCGCTCAGATTAATCTATTCTGATTCATTTGCACATTAATTATCTAATTGTGATTTCTTTTATATCAACTTAATACCAAATTCTTCAATGAATACTAAGTCGAATGTGAACTAGCCAACGTTTCGGGTCCAACTAATTCCTATAATCTAGGGTCCAACATAAAACACTGGTTCCAATGTCACAAGATGATCAGTCAATTGTGTGCCTTTCCCTAAATTATGCATTAAACATTCATAACTCGTTATAATTAACTCTATGGTATGACTCAACAATACCCAATAATTAACTTATTGTCTTATTCGTTTTAAAGTAGATAATTATTGTATACTCGACCTATCAGACTCAACGTATTTAGTGATAGTCCAAAACCCTAAGGTAGTACTAGCAATAATTAATAATCTTAAAGGAACTCAATCTCATTAACATCATTAATCACGTGAAGCAACAAATAATTACTAGTTACCAATAAACAAGGATCTACGAGTAACATAACGGTTTTCAATTAAATAACTTAACAAATGTGCAAATGAAATCATTCAACAATCATTATCCAAGGTTTATTATCACAAATACTAAATGTATCAATTCATCAAATAAGAATACATCAGAATATTAAATATCAAATTCTTCAATGATATGAAATAAACGATACAAACCCATTGACGAATCACGCGAAGATCGGTTGAAATGAATCCAAACATTACTCCTTGTGCCTCCATGACATACCTAAGACTTAAAAATGATAAAAACCCTAACCTACAAACTGTAAAAATCGTAAATAAAAAGTATATATTACATTGTAAAAGGTTATTGTGTGGAAAAGTGTATCCAAAACATCTGCCCAAGGCTGCCTTTTATACTTGTAAAACAGGCCATTTGACCGCCAGCTAAATGCCTTAGCCGCCGGTCACCTTCATCCGCACACGGCTATAAAACGCGTTGGTCACCGCCTTCCTTAATTAGCCTTTAGCCGCCGGTCAGCTTGTTTAGCCGCCGGCTAAATGCTGTTTCCAGTCTTTTAACCTAACGGGCTTGGACTTAGCTTTGGGCCACCATTCTCATTTCTTCTTCTTTAACCCAACAATGTTTAAGTCCAAATTTAAATTTCCCCAACGGCCCGATTCTTCATTTCTTTGTTATTCTTACTCTTAAATCCTCGGCTTCACTCGATTCTTCAAAAATACAACTTTTAACTCGTTATTTGACTGTTTTCTGTTCCTTTCTTTATAAACGCTTCATTTCCACACCTAATTGCAAATATGAACGAAATCAAGATATAATCTTAATTAAATGCAATAGAAACATCCAAGATTAGGGGTAAAATACTACTAAAATATAGTACTTTTGAGCGTTTATCAGCGGTTGCCGCCGCGACGATGCATGTGAGTGGAAAGAGCAGGTGAACGGTCGATGTAACGCGCCTTAGTGGATGAAGTATCAAGGTGATAGTATGGATTGTGTTAAGTTCGGTTTACGGTGATTGGTTGGTCCTTCTAGCCGTGTGTATGACAAGAATAGGAGAGAAGCATGAAGAATATGATTATCACAGTTGTATAGATAATAAAAGGTAAGTCAATACATGATGGGTCGTTAGATAGTAAAGTAATGGAATTGTAACCATTTAACAAACAGGTTCAAAAGATTACAAGAGTTAGGGTTTACAAAAGGTGACGGGAATTATTACATCCAGGACTGATATCAGGTTTATACAAAATGGGATAGGATTTTAATATACCCATCTGATTATAGGTCCTTAGTACAACCTATTCCATACACAGCTAACCGTTATACAGGGAGGTTATAGTTATCATTGATCTATTCGAGGTCTAAGTCATGAGGGTAGTAACGAGCTTCGAGTAGGTCTCGGTATCGTGGAAGCACATGGTAAATCAAGGCATCTTCGGTCGCTTGTCGGTACATTCCCTTGATCCATGTTGTGGTACGATAGTACATGTTAGCAGTCACTTCCTTGCAGTAGAGGATCTGATCCTGAATCCGTTCAGAAAAGGATCTCTTCAGAATTTTCAGTTCCATCTCGTAGAGCTTGCATCTCAGTTTTAATTCCCAGTTGCGGACATCTAAGTCTTCGGCCTGATCTCGTACCCTTTCGTATTCTTCGATGTTGACCAACCCAAAGTCGTGGTTTTCGATGTTTTCATTCACAATATCTTCCATAGGGGAGATATCTTCATCAAGATATGTGTACTGGATTTGTTCATCATTGATTTGGTCGTTATCTGACGCGTAATCATCCGTTGGGAGGCTTGCCATTTTCCGCGCGAGTGAGTTCTATAGAAATGGCAGGAAAAGGATTTTAGTCCTTAGAAAATGTCAGTTTCGCGTGTAAGGTGCGATTTCTATGAAATCGTTAGAGCTCGCCAAAAGTGACGCTTCGGTGTGACAAAAAGTTAGGTTGGTGTGGTTGTACGAACCGATGAGTGTGTTTCGTAAGTGTCACTAGAGAAGAGTCAGCTATTTATCTAGCGAGCGTATCAGCGTGTGAGGCCTATTCATATATAACCAATATATAATAGCCTAGAGAGTAGTACGTGAGGCCTATTCATATATAACCAATATATAATAGCCTAAAGATTCAGTGAATAAGCGAGGCCTATATATGTATATACTCATATATCACATAATAAAGCCTAGTGTGTGTCTAGCACATAACAGGTATAAGTCCCGGTTCTCTCGTGGTCAGAGTCAACTAGTGCATTCCTGTTCGACATAACCCAATCTCAGGTCTTACATCATCTTCATTTAATTGTACATGGTTAGCTACGCCATGTTAAATTAAATTCGTATGATGTAATCACTGAACCGGTCATCCCTAATAAGGAATACTGCCTAACGGTCATAGTCTAGGCCCACTAAAATGCAACTTAGTTCACTATAACCTTAGGCTCTGATACCAATCTGTAACACCCCCAAATTTACTTTTCGCGGAAGCATACATTGGGGTGCTACTAATCAATAATCAAAGCACACAGATATATAATGAACGACTCTATATGCGTTGTTTACAAAAATACATTGATTGTAATAAAGTTTTACAAGATTTCAATAGTTACAATAGCCCATTTGATACAGTGTTTAGAGATTCTATGGCGTAACTAAAAGTTACAAAATGTAATAATGCATAGCTATCTCCTGATGTGTACATGTTGACTCGAGCTAATGGGCATCCTGAGCAGTCTTACTACTGCTGAGTACCTGAGAATACATGCTAAAAGGGTCAGCTAACGCTGGTGAGCTCACAGGTTTGTATAATAAATGAGTAAGTGTGAACCACAAGATTTAATAAGTGATTTGAAATGAATCAAATAATGTATATGTCTGCCATGAGGTCATAGTCTGCGCTTAACGTGGGTGTCAGGATCACAATAAAGTGCCTGATCGTGGGTGCCTCTGGGCGAGTGTCTAATCCACACTCGTTATGAACAAATGCTAATGCGTCCGTTTAACCAGTCAGTGCTTTCTGACCCGGACGAGGATGGTAAGTCCTATATGGTACCATACACTAACATTCACGCTACAAAAGTATTACCAGAACTATGATCGTAGAGGACTTATAAGTGATTAGAAAACAGCTCATGCAGGATATAGCGAGTTTTGTACTCGTGTTCACATGTAAAAATAAAGTAAAGCATGTATTCCCACCCCTGGGTTTAAAACAGTAAAAGAGGGGCTATGAGACTCACCTGAGTCTAGCAAGTAAGCGTTTAACTTAATAAACGTGAAATCCGAAAGCGATAGTAATCCGTAGGTTCTCTGAACCCGCAACCTTCTAATGCCCTAAGCATATAAGGTTGTATGTGTGAGTGAATGTCCCAAAAGATCATTCATGCTAGTTGTCCATTTTAACTAGTTATGTCCAAGTATTTGGTCGTTGTTTAATTAAAACGTTTAGTGGCCCGTTGGTGACAGGTGTGTAATAATAATTTCAGAAGACATTATTATTAGGTTTCGTATTGTTTCATGGTAAACTTTCATAAGTATAGTTTTTGTAAGTACGAGTAGTATTGTATAAAGTTTTAGTAAATGTTGCGCGAGTCCAATACTTGGTAGTTAAACGTTTTTAAGTATTCTGAGAATTGCGATGGAAGTTCGCTGTCGCAATAAGTTGCGACGGAAGAGTTTACGTCGCAAAACGAAGTTTGATGTCGCAATAGGTTGCGACGGAATAGCCAACATCGCAAATCGAAGTTTAACGTCGTAGAAGTTGCGACGGAAGGGTTAACGTCGCAAATTGAATTTTAACGTCGCAGAAGTTGCGACGGAAAGGTTAACCTTTTCGCAAATTGAAGTTTAACGTCGCAGAAGTTGCGACGGGAAGGCTAACGTCGCAAATCGGGCTGAGGTGGATTTACAATTTAAATTTGGTCAAAAATGATTGGTTTGACCCGAAACTTTTACACGACTTCTATTATGTTATAAAACTTATAGAAAACAAGTTTCGTGACTTTTGGTAACCCATAAGTGTCGTTTTTAAACCGAATACGAAAACAGCCCTTAACATTTATTTTTCCAAAATTACACGATTTTGTCCACGTAATTTGACTAACAAAACGTTCGATTTCAAATCCAAGAAAAATATATATTATTCCTCTATGTCTTAGGTTTTCAAAACATATTTTTGAAAACTTTAGGTAACTACAACTCCCGAAATAAAATTTCAAAGAGACAGTGGTCTAGCAGGTCATTTTTGTGACATATGTCCAATAATCTGATCATAACTTGAGTTATATAAAACTCACGAAAAGTTCCAGTAGTATTTGGAAAACTAACAAAAATTGCGATCTTTTCCCACTGGTTTCAAGTCTTAATTCGACTCATAGCCCAAGATATTCCTTTGTACATTTGGTCAAGATTCTGCCCAGAAAATACAGACTGTATATGTACTTTTATTTCTTTAATTTAAAATAGCAAATGACCTCCAAAATTCGTGTGGCTTACGGATTCGAAAACTAGACACCTTAAACTTGAGTTTAGGCTTAAGAAACATTAGATTTCATCAAGAAATGGTTCGGTTATAGCCGATCTAAGTCGATCTAAAATATTGTCCAGTGGTTAATGTCATTATCCAGCGGGTAAACTGTTGGTACATCAATGTGTGTCTGTCAGTTGGTCTCAGTCTGTAATCGTGTCGGAATTGTAATTACGTATTGAATAGTTTTAGTTCTAATTTAATTACAATTTTTGTATGTCATGCGACACAAGCATTGTGTCGCAGAAGCAATCTATGCGACACAAGGACTGTGTCGCATGAACATCCTATGCGACACAAGGCTTGTGTCGCATGATGTCTGGGTCAGACTATAAATAGAGGTCATATGTCTTCATTTAAAAAAGCCTTCTTTGTGTGTGTGTGAGAGAGTGTTTAGAGAGAGAAAGTGGCGAGTTAGAGAGAGAGAGGGCAGATTGTTTGAGTTTGTGTTTGTATTTGTAATCGATTATACTTTCAAGTGTTAATACATACAAAGATTACAATACGATTTGTGTTTGTTCATGTTTTAATTTGCAAAACCCGTTTGTTTGATTTCCGCTCATACAAAAGGGTATACGACTCGATTTGGTCCGTATTATAAGTGGAACCTACAATTGGTATCAGAGACATGAACTTTTGAGTTCTTGGTTTCGAGTTCGTGTTTGCAAATTTTCGGGTCAAAAATTGATATTTTTGACATTTTATGGTGTTTGATCTTCAAAGTTAGGTGTTTGTTCTTGAGTTTTCTGAGTTTAATGATGAACTTTGAAGATTGACCAGTCAATATTTCGTGGGTTGTGAAAGTGGGTTGCAAAAATCGAGTTTTTGAATTTCAAAGCTGTCTGCACGCTCCCTTTTGCGACACAAGGGTTGTGTCGTAGTTATTGTTCATGCGACACAACAATACGACATTAAATTGTCTGCGACACAAGTTGCGACATAACTCTGCGACGTTAATTCCTTGTTCTGCGACACAAGGGTAGTGTCGTAGGTACTGTTTATACGACACAACCTGCGACATAACACTAGTGTCGCATTACAAAAAAAAAAAAAAAAAAAAAAAAAAAAAAGGTCTTTTAGCAACGGATTTGGCGAAAAATTTTCGCATTGTGAAATTTTGTTCGAAGGCTTAAAAGTGTTCAATTTTAACCCCGAAAAAGTTTCATTCTACCCGAGCATTTTTTGGTCGTTTAGCGACGAAACTTTTGTCGGAAAATTCGCGAAAATTTTATAATACCAAAATTTTGTTTTGAGCTTGAAAGTGATTAATTTTGGTTTTACAAAAGTTCCGTTTCACGCCGAAATTTTTTTTTATTACAACTTTTAGCGACGCTTTGAGTATAATTATGGCATGTCTTTCTCCATACAATGGTGGGGTTCTAAGTGTAACTATACCTGCTCCTAAGCTTTCACCCTCTATTGATTACTCTACGTGGAGATATGAGTTTGAGGCATACGTATCATTAAACTACCAGATATGTCCTACGCATTAGTTAAACGATACGTTAGACCACTAGCTTTTGGTACACATATTGGTCATCCTCCATCCGAGTGTTTCCACCGTTTTACTTCTGAAGAAAGACAAGCTTGGGAAACAGAAAGGAGAACTCATGATGCAATTCTCAAATGTTTATCGGATGAAGCTCGCCAAATCTTTGAACATCATGAAAATGCTTATGATCTGTGGAAAGCTATTGAGAAACATTACAATGTTCATAAGAAGGAAGAAGAGCCACATACCAGTACATGCGCGACTCCTATACATGAGGTCAATTGCAAACCTTTCTCTTGTGAATCATGTATTAAATTAACTGGTAAAATAAATAGGTTTACGGAGGCTCATGATAACTTGAGGTCAGATCTTTCTAATCTGATGGAAGCAAATAAGGTTTTAAAAACTAATGAAAAAGCTTTTGAAAGTAACCTTCAAGCCATCATTGAAGAAAAGAAAGAGTTGAAAGCTCTGATTTTCAGCAATCAAGATGAAATTGATAGCTACTTAAAAATGATTGCTCATCTTAAAAAGGAGCTTGCTGCCTCTCAAGCTGAAGTTCTTGATTTAAAAAGAGGTTTTTCAAATATCTCTAGAACTTCCATGGTTTATGCTGATATCCTGCAGACACATGAGGTTGATAATAAAAATAAGAAAAGTAAGAAAGGATTTGGTTATCATAACCAACCTCCTCCGTCAAACATTAATCAACCTAGTGTGTCAAAGGATCCGATCAAAGACTTTGTGCCTACCTCTCTTAGAGCAGATGCAAGTTCTTCTGATTCATCAGTAAATAAACCCGCTCCTGAGCCTGTTAATGAGCCGGTTAATGAGTCTGTTAATGAGCCTATCAATGCAGCAAACTTTAAAATGCCCGAGTTCTTTACACATAACATAAACGTGAAACATGATAAGAAGATGGCTAAGAAAATCAAGGCTGAGCCAGTAAAGCTTTTTGAACCTTTTAAGTTTACATCCCTAGGTAATACTGAAAAGGTAGTTGAGGTAGAGAATCTACCTAACGAGTCTGAAGTAAAAGTTGAAAAGGTTGATGTTAATGGAAATCTCTCCACATCAACTTGCTCAACTTCTGAGAATTCTACTTCAACATGTATGCCTATGTGTTCATGTTCAGTAAATGCCTCATTGCCCAAGACTCCTCCAGTTTATTCTCCACCTCAACCATTTGAGGGAAGTCATTGGAATAGACCGCATGTGGAACGACGGTCTTGCTTTAAATGTGGTCAACAAGGCCATATCATTAGGGATTGTAAGTTGTTATCCCTGACTAGGTTTGGTAGAAGGATGCCAAGAATTCCTTCATATAGGAATTCTTTCTGTGAACCATATTCGAGGCGTAGTTCCCGCTCGCCTATATCTAGTTATGCATCAAATTCTCCTAAACCTACGGCTAGAGTAAACAAGGTTATGCCCAGTAAACCTCAAGCTCAAAAGCATAACATTGTTGAAAATAAATCTTCTGAACCTAAAAAGGTTTGGAAACCCAAATCCACAAACAACACATCAATGAATTCATCTGAGTTTCTAAAGTATCATAAACTCATTGATGTGATGATTATGGATGACAGTGGACATCCCAAGTATGTCAAGGCTTGGGTGTCCCATAAAATTTAACGTTTTATTGTTTGTGGTGATGCAGTCAAGTTACTATTAGCTAACAATTTTAGTGACTGCACGGATGTTGATAATTGTCGGAAAATTACTTTCAAGGTGGTTATGTGCGATGGTCTTGTGGTTGGATGGATGAGATTATCAAAGTTTATTGGTGGTAATATTGCTATAAGACATTTGACGTGACTTGATATGTGATTTTGATATTTTTCTATTCGTTAGATATGCAATAGCCATTCTTTGTACTCTTTAGTACCAAGGAAATGCAATGTTGCGAAATTTCTTAATTTAAAAACAAAAAAAAATATGTTTAATTTTAAGGGGAGTGCCTTTGGAGTAATTTTAGTGGAATTGTGAAAAGAATTTGCTGTTCAGGGGGAGTAATTTTAAAACTTAAAAATTTTCTGGTTATTTGGATCAGAAAGGTAAACAGCAAGATTCTTAATTCTTGAAAAGGTGTTTGATTGTGTTTGTAAATTTCTTGAGAAATGATAGTACATCAGATGACATGCACAAAATGAAAATTTTAAGGTTTATCCTTGATGTATCAGTAGGTTTATCTAGCATACTTAATACAGTTTTTATGAAAATTGTCTTCATCATGCGATGTACTGGTAGGCATGATACAAACCGGTCTTTGGGTTATTAAGAAGTATAATAAATACATGGCTATAATCTTGTGGTAAAACACCGTGTGATGTACGACTATAGGTCTTAATTCCTTAGCACAGCTTAACATATTTGTATCTTTTGAATGTTTATTTGAAATCATTTGGGGGTTTATGCCGATTGTTTCCCATATTGTACGATAGTACACAAATGGTCACAGTTGGTATAAACTTAGGTTTAAGCAAATACAAGTCAATGCACTTTCAAAGTCATAAATTTAAAGGACACTGAACAAGGTCGCCATTTGGGAAACTCCAAGTTCGGTTTGACCGCGATCGGTTTTGCTTAAACCTCAAATCAAAAATACTAAACAAGGTCGCCGTTTGGGAAACTCCAAGTTCGGTTTGACTGCGTTCGGTTTTGATTAAGCCTGAATCATGTTGGGTTACTTTGTTGTACTTTGGTGCAGACCTGTATACTCTGGCTTGATTCTTAAAAATGATCTTCATTTATTCTTTCCGAATATGGAAATTTTGTAAATGTCTGGGTTAATGGGGTATGTCTATGTTGGGGACCACATAGGACTAATCATTCTAACAATAATGGTTAGCTCACAGACTCAATGTATCATGTTTAGGTGGACAAACAATATCAGTAATCGTCTTGGAATAATTTTCACAAAAGGTGTGTTATGTATGCTAACTAAATTTAAGGAGGACAAAAATACTGGTAATCGAGATAACATCTTCTATTTTCTAATAATTGCATGTTGATCTGATATGATCTCAAAGCAGACCTAAATCAATCTTATCCCCGATGTGTTAATATCCATGTTCTTTACTTTTCTTTAAGAAAACACAAAAAGGTTTTATTTCTATGTTATTTTATTCAAATATCACATATCTTGTTAAAGTCAAATATCGAGGATGCAAAGGATGTTGATTATTGTCCATACATTATGAAGATAAATTTTATTGGAGATGCTGTTGATAATTGAGAGATGGTCACGGAGTTTGAAGATCTTACTTGAAGACCATGCTATCTCAATGGGGGAGTTTGTGATTGTTGAAGTTCTAAAGAAGTCTGAAGACTGAAGCTAATTGAAGAATTTTTTCGAAGACCAAGCTGAAGACACGGGGGAGTTTGTTGGTACATCAATGTGTGTCTGTCAGTTGGTCTCAGTCTGTAATCGTGTCGGAATTGTAATTACGTATTGAATAGTTTTAGTTCTAATTTAATTACAATTTTTGTATGTCATGCGACACAAGCATTGTGTCGCAGAAGCAATCTATGCGACACAAGGACTGTGTCGCATGAACATCCTATGCGACACAAGGCTTGCGTTGCATGATGTCTGGGTCAGACTATAAATAGAGGTCATATGTCTTCATTTAAAAAAAGCCTTCTTTGTGTGTGTGTGAGAGAGTGTTTAGAGAGAGAAAGTGGCGAGTTAGAGAGAGAGAGGGCAGATTGTTTGAGTTTGTGTTTGTATTTGTAATCGATTATACTTTCAAGTGTTAATACATACAAAGATTACAATACGATTTGTGTTTGTTCATGTTTTAATTTGCAAAACCCGTTTGTTTGATTTCCGCTCATACAAAAGGGTATACGACTCGATTTGGTCCGTATTATAAGTGGAACCTACATAAACGTGTTTCGGTTGTGATTTAAGGATGGTTTTCGGACATAACAAGCAGATACGAACCACAAACATGTAGTATAACATTATTCAAGGAGTTGTGAACGAAATCTAAGAGGATACTTACAAGAAAATCGAGTTTAAGAGCTGAAATGGGGAGATGGTTCTGCTATAGCTCGATTTGCACTTCTCTTTCTTCTCCTTGCAAAAGCCGATGGTATAGGATGCTAGATTATGAAGGGTGGTTCGTGGTGGTCCTTGGAGGAGTTTAATGGTGGTGGTGGTGTCGTGGTTAGGGCTTCTCCAGCCCAGGAATTGAGAGAGAGTGGTGATAAAGGATAAGGTGGTGGTTCTGTGGTGAAATGAGAGGGATTAGGGAAGTTAAGAGGGTTCATATATGAGGTGAATTAGGGATGGTTCCTTTGAGCTCTAAGGGCCGATTTGGGCCTCTGGGCCGTGGGTTTTAGTGGGTTCAAGCCCGTGGTTCGTTTCCTCGATCTCGTGTTATGTATCTTTAATTGTTAAATCGTTAAACGTATGTATTTTAGTTAACTATTCATCGTTAGATTTTTTTCGTGTACGTTTTGAGTATGTGAATGATATTTAGAATGACTAAATGTTTTTAAGTCACTTATTTTAAGTTACTAAAATATAATTTGGGTTTCGTTCGGGTGTCGGGCTCGATTCGCGCGTTTTCTCGTATTTGTTACGTTTTATATTCAACGTATAAGTTTTTCGAGCATATTATTATACAATAATAATTCTAAGTCCATGACGATCATTTCAGCACAAAAATGGGTTTGTGTAGTGTATAAATTGATTCACCAACGGCCAGTTAAGTCGGAATCCATCCGATATGAAATGCACGATTTAGCCAAATCGCGTACTTGTGTATATATAAAAATATTTATCAATACACATAATGATACACATAATTAGCCCTAAACATAACTAATTACATGTATAAACACTATGGTTAGGAACTAATACTAGTCCTAATTTGGCGGGTGTCATAATTTCGGAGCTCTATCCGTGTAATCTTTCAGCATCTATTCAATCTACGCATTACTTACGGTTATTTCTATCCTTATCTTTCATAATATTGCATGCTATTGTTATGTTAGATCTAGGATACATTGCCATGATTCGTGAGTAGATTAGCTATTGTGTTTGTTGTGATGTAGTTAGCTTGTTAAATATTTGGGGTGATGCTATTTTAATATACGATTGAAAACTTGTGGTACTGTTTAACTATACATTTATGATTTTAAACTAAACTATCGCCTTTCCTCCAATAAACGTGGTTAGAACCTTTATGACAAGTGTGACACTCGTCAAATTAGGACTAGTGATTAGTACCTTATCAATTATAATACATGTAATTAGTTCTGTGTTAGGCTAATTTATGTATCAATTAATATATATTGTTGAATATATACAATTATGCGATGTGATTGAATCATACAAGTTTCAAATCAAATGTAATTCGGTTCAATTAATACGGACGTTGGTGAACAAACTTATTAAATAATATAATATTATTTAATAACGCTATTATATCTAAAATCGCACCTAAAGTCGTCCTAAAACCCTAACTTTCGGTTTTAGTATTCTTGAATCGTATATGGTTTAAGCTAAATTGAGCCTCTATTTATAGTTTTAAAAACCGACCTTCCAACCGCCGGTTGGGTTCTCCAACCGCCGGTTGGAGTTATTTTAATCCGGGTCTAAACGCCTTTAAACCCTAAAGCTCAACCACCGGTTGGTTTATCCAACCGCCGGTTGGTTTATCCAACCGTCGGTTGAATGTAAATTCCAGAATATTCCATTTTCGGGCTAGGACTTAACTTTGGACTCTCAATCTTCATATCCGGACTTCTTTGTTTTCTTGGCCCAATTCTTCATTTTAACTCTTTTAGTCTTCATTTCTTCAAGGTCTTTAATCTTTATTTCTTTTAGTGCTTTAATTCTTCAGTTCTGGTCTCGTTCTTGTTCCTTTTTCTTCATTTTTCAATTAAATACATTTCTGCAATTATTAACAAAACAAGTATATAAAATCATATAAATGCAATAAAATGTATATAAATATAGGGATAAATTACTATAAAATATACTATCTATTTGATGCTTATCAAATATCCCCACACTTAAGTTCTGCTTGTCCTCAAGTAGAAAACTGAATAAAATTTAAAAATAAGCATTAAACTAATATTTAAGAATCAGAATACCAATACTAAAAATCTGTTTCATAAATTAAAAATTTAAACAGTTTAATTAATATGGATAACTATAATGTATAAATAAAATTATTATTATTTGTGTAATATATAACTTATGAATGATTACTAATATATTTGTCCACTTTAAACAATCTATACTCATATTTCTGAATACATCTTTATTATTATTAGTATGTATATTACTTATGCTTTCCATATATGATATACCTTTAAATTCAATTATACAACTTACTTTTATATTCCAATTAGATATATGAAATACATTTTTAAGAATCAAGACATTGGTGACAGGTCTGCATTTTCATGCAACAAAGCGACATAACTTGATTCAGGTTTAAGCAAAACCAGACTTGGTCAAACCATTTTGGCGACCTCGTTAAGTATCTTTTATTTTTAAGACTTTTTCAAGTACTTTTGACTTGCGTTTGCTTAATTTTTAAGTATATATTAATAGAAATCAGGTCTATACTTTTGTATAACAGAGGAAACCATCAATATATACCCCCAAATGTACTCACATAAGTAAAAAGATATAAAATTATTGCATAACAAACTTAAAATTTAAGTCTTTTTATGTCATACATCATATTATGTATCATAAAATAATAAACAAGTTATATTATTAATTTATTAAAATTCAGAAATCTTTATATAGATTGCCTATTAGTACATCGTATCATATAACTATATATCACTTCCTTATTAAGTAACTTACATTATATATACAAAACAGTTAATCCACATTAAAGTATAAACTTTTAAATACAAAACAAAACTTTTAACAAAAGTATTCTAACTAATAAATATTTAGTTATTCACTTAAAATTTTAAATTTTCAAAATTTTTAAAACAAGACAAACTTAATTGTTTAATTAAAGAAATTCTTTTTCTTACGAACCCTATCCCCACACTTAAATTATACAATACCCTCATTGTGTAAAAATGATAAATAAAAGTGAGTAAGGGAAAGAAAAATAGAACAGAAAAACTCCCTTGACTAAAATTATAAATTTCATCATCGGCTAAGAAAATTCTTCTTGGTTGATTCCTTCATCTCTTGAAAAATAATATACAACATCCACACTTTTGTAGTTAATCACGATTGCATTTAGCATATGCAATAAGCCTTTAAACCCCTCGGTATCCCAAGTGGACGAGTTATAGTCTCGTGAGGGTTTCCAGTGAACATACCCACAAAGTTCAAAATTAATAAGATGAACTTATTAAATTTCCAAAAATTCTAAATGCAATGCATTATTCAGCTGTACTATATCATATTGTATACCAACTTTGCAACATTGTAATGGTAGTCTAAAAATAAACAAGCAAACACATTAAACGTATCAAAAATAAAATTAAAATTAAAGATAATCCAGAAACAAAAACACATGCTATTATTTTCTATTGCATATCGTGTATAAAAACTTATGAAACTACTGCTATTCAGATTATTTCCAAATAAAGCCCAAAAGTATTCAATCTCTAGCCGGGTACCTATAACTATCGATTTCCTAATTTTAGTAAGATTTAAAAATTGTTCCCAACACACGTTGGCTTATAGCAGTGATTTCAACAATATATCCGAAAATTAAATAGCCACACAACACTCTAATTTCTTAATAATGTTAAACTTATTTAACAAATTTCATTTACTTCAAAAATTGATTAAAAGTCTCTTCATCAATGTTTCATATCATTATCTAGTAATATATTTTATAGTAATTATCTTTATAGTAAAAACATATATACAATTCAGATTCTAAAAATCCTAACTATAAAGAACAATTAAATAAAAACAATCACTGGATTAATGTATCCACACCTTAGTTAAGAAGATAATACCAATATTCAAAGAAAAAACATTCATTCATTAAGTTAACAATTAAGAATTTGGCATATAACATAGTTAAATTTCTCATATCTACTTCCATTATATTATCAAAATATTTTAACAATTCCTATAAAATAACTCATACTTATCAAACCAACATTATAAAAATTTTACGATGTCATAAAAAAAACTTATAAAAGTGAGGATAAAATCCAATATGAATCTTAAAATGATTTTTAATGCAATCATAAAATATGGTTATTCAATTGAAACGTATCATACCTTACATAATATAACCGAGATTAATAATGAAAAACATTTAACCACTTAAATATTACTAAAGAAACATGAAAATTATTCCTAAAATAACACATATATTAAAAACTTAATATCCATAAACAAACAAACAACTAAAGTTTAAAAGAAATCGTAACTAATAATAAAAATGAAAAACCCCAAATAAAAATAAGAATGTGCAAATGTCTTCAAGGTTGATGAACCCATTCTCGAGCTAGTGGTGAAACATAGTAACCATTCGGTAACATAAAAGTTATAGGGATTTTCTGATCAGGAGGAAAGATTCTTAAAAAGTATCTAAACATGGTTTTAGTGATATCAGGTACTTGAGCAGTGGAATCTTCAAAATGTCGGTAATGTTCATCAGCTGCTATTTGCAATTCATAAAATTCCCACATTATTTTCTTTATTGTCTTTGCTACCTGTCCTTCCTCATTAATTACCTTATATCCATTTACTTCCTTCACTTCACGCTCTTGATGCTTACGTCTTAACTCATCCATAAAACCATAAAATCCTAAATGTAACATTTCATACTTTCCAGTTGTAGGATTTCTCACTACCTCTTCAACTTCCCATACTATTCCTTTCATTAACTCTCTCTGACGCTCAGTAAACAACAATCCCGAAAATCTAAACATATTTATCATTTTTGTATAAATCTGAGATAATCCTAAATGAAATAGATCATTGTGACAAAAATGATTCCTCCCTTGAAAAATTGATTTAAGCTCCATAACCACATAGTTCGCCACATTAACTAATGCCACTTCAGATATCCCCTCCGGAACTTTCCTTCTTAGCTCTTCTTGTGCGGGATAGTACAAATCATTTATCATTTGATGCGCATAATATTCCACTATGCAATCTACATAGTAAGTGCTGCAATTTTTATAATCTTTTTGTTCCAATAAGCTAATCACTTCCTGCAACTCTTCTATCAAACAAATATCTGCCATCTGCGTTGGATTTCCAGTTGCCCAATCCATTTGATGCTTGTAGGATTCCAATAAACTAATTTGTTTATCAGAATATGGAAACGGATATCTAGTCAATGCTCTGTAGACACATGAATACAAAATCTTCTGCCCTTCAAAGAAATCTTCCTCTTGAGCTTCTTGCTGATATAGCGTGTCCATTAGTTCAGTCACATACTTATCAAAATAGTTCACCATCCGGGTATGGTTAGGATTATGCCAATCTTCATATTCTTTTCCAATCTTTTCAATTATGTACTTTTGTTCAGGTGTAAATTCATACGTAGATGCTCTGATAACAACCATAATATGATATGTATGATCTTTCCCAACTTCTAAAAGCTGAATCAATCCTCCTCTCGTACTAACTACTGGCACAGGTATCCTTCCTAAATTAGTATCTTCAACCTCAGTGTTAATACCTAAATCATTTCCTTCTTCTTTAGACATACTTTCTAAATTCTCTTCCTCTTCTTCAGATATAGTATCTAGTGTAGGGTTATCAAATTTCCTAAGAGAATGTTCATCAACACAGACATCCTTGCATTCCACAGTTTCATTCAAGATTTCCATTTGCTTATTTTCCATTTCAATAACAGTTAACGAAGTCTGTATACACAAATTATTACTTAATTTAGAACACATATAGTACAAGTAAAACATATTATACAAATAGAATAAATTTACATAATTATACATATTTAATTAAATTTCTTTTACAAAGCTTAGTCAATAGATCTCGGTAGCTCCATTGATAGTACACAAAAGCGGAGAAACAGGTCAGCGCTAAGCTTATTAAAAACCTATTTCTTTTGAGAAGCACCTTACCTTTTATATGATAAATCAATGAGGTAGGGCTTTACTCTCCTTATACCTTTGTTTTTGTCAGTATTCTCAATGGGTGAGCCGATATTTCTTATTGATTTTGCAAAGTATAAAAAATACAGATTATACAAGTAAAATAATTAGTTTAAAATAAAATACACCGCTACCCCGGTAAAACAAAAGTTCAACCGGTTAAGTGTTCCCCGGCAGCGGCGCCAAAAACTTGATGTGCGGAAAGTATAGGCAATTATAATAACAAGTTTAAATTAAGGAAATACTAAATAATACTATCACACAATTCATGCAAGATTGACCAGTACATGTAATATAGCTTAATAAGTAAGTCCAAATTCGAACACAAGGAACACAAGAAACGTGGTTCTTATTTATAACTAATTATCTATTTATTCTAATTACAAATATTATAATACAAATAAATAAAAGGATCCAATTTACAATAATCTACAAGATAAGGGGGTCGTTTTAGTTCCGAACGAACATAATTATCTTTATATTTTGATACAGATTCTAATAGATAAGTTTTAAGAAACAACTTAAGAATACTCAATTGGATAGAAGATTATAACTATTTAAACAATTATTTATTAAACGTATTATATCAACTTATATCTATTTGCTTTGTTGGCTATTATTATTGGTGAATTACTAATGTAGAAAATCACAAAGATTAAGATAATTTTCATATAGCAACACTCCCAAAGATTAAGTAAAGTATTACTATTTATTAAGATCTATCAGCAGTTTATTAATACAATTCCAAGATTAGGTTGAATTATAATGTTACTTAACATTAATAATTGACAATCATTAATTAATTTATAAAACTCACAAGATTAGTAAAGCTATCTATATAAATTAATTAACTTTCATCAATATTAATATAACACAGACAATTCTTGTATAATAAGCATTCAATAATATAGTTCCAACATAAACATATAATTCATATAATAAATCTAATAAACATACATTTAAACATTCATAATGAAAACCTAATAAGCAATTAATTCAAATAAACAATATCCAAAATAACCCAAAAGATTAATAAAGTTACAAGGATAAAGAAACCGAACCAATTAACAAACCAGCTAAAACCTTCAAACCCTAGCTCCTTGGCCTCCAAAATCGCACCTAAAGTCGTCCTAAAACCCTAACTTTCGGTTTTAGTATTCTTGAATCGTATATGGTTTAAGCTAAATTGAGCCTCTATTTATAGTTTTAAAAACTGACCTTTCAACCGCCGGTTGGGTTCTCCAACCGCCGGTTGGAGTTATTTTAATCTGGGTCCAACTCCACGTGTCTGCACCGCCTTTAAACCCTAAAGCTCAACCGCCGGTTGGTTTATCCAACCGCCGGTTGAATGTAAATTCCAGAATATTCCATTTTCGGGCTTGGGCTTAACTTTTGGACTCTCAATCTTCATATCCGGACTTCTTTGTTTTCTTGGCCCAATTCTTCATTTTAACTATTTTAGTCTTCATTTCTTCAAGGTCTTTAATCTTTATTTCTTTTAGTGCTTTAATTCTTCAGTTCTGGTCTTGTTCTTGTTCCTTTTTCTTCATTTTTCAATTAAAATACATTTCTGCAATTATTAACAAAACAAGTATATAAAATCATATAAATGCAATAAAATGTATATAAATATAGGGATAAATTACTATAAAATATACTATCTATTTGATGCTTATCAAAGAACAAGGGCAACAACAACAATGCTAGAGGTACAGCCTTTGTACTCAACTCTGGGGATGCCCGTCAAGACCCGAATGTGGTCTCGGGTATGTTTCTCCTCAACAACTTAACTGCTTATGTTCTGTTTGCTACTGGTGCCGATAGAAGCTTTATCTCTGATGAATTTTATCCACTACTTGACATCACACCTATTGCCCTAGATGCTAAGTACACTGTAGAACTAGTGAATGGCAAACTCATAGAAACCAATAGTGTGATACCTAATTGCACTTTAAACCTAGCCGACGAAACCTTCTCAATCGATCTTATGCCTGTTGAAATAGGAAGTTTCGACATCATCATTGGCATGGACTGGTTATCCAGACACCGCGCTGAAATCATTTGCTACGAAAAGGTCGTTCGAATCCCTCTCGCCGCCGGTAGAACTTTGGTCATACAGGGGGAGACCGGTGGGACGAGACTCAATATCATCTCTTGTCTGAAAACCCGAAAATTTCTGAGGAAAGGTTATCCGGCAATCCTCGCGCACATCATGGAGAAAAAGTCGGAGGAGAAGCGACTTGAGGATGTGCCTATCTTTCGAGACTTTCCAGAAGTCTTTCCCGAAGAACTGCCTGGTCTACCACTGTAAGTCCCCTAGTTTTAGGATCGATAACTTCGTTATCTGTAGTATTAAGGTGCGGAATCCCTCAATACGGTGTTATCTTACTAACAACGAATATGTTCGTATTGCGTTTTAACTAGACTTAACTTTAAACGATGAATCGTCAAAGTCTAGCCGTAGGTTTAGTTTTCTCTGGTTTGCTGGAATCGCAGCTTTGGAATATGCAAAAGTTGTTAACGTGTTATCTTTTTCAAGCCGTGAAAAACATTATATATGTCCAGCTCAACTCGGCTCGCATGGGCCTGCGAGTTCGGTCCAACTCGCAGCCCAAGCCCAACACAGAGCTCGGCTCGCCAGACTAATGCCTCGCGAGTTCAGAACTCACCTCACAGCTCAACTCGCTGCGACCTGAGATCTCGACTCGCCTCGCATCAAACGTCTGTTTATTTATTTCGTATTTAACATTCGTCTAACTTAGCAAAACAATATGTTTAACGAATATCACTAACAAAACAAATATTCATTTACAAATCTAAACCAATATACAAACATAATAATAATTACACTAGTCCTATTTCAAGCTAGATCTGTTGTCACAATCTATGTCCCAACAGACTCCCCCTTGACAATAGCTCTAGCGTCTTTATCTTCACGCTGTCTTTGGTCTTCATTTGTAAATCTTACTTCCTGCGTAAATCTTCATCTTGATACAAGTTTTAACCATCAACTGATAATCTCTTGCTAAATCAGCCAATTCAATAGTCGTCAAAATTCTGTTCTCATTCAACTTTAACAGATCCTTTCTCGACATATTCATCAGGTGTCGATGATCATAAACTCTGAAGATTTCTCTTTCACCACCTTCAACCTCATCATCAGCTTCAACCATAACAGCTTCTCCAGTTCTTGAATCCACATGCCAACTCTTCATATTTCCCAGAATATCTTGTGGCATTGTCTTCAGTGGAATCTGCTGTATGCATCTAACAGCTGGATAAACTTTCTTCCTTCTTCTTCTTCCTGTTCTTTGACTTCTCTCTTGTAATTTCACAGTCTTTCCCTTTCTTGGCTTAATCTGAACAAATTTATTCGTACCAACCTCATGTCTAATGATTCTTTCAACACGATCAGCATAATCATCACGACTTGGGTTGTTAATCTCTAATCTAGCCAAATCACGTATTTCATAACGTGGTAGAGAACTAAAAACTGCAAGCTTTCTTTCAAAATATTGAACTCCGTCAAACCTTTTGATCGCAAAAAGCTTTAGTTCTGAGTCAAAGTACCAACCAATAATCCCTTTACGTGGTACACGCTTTTTCGTAACATCAACTTCAGAAATTCCAATCTTCTTCTTCTTCTTTGGAAGTTTCCTAAGTACAACAGCAGGATTCTTGGTTTGAACAAGAACTTCTTCTTCTTCATCAGAGGTTGAATCATCAATATCTTCATCTATATCGACAATTGTTGGACCTTGTTCATTTTCAATAACAACTTCTGTCCTAGATGGGCTCACATGGTGTTCATCAATGTTTGCATCTAGATCTACACCCATGTCTTGCACATTCTCAGGTACAGCAGTCCAAACTGTAGGTGGTTGAAATTCTCCTTCCTCAAGATCATAATCAATGTCTTCATCTATCTCATCAAAAATGTCATCTTCCGAATCAGATAGATCAAGCATTTCCAATCCTAAGAGAAAAACCACAAATACAAATAAATATTAATAATTAAAATTCTCTTATCGATTTCCCTGAATCAACCTAAGAATTTCTTTATTAACTCTTTTGTATATTTTAACCTAACATATAAACGCAATTTACATATAACTTATAAAATCTTTTATTGATTACCCTGAATCAATCTAAAATTTCTTAAGTCTACTTAACAAATATTAATTAATTTTAAATTCTAATGCATTGTGAATAATCACCAAACATTTAAATTTACTATTAATTACCTTATATAATTTCCAAGCATTAATTGATCTCATTCATTATCAATTTAACCTTTAAATTATATATCATTTGTCTAGTTAATACGAATACATTTTTAACTTGTTAATTACTTATAAACCTTACGGTCTTAAGTCTATAATCAAATCTAAAATGCATATGTTATTATAAAATTATGACCGCCGAAATTAATCGGAACACGCCGCTCGACTACTCAATGAGTCGGAAGTCTTTCGATCACTATTTTATCTTAACATTTATAAAATCAAATAACTTAACAATATCTAATACATTTAACTTGTAATTACAAATCTCAAGCCGAATATATTATCACAATATTAAGTTACAATTATTCTGTACAAATTACTACCAATAATTACTACACTATGCTAATACTAAGCTATCTTACCAGCTTCTGTATCAACCTGTGCAGTCTTATCAGCATTTGTACCAGCTCCAGAACCACTAGCACCAGCACCAGACTCCCCCTGAATAGTAGCTTGCTCACTAGTCTTTGAAGGACCAGTCTGCTCACCACTCGGTGCATTGGGATCATCGTCTTTGTCTGAATCTCTCTTCCTCTTCAACTCATTCTCTCTGCAAGACTCTAGATATACCAATATCTCCCCCTGAGTAGACTGTCCTGAATGCGATCTCAAGACCAGACTCTCTAAAGAAGATAACTTCAGTCTCTGTACAGTGAAGTCCGCAAGCAAAGTCTCATGAGTCTTCATCAACAGATTGTACGATTCACTCTGCTTGAGAATCTGTTGTGAAAGAAGAAGATTGCTCGACACCAGCTCTGGAATCTGAGAAGTAAGCTTCTCCAAATCCTTTACCCTCGACTCTAAGGATGTAATCCTTTCAGCATCAGTCGTTGGAGTAACAGGTATCGTTCTGGGTCCAGGCGGTGTAAGAGACTCAATATGCCAGTCTCTGGTAAGCGGTGTATGAGGTTGAGACAAAGCTTGCGTAAGCAAACTTGTCGCAAATCTAGCTGTTTTGTTCGTCGGAAAATTAGCTCCATGAACTAGATCAGCAACCTCATGCTGTAAAGTTAAACACAATTAAAATCAGTTATTGTTACAGATTACTCCGTCTCAAACTCTAATTAATTGCATAACACTCATAGTTATAGAATTTATATCTCATACTTGAAGCGGTAAAGACATCGATTCCGTAACCACCGGTGCAACCATCTCTACCTGTGGTGTATCCTGAGAAACTGTATACAGAATTAACTGTCTCAGTTCAACTCCTGATAAACAACAAGTTAAGATTATTTAACTTTAATTAATACTAACCTTCTCGAATAGTAAGCGTTCTCGGACGCTTCATCAAAGGAATCTCAACTTCCTCAGTACCTTCCTCCAGAATACTCTTACCCTTCCTCTTCTTTTCAGAAGCAGATGGAGGAGGAGAAGGTGTATTATCAGAATCTTTATCTGAAGCCGTCTCACCATCACGACCTCTAGATGATCTAACAGGATCCTAAATTTTAAATATATTAAACATTTATGATTAACGTAAGCTCTATCATACAAGTTCTATATATTTAAGATTAATCAGATATAATACCTCAGTTGGTACAACAACTGATCTATCAAGCTGTATCTGCTCATCCTCAAGTAATATAACTTCTGGATGTGCAGCCTCAGCTTCAGCTTCCTGTTCGTATAATGATATTTATATTTTTAAAATCAGAAATAATATCCAATTTACTAAATATCTAATATCAGAATCATTATATAATAATATTATGCATCTATGATCAATAAAAACAATCTATCAACTAAGCATCTATATTATTACATAAATAAAAGATTACCTCAGGTGGTGCAAAATAACTATCAATATCCTGGAGCAATGGATTTGTCGCATCATCATTCTGCTCCAACACCTCTTGTACTACCTGAGCAGCAACATCTGGGTTCACCTGTTCCCCAGCATGTGCAGGTTGTTCCAAAACGTCCTCTAAAAGCTCTTGTGGATCTTCATGATGAACCACATCAGCTTCAGCAGGAGCAGCAGCAGCAGCAGGAGCTACGTCTAACCACCCATGATTTGGCGGTGCTACGTAGTTCGGGTCGACAATATACCCAAAAAGATCTCGCTCCTCAGGCTTCACAAGCCCTTCTCTTCTCACAGTCTGCTGAAACATAGCATTATACCCTCTGAGCCCAATAGTATCTACACGCAAGTGTGGCTCAGGAATAATAAGCTCTGGTAGACGAGCTCTAATAATCAGCATACAAAAACGTGGGTAAACCATAAATCGTGATCGAACAGAACCCGATATCTGTCTTACAATCTCTCCAAAAATGTAATCACAGAAACTGTATGGTTTATTGTAAACCAGGGACAGTGCAGCCGATAGAATAGCAGGGCTTAACTCATCAAAACCACCCTTCTTCGGTGCAAAAACGGTATTCATCACGTGCCATAGAAACCTCCACTGACCAATCACAAGAGGCTTCTGGAATTGACGTCCGCGTCTATCTCCCGTATAACCCATACGTCCGATAGCTCCCTCTATGAAATCCATTGGATACTCAACATCCCCATTCTCTTGTTCCTCTGTACCAAACTGCAAAATCTCACGGAGATTTCCAGCACTGAACACAACAGGTTGTCCACCAACCGTTGCTCGAATCTCTGGTGGATTGACCGATTCGTCATGCTCTATACCCGTCCAGAAATCAGTCAAAATCGCCTGAGAAATAGGAGGATTTGCTGTAACAGCATACTGTATACGTGAACGTGCCAAAAATGAAAGCACCTGAGCTACTTTGCTAGCTCCCTTTGCACGTACATCCAGATCAACAAGGATGTTGTGACCTTTGTCAAATTGTCGAGCCATATCTGTAAAAACACAAATGACAACAACAATTCAAAGCAAATTAAAAATATTTAAACTATTACGTATTATGAATAGAGATTCATCAAACATCTTAGTTTAAATTTGAAATTATATATAACTTGTTACAAAAATAGTCTCAAGTCGTATATAAAAATTTAACTTATAACTAAAAGTCTTAAGTCTAATTTAAATCACGTTAGGTACTTGTTATTTTAATAAAAATCTCAAGTCGTTAACGTTAAAAATTATACCGCTAATGTGAAATTAGGACACGCCACTAATTTTCTTCTTAAATTAGTAGACTTTCGATATAATCATATAAGAATTAACACAAATCCATTTCATAAAAGTTATTACTTAAAAAGTCTTAACATTTATATCACTACTTTAAAAAATAAAATTTTTCTAAGTACTGGACTCGCATAAACTGGCCTAACGAGTTGAGTTCAACTCGTTTTGTTTATCAACTCGCTACATTGATCAACTCGCTACATTGATCAACTCACTAATCTCATGAACTCGCTAGTCAACTCGCTGCGAGTTGATTCAAAATGTCAACTCGTTCGATGAACTGCCGTCGCGAGGTTACACTTAAAATCGATTAATCTTGTAATTTTAACATGATCTATCGATTGATTCACGTTCATTAATGTTCGTTTAACATAAACCCTAAAAATCTATGTCCAATAACATCGTAATCGACGCAAATCGTTTAAACTTCAAAACCGAAACCCTAAGTTTAAAAACCTTCGATTTCGTGCAATTTAAACGGTGAAATCCGTTGATATATACCTCAAAATGTTCGCAATATGAAGGTGTATAAAGTCCTCGGATTGAATAACTCGTTCCCGTAATCTAAGAATCGAAATCAAACGAAAACAATAAATCGCCTCGTTTCGCCTTGTTGACGGATTCGCAAGCTTTACTGAACTCGCGAAGTATGTGGGTTCGGTGGGTTGGTCTGACTCGTTTGACCACCTTTATACTTTACATTCGATTCGCGAGATTTGAAGCGGACTCGCAAGTCGAAGTCAACTCGCAGAAATAATTAAAAACGCGAATTTTAATTCTAAGTATAAATAAAAACCCGATATTTTCACAAGTCTAAATTATAATTAATTTTCACTTGTATTTGTCACGTTGTTCAACTCAAAAACATTCAGTATGATTTAATTCCGAAGGGTAAGCATAATTAACACAAAAATTAAAAACTAAAACAAAATTACATAATCATAGGTATCAAGTACCATTTTATTAAACACTTGAAACAAAATAAAATACATACACAAAATGAATAAGAATTTATCTGCTTAGGGATCATATTAGTAAGAATAAGCAATTCATGATATATTTAAAAAGTTTAAGCAGATTGGTAGTATACATACCTCATGAAATTCAAATAAATTACTATAAAATTACAACTAAATATATCATTTATACATTTATATTTATAAAACTATATCTTAGGTACCTTTATCCACATAGCATAATTAATAAATGCATTACGCACATAAAGTAAATATTTTAATTATAGATAGTTCAAGACGATTACCAGTATATGATCCACATAAACAAATTATACTCAATTTTCTAAGCAAACTCTTTATTGTTAGTATGAGAATTATCAAGTGCTTCCTATTATATGACATACTGAAGAATTCAAGTAAAACACATAACACTGCATCATTAAATTTTCAAGGTAGCGGTTACTAAATGATGTATCTTTTCGAAACATATAACATACACTTGAATTTTTACGGTTAGACAAATATCAAACATACTTTGAATATGCTATGTTATCTAAGTCTGTACGTAGTACAACAGAAGATTCCTTCTAGCATAATTCAAAATATATTTGAGAATATTAATTTAATTAAAGGTTTCAGTTCTGTACATAGTACAACATAGTTACCAGTAATTAAATTAATACCCATATTGCTACTATTTGTCACTTTAATTAAAATGCATGATAACAGTGTATGGTAATACCATCATTCAACATTTAAGACTTAATGTCATACATCATAGAATAGTTACACAAAATAATAAACAAGTAGTTAATTAAATTCTTAAGACTTAGAAAATTTCATATAATTTGCCTACCAGTACATCATATGATGAAGCCATCTAAAATTTTACTAAAAATAGACAAATTATAACTTGTGGATATAGGTGTATAATCAAATAAATATAAACACATACCTGATAGAACCGCTGTAGTTCTAAAGCAACTTTATTTGAACCTACTACCATATCATACTTAGGACTTAAGCTTTATTATTGTGAAGCTTATTCTCCTAATGTACTATCATTTCCCGTAGTTTTTGCAAATAAAAACTTAAATGAAGGCGATTCCCCTTAGGTAACAAGCAAATGAATGCCATACGCCTTTTTTTTTTTTTTTTTTTTTTTTTTTTTATATATATTTTTTTTTTAATAATAAACACATAAATACTAACTATTACAAGAATACCCTTGGAAGACTAATCACTCTGGATTTCTCATTCCGTTTAGTTGAACCAACGTCTCAAATCTTGCTCTGTCGAACGCCTTTGTGTATAAGTCTGCTAAGTTATCCAATGATGGAACCTTAACTAACTTTATCAATTTCTTTTCAGCACAATCTCTAATAAAATGATGTCGAATATCAATATGCTTAGTTTTACTGTGCTTTACTGGATTATTGGTGATCGACATAGTAGATTCGTTATCAATCATCATAGGAGTATTGGTTATATTTAACCCGTAATCCCGCAGTTGCTGTTGAATCCAAAGAACTTGCGAGCAACAGCTGCCAGCTGCAACATACTCAGCTTCACATGTAGAAATGGCTACCGAGGTTTGCTTCTTGCACTGCCAGGATACTAATCTACCTCCTAAGAATTGACATCCTCCAGTCGTAGATTTCCTATTCTGATTGCATCCTCCATAATCCGAATCAGTATAAGCTACGAGATCTAAGTCTCCATCAATCGGATACCAAAGACCCAGCTTAGGTTTCCCTTTGAGGTAACGAAAGATTCGTTTAACAGCTTGCATGTGTGACTCTTTCGGATTAGCCTGATATCTTGCGCATAAACAAACAGCAAACATTATGTCAGGCCTAGAGGCTGTTAGATACATTAGTGATCCGATCATGGCTCTATAAAGAGTTGGATCCACATCGCTATCACTCGATGTATCTGGACCTAATCCATGATTGACTGGAATTGGAGTATTGTAGACCTTACTTTCATCCATCTTGAAACGTTCTAATAGCTCATATGTATATTTAGATTGATGAATAAAGAATCCATCCTTCTTTTGATCAACTTGTAATCCTAAGAAGAAATTCAACTCTCCCATTGCAGACATTTCAAACCTTTTTCTCATGACTTTCTCAAATTCTTGACACATCTTTTCATCAGACGATCCAAAGATAATGTCATCAACATACACTTGTACAAGAAGAAAGTCTTTCTTTTTCCACTTCACAAATAGTGTACTATCAATTGATCCTCTTGTAAATCCATTCTCAAGTAGATACGTTGATAGTGTTCCATACCATGCCCTAGGTGCTTGATGTAATCCATATAGAGCCTTATTCAAACGATATACTCTATCTGGATACTCAGGATTAGCAAACCCTGGCGGTGGTGAAACATACACCAATTCTTCCACTTTGCCATACAAAAAGGCACTCTTAACATCCAACTGATACACTTTTATACCATAATATGATGCGAATGCTAAGAATACTCTAATTGCTTCTAGCCTAGCAACTGGTGCAAACACTTCATTGTAATCAATACCTTCTTGTTGATTAAAACCTTGAACCACTAGACGAGCTTTATTGCGAGTAACGATACCTTTATCATCTCTCTTACACTTAAATACCCATCTAGTTCCAATTGGATATTCTCCCTTTGGTAGGTCAACCAACTCCCATACTTGTAATTTAGAGAACTGAGATAGTTCTTCTTGCATTGCTTCTACCCACGAGTTTTCTTTTAAAGCCATTTGAACATTTTTAGGCTCGACTTGTGAGATAAAGCATGAATATAGACATTGATTAGGAATCCCTGTCTCTTTCATTGCAGTATACAAGCTTTGGTATTCAGAATTCTCAGACGTATTAGTTCTGGATTGATGCCTAGTTTGAACCGGAGTATTAATATCACCGATGATGTTTTCAACGGGATGATTCTTACTCATTCTAGTTGTTGTAACTGGTTCAACCGGTATCTCATTTTCTAAATTAGTACCAATCTCTTCCAATTCAGGTACATCTTCCGTACGTGCTGAAGATATTCTTAGATGTTTCAAAGGAGTAAGTATGTCATCAAACTTTGTATGAAGATCATCAAGATCTTCTGTTTCTAGAGACTTATCCTCTGAAGGTTTTTGTGACTCACTTGTGGAAGCTTTATCTGAGTCAACAGTAGTCTTGATTCCAGACTGCTTAACACTCGATGTTGAAGCGGGACCAATATTCTCATCTTCAAACACTAAATGTTCAGCTATCTCTGAATCACTGACATAGTCACTAATAGGAACTTTAAATGATGCAAAAAGATCAGAATAATCAAATTGCCAATCTAAGCCCTTATGAACATCCGGTGAATAGCTTGTAACCTCAATATTATAAACTACCTCCAAACGTCCTGTGACTTTATTAAAGACTCTCTTATTTGGCGAATTGGGCATATAACCTTGGAAAAATCCTTCGTCAGCCTTCTCACCAAATTTTGCTTGATGTCCAGTCTTTAATATGGTGCATGAAACTCCAAAGGGTTCAAACCCTTTTAAGTTAGGTTTCTTATTGTTCAAAAGCTCATAACAAGTCTTGTTATGTCTCTTAACCGTAAGAACTCTATTAAGAACATAACATGCTGTATTCACTGCTTCTGCCCAAAAGATGACCGGAAGCTTTGAATCAGCAAGCATTGTTCTAGCAGCTTCAATCAACGTTCTATTCTTCCTTTCAGCAACACCATTCTGTTGAGGTTCATACGGTGCACTGAATTGATGTAATATCCCTTTGCTTAAGCAATAGATATTCAACGTTGAATTCTTAAACTCTGTTCCATTGTCACTACGAATACGCTTAACTCTCTTTTTATAGACATTCTCTACTAGATCAAAGAACTCAATTAGAATTCCAGGAGTCTCATCCTTTGATCCCAAAAAGAATACCCATGAGAATCTAGAATAGTCATCTGTGACAACCAAACAGTACCATTTGCCACCTAGACTTCTCTTGCTTATAGGGCCGAAGAGATCCATATGTAGCAATTCAAATGGCGAGGAGATAGAGTTTTCAGTCTTAGGTCTGTGTGGTTTCTTGTGCTGCTTTCCTTTCATGCAAGGAACACACTTATCCTCAGACTCGAAACGTTTTTGTGGTACACCTAGAACCAAACCATTTTTGGTTATATAATTCATCTTTCTCCAGTTTAGATGTGCCATTCTCCTATGCCATAACAGAGCATCTGTTTCCGAAGCCTTGGACAATAAACATGTAGACACCATTGAAGAGTTAGGAACACCCATGTTGATAGCATAGATGTCCTTCTTCCTTGGCGCCCTCATCAATATCCATTCATCAGGAATTTTAAAACCTGGCTTCAGGACTAAGGCCTCCTTTTCATTGAAATAAACTGGATGACCTTTATCACAGACTTGGGAAACACTCACTAGGTTGTGTGTAAGTTCTTCAACATAGTTCACATCCTCAAGAGTCAAAGTTCCATTTGAAACTTTTCCTTTTCCCGAAATTACTCCTCCTTTATCTCCTGCAAAATTTACTTTTTGCTTGAGACTATCCTTGAAGTCCTTCAGTAGACTTCTTTCACCGGTCATGTGCCTCGAGCATCCACTGTCTACATACCACCAACTGTCCTTGTTCACAGCATGCTCCTGCACATAACACAAAACACGATCAGTTATCAAGAGGGACCCAAGCCATTACGGTCTTGGTTTGTCCCTTATCATCAACAAACTTAAGCTCTTTAAAATAACCATTCTTCCCATCAGGAGCTTTGGTTACTTTCGAAGTAGCTTGAGTTTGTGGACGATCAGCCTTAAGAGGTGAATTTGAGGAGAACCTCTTAGGCACAAAAGTATGAGCTCTATTATGATAATTATAATTAAACTCATGTGATCGCGAAGTAGTGCCACTTTCATAATGACTATGGCCTCTACTTGGAGTTCTAAACCTCGACGGTGTCACATCCCTAGACTTATGGACATAATTATCACTTTGAGTATATGACCGTTTAGGTTTAGGTGGGGAGACACTATGCTTACCATCTCTTTTAAGAATGTTCACAGGTTTATTACCTAACTTAGGTTTGGTATCTAACCCGTCTACAGTCATATCAGAGTCGGTCTGTGTCTTTTCCTCAATCACAAGCTTATGTGGTGCTTCAGGCTTTTTGTTAGGACAACACGAAGCCACGTGTCCTTTTTGATGACATTTGAAACATGACATCTGCTTGCGTGATTTGCTCACTTTTGCTTTCTCATCCGGAGTCTTAGGCACTAAAGGTTTAAACTGTTCCTTATCAACTTTATCATTAATCTTAGCATCGTTAATCACTCCACCCGATACAAAATGTATTTTGGTGAACTGAGAAGCCTTGCTATTATCTAATGATACGTTCTTAATAACATCTTTCTGTGCCTCTGACTGTTCAGGTTTATCAGCTACTGAAATCTCAGGATTAACTTCAGTCATCTCAGAGTCCTCAGGAATAGGAGTGTAATTGGCATTAAAAGGCGGGGATACATCATTGTAACCTAACCCAGTCTTGTCCTTTACACTACGTTGAGCATCTAACATTTTATCCATTTGAGATGTCCTATAATTCTCAAGTTTACGGTTTTGCTCAATTAACCTTAAGTTAAGGTTCACTATTTCCTGATCCTTACTAGCAATTGTCTCATTTAAGTCTTTAATATTCATATAGAGACCATCTATGACAACAGATTTTTCACTTATGGTATCTCTAAGTTTTGTTCTATCCAACGCATCAGACTTAATTTTATCTTTTAAGACCTGTTTATCATCACTTAATCTACGAATATCCATAATAGCTTGATCAAGTTCAGATCTAACAGTCTTATAGGATTCCTTATCCATATTTAATTGTGATGACAAATTGCTATTTGACACAGTTAAGACACTATTCTGAGATTGTAAATCAGTAACTAAGTAACAAACATCAGCAAGATTAAGAATATCTAAACATACCTTCTTCTTGTCAGTTTGTAATTCAGCCATACGTGCCACTAATTCTTCAGGACTCATATCTGGAGTTGAATCCATATATAGCACATCATCATCACTTGCCCTTTTTTCAGACTCAGCCACCTCTACTCTCTGTTCCATGTCAGTGGGCATGTAGGACACTGATCCAGCAGTTGTTTCTTCGATGTCGGCCATCAAAGCTTCTTCAGAATGAGCTTGCCAATCATACGAGCCATCCAACTGCTTCACCACTAAGGCTTTGGAAGCAAGAGTACTTCCCGAACCTTGTTTTCCTTGTGCTTCTACTTTAGGTCTTTGGCATTCTCTAGCAAAATGACCAATACCCTGACAGTTAAAGCATCTGACCTTGGTTTTATCAAACCCTGATCTATTGCCCAACACCTTTCTACCAGTTTTCTTGAGGAAATTCTTCACCTTTCTAGATATCAACGCTAGTTGATCTTGAAGTTCCAGTTCCTCAAGATAATCAGAATCTATCTGCTCATAATCCTCATCAAATAAAATAGGATCATTGATCTTTCCTTCTATGTAGTTCTCATATGATGCCACAAAGGAAGCAAGAACAGACAGTTGCTGTTCAGCAGATTTCACACTCATCGGCATCTTCTGATGCTCTTGAGGTGACTTCTCAGAATTTCCCTTTGTCTCATCACCAGAGGAGGAAATAAAGCACAGATCTTCAGTGATCATTTCTCCATTTTCATTAGTATCACCAACTAACAGTGCAGTGGTCGAACTCGATGACGCAGTCGAAAGACTTGACTTTCCATGATACAGCCCAGGGTTCTGAACCTGATCAGAATCACTATCTCTTGACTTCTTGGAGAAATCATAACCTTTCAGCTTGTCAATGACTTGCTCTAAGGTCATAGTAGAATACCTAGTTTCGTTATCCTTAATCATAACACCATACATTTCCCATTTAGAAGGCAAACCCTCAAGGAACTTGTCGGTTTTAGATACTTCTTCTTCAAAAATTTCATGGTATTCTAATTCACTTAGCAGATGGTAGAATCGTGTAACATAGGCATCAAGATCTTCTCCTTTTAAAGCTTTAAACATAGTAAACTGCTTTTTAAGAAGACTCTTCTTGCCAGCTCTCACCTGTGGACTTCCCTCACCTCTTTTCTCTAAAGCTTCCCAGAGCGCTTTAGCAGTATGAAAAGACTTGAGTTGATGAGCAAGGGATTTAGGAAGACACATCTTTATGCAAGAATGTGATTTATTCTCATTTCTGTACGCTTCCTTCTCTTGATCACTCATGTTTGCATAGGTAAGAACTACAGTAGCATTTTGAACAGTTTGAGTAGGTGGGGTGTATCCACTCTTGATACACATCCAGATAGACAGATCATGGAATCTACAGTAAGATTCAAATCTGTCCTTCCAATTGTAGTAATCCTCGATTCTTAACAACTTAGGTGGAACGTTTGACTTTCCCACCTCGTGGTCCATTTCGATCATTCTACTTAAGTCAGACATCTTAAAAACGTAAAATTAAACTGTTTCAGCGAATTCAGAAAACTCAACTCGCAAGACTCAGCTCAACTCGCAATCTCAGCTCGACTCGCAGAATTTGTCGATTCGCAAGCCTCAGTTCGGATTGCTAAAAGATGTCGATTCGCAAGTGATGTCGATTCGCGAGAGATCTCGGTTCGACTTGCAAGCCTCAGTTCGACTCGCTAGTTCAACTCGGTTCGCAGGCGACGCTGGAACCCTAATCTCGACTCGCGAAACGGCTGTTAAACCCGAAAAACGAATTTTAAGGTATTTTTACGAACGAAACTGAGAAATTCGACTGTAAACTAACCCTAAAACTTCCAGAGAATGATTTTGATCGTTAGTATTGCAATAATGCAAGTAAAAACGACCCGAATCAAAAACGCAATAAACTAAAACTCACGAACACACTCGTATCTAGCCCGAAAGCTTTGATACCAGATGTAAGTCCCCTAGTTTTAGGATCGATAACTTCGTTATCTGTAGTATTAAGGTGCGGAATCCCTCAATACGGTGTTATCTTACTAACAACGAATATGTTCGTATTGCGTTTTAACTAGACTTAACTTTAAACGATGAATCGTCAAAGTCTAGCCGTAGGTTTAGTTTTCTCTGGTTTGCTGGAATCGCAGCTTTGGAATATGCAAAAGTTGTTAACGTGTTATCTTTTTCAAGCCGTGAAAAACATTATATATGTCCAGCTCAACTCGGCTCGCATGGGCCTGCGAGTTCGGTCCAACTCGCAGCCCAAGCCCAACACAGAGCTCGGCTCGCCAGACTAATGCCTCGCGAGTTCAGAACTCACCTCACAGCTCAACTCGCTGCGACCTGAGATCTCGACTCGCCTCGCATCAAACGTCTGTTTATTTATTTCGTATTTAACATTCGTCTAACTTAGCAAAACAATATGTTTAACGAATATCACTAACAAAACAAATATTCATTTACAAATCTAAACCAATATACAAACATAATAATAATTACACTAGTCCTATTTCAAGCTAGATCTGTTGTCACAATCTATGTCCCAACAACCACCACCAAGACAGGTTGAGTTCTCAATCGATCTCGTGTCAAGTGCTGCACCTGTGGCCCGAGCACCATTCCGTTTAGCCCCGTCCGAAAGGAGCTGTCCAACCAATTACAGGAACTCCTGGAAAGAGGATTCATCAGACCGAGTTCTTCACCTTGGGGAGCTCCGGTCTTATTCGTGAAAAAGAAAGACGGTTCATTCAGAATGTGTATCGACTACCGAGAGTTGAACAAGTTGACCGTCAAGAACCGTTATCCACTTCCTCGAATCGATGACCTGTTCGACCAACTGCAAGGGTCGAGTTTTTATTCAAAGATCAATCTTCGGTCACGTTATCATCAACTACGTGTTCGCGAAACCGATATCCCAAAAACTGCTTTCAGAACCCGTTATGGGCATTACAAATTCCAAGTGATACCATTCGGTCTAACCAACGCACCGGCTGTGTTCATGGATCTTATGAATCGGGTGTGCAAACAGTATCTCGACAAGTTCGTCATAGTCTTCATCGAAGACATCCTTATATATTCGTAAAACGAACAAGAACACGCACAACACCTCAAAACCATCCTAGAACTACTTAGACACAAAGAGCTGTATGCTAAATTTTTTAAGTGTGAGTTCTGGATGCAAATCGTTCAATTCCTTGGTCACGTTATTGATAGTCAAGGAATCCATGTTGATCCATCAAAAATCAAGGCTATCAAAGACTGGCAATCGCCAACTACTCCAACCGAGGTACGTCAATTCCTGGGATTGGCGGGGTACTATCATCGGTTCATCGAAAATTTCTCGAAAATAGCCTTACCACTCACGACACTGACTCAGAAGGACAAAAGGTTCGATTGGACTGATAAACAAGAGTCAGCATTTCAACTTCTGAAACAAAAGCTTTGCAGTGCTCCTATCCTATCATTACCCGAAGGCACCGATGACTTCGTGGTATACAGCGATGCTTCCCACCAAGGTCTCGGTTGCGTGCTGATGCAACGAGACAAGGTCATTGCCTATGCTTCTCGACAACTCAAAGTTCATGAGAAAAACTACACGAATCACGACCTCGAGCTGGGGGCCGTGGTGTTCGCACTCAAAAACTGGAGACATTATCTCTAAGGCACTAAGTGCACAATCTTTACCGACCACAAATATCTCCAACACATATTCAATCAGAAGGATCTCAACATGAGGCAACGTCGATGGGTCGAGTTGCTTACCGATTACGATTGCGAAATCAAATATCATCCAGGGAAGGCAAATGTTGTTGCTGATGCCCTCAGTCGAAAAGAACGATCGAAACCACTTCGAGTCCGAGCCCTCAGTATGAATATTCATAACGATCTGAATATTCAGATTCTCGCTGCTCAACTTGAAGCTCTCAAACCTGAAAGCATCAAAAACGAGGCATTGCGAGGCATGGATAAACAATTCAAAATCAAACCTAATGGAGTTAGGTATTTCTCAAATCGAATCTGGTTGCCTAGCTTTGGGAACCTGTGAGACTTGGTGATGGATGAAGCTCACAAGTCCAAATATTCTATTCATCCGGGATCTGACAAAATGTATCACGACATCAAGGAATTCTATTGGTGGCTGAACATGAAAGCCGAAATCGCCGCCTATGTCAGCAAGTGCCTTACTTGCTCAAAGGTCAAAGCCGAATATCAAAAACCTTATGGTTTACTTCAACAACCCAGCATTCCTGAATGGAAATGGGAACAAATCGCCATGAATTTCATAACCAAACTACCCAAGTCATCGAGCGGTTGTGATACCATTTGGGTGATCGTCGATCGTCTCACGAAATCTGCTCATTTCCTTGCGATTAAGGAAACCGATAAACTGGAACGCCTCACACGAATCTATATCAAGGAAATTGTATCCCGTCACGGTGTTCCAACCTCGATTATCTCCGATAGGGATAGTCGCTTCACATCTCACTTTTGGCAGTCACTCCAGAAATCGTTGGGTACCCGTCTTGATATGAGTACCGCATACCACCCTCAAACCGACGGCCAAAGTGAACGAACCATTCAAACACTGGAAGACATGCTACGAGCCTACGTAGTTGACTTCGGTGTAAACTGGGAACAACATCTACCATTGTGCGAGTTTTCGTACAACAACAACTACCATACCAATATTGGGGCTGCAGCCTTCGAGGCACTGTACGGTAGTAAGTGTCGCTCGCCTATCTGTTGGACCGAAGTTGGGGATAGCCAACTCACGGGTCCGGAAATCATTCATGAAACCACTGAGAAAATCGTTGAAATTCAAAACAAACTAAAAGCTTCACGTGATCGTCAGAAAAATTATGCTGACGTGAGAAGCAAACCACTCGAGTTCCAGGCTAGGGATCGAGTACTACTCAAGGTGTCACCTTGGAAAGGCATAATCCGATTCGACAAACGAGGGAAGTTAAATCCCAGATACATTGGATCATTCGAGATCCTCGAGAGGATTGGTCCAGTGGCATATCGATTGCAGCTGCCATCCGAGCTCAGCAGCGTGTATCCCACTTTTCACATTTCTAACTTGAAGAAATGCCTGTCTGATGAAACACTCATAATCCCACTCGATGAAATTTGTATTGACAACAAGCTTCACTTTGTTGAAGAACCCACCGAAATCATGGACCGTGAGGTCAAACAACTCAAACAAAGTCGTATTCCCATCGTCAAAGTCAGGTGGAATTCGCGGCATGGTCCAGAATTCACATGGGAACGGGAAGACCAAATGCGACTCAAGTACCCTCAGTTATTCACTGAAGATACTTCAAAAACGACTTCAAACTAAATTTTGGGACGAAATTCTTCTAACAGGGGGAGAATATGACGCTCGTCAATTTAGGACTAGTGATTAGTGCCTAATCAATTATAATACATGTAATTAGTTCTGTGTTAGGCTAATTTATGTATCAATTAATATATATTGATGAATATATACAATTATGCGATGTGATTGAATCATACACGTTTCAAATCGAATGTAATTCGGTTCAATTAATACGGACGTTGGTGAACAAACTTATTAAATAATATAATATTATTTAATAACGCTATTATATCCAAAATATTATTTTGATAATATTTCAATTCAATTTCGTATCGTACAAATAACGTCTACGCGGTTAAAATGTTAAACGCGCAAACAATGTAAGTAAAGTCAAGTTATAGTTTATAACTCAAATATTAAGTATTTGATAAAATACTTCAAGTAAAATACTGAATGATTATTCGTATTTTAAAAAAGTATATTTAAACGTATAAAATATTAATTTAAGTTTAAACGAACACCGCACGGAGCACGAATACACGGGATTAAAATTGGAGACCCACACTTCGGTGGGCCCCCACCACAAAACGGCCAAAAGGGAGGGGATTCCCTCCCCACACCTCATTCTCATCTCACTCACTCTCTCTCTCTTCACTCTTCTTTCCCTCTTTTCTCTCAAAAACAAACACCACCACACCACCACTTCATCCACCAAAAAGCACCACTAGACGGCCTCGAATCATCCCGCTCGTTTGGAAGAAAAGATTCACCTCGTCACGATCTACCTTTCCATCTTTTCGGATTTCTCCGGCTTAAATTTGTAAGATTTCAGACAAATCCCGAAAACTCTTCGATTTCATTATTTTCACTTGTTTATGGTTTGTATATGTGTACAATGTCCAAATATGGGTTGGGTAAAAGATTTGAGCCAAACGGTAACCGGAAAACACATTTTCGACACAATTTCCAGCCATCAGACGTAAGTGTCGCATAGACCCGTGCAGCGTAGCGTCACTTAATGCGTCACTCAAGTGACACACTGAGTGTTGCTGTCGCACCCCCAAAACACGTGGCAGCGGAAACATGAGGTGTCATGGGGGCGCCGACCAAATCAAATATCATTACACAAAGATTAAAGCAAACGACCTCTATATGAGACGTTTGAAAATATTACATTCCATAATTCAAATTTGTTTACAATAGTTGTACAAAACATTTGGAGTTCGCATAATATAAGTTGAATTACAAAGTTACTAAATATAGTAAAATGCAATCTAGATCCTGAGATGTTGAAAAATATGCGACTCGAGTTAAGCTATCCATAGCTTCCTACTGCGGCGGGTTACCTGAGAAATACATACTAAAAGGTCAACATAAAGTTGGTGAGTTCATAGAGTTGTTTAAATGTTGGTATAAAACCCAATAGTATGAAACACTAGTTATGAAACACAAGATTTTAATCGTTGTATCATTCAACAATGATAAGTAAATGTATCGTTAACAAACGATAGGTAAATGTGTTGAGTAAATGTATCGTTAACAAACGATAGGTAAATATGTCATGTAAATGTATCGTTAACAAACGATAAGTAAATATGTAGTTGCACGAATGCAAAAATATGTATACCATTTGCCATGAGCTCATAGTCCGAAGCTTAACAATGTGTGCCGTGCCTCTTTCGAGTACACGATCGTGGGTGCCCCAATGCAAGTGTCTAATCCGGTACACTCGTTATGAACAAATATTAATACGTCCGTTTGACTGGTTAGCGCGACTAACCCGGACGGGGATTGTCAGTCCCAAATAGATCTATTTACTAATATTCACGCTTTAGCAAAACTAACAAACTATGATGTGTAGGGCCTTTGTGGATTAGTGTGTAACTCATGCAATCCGTATAGCGTTGTTTATGGTACTTGTGTTCATAAAAGCAGTTGTGTAATTCAAATGTATACAAAGCAGTTGCAAAGCAATTGTATAAAACAGTTGTAGTATGTATTCTCCCCCAAAATAGTTATAAAACTGTAAAAAGAGGGGCTATGAAACTCACCTGAGTTCTAGCAAATAGCAAGCAAGCAATATCAATTAGCAAGCAAAGTGTGATCCAATGTGTAGCCTTTTAACGTCCTAAACGTATAAGGTTGTATGAGTAGATGTCTTAAAAGATCATCTATGTAAGTGGATGGTTAATGTCCACTTAATTCACAATGTAGGTGGAGGGTTAATGTCCACCTAGAGCTAGTTCATCTAACTAGTATGTCCATATAAGTTGTTCAAGTTCGTTTACTAAAAATGTGTACGACCCGTTGGTGAAAGTTTGTAATAATAATTCAAAGTATTATTATTGTTAAGTTCATCGTGTTGTATACTTTTCGAAGCACCTGTGTTTCATATATGAATCTACATCATAAAGGTTTGATCTTTGTAGGTGTTTATTGCTTTTATATATGTCCGAATGTGTTAAGGCTCGGGATTTAGAGTCCAAAATGTGATTTTATGAGAATTAACTAAGGGTTAAAAAGTCAACTCTCAAGGTCAAAAAGTCAACTGAAAAAGGTCAACTCCTAAGTCAAAGTCAACTCGGAAGTCTTCAGTTCGCAAGTCAAACTGAACTCGCAAGTCAAACTGAACTCGCAAGTCAAACTGAACTCGCAAAGTCAAACTGAACTCGCAAGTCAAACTGAACTCGCAAAGTCAAACTGAACTCGCAAGTCAAACTGAACTCGCAAGTTAAACTGAACTCGCAAGTCAACTGAACTCGCAAGTCAAACTGAACTCGCAAGTCAAAGTCAACTCGCAAAGTCAAACTGTTGTGTTTTTGCTTTGTAAACATGGTCAAACGGGCTCGGTTTGACCCGAAATTTTTAGGGAAGCCTTAGATATGTTCAAAGAGTCTCCAGAAATTTTGGTTCGAGTCGGGGTCGTTTCGAGATGTCGGTTTTTAAGTTTACACCTTAAACTTCAAGATTTAATGTTTTCGGTTTATGTCGGGTCATTACGCCAACTGATTTCACCTATCTATAGTCCAAATCAAACTTCCAAATTTTTACCAACTGATTTACTAAGTGTCTTGACTAACATATCAAATTTTCAGCTTCTAACAAGTCCATTAACATAGTTAAATAAAGCCGCGTAACAACCGAACACATTTTATCGAAAAACTTCCTGGTCAGTCTTATAAATCGGATCGTAGAGAAAAATGAGTACGTTTCTGGAAAAAGTGTAAAACATGAAAGTTGTAGATCTTTTCAATACGCAAATTTTAAAAAAAAATGCATCTTCTAACTCTCAGTATTTGATTTTATACGAATATTTTTGTGAACTGTCGATTTCTAGGCAGATTTCATGCATGTTCTTGTTTGCTTTATAAAAACGATTTTCAACACCAAGTTTGGACATAATCATGATAGATGAACACTATAACATCATAATCAGTAGATTAAAAGTAAGATAAGTAAAAGGTTTGATGATTTATACCAAGCAAATGATGAAGAAAAAATGGTGGTGATGAAATGGAGCTTGATTCTTGTTTCTTCTTCTTCCTTGTTCTTGATTAATGGTGGTGATCAATGGTGGTTTATGGAGGTGTTTGGGCTGTGTTTTTCTCCAGAAAATGAGAGAGAGTTTTGAGAGAAACTTGGGGAAAGGAGTTGAGTGTGAAATGAAAATGGGAGTGAAGTGTGTGTAAGTGGTGATGAACATCATCATGACTTTGCATGTAATAAGAGAGGAGGAAGAAGGGTGGTGGCACATGGGGTGGCCGGCCCCCATGTGGTCCCACAAGGGGTATTTTGGTCATTTCACATTTCAAGCTTAAATCGTTGCGTTTTACGTTCGTTTACCCGATTGTTTAAACGTTTATTTATATGTTAAACGTTTTATACGCGTTTTTAAGTGACGACATAAATTTCGATATTTTTGATTGAGACGTTTATTGAAATACTTGAAAACATTTATAAAAATGTCCCGTTAATTCGTCGGCCTCGATTTGCGTGTTTGTTCTACGGCGGTTTAATCGCGTAACGTTATTTTGAGTCGTTTAGGTTAACGATATAATTTGGATAAATTTCCATTGAAGTATTATTTAAAATACTTAATTTAGGTTGTCAATTTAATTATTGACGTTCGTTTGGTTGTCGAAATAAATTCGCGCGTTATCGTTGCGTTTGAGACGTTTTAACCGAAACGTCTAGGTTTTTCGAGTATTATTTTAGCAAAATAATAGATAATGATAAACAACTTCTAAAAATAGATTAAAGTTATTTATAAAAATGTTTTCACCAACGTCGTATTTAAACTGTGTCGGACTCCATCCGATAATAAAGTGTACGATTTAAACAAATCGCAAATGTGTGCAAATATAATAACATATATTAATACACATAATGATACACATAATTCACCCTAATTACATGTATTAGCACAATGATTAGGAACTAACAGTAGCCCTAATTGGTCGGGTGTCACATTCTCCCCCTGTTAGGAGAATTTCGTCCCGAAATTAGCTTGTTGCCGTGGTCTGAGGGGCATCTAAGAATAGATGTGGATGTTTTAGTCGCATTTGGTCTTCCCGTTCCCAAGTGAATTCAGGACCGCGCCTAGAATTCCACCGGACTTTAACGATGGGAATACGACTATGTTTCAATCGTTTGACCTCACGGTCCATGATTTCTATCGGTTCCTCTACAAAGTGGAGTTTATCGTCGATATGGATTTCGTCGAGAGGAACAACAAGTGTCTCATCAGACAGACATTTCTTTAGGTTAGAAATGTGAAAAGTATTGTGCACGCTACTGAGTTGAGGGGGTAGCTGCAGTCGATATGCCACCGGACCAATTCTTTCAAGAATTTCAAAAGGTCCGATGTACCTAGGGTTTAGTTTGCCGCGTTTACCAAAACGAATGACACCTTTCCAAGGTGATACTTTCAAGAGTACTCGGTCCCCAACCTGGAACTCGAGCGGTTTGCGTCTCACGTCAGCATAACTTTTCTGACGATCACGGGCGGCTTTCAGCCGGTTTTGAATGGTCACGATTTTCTCGGTCGTTTCATGGATGATTTCAGGACCAGTGAGTTGGCTATCGCCGATTTCGGTCCAACAAATGGGTGATCGGCACTTTCTCCCATAAAGTGCCTCAAAAGGTGCAGCATCAATGCTGGTGTGGTAACTGTTGTTGTAGGAAAACTCACACAAAGGTAGGTGGTTTTCCCATGTGTTTCCGAAGTCGATTACACATGCTCGAAGCATATCTTCAAGAGTTTGAATGGTCCGTTCACTCTGACCATCGGTTTGCGGATGATAAGCAGTACTCAAATCAAGGCGAGTACCAAGGGCTTTCTGAAGTGTTTGCCAAAATCGAGAGGTGAAGCGGCTATCTCTATCGGAGATGATCGAGATGGGTATGCCGTGTCGTGCTACAACCTCTTTGATGTAGATGCGAGCCAATCGCTCCATCTTGTCGTTTTCTTTGATGGCTAGGAAATGGGCGGATTTTGTGAGACGATCTACGATCACCCAAATGGTATCGCAACCGCTCGGTGTTTTTGGTAGCTTGTTGATGAAGTCCATGGTTATGTTTTCCCATTTCCATTGAGGTATCTCGGGTTGTTGGAGTAACCCAGAAGGTTTCTGGTATTCGGCCTTAACCTTGGCACAGGTTAGACACTTACTAACATACGTGGCTATGTCAGCTTTCATGTTGGGCCACCAATACCGTTGTTTGACGTCATGATACATCTTGTCAGAACCAGGATGTATGGAGTACCGGGATTTGTGAGCTTCGTCCATGACCAATTCTCGTAGGTTCCCAAAGTTAGGTAACCAAATTCGGTTGGAGAAGTATCGGGTTCCATCGGATTTGATTTCGAATTGTTTTTCCATGCCTCGCAAGGCCTCATTTTTGATATTTTTCTCGTTGAGTGCTTCGAGTTGAGTGGAATGAATTTGAGCAATAAGATCGTTGTGGATGGTTAAACCAAGGGCTCGAACTCGAAGGGGTTTCACTCGTTCTTTACGGCTTAGGGCATCGGCAACAACGTTAGCCTTACCCGGGTGGTATCGGATTTCACAGTCGTAGTCACTAAGTAACTCGACCCAACGACGTTGTCTCATGTTTAGGTCCTTCTGATCAAAGATATGTTGAAGGCTTTTGTGGTCAGTGAAGATAGTGCACTTGGTACCATATAGGTAGTGTCTCCAAATTTTGAGCGCAAAAACAACGGCTCCTAATTCGAGATCGTGAGTGGTATAGTTTTTCTCATGGATTTTCAATTGCCGGGAGGCGTAAGCGATGACCTTATCACGTTGCATTAACACACAGCCTAGTCCTTGATGTGAGGCGTCGCAGTAAACTACGAAATCATCGGTGCCTTCGGGTAAGGATAGGATTGGTGCACTGCAGAGTTTCTGTTTAAGGAGTTGAAAAGCCGACTCCTATTTGTCGGTCCAGTCGAATTTCTTGTCTTTCTGAGTCAAGGAGGTTAATGGTTGAGCAATTCGGGAAAAATTCTCGATGAATCGCCGATAATACCCGGCGAGACCTAAGAATTGTCGGACCTCGGTTGGAGTGGTTGGTGCTTTCCAGCACTTGATGGCCTCGATTTTTGCTGGATCAACACGTATCCCTTGGCTGTCAACGACATGCCCTAGGAATTGTACTGTTCGCATCCAGAACTCACACTTGGAGTACTTGGCGTATAGCTCCTCGTGTTTGAGTAATTCCAAGATAGTTTTGAGGTGTTGGCCATGTTCTGTTTCGTTGCGAGAGTAGATCAAGATGTCATCAATGAATACAATGACAAACTTATCTAGATATGGTTTGCACACCCGATTCATAAGATCCATGAATACAGCCGGTGCGTTAGTTAGACCAAAAGGCATCACTTGAAATTCGTAATGCCCGTAGCGGGTTCGGAAAGCGGTTTTCGGGATGTCGGCGTCTCGAACGCGAAGTTGGTGATAACCAGACCGAAGGTCGATCTTTGAGTAAAAGCTCGAACCTTGAAGTTGGTCAAACAGGTCGTCGATTCTAGGAAGTGGGTATCGGTTTTTGATAGTGAGTTTGTTTAGTTCACGGTAATCGATACACATGCGGAAGGATCCATCCTTCTTTTTAACGAATAGGACCGGAGCTCCCCAAGGTGAGGAACTTGGTCGAATAAATCCCTTGTCCAGGAGTTCCTGTAATTGGGTGGATAACTCCTGCAACTCGGATGGGGCTAATCTGTATGGGGCTCGTGCCACGGGTGCAGCACCGGGCACAAGGTCGATTTGGAACTCGACTTGTCTAGGCGGGGGAAGGCCTGGCAAGTCTTCGGGAAAGACTTCAGGAAAGTCTCGTACAATGGGTACATCTTCGAGTCGCTTTTCAGCCGACTTCTTTTCGGTTACATGAGCAAGGATTGCTGGGTAGCCTTTCCTCAGGTACTTTTGGGTTTTCATACACGAGATAATGTTTAAGTTTCGCCTACCAGTCTCCCCCTGTATGATCAAGGTTCCACCGGTAGCGAGAGGTATACGTACAATCTTTTCAAAACAGACAATTTCAGCATGATGCTTGGACAACCAGTCCATGCCTACGATGACATCGAAGCTCCCGATTTCAACAGGGATAAGGTCTATGGGAAACAATTCATTGGCGAGGTTTAAAGTGCAATTAGGTATCACACTATCGGCCTCGATCAGTTTGCCGTTAGCTAACTCTACAGTGTACTTAGCATCTAGGGCAATGGGTGTTATGTTGAGAAGTGAAATGAATTCATCAGATATGAAGCTTTTATCAGCTCCGGTATCAAACAAAACAGTAACGGTTAAATCATTGAGGAGAAACATACCGGTTACCACATTGGGATCCTAGCGGGCTTCTCCTGCGTTGATGACGAAAGCGCGACCGCGGGGGTTGTTGTTATTGTTGTTGTTTCTGTTGGCGTTGTTGTTGCGTTTCGGGCAGGTGTTTCTAAAATGGGCAGTGCTGCCACACTCGAAACAAGCTTTTGGTGCGTTGGGTTGGTTGTTTGGGTTGGCATTTGTGGGTTGAGTTCGGCAATCTTTGGTTAGATGTCCGTAGCGTTTGCAGTTACCGCATTGGTTACCACACGGACCATCATGGTGTCGATTGCAAGAGGAACAGTAAGGTTTCTTTCCTACGTATGCTTTCTTATCCCCAGATCCTGAACCAGAAGTGTAGGCCTTTACAGTCTCGGCCTTTTTGTTGGTTTGTTGTTGGTTGCTGTTGTTCCCAGACCATTTTCTTTTGTTGTCCCCTGTGGTTTTCACGGTGGGTGCCCCACGGCGGACAATTTGAGCCATAAGCTCGTGTGCCATGCGGACGGCACTCTGGATGGTCCCGGGTTTGGAAGAGATGACATTGCCTTGGATGGAATCAGGTAGTCCCCAAATGTATCTTTCGACACGTTTGGATTCAGGGTCCACCATAGATGGACAAAGAAGAGCAAGCTGGTGAAATCTGGTTGTGTAGCCAGTAATATCATTTCCTTGAACTGTGAGGTTCCAGAATTCATGTTCGAGCTGTTGGAGTTGCTCGCGCGGACAGTATTCTTCCCTCAACAAGTTCTTAAGTTCGTCCCAAGATATTTGATAAGCAGCATCAATACCCTGAGTTTGGGCGTATGTGTTCCAGAAAGTGAGTGCACCCTCAGCTAGAGTGTAGGTAGAGAATTTGACTTTGTTCTCTTCTTGACAGTTACTTATTCGGAAGACTGACTCCATTTTCTCAATCCATCGCATAAGACCGACGGCTCCTTCGGTTCCTTTTAAATGGAGAGGTTTACAATTCATGAAATCTTTGTGGGTGCAGGGCTTTGGCACAGGTGGGTTGTTGCCTGTCCCTCCAGGGTTTCCTTGGTTCGGATTGGGATTGTTTCTGGCAGCTTCTAGAGCTGCTTGGACCCTCTGATTGACGAGTTGCTCGATGTCAGCGGAGTTCATTTGACGTTTTGGTGCCATGATTCTGAGATAAAGAGAATACGAGGTACATAAGATTTCAGTGAGTAAGATCTTAAAATCTTTGCAGGTGTACACAAGAAAATAAAACAAGTATGTACAGCAAGATATTCAATAAAACAAGGAAGCAAATTTTTATAACCACACCGAGGCGCAAGTTTAAACGGTTACAAAATTTAGGAATTTCACAAAACATGCCGGGAATTGTTACTACCGGCCTTATTACTAGAGTTTACAAAAGACAACATAAGATAGATTAGTCGGGCATATCCCGCCTCGATAGGTTACAAGATAAAGATCAAACTAGTTCTAACGCAAGTTTATTCGTTCCATTAGTGTGACAAGTCGGTCCACGTTTCTTGCAAGTCTACCAGCTTGTCGGGCGTTATCCTCAGCCAAGGTTAATCGTTGCTCTAGTACTCGGGTGTACTCTTCAGCTTCCCGTGAACGTTGTTCACATTCTTCTAACCTTGCTTGAAGAAGGTCAACCGCGCCTCTGTCGTCAATGACGTGTTGGTGCATCATTTCTAGAGTGTTTGTCATGTTTTCTTGGTCTTGAAACAGTTGTGCAATGCGGTCATGTGATTGGCGCAGCCAGTACATTTGCACTATGTATTGTTCTCGTTCCAGGTTTTCAAGTCTTGCCTCATGGCGGTGAAGTCGAGCAGCTAACACGGGTACAGTGTGGTGTATTGGTTCCTGGGTGTATAGAGAGATGTCCATGGAATCATCGAAAACCTCCATGTTTTCCTCAGACCTCCAAGTATTTAGAGTTGTGGGTAGCCAGTCCCATCTACGAGGGTATGATGGACGGCGGGTGGTATTAGCAATGGAGTTTGAGTAAGGGTTGGCTCGAGATGATCTGGTACCCCTTGGGTGAGTACGTAACACTCGGGCTTCGCCAGTGATGTAGTGAAGTCGTTCAGGAGAGTTTGGTGCTGAAGACATAGTAACGATTTCCTCAGTAGCGGGTCGTGTTTGGGCTTCGTTCTCAGAGTTGGGAGACGTAGCGGTGGGAGTGGTTGCCATTTTCTGTGGCAAGGAGTTTTAGTATACGTAAGGTTAAGGTTATATAGATACAATAACCTAGCACATAAGCACGTATAAGGTTGGTCCCGTTCTATCCTCGGTCAAAGCCTTCTAATGCATTCCCATCCACCATAACCATTTCAGGTCTTGCATCGATTCTTGTTTAATTGTACATAGTTGATCAAGCTATGTTAAATTAAATTCAAATGATGCAATTGCTGAACCAGTCATAACAAATGAGGAATACTAACCTAACGGTTATAGTCTAGGTCACTAATGCAATCCTAGTTCGCTATAACCTTAGGCTCTGATACCAATCTGTCGCACCCCCAAAACACGTGGCAGCGGAAACATGAGGTGTCATGGGGGCGCCGACCAAATCAAATATCATTACACAAAGATTAAAGCAAACGACCTCTATATGAGACGTTTGAAAATATTACATTCCATAATTCAAATTTGTTTACAATAGTTGTACAAAACATTTGGAGTTCGCATAATATAAGTTGAATTACAAAGTTACTAAATATAGTAAAATGCAATCTAGATCCTGAGATGTTGAAAAATATGCGACTCGAGTTAAGCTATCCATAGCTTCCTACTGCGGCGGGTTACCTGAGAAATACATACTAAAAGGTCAACATAAAGTTGGTGAGTTCATAGAGTTGTTTAAATGTTGGTATAAAACCCAATAGTATGAAACACTAGTTATGAAACACAAGATTTTAATCGTTGTATCATTCAACAATGATAAGTAAATGTATCGTTAACAAACGATAGGTAAATGTGTTGAGTAAATGTATCGTTAACAAACGATAGGTAAATATGTCATGTAAATGTATCGTTAACAAACGATAAGTAAATATGTAGTTGCACGAATGCAAAAATATGTATACCATTTGCCATGAGCTCATAGTCCGAAGCTTAACAATGTGTGCCGTGCCTCTTTCGAGTACACGATCGTGGGTGCCCCAATGCAAGTGTCTAATCCGGTACACTCGTTATGAACAAATATTAATACGTCCGTTTGACTGGTTAGCGCGACTAACCCGGACGGGGATTGTCAGTCCCAAATAGATCTATTTACTAATATTCACGCTTTAGCAAAACTAACAAACTATGATGTGTAGGGCCTTTGTGGATTAGTGTGTAACTCATGCAATCCGTATAGCGTTGTTTATGGTACTTGTGTTCATAAAAGCAGTTGTGTAATTCAAATGTATACAAAGCAGTTGCAAAGCAATTGTATAAAACAGTTGTAGTATGTATTCTCCCCCAAAATAGTTATAAAACTGTAAAAAGAGGGGCTATGAAACTCACCTGAGTTCTAGCAAATAGCAAGCAAGCAATATCAATTAGCAAGCAAAGTGTGATCCAATGTGTAGCCTTTTAACGTCCTAAACGTATAAGGTTGTATGAGTAGATGTCTTAAAAGATCATCTATGTAAGTGGATGGTTAATGTCCACTTAATTCACAATGTAGGTGGAGGGTTAATGTCCACCTAGAGCTAGTTCATCTAACTAGTATGTCCATATAAGTTGTTCAAGTTCGTTTACTAAAAATGTGTACGACCCGTTGGTGAAAGTTTGTAATAATAATTCAAAGTATTATTATTGTTAAGTTCATCGTGTTGTATACTTTTCGAAGCACCTGTGTTTCATATATGAATCTACATCATAAAGGTTTGATCTTTGTAGGTGTTTATTGCTTTTATATATGTCCGAATGTGTTAAGGCTCGGGATTTAGAGTCCAAAATGTGATTTTATGAGAATTAACTAAGGGTTAAAAAGTCAACTCTCAAGGTCAAAAAGTCAACTGAAAAAGGTCAACTCCTAAGTCAAAGTCAACTCGGAAGTCTTCAGTTCGCAAGTCAAACTGAACCCGCAAGTCAAACTGAACTCGCAAGTCAAACTGAACTCGCAAAGTCAAACTGAACTCGCAAGTCAAACTGAACTCGCAAAGTCAAACTGAACTCGCAAGTCAAACTGAACTCGCAAGTTAAACTGAACTCGCAAGTCAACTGAACTCGCAAGTCAAACTGAACTCGCAAGTCAAAGTCAACTCGCAAAGTCAAACTGTTGTGTTTTTGCTTTGTAAACATGGTCAAACGGGCTCGGTTTGACCCGAAATTTTTAGGGAAGCCTTAGATATGTTCAAAGAGTCTCCAGAAATTTTGGTTCGAGTCGGGGTCGTTTCGAGATGTCGGTTTTTAAGTTTACACCTTAAACTTCAAGATTTAATGTTTTCGGTTTATGTCGGGTCATTACGCCAACTGATTTCACCTATCTATAGTCCAAATCAAACTTCCAAATTTTTACCAACTGATTTACTAAGTGTCTTGACTAACATATCAAATTTTCAGCTTCTAACAAGTCCATTAACATAGTTAAATAAAGCCGCGTAACAACCGAACACATTTTATCGAAAAACTTCCTGGTCAGTCTTATAAATCGGATCGTAGAGAAAAATGAGTACGTTTCTGTAAAAAGTGTAAAACATGAAAGTTGTAGATCTTTTCAATACGAAAATTTTAAAAAAAAATGCATCTTCTAACTCTCAGTATTTGATTTTATACGAATATTTTTGTGAACTGTCGATTTCTAGGCAGATTTCATGCATGTTCTTGTTTGCTTTATAAAAACGATTTTCAACACCAAGTTTGGACATAATCATGATAGATGAACACTATAACATCATAATCAGTAGATTAAAAGTAAGATAAGTAAAAGGTTTGATGATTTATACCAAGCAAATGATGAAGAAAAAATGGTGGTGATGAAATGGAGCTTGATTCTTGTTTCTTCTTCTTCCTTGTTCTTGATTAATGGTGGTGATCAATGGTGGTTTATGGAGGTGTTTGGGCTGTGTTTTTCTCCAGAAAATGAGAGAGAGTTTTGAGAGAAACTTGGGGAAAGGAGTTGAGTGTGAAATGAAAATGGGAGTGAAGTGTGTGTAAGTGGTGATGAACATCATCATGACTTTGCATGTAATAAGAGAGGAGGAAGAAGGGTGGTGGCACATGGGGTGGCCGGCCCCCATGTGGTCCCACAAGGGGTATTTTGGTCATTTCACATTTCAAGCTTAAATCGTTGCGTTTTACGTTCGTTTACCCGATTGTTTAAACGTTTATTTATATGTTAAACGTTTTATACGCGTTTTTAAGTGACGACATAAATTTCGATATTTTTGATTGAGACGTTTATTGAAATACTTGAAAACATTTATAAAAATGTCCCGTTAATTCGTCGGCCTCGATTTGCGTGTTTGTTCTACGGCGGTTTAATCGCGTAACGTTATTTTGAGTCGTTTAGGTTAACGATATAATTTGGATAAATTTCCATTGAAGTATTATTTAAAATACTTAATTTAGGTTGTCAATTTAATTATTGACGTTCGTTTGGTTGTCGAAATAAATTCGCGCGTTATCGTTGCGTTTGAGACGTTTTAACCGAAACGTCTAGGTTTTTCGAGTATTATTTTAGCAAAATAATAGATAATGATAAACAACTTCTAAAAATAGATTAAAGTTATTTATAAAAATGTTTTCACCAACGTCGTATTTAAACTGTGTCGGACTCCATCCGATAATAAAGTGTACGATTTAAACAAATCGCAAATGTGTGCAAATATAATAACATATATTAATACACATAATGATACACATAATTCACCCTAATTACATGTATTAGCACAATGATTAGGAACTAACAGTAGCCCTAATTGGTCGGGTGTCACAGTTGCTAAAAGCCCTAATTTTGCGTCACTTGCATAAGTGCCGCATAAAACCCCTTTTTCCCGACACTTGCCTAAGTGTCGCAAATTCAATATCCGTCACTCCAAATCGACACTTCTAGCGTCACTTGTCTAAGTGACGCCTATAATTGAAATCTGATTTCATCCGTCACTAACCTTAGTGACTCATGACCCGTATACCGACACTTACAACCGACACTTCCTTAAGTGTCGCCCTCCATTGCGTCACTTGCACAAGTGACGCCATTAGATCAAAATCTGACATTTTATGCGACACTTCCTGAGTGTCGCCTAAACCCTAAGTGTCGCTATAAGTGACCTAAAAACAGAAGGTTTGCAACCATTTCTACACTAAGTGTCGAACTTGTAAAACCTCAAACTATTATACGATACGACTTTTAAAACACATTAGGGTATACTTTCTAAGTATAACACTTCGAAAACAAGATAATAATGTTGAGATTATTATTACAAACAATCACCAACAGGCCGTACACATTTTCAAAACTCAAATCAAACAACCAAATCGTAGTAATTTAGACAAGTTTTCAATCAACCAAATCGTAGTAATTTGGACAAGTTTTCAATCAACCAAATCGTAGCCATTTGGACATTCTAGTTGGATAAACAACTACAAGGGTAGTCTTTTAAGATGCCTAATCGATTAATAACCATCGTGTGTCGTGGACACCCTCAGGTTACAAGTCTTCGGACATCAATACTCGGCTAATCACTCAAGTTTATTAATTTAAATTCTCAAGACTCAGGTGAGTCTCATAGCCCCTATTTTTACTGTTTTACTCAGGGGTGTGATATCATTGCTCGTTTTGCTTTACAATATGAACGCAAGTACAAACACAAACGAATACTACATGAGTTATGTAACACCCGCCAAATTAGGACTAGTGATTAGTACCTAATCATTTGTTAATACATGTAATTAGTTCGGTTTTAGACTAATTAATGTATCGAAATATATATTGATGAATATATACAATTATGCGATTTGATTAAATCGTATGCTTCTCAAATCGAGTGTAATTCGAATCAATTAAATACGGACGTTGGTGAACAATTTTATTAAATAATATAACATTATTTAATAACACTATTATTTTATCCAAAATATTATGTTGATAATATTTCGTATTTATTTCATATCGTACAACAACGCGCAAATAGTTAAAAATAAAGTTAAGAATTATTTTATAACTCAAATATTAAATACTTGATGAAATACTTCAACTGTAATATCAAATAAATATTTGTATTTTAAAACATATAATTAAGCGTGTATAAAACTACTTAAACGTTTAAACGACCGGGAAAACGAACACCGCACGGGGCGCAAACACGGAGTTAAAAGTGGAGACCCACACTCCGGTGGCCCCCCACCGAATCAGCCAAAAGGGAGGGAAACCCCCTCCCCATCTCATTCTCACCATCTTTCTCTCTCTCTCTCTATCCATTTCTCTCTCAAATTTCACCACCACCACCTCACTAAATCGCCAAAAACTACCGTCAAACGCCACCGAAATTCCGGAGCCCTTTGGAAGAAAAGCACCATCGCGACACGATCTACAACTTCATCTTTTCGGAATTTTATTTCGACACCGCGTAAGTTTCCGACAAAACGCAAAACTCTCCGTTTTTACTCATTTTTACTTGTTTGTTGTTTATATATGCTTAAAATGTCCAAAAATGGGTTGGGTAAAAGATTTGGACCAAACGGAAGCTTTTCGACCGATTTTCCGGCCACCACTTTCCAATCAGACCGCAACGTCGCAGAGACGCGGGGCTATCTGCGACGTAGACCATTACGTCGCAATACCCCTCACAACGTCGCATATAGCGACGTCATCCCTATCGTCGCCTTAATTGGCCGACGTCGCATATAGCGACATCGACTCTTATGTCGCAAGAACCACGACGTCGCATATAGCGAATGTCGCACATAGCGACGCCACGATCAACGTCGCAGTTAGGACCTGCGACGTCGCACCCAACGTCGCATAAAACAGAACCCTGAATACCCAGATTTTTACTAAGTGTCGGAACCAAGATTTTACCACCTAATTTTACTCCAAATTCAAATTTCAGATACATTTTCACTAAAGGAAAGTAGTAGGAATAAAAATTTTCCAAGCTGACTTGGCAGCTCGACCCCAACCAGGGGCTCTGCCCCTTGGACCCCGCCAGGGGTTGCCACCCCTTGGACCCCGCTACCAGGGGCGTTGCCCCCGAACCCCCGTACCCAAATTCCCTCACTTTGTTAAATACCATGAAATAAACTCAGAGATTATTATTATCATCAAAAACCGTCACCAACGGGCCGTACACGATTTAAAACACAAACGAATCAACCAAAGGTAATTTTGACATTCTAGTTGAATGAACAACTACAAGGTAGTCTATTAAGATACCTTCTCATGTTATAACCATCGCGTGTCATGGACACCCTCAGGTTACGAGTCTCCGGACCATCACTAATCGGCTAATCAACTCACATTTATTGATTAAACGCTTCAAGACTCAGGTGAGTCTTACAGCCCCACTTTTACTGTTTTACATACGGGGTGAGATACATTGCTTACTTTTCTTGAACACAAGTACGAACTATACATTTTACTATACGGGATTGCATGAGTTACTTACTTTTCACTGAAGTCTCTCCATCATATATCGTTAGTTATGGACTTAAGCGCGAACACTAGTTAATGTATCCATTAGGGAAATGACCCTCCCCGCCCGGGGTAGTAGCGCTACCACGAACCGTTCTGTATAAACGGGCGACTATTATTCGTTACTTATGCTTGCTCAGTTACGAGCATGTCACGGGAGCAACTTATTACTTACGGGTTAAGCTTCGATTATGAGCCTCATGGCAACGGTATAACTTACATATTTTACATTTGCAGGATTGCAAATACTTGATTTACGCCTGCAGGCACAACTGATGAAATCTTGTGTTCAAAAACTGATATTACTTACAAACCTGTGAGATTCACCAACATTCGTGTTGACCTTTTAGCATGTATTCTCAGGTACCCAGACGGAGTAGGATTACTCCAGGACATAGCTAGAGTCGCATGATTTCAACTAAATTGCATTAACGGAGATTCTCAGCATTATCTTTTGTACATTTTGATTATGTAATAGAATCTCCCGCTACACGCGTGGACTCTAGGGAACTACATTTTGTATACGAAAACATTGAGTTTTCAAACATTTATTTCATATGAAATCGTTTTACAACGTCTCATTTAGAGGTCGTTTGCTGTATATCTTGTGCTTTGTATATTGATTAGTAACACCCAAGTATGCTTCCGCAAATCATTAATTTGGGGGTGTTACAAGTTATTTCACTAATCTTTTCAAAGCCCTCCTCAGCATAGTTTGGTAATATGTTGTAGCGTGAATATTAGTATATGGTACCATATAGGATTGACCCTCTCCTCGTCCGGGTTAGCATGCACTAACTGGGTAAACGGATGTACTAATATTTGTTCAGACGAGTGTAGATTAGGCACTCATGGGAGGCACCTCGATCGGAATTCCTTAAATGTGGACCCGACACCTCGAGTTAAGCTCAGACTATGTGCTCATGGCTGTATAACTTTTATTTTGCTTAATTACATTTTAATGTCAATTAAATCTTGCGGTTCATACAAATATGTGTTGACATACAAACCTGTGAGCTCACCGGCGTTTCGCTGACCCATTTTAGCATGTATCATAAATACTCAGCAGTAGGTTGGACTGCCCAATCGGGATTCATTAGCTTGAGTCATCATTCAATCAATCAGAGATTTAATTGCATTATTATATTTTGTATAAAATAATTATGTAATGTAAATCTCTCAATTTCAGAACTGAGCTGATGTAAACAATATTTTGATGTAAACTTTTGTTTAATCAATACAAGTTGTAAACGACGCATGTAGTGGTTGTTCATTATATATCTTAGTGCTGTGTATATTGATTAGTCGCACCCCGACCCGATTCGCTTCCGCAACCCGAAATTGGGGGTGCGACAACAAGGGAGTAGCTAACCATTGATCAAACGGTCACTACCTATCAATGTTTTCGAAAATAAACATGGTCTGATTCTGAAGCTGTGGAAATACTGCTTAACTTATCATATAGTACACCGTGAATTAATCAGTGATTTATTAAGTGAACGGGTTGTTTAGCTATCATAGATGGTGAAACGCCCGAAATTCGTGAATTTATTTTTTTTTTATCGTAAAACATACTTAAATTGGTCCCATGCAATATTAATGGATATTTTAAATCAATATAATTCGTATGCCACATCAATACAAAAGTTAAAACAAAAATCCCAAAAATTCCCTTAGAACCCTCCGGGTTCTCAACCCAAACAGCCGGGTGAATTTCTATAAGTGGTAACAGAAGCTTATGCTCGTTCTAAGACTGTAGAAACAGCCGGGTTTCAAATTTAGCAGCCGGGTTCTATGAGAACCCGTCGGGTACTAGATCAACCCGCAGGGTTGATCTTCATTTATACAGCCTACAATTTTTCATTGCAAAAATCTGAATTTCAAACGCGCATAACTTTTTACTCGTTAAGAATTAGACTACCAAATTTTGCAGGCACCTCAAATATGCCAAAATGAGACTTTCCCTTTTTACACTTTTTTAAAATACGCGTTTATCGATAAAATGGACATATTACCATTTTATGACCATTTTGGACCATTTTGGTTGACGAGTCATTTCCCAATCCACTTGGTTTCTGACTTCAACCTTTTTCCCACATTTTTTATGATACATTTGATACGTGTGAGCATAATAATCAACATCATATGCTCATCCTAACTCATTATGATTCGTTTGACCCGTTTGGGGTCCATTTGGACACTTTAACCAAATCTAATCCATTTTAACCAAAAGATACATAATTTTAATTTCTTTAAACAATATACTATATTTCTTGACTTATAATCATTCCAAAGGACCAAAATACTATAAATGACATTTAGATCATAATCTCACCATAACTATGATCATTACATCCATAATTCAACTTCTAACAACATTATCACTATACAATATTTCCATTACCCAATTTGACACCATCATATCCCACTTTGACTTTATCAAGTCAAAGATTCACTTTTACACCAAATTGACACATTACACTTTATTTCCTCAATATTATTTCAAAAGTGTCTTTTTGGGCAATTTATACAAGTGATAATTCAAAAGGAAGAGAAGCTTGTCTAACCACATTTCAAGCTCCAATCCACGCTACTCCCTTGAATTCATATTTCATCCAAATGGTTCAACCGAACCATACACCTACAAAATGAAACAACTAAAACGAGTAAGCATAAAGCTTAGTGAGCTTATGGACAATCAAATAAATAATCCACAAATACAATAATATATTTCGTTTATCAAAGATTCACTTATCTGATTCCACAAATGACATTGAAACCATTATAGAGATTCTCTTTATTTCGTGAGGATCCGCGGTAACAAAAGATACGAGAAAGCAAGGCACCAATTCACATTGAATTGGACATCAAGCTTAAGATACAATTAGTGCTTAGCACTTATTTCGTATTCCATGATTATTCCGAGATGATACAATCCCTACAATTCACTCATTCCACAAATCCACATAATCATCACATTATACACACTAATCACTTAATCAAAATCAACATCTTAACACAAAACATCAAATCATCAACACACATCTATCACTATCCTAGTAACCAAATTTAGAAACATGATTCAAGACATTTAATATTTCATTGAGTCATGCAAACCTCTTGCTCGTAAGCAATCTGGTAAAGCATACCCATTATGTAACACCCCCGAAATTCACTGTTTGGCGGAAGCAAGTTTTGGGGTGCTACATATTGGTATCAGAGCCTAAGGTTATAGTGAACTAGGTTGCATTTAGTGGGCCTAGACTATGACCGTTAGGCAGTATTCTCTTATTAGGCATGACTGGTTCAGGAATTACAGCATACGACTTTAATTTAACATAGCCTGATCAACTATGTACAATTAAGGAAAGATGATTTAAGGTCTGAAATAATTATGTTGAACGGGGATACGTTAGTTGACTCTGACCACGAGAGAACCGGACCATTACTTGATACGTGCTAGACACTAGGCTGGATATGATATATGTATATATATTAGCCTCGTCTTACTTACACTCTGCCACAGGAATGGCAAACACACCACCTAATCCGTCACACTCTCACTCACACGGGTCACGGAACCCACGAGTAGCCAGGAGGAACACAAGGCCGCCTCGAAACAGCCCCTATCCTGTTCATAACTCTCAGGAATCGGCACATCACACGTTGCCAGTGTTGGCTACCCAATTCCGCCGTCAAGAGCAAAGGCTCGAAAGTCTCGAACGGGAACAACACCGAATGACCTACCTGCTTCGCCAAGCACTTGATCATATATCCCAACTCCAGCGAGAACAAGAGGATACCAACCTCTCTGTAAGCATAATTCAGGATTCCATGACCGCCGAATTAGGTGCGGATGAACTTGTAAGAAACCGACTAGAGGAATGTGAACAGCGTTCACAGGAGACTGAGGATCACTCTCGAGCACTAACACAACGACTGGCCTTGGTGGAAGACAACGCCAGGCAAACAAACAGACTATCAGAAACCGTGGACTTCCTTGTCGCGCTGATGGAACAAATTAATCTACAGGAAGACTAGTGTAGTCTTTGTCTTGTAATCTATCTCGTAATCTAATGACTATCTAGCGCTACTCTATAAACTAGTCGGATGTAACAATTCCCGACACCTTTTGTAATATCTCTTTAGGATGTAACCTTTGAACTCACATTATCTATCAAACTTTCCTTGTTATTTCAACTCACATTATCTGTCATTTTCCATGTTGATGTTATGTATTACTGCTTTTATACATGTACATCCGTGACAATTACAAGTTCCTACAAAATCTCATGTATCTTCATTTCGTTTATTGAAGAGTCATGCCGCCAAAGACAAGACCATACACAGATGCCCAGATTACCTCCCTTATAACCCAGGCTGTTACTGAAGCCTTGGCTCGGAATACTCCACCAAGTTCCACGAGGAACAGCGATGCCGCTGGAACCTCTGCTGCTAAACCTTGTTCTTACAAGGACTTCCAGAACTGCAAACCTCTAAACTTTGCAGGTACCGAGGGAGCTATTGGTCTAGTACGCTGGATCGAGAAAGTTGAGTCTGTATTTCTTATCTGCAACTGTGCGGAGGGAGATAAGGTAAGTTCTCCGTTAGTACTTTTACTGACACCGCACTCACCTGGTGGAACACTTATGCCTAGACTGTGAGTGTTGCTACTGCTTACCAACTCCCGTGGGAGGAGTTGAAAGAAATGTTGAGGGGTGAGTACTGCCCCAGGGATGAATTGAAACAACTGGAAATGGAATTCTGGAACCACAAGATGCAGGGTGATGATATCACCGGATACACCAACCGTTTCCATCAACTGGCACTCCTGTGCCCAACCATGGTCGATCCTGAGTACAAGAGGATCGAGAAATTCGTTGATGGACTTCCCGAGAGACTACAGGACCTGGTGACTTCATCCAAACCGGGTACTATTCAGAGCGCCATCCGTATGGCCCATGAACTAACGGCAAATTCTGTCCGCCGTGGCACAACTTCAACCCCATCTGCAAACAATAAACGCAAGTGGGAAGGTAACCCCAACTCATCCAACCAAACCTCCAACAAAAAGCCTGAGTACATTAAGGCTTATTCATCTGGAACTTCGGAGAAGAAAGGGTACAGCGGGAGCAGACCCTACTGTCTCAAATGCAACCGCCATCATGACGGTTCTTGCCCTTGCTCCAACTGCAAACGGTTCGGGCATCTAGCCAAAGATTGCAGGACCAATGTTCCTACCCCCAACACTATTGCACCAAAGGCCTGCTTTGGGTGCGGAAATTCAGGGCACTTCAAGAAAGATTGCCCAAAGCTGAAAAACAACAACAACCCTGCTCGCGGCAGAGCATTCGTTATCAAGGCTGGGGAAGCCAGACAAGACCCGAACGTCGTGACGGGTACGTTCCTTCTCAACGACCTTACTGCTTCTGTGTTATTTGATACCGGTGCCGATAGAAGCTTCATTTCTGAGAAATTTAGCCCTTTACTTGATATAACTCCCACTGCCTTAGATACTAAATACATTGTTGAATTAGCTAATGGCAAACTGATTGAGACTGATAGCATCATACACAACTGTACACTTAACCTTACGAACGAAACGTTTCCCATTGATTTAATCCCTGTCGAGATCGGCAGCTTCGACATTATTGTCGGTATGGATTGGTTATCCAAGCACCGAGCTGAAATCATCTGCCATGATAAACTCGTTCGCATACCTCTTGTCTCCGGTGGAACCTTAGTCCTACAAGGGGAGACCGGCAGACGAAATCTGAATATTGTCTCTTGTCTGAAAACTAGAAAATATCTACGAAAAGGGTATCAAGCCATCCTTGCACATGTAACGGAGAAGAAGTCGGAGGAGAAGCGACTTAAGGATGTTCCAATCGTGCGGGATTTCCCGGAAGTCTTTCCTGAAGACTTGCCCGGACTTCCGCCACCTAGACAAATCGAGTTTCAGATCGAACTTGTGCCAGGAGCTGCACCCGTGGCACGAGCCCCATACCGTCTAGCCCCATCCGAAATGCAGGAGTTGTCTAACCAACTACAGGAACTCCTGGACAGAGGATTCATTCGACCAAGTTCCTCGCCTTGGGGAGCTCCGGTCTTATTCGTGAAAAAGAAAGATGGATCTTTCCGCATGTGTATCGATTTCCGAGAGCTGAATAAGCTAACCATAAAGAATCGGTACCCACTTCCTAGAATCGATGACCTATTTGACCAGCTCCAGGGATCGAGTGTTTACTCAAAGATTGATCTACGGTCAGGTTATCATCAACTCCGAGTTCGTTACAATGATATTCCAAAGACAGCTTTCCGAACTCGTTACGGGCATTACGAATTTCAAGTAATGCCATTTGGGTTGACCAACGCACCGGCCGTATTCATGGACCTTATGAATCGGGTGTGCAAACCATATCTTGATAAATTCGTCATTGTGTTCATCGACGATATCCTGATTTACTCTCGCAACGAGCAGGAACATACTCAACATCTGAAAACCATTCTAGGACTTCTTAGACACGAAGAGTTATATGCCAAATTCTCTAAGTGTGAGTTCTGGATTCGAACAGTTCAATTCCTCGGGCACGTGATTGACAGCCAAGGAATTCATGTCGATCCCGCCAAGATTGAAGCAATCAAGGGCTGGGAGTCACCGACCACTCCAACCGAAGTGAGACAATTCTTAGGTCTTGCTGGTTATTACTGCCGATTCATCGAAAACTTTTCAAGAATAGCTGTTCCCCTAACCACACTGACTCAGAAAGATAAGAAGTTCGATTGGACTGATAAGCAAGAGTCAGCTTTCCAGCTATTGAAAAACAAACTTTGCAGTGCACCAATCTTGTCCTTACCCGAAGGCACCGACGACTTCGTAGTTTACTGCGATGCCTCACACCAAGGACTTGGTTGTGTGTTGATGCAATGAGAAAAAGTCATTGTCTATGCCTCCCGACAACTAAAAATTCACGAGAAAAACTATACGACCCACGACCTCGAGTTAGGTGCTGTGGTCTTCGCATTGAAAATCTGGAGACATTATCTCTACGGTACGAAAAGCACTATCTTTACCGATCACAAAAGTCTCCAACACATATTCGATCAGAAAGATCTAAACATGAGGCAACGTCGCTGGGTTGAGTTACTTAGTGACTACGACTGCGAGATCAAATACCATCCGGGCAAGGCTAACGTAGTTGCCGATGCCTTAAGCCGAAAAGAACGAGTGAAACCCCTCCGAGTCTGAGCACTTTCTATGACAATTCGTAACGAGCTCCCTGCTCAAATCCTTACCGCTCAACTTGAAGCACTCAACGATGAAAACTTGAAAATGAAGCCTTGCGAGGCTTGGATAAACAATTCGAAATCAAACCCGATGGAACTCGACACTTCTCTAACCGGGTATGGTTACCCAAATTCGGAAACTTGCGAGATTTGGTGATGGCTGAAGCTCACAAATCTCGATACTCTATACATCCTGGTTCTGACAAGATGTATCACGACGTCAAAGGGTTGTATTGGTGGCCTAACATGAAAGCTGACATCGCCCTATACGTCAGTAAATGCCTAACCTGTTCCAAAGTCAAGGCCGAACACCAAAGACCCTCGGGGTTGCTCCAACAACCTGAAATTCCTCAATGGAAATGGGAACAGATTTCCATGGACTTCATTACCAAACTACCAAAAACTTCGAATGGTTGCGATACCATTTGGGTGATCATGGACCGTCTCACGAAATCTGCTCATTTTCTGGCCATCAAGGAAACCGACAAGATGGAGCGTCTGACTCGCATCTACATCAAAGAAATCATCTCGCGACACGGTGTACCTATCTCGATCATCTCGGATAGGGACAGCCGTTTTACTTCTAACTTTTGGCAATCATTACAGAAATCTCTTGGTACTCGTCTGGATATGAGTACTGCTTATCACCCGCAAACCGATGGCCAAAGCGAGCGAACTATTCAAACACTGGAGGATATGCTACGAGCCTGCGTAGTTGACTTCGGTACTTCTTGGGAAAATCACTTACCGTTGTGTGAATTCGCGTACAACAACAGTTACCATACCAGCATAAAGGCTGCACCCTTCGAGGCACTTTACGGGTGTAAGTGCCGATCACCTATCTGTTGGACTGAGTTAGGAGATTCCCAACTCACGGGTCCAGATATCATTCAAGAAACTACTGAGAAAATCGTTGGTATTCAAAACCGGTTGAAAGCCGCACGTGATCGTCAGAAAAGCTATGCTGACGTGAGACGCAAACACCTTGAGTTCCAGGTAGGGGACAAGGTACTTCTCAAAGTAGCACCGTGGAAAGGTGTCATTCGATTCAGAAAACGAGGCAAACTAAACCCCAGATACATCGGGCCATTCGAAATCCTTGAAAGGATTGGTCCAGTGGCATACCGCCTACAACTTCCTGCTGAGCTTAGCAGCGTTCACAACACATTCCACATTTCTAACTTGAAGAAATGTCCGTCTGACGAAACACTGATTATACCGCTCGACGAAATTCAAATCGATGATAAACTTCATTTTGTCGAGGAACCTATAGAAATCATGGACCGCGAGGTCAAGCGATTGAAAAAGAGTCGTATTCCCATCGTAAAGGTCAGGTGGAATTCTAGGCGGGGCCCTGAGTTCACCTGGGAACGGGAAGACCAAATGCGACAGAAATACCCACATCTCTTCCCAGATAACGCACCGTCCAAGCTAATTTCGGGACGAAATTTCCTTAACAAGGGGAGAATGTAACACCTGCATAATTAGGATAATTAATTATGCCTAATTGTTTATAACTAGTTGTAATTAGTATGTAATAGGACTAATTACAGGCTCTATTTGTATATATATATAAGGTGAATTATATATATATGTGTGTATACTTACGCGATTTGGATAAATCGTACGAATTAACAGGACGGAGTCCGACACAGTTATTTGGATGTTGGTGACAGAAATTTACTTAAATAATGAAAACGTATTTTGTTGTAGAAAATACGCAACTGAACGAACATTATTTACATATTATCGCGACGACATTTTAAATAATGCAACAAAACGTAATAAACGCGAATTAATAATTTAAATACTTCGACAAATGTTTTTATTATTAATTTCAAGGTATTTTTATTTAAATACTCCAGTTACATTTTAAAAATATAACTGTTTGGTTAAATACTAAAAACAAACGATTAATCGATTAGGACACGGAGTAAATACCGTGTTTTGAGGGATGTTTTCCCCTCCCTTGTCTCTTGGATCAGCCAACACCCTTCCCACTCCTCATTTCTTCTTTCATTTTTATTACTTCCAAAATACACACACACATAAACTCTCTCAACCTCAAAATACTACCAAATTTTCGGAATCAAATCTCGACCACGAAAATTACATATTCGGAATCACCATCACGAGTGGAGCAAGAATATCAAGACCGTTTTCATCATCTCATCCTCCATTTAGCTCGATTTGCAAAAGTAAGAAAATTCTAAAATCTTAGATCTATTCAATTTGGTGTAATGTTTTGATGTTTTGATGTGTACACAACTTAGATATAACCTAATACATGAAGAATACACGATTTTATAGCTCAAAAATGGGTTAGATTTGCGTTTTTGGTCGAAAATTCTTGAAACCCGAAAGTTTCTGGGCTGGTGTTCATACATGCGACACAAGCCTTGTGTCGCATGCTGTGTCGCATAAACCCGTTTGTGTCGTACCGATCCTTTAGTGTCGTAACCTTTGCGACACAATATTGTGTCGCACTCTATGTCGCATACTATGTCGTATTTAATACGACACAACCGTTCTGTCGCTATTGAATTAGCATCGCAAGCCTTTTGCGACACAACCACTGTGTCGCAGAGCTCTTGTGTCGCATCCTTCATGCGACACAACCCTTGTGTCGCATACAAATCCTTGTGTCGCAACTTATGTCGCAGAAAACAGAAAACTTGGAAATTTTAAAGGATTTTCACTATAGAAAAGTCAAAGTTACTGTAGCAAAAAGTCAAAATTTACTATAGCAATTCACTGTAGCACATTTACTGTAGCAAAGTCAACATTTTAGAATTTTTGCTACAAACCGTCACCAACGGGCCAAACATGTTTTCCAACAAACAAACAATTACAAACATACGGACAAACAATGGATATACTAGTTGTGTACAACTAAACGAAACGTCTCGTGAGACGCATACTTACATAACTTCATATGATTAGGCATTTGAAGGTTACGGGTTCAGAGAACCTACTTGCTTTACTTACTACTTGCTAATTGCAACTGATTACTACAAGACTCAGGTGAGTCTTACGGCCCCACTTTTACTGTTTTATCTTAATGGGGGAGATACATGCTACTACTTTTCTTGAACACAAGTACTAAATTGTTTACTATACCAAACGAAATTGCATGAGTTGTTTACTACTTACAGAAGTCTCTCCATCATATATCGTTAGTTATGGACTTAAGCGCGAACACTAGTTAATGGATCCATTAGGGAAATGACCCTCCCCGCCCGGGGCAGTAGCGCTGCCACATACTGATTTTCACATAGAAACGGGTGACTACTTATTCGTTACTGATGCTTGCTCAACTACGAGCATGTCACGGGAGCAAACTTATTACTTACGGGTTAAGCTTCGATTATGAGCCTCATGGCAATGGTATAAACTTACTTACTTACATTTGCGGGATTGCAAATACTGGTTTACGATTTCTGGATTGAAATTGCTGATTTTACGCCTGCGGGCATTACTGATGAAATCTCGTGTTCAAAGTTGATATTACTTACAAACCTGTGAGATTCACCAACCTTTTGGTTGACACTTTTTGGCATGTTTTCTCAGGTAATCGGATGGAGTAGGATTACTCCAGGATTTTTAGCTAGAGTCGCATGATTTCAACACAACTGCATTAACGGAGATTCTTAGCATTATCTTTTGTATATTTGATTATGTAATAGAATCTCCCGCTATACGCGTGGACTCTAGGGAAACTACATTTTTGTATACGAAAACACTAAGTTTTCAAACATTATATCTATGGAATGTAACTAATTTACAAATGTTGCATATAGATGTCGTTTACTTTATCTTTGTGCTGTGATATTTGATTAGTAGCACCCCAAAACTTGCTTCCGCCAAACAATGAATTTCGGGGGTGTTACACATTATAATCCACAATTAGGAAACAAGATAAGATACAAGCAACTAATATTCGATTGTATGAACCTCTTGCTCGTAAGCAATCCGGAACATAAAATCATTACTCATTAAATTCCCATAATACTCACCTTTGTTTTTGAGCAATAACATGATGTCGTCCTTGAATAGCAAAGCCACCATTCTTGATCATTTAGCATATAACCTATTGATACAATAACACAATTTAACAACACATAGTCATCATAATCAACTACTACAATCATCAATCCATCATCCCCTTTGGATTGATTATTTCTAATTCATGATCTCTCTTGTCATAATCATCTTTGATTCCACTATTGCTCACTTACATAATTACCTCAATTATGATTAAGTAACATAACAACAATTCTTCTACTTAATAACTTTGATGAATTAACATGATTACATTATTTCATATGATTTGATTACTTGTAATATTACATTAAACATCAATCATTCATCATGTTCTTCATCAATTCAATAAACCATACTTATTTCTATAATCATTTCTTACTCAAGTGATTTACTACATGATTCACTAATTCAATTCTCCCTAATAAAGTTCCAACAACACTTCAAATCCTTAATTTAGGTGAATTATCACCAAGTCATATTTCTTTAATCAAAACCCACTGTTAACCACAATGATTATTTCACTTCTATACCATAATTCAATCATTTACAAACCCTAATTCAGATTAGAAACATTAATCCATCAAAACTCATGAAACACTAAGTTTCAATTCTAAGTTAAAGAAAGAATCATGATTACCTTATGTTAGAAACACTTAATCCTTGCTAAATTTGGATTCTCTAGCTTTAATTTCATGTTTTGATTCGATTTCAGTTTAAGGTTTTGAGCTTCTGTGTGTTTTCTTCATGTCTCTCGCTCTTTCTCACGTTCTCTATAATATTGGTGATGAAAATGATACGTACATACTCACATACTTAGATATATTGTGTTTTAATTTTATTCCCCGTGATTATCATTGTCTGGAACTTTAAAACCGACATACAATTATTACTATTTTATTTTACATTGAGTAATAATAATTTAAAACAACTACTATTACTTTATTCACATTAATACTTTTGAATTTTGGGGTGTTACAAGTCTCCCCGACTTATTTCATTCGTGTCCTCACGAATGTCAATCATATAGATTCGTATCAAGACTTTCTCTACATATGTGGAAGCGTTTATTCAGATACAATACTTTGTATAACCAAATATTTCATGACATGAGCGTACACCACTCAAATCTCTACATAATATCTTTGATTCATATTTTATTTAGTTCCAGACATTTTATTACGTATTTATTTCATTAGATACATAATCTCTTTCATTCTTTGATCACATGTTATTAATTTAATCCATTTAGATTAAAAGGTAAAAACATTCTATATTTATCGTAATAGGTTTCCAGCTATATATATTTCATACTACTTTTATTCCATAATCAACAAATTATCCTTTGCACAAAAGGTGTGCATATTTCTTAGATACTTATACATAAGATCACTATGCATATACTTTTGTTCACGTAAGCACAAAATGTGCATGCATAAAAATTCATTTATACATATGTGTATATATATATTATTTCGTCAATTTATACACAACCAGTGTATATTTCAACTTAATCATCCATGAGCACATAAATTGTGCTTTTAATTCTATTCCATTTACTAGCACAGAGTAAAAATAATATCAACTCCTTCGTTATTACTAATACATGATACATACGTTACCCCTTTGAACAACATTTAATATAGATACATGTTTTCAATTCTTTCCACATGCACCTAAAGTAAAATGATTAAGAGTTAAGTTGTTTTGTTAAGTAATCTTTGTGTTATGTGACTATGTGTTAGGTAATCAAAGTGCTCAAGTTGGTTCAAGTGTTTGTCCTTATCAAAATCAAGGTAAGTATATGGATTATGTGTAAGTAGTGATGATCATGTCATTTACTTAATGCTAGCTAAGTAATGACTATGCCATCACTTGTGGAAGTGGTTAATCAAATACGATTAACATGTGAAAGTTAAGGATCCTTAAATGTGGAAGTTATTGTATAAATTTTATGTCCATTACTTACTAAGCAAATTGCTTATTGTGTTAAGTCTAAATGTTTTAAGTGAATCAAGTGGTAAGTGGGACGATTTGGGCAAGAAGCCGATTTAAAGCTAATGGTGACTTGTTGCTAGCCGGTAACAAGTTTTGATCTCTTAATCATGCTCGAATACTATTGTGCACCCCTTTTGTAAAACTTTAAAGAATTATGTTTTGTCACCTTAGGTCTTGCTCATGATTGTAAATAATGTTTTGTAAGTAAAATAGACAAGTCATGAAGTGAGATTTGAGTTTTTGTGAAGTTTGGAAAAATGTGGTTAGATGTTACGATGAAAGTCAAAGACATGTGGTTATGTAAATTTTGAAGTATTATCTATGTTAAAGTTTGACTTTGACTTTGTTAAGTCAATTGGGTAAGAAGTTGTGCAAGTAAAGTGGTTATGTGTGTTATAAACCCAAACGGGTCTTTTGGTGCCCAAATGGGTCACCAATTAGTCAAAGTGCCGAATTAAGTTATATTGGTCATATGTAAGTGTAATTATTTGAAATAGTCTTGGTTTACATTATTGAAAATATGGTCAAAAGATGGAAAAGAGATTTGGTATAATTTAGAAGTTGGTATGTCATGAAAAAGAACAAAAAATGACCATATTTTAGCTTATGGTATAGATTTTGATAAAATACGAAATTTAGAAAAGTGAGAATTAGGAAGTGTTCATAAGTATGTAAGAAAAGTGCTCGCCAAATTTCATAGTCATTGGTTTTACGGTTTAAAAGTTATGATTAATTGAATCTTGTTTGTTTGTAATAAGTTGTTGATGTGACGTAAAAAGTCATGTTTTTAGAAGCTTTATTCCTCACATTTTGGACATTTCTTTAGTAAAAACATTCCAAAACATTGATTATTTATTAAAATTCACTAAAGTGGTTCAAAAGTAGACGTTGTGGTAAAAATCACTGAAAACACTCTGAAAATGCACAAAACACAGCATTTTAATACAAGCCGATTCCTCCGACCTCATTTTCCTATCAAGACACACTTCCTAACTTCTACCATCTGTTGTATAGGTAAAATCGAGATGAAAAAAATCCAGAATCAAGTGAAACGGGCAAAGAACGGAGAAACCACTACGCTTTCAGAGCCATTAAAAGTCATTTCGGCTACGCCTGAGTCCTACACATCCAATTTCTATGAGATTGGCATCATTAGAAGCGTAATGAAATTACGAAACCACAGGCGAAAGGATCAAGTCAAACGGACGCATAACGAAGGAGATACGCGCGTTTTAAGCAACGAACGAAATCAGACAAACACCGTATACGGCCTTGGAAACCGTATACGGCCTCACCAAGACCATATACGGCCTTCACCACACTGTATACGGCCCCTAGTGAGCCGTAAACGGCCCCCCTTCCCCCATATGGTGATTCGTTTGCTTGTACTTGCTGCTTCGTGAGTTGTACGCGCGATTTAATGCTTTGCCTATAAATAGTGGACACCCCTCACTTCACCAACATACCAATTTTTCTCATTTTCATTTCTTCCTTACACTTTTTCTCTCACACACATCACTCTCTCTCTAGTTTCTCTCTCTAGAGTATTTTCTCTCTCTAGAATTGGGCTAGTTAGAGAGATAGTTAGGTAGAGGTAGCTTTTAGCTTTTGTACGGAGTCACTCCAAGACATTGTATTCGCGAAAATCTGTTTGTAATAAATTTGTATCAGGTTCTATTTATATATCTCTTACTTTCCAGTTTTAAACATGTGTTGCTCTGTTTATGCTTGTTTAGGATTGTATGATAGATATATAATATTAGGCTAGACATTTCTTTGTGTTTACTATGATGTAGTTATGTTAGAATAGTCAATATGTTTATGCCATGCTGTTACTCTTCCCGTGTTACTTTAAACTGTTTATGAACTCATAAACTGAATCTCGAATGTTTATCTATCCAACTTATGCTGTGGTTAGAAGCTTCCTGCTAGAACTTGGCCAATTACTAGTGGTACGTTCTCTACCTATTCTATACTTGATGATCAATGAACTTGGTATGGCTGTGTTCTCTAGGTTGAAACAAATCATAAGAGACACGGAGCGTAGGATTAGAGATAGGTTAGATTCATGTTTATCTGTTATATATCTTTGAGAGAACTTTCGGGATATTTATGATCTGATTATTGGTTATCTGCTATGCTTAGGATTATGATGTTCTGTTATGTGTCACCCTATTGCATGTTCTTGTTTGATTGTTGCCTTAGGAATGATGCATGCTAGAGTTATCCTCCTGGTTCATATCAGTAACTGTATAATTAGGTTTTCAGACACAGAATATTGATTTACATAGTAGATTAACATGCATGGAATAGTTGTGATGATTTATATCTGTAATGCTGAACAATTTAACTGATCGTTAGCCCGATTATCCCAACTTGGTCTGCGGGATTATCCCCGTTCGTGTTCTTGTTCAATCTACAATTCACGCTAAGATACAGACGTCTCTGATGACTGTGATTGGGGACCAGGATTCGAGGATAGTCGTCTGTTAAATTGGTCCTGTACATTTGGGAGAACTTCCAGTGTATTTGACTTCTATAACTGCTATCCACGTGACATGTTATTTATCTGATTGCGGACAACTCTACGTTAGATATTTATTAGGCTCGTAGTTGTAGCTCATTAGGATATAGGAAATCTGCGAGAGTAATGTGGAACCCTAATTAATGTAACGGAAAAACCGTAAAACGCCCTATTACTCGGTATAGTGCTGGAAACACTAATTGGTGGAGTACAAACGTATGGAAGCTGCGGAACGGTCGTAGGTACAATACTTTGCATTAATTATGTTTCTATCTTCTCCGGATTAGTCATCACATCTAGTAGCCTTACCCTTGACTATTCATCAATAACATATAACGAAATCATAGTAAACACTCGCTTATCCTCTGTCGACCGAGTCTCCGTACAAACGTCTTTTGTTTTATTTTCTTTATTTAAATTAGTATTTAGTTATAAAAACCAAACCTATCCAAAAGCATTTAAAAACTCTAGCTAGATTCCCAAAGATAATAAAACTTCCTAGACTCCCATGCCCGTTGTAGTTTGAAGAACGACACCTGAGTCATACATATCACTTACTGCCCTTTTAGGTCTGTCAGTAGTATACAACTTAGGATTCCCCTGCTCTATAAATTTAAACCCTGTCCGCGCATCCTGGTTGGTTGGTTCAACGACCGGATTAAAACCCGTCCGACCACTGGAGGCACGACAAGCTTTTGGCGCCGCTGCCGGGGACTACAACGACCGATTTTAAGAATTTTGTTATCTTAGTTATTTAGCGATCCTTACGGAAGATCAATATCATCCGGAAGTTACATTTTTTATCCCTAGGTTAGTTAGTTTTAATTTCCCGTCCTTAGTTAAACCTATCCTTCCAAAACCCTATTTTCTTCTAAAACAAGTTATGGCGAATCGTATCACTCTCGCCTCATCAACCCAACCACTGCTAGAGGGACGAGGAGGACCAATCGTATCACCAACCAACGAAACCATTGAAATCAGACCACACTTCATTAAATTACTTAAATCGCAGTGTCAGTTTCATGGTCTTTCGGTTGAAAATCCAAACGCCCATCTTAACAAATTCATCAACCTTTCCGACTCTTTTGAACAAACCGGATCCAGTGTCAAAGTCACCCGACTTCACCTGTTTCCTTATTCTTTAGCTTTCCAAGCTCAGACATGGTTTTATGAACTCGAACCCAATTCGATTCATACATGGGAGGAGATGGCTACTAAGTTCTTAGCTAAGTTTTTCCCTCCCGTCCCTACAAACCAAGCTAAAAAAATGAAATCATTAACTTTCGTCAAGGAACTACTGAATCATTAAGCTTAGCTTAGGAAAGCTTTAAGAATCTGCTTGGAAGATGTCCGAATCATCAGTTGGCTGAAACGAATCTGGTCTGCACATTCTACAACAGTCTGAATCATCATCACCAACAAACCCTCGATGCTGCTTCATCCGTAAATTTCATGCTACATACGTCAGAAGAAGCCTGGAAGTTGATTGAGACGATAACGATGCACCAACATGACTTGGAGTTTGATGAATCAACCTCGGAAGACAAAGACACTTCTACTCAAGCGTTCGACACTTTAAAAGCTCAACTCGAATCCATCTCTAAAGTTGTCAGTAAAATGCAAGACTCTTCCAAACCTAAAAAGCAACCTCAACGGCTCTTCTCACGCTCGAAGCCCAAGGAAGATGTTCTCGCCACATCTGGAACCACTGATCAAATCATTCATTCAAAACCTTTCACTCAGCGGTTATCCAAACAACCTATCTCTCATTTGTTAGTTCGCTCTACACCCTCTACTTCTTCTCAATTGTCTTCTCGTCTAAACAATACGATTTTCAATAACTTCATGGTTGAGCAAAATAATAAAAACAAACAAATTGTTGATTTTCAAAACCAAATTGATTATTTACTCAGAATTTCAAACGATTTAATTAAAAACATGGAGGATAATGTTAAAAGATTGTTTTTAAAAGTTGAGGAGAAGCAAAGAGAAGAAGCGATTAGCAAAGCTATTCATCATTCATCTTATGATTATGATGATATCCTTGTTGTCACTAGAGGCAGAAAAGAGACTAAGAATGAGAAATCAGAAGATATTCCTTCAGACGAACCTTCTAGTTCTTCTCTACCCACTGATTCAGTACCTGTTGACACTCCTGTCACCTCTCCTGAACCAGAATCTTCCAAAGCCCCAGAAGTAGTTAAACCAACACGTATACCTTTCCCTGGTAGGCTTAAGAAAGAGAAACAAGAAGCCCAGTTTGGAAAATATCTAGAGATGTTCAAAAGCCTACACTTAAACGTTCGATTATTAGATGCTTTACTTGAAATGCCTAGTTGTGCCAAATTATTTAAAGAACTTATATCCAACAAAGAAAAACTCAGAAAAATAGTTAACTTGCCCTTAGACGCAGAATGCTCTTTAATTATGCAACAAGGTCTGCCCCCAAAGCTAGGAGACACTGGCCGTTTCACTATTCCTTGTTACCTTCAGGATGTTCAAATAAGTAACGCCTTAGCTGACTTAGGAGATAGTGTAAACCTTATGCCATACTCGCTTTATAGGAAACTAGGATTAAGCGAACTTTTACCAACCCATATGACCATCCAATTAGCTGATAGATCAGTTAAACTTCCTCGAGGAATTGCTGAAGATATTATGGTACGTGTTGATAAATTCGTCTTTCCTGTTGATTTTGTTGTTATGGATATTTAGGAAGACGCTCAGGTACCACTCATCCTTGGTAGACCTTTCCTAAATACTGCCAAGGCCGTCATTGACGTGAATGAAAAATCTTTAAAACTTAGAGTGGGAACTGAGTAAGTCACCTTCAATGTCGATAAACTAATGAAACTTCCTATGGGAGACGACCTTGGTCTTGTAGATTCTATGCAGGAAATAATTGAAGAACACTTGGAAGAAATCCTCGCAGTAAGCAGCATTAATCCCCTTCCGAACACTGTCATCACAACAAGGAAAATCTGTGAAGAAGGTGCGGGTCTATGCTCAGCTATCTCGGATCCATCCATTGCATCAAAGGAAGTGCTATTACCTTTAAAGAATTCCAACTTACAGCCCAACAGATTTATCACTGCTGTACCACTTGGACAAGGCACTCCGGTCACTCTCAAAAGAAGAAATTCCGAAGACTCTCAAGGAAATGGAGTCATTGCTTAAACCATCCGATCCGCAACTTTCTAAAAGTTGTGAAAACTTGAATCCAGAGATTACTTTTAGCACATCTTCCTCAGCTCAATTTCAGAGATTTGCATTCACGGAGGACAACAAAGAAATAATCACTGAAGATAATGCAGTCTCTCAATCTTCCCAGGTGAAATACGAGCTGAGAAAAGATGAGCTTTCCAACAGTACAGTTTGGGTTGAAATAGCATCAGCCAACATTCCAGAGGCACCTGCAATTCAGTCAGATTATCAGACAACATACAATGAGCTTAAGAGAGACGAGATTGCAAGGATGAAGCCTTCCACTGAAGAACCACCCGAATTGGAGCTGAAGGAACTTCCCTCACACCTTGAATATGCTTTTCTCGAAGGAACTTCGCACTTACCGGTTATCATATCCAAAGATCTGAAGCCTGAAGAGAAAGCACTACTCATTGAGGTTCTGAAGTCACATAAGAAAGCGATTGCATGGAAAATCTCTGACATACAGGGGATCAGCCCAAATTACTGCACTCACAAGATCTTAATGGAAAATGACTTTAGGCCCTCTATTCAAAGGCAAAGGAGAGTTAACCCAAAGATTCAAGACGTGGTGAAAAAGGAGGTTATCAAACTCTTGGATGCTGGTTTAATTTACCCTATTTCAGATTCCCCATGGGTCAGTCCAGTTCAAGTCGTCCCAAAGAAAGGAGGCATGACGGTCATCGCTAACGAAGACAACGAGTTGATTCCAACACGAACCATCACCGGTTGGAGGGTATGTATCGACTATCGGAAACTAAATGAAGCTACACGCAAAGATCACTTCCCTCTACCGTTCATTGATCAGATGCTTGAAAGATTGTCAGGAAACGAATTCTATTGCTTCCTCGATGGTTTCTCCGGCTATTTTCAGATACCTCTCGATCCAAAGGACCAAGAAAAGACGATGTTCACTTGTCCATACGGAACCTTTGCCTACCGACGTATGCCGTTTGGCTTATGTAATGCACCAGCGACATTTCAAAGATGCATGGTAGCAATCTTCCATGACATGATTGAACAATGCATGGAAGTGTTCATGGATGATTTTTCGGTTTTCGGAGATTCGTTCACCACTTGTCTTTCTAACTTGAACAAGATGCTCACCCGATGTGAAGAATCGAACCTAGTTCTGAATTGGGAAAAATGCCATTTCATGGTAAAAGAAGGCATAGTTTTAGGACACCGTATATCCAAAGCTGGAATTGAAGTTGACAAAGCAAAAGTCGAGACTATCTCAAAGCTTCCACCACCCACCTCTGTCAAAGCCATCCGCAGTTTTCTAGGAAATGCCGGGTTCTACCGTCGCTTTATCAAAGATTTCTCTAAGATATCCCGACCTATGACTCATCTCCTCGAAAAGGATACTCCGTTTGTCTTTACAGACGAATGTCTCAAGGCCTTCGATCATCTGAAAAATCTGCTTGTTCATGCACCAATCAAGGTTGCTCCAGACTGGAGTCTCCCATTTGAAATCATGTGCGACGCCAGTGATTTCGCAGTCGGAGCAGTTCTGGGACAGCGGAAGGAGAAACAGTTTCAACCAATATTCTACGCCAGCAAAACGCTCACTGACGCCCAAGAGAATTATACAACCACAGAAAAAGAGCTGCTAGCGGTAGTATTTGCTTTTGATAAATTTCGTTCTTATCTAATCTTGTCCAGAACTATTGTCTATACAGATCACTCAGCTCTGAAATATCTTTTTAAGAAGCAAGATGCTAAACCTCGCCTTCTACGATGGATTCTACTCCTTCAAGAATTCGACATCGAGATCAAAGACAAAAAGGGAGCAGAAAATGTCGCATCGGATCATCTCAGCCGATTAGAGAATCCTTCAATGGATAAGTTGCACGAAAAAGACATTCAAGACCAGTTTCCAGAAGAACAGCTCATGCATGTTGGTAAATACTATCAAGGGTCACGATCTACAAATGATCCCTGGTATGCTAACTATGCCAATTATTTGGTGGGAAAAGTCTTACCTAAAGGAATGCCAACCTCTCGAAGACAAAAATTCTTCCACGATATAAAATATTACTATTGGGACAACCCTTTCCTCTTTAAGGTTTTCCCTGATCAAATCATTAGAAGATGCGTTGATGGGAAAGAGGCAGAACATATCTTACACCAAAGCCACCATGGACCTACTAGAGGACATCACGGTACCAACATGACCGCAAGAAAAGTGTACGATGCCGTCTTTTTCTGGCCAACCATATTTCGAGATGCGTACGATCTGGTGAGACACTGCGATATCTGCCAAAGACAAGGCAATATAATAGCCCGGAATGAAATGCCACTCACAAACATACAGGCCGTGGAAATCTTCGATATCTGGGGATTAGATTTCATGGGACCGTTCCCTAAATCTAACGGTAAAGAGTACATCTTGGTTGCAGTCGACTACGTCTCCAGGTGGGCCGAGGCCCAAGCTCTCCCAACAAATGACGCCAAAGTGGTAACCAAATTTCTCAAAAAGCTATTTAGTCGATTTGGAACTCCAAAAGCAATAATCAGTGATCGTGGTACACACTTTTGCAACGTTCAATTCATGAAAGTTCTGCGACAGTATGGTGTCACTCACAAGACATCAACAGCTTATCACCCCCAGACAAATGGGCAAGCTGAGGCAACAAATCAAGCTTTGAAACGAATCTTGGAAAGAACTGTTGGTGATCATGGGTACAAATGATCTGAAAAATTAGATGATGCATTGTGGGCATTCAGAACCGCCTATAAAACACCATTAGAACCACACTGTATCGTCTAGTTTATGGCAAGGCATGTCACTTACCAATTGAGCTGGAATATAAAGCATACTGGGCTTTGAAGAACTGCAACTTAGATATTTCTACAGCTGGAGCAAATAGATGAATGCAGTTAAATGAGTTAGCCGAACTAAGGGATCAGGCATATGACAGTTCATTAATCTTCAAGGAACGAACTAAGAAAATTCATGATGCTAAGCTGAGGCCCTCAAGATTCAAAACAGGAGATAAAGTGCTGCTCTTCAAGTTGCGATTCAAGAAATTCTCTGGCAAGTTTAGAATCAGGTGGAGCGGACCATTCATAGTTTTAAAGGTATTTCCTTACGGTGCAGTCGAACTCGAGGCACCAGAAGGTAATTTTAAGGTTAATGGTCATCGCTTAATGTATTACTTCGAAGACTTTCCCATCAGGGAATATGTCTTTATCTTTGAACCACCGTGAGTCGACAGAAAAGGTACAAAGAGTCAAGCTAGAGACTCGTAAAACAAGCGCTCTTGGGAGGCACCCCAAGCCTATCTTTATTTCTGTCATTTTATTTCTTAGTTTATTTTTATTAAGTATGGTTGTCTCTGAACTAATAAAATTGCAGGCTTGCCACTTATCTGACTTCAAATTGCAAAATCTGAGATAAGTATTATTCATTTACTATCATTATTAGCATTACCTGTTTATTTTATCTTGTTTCAGGATGGACGCTGTTGACACTGATCATGTAGCTGCGAGACCACGCAGACGACACGGACCTCGTAGACGCAGAGCACAGAGAGCGGCTATGCTGACCATCACTGAGGAGGACCTGACTGATGTCCCGATCACTCAAGAGGAGTTGCCCGATGAGAGGCCCTCATCACCTTTGCCAGCCCCGGTACCCACTTTTGAGTACGATATCACTACGGCTGACCCAGCTGCTTTGTGGGCCCTCTTCCAGACACTCTCCATCCAGCATGACATCATGTCCTCTATCTGTGAGCAGCTCGAGATTCCGAGACCTGCTGCCACTCCCTACAGGCTTGGCCCAGATCCGGGACCATCTCGACCTCCATGGTCCTTCTTTCCTCCTGCAGATCCACCTGTTGTCTCTACTGCCGGACCTTCCACTGGCCCCACTGCTGCAGCTGCTGATCCTGACCCAGCATTGCCCACAGGATTTGCATCACCAGACCGCAGCCTCATACAGCAGCTTCTGGCTGTTTTTGATGCTCACACTTCTGTCACCCACACTTCCACTGACGAGATTATGAGTCAGGCTGTGGCTACTATGGATTTCTCCATCCCATCTCCGACTTCCATCTTTGATAGGGATGCTGTGGAGGAGTTTGATCCTGATACTGATGACCTGCTTGACTACTTTTAGATTTTATCTTTAGTATTTACTTTCTGTATTATGACTCTGTACTTACGCTTTAGACCTGCTACCTAGATGAGATACTGTGATATGTGTGTTGTTGTTTATTGCAGAATTCAGCTTTGTGTGGAATGGATGATCTTAAACGAGCCTGGTCCTTAAAATCCAGCAATTCACTAGCACCACTCCTGCACAAACCTGGTCTATTCCAGTAAACACAAATGGGGAGTCTCTCCGTTCCTTTCTCCCTGTTTCAATTATGTTTATTATGCCTATGTTAGTGCGTTTAATTTCTGTGCCTCATCCTAAACTTATCACTAAGTGTGGGATTCCAGCCCAAATTAAAACACTTGAGAAACATCTACTTACATGTTCAAACTCTAAGTGTGGGATTTTACTAGTAAAATCTCTACTCAAGAGAACATTAGGGACAATGTTCCTCTAAGTGTGGGATGGTAGGTATAGAATACCTTAAATGGTGATTTTTATGTCCAATAGCAATCTTTCTCTCAAAATTTTTTCAAAAATAAGGTCAAATTTTTTCAAAATTAAGGAGTCTAACTCAGTTTTTAAGTCTCGGATACTACTGAGAGAAACCATTGTCAAAATATAAGTATGATATTTCTAAAAGCCTAAAGGAAATAAGGTAGAAATTGCTTAAGCAAGAAGTGATAATCAAAGGAGCATGACTAGACACATACAACCCTTTGCAGTGAGGTATCTTGAGCCCAAAAGCATTCATCTTTAATGCTTCACTTTCATTTCTTGTGTGTGTGCCGATGTCTGTATCTCTGAATTAGAACTTGCTCTTGACATACGCTTCGAGACCATATTGGTGTGTACCGTACGCGGTATAGGTGCAATTAAATGACCCTGACATTCCTTAGGACTTAACCCAATTCTTACATATATTTTCAAGCCCAAAACCCTTTCCGATGCTCATTTTTAGTATCGAAGATCCGCCTAGTATACCCTGTTGAGCCTAAAGCTTTCGTTTCTTCAAAACCCTAATTTTCACCCACTTCCCAAAATTACCCCCCAAACTTATCTTAGAATTTCTGAGGTTATGAAGAACACCTTTTAGAATATCTGTTTCATATATCCTACTCATTCGCATTCTCCAAAATCAAGTTTCTCAACAAATGGTGCGGGAAAATTAGCACACAAGAGAGCTGGAAGGACGATGGTGCGGGAAAAATTAGCACCTGGAAAAGAATCAAAATGATCAAGATAGAAGAAAAGATTTCTAAAGGATCCAAAATATAAAATTCCTTGGAAATTCTCTGACAAAGAAATTCTGAAAAGAAAAAGAAAAAGAAAAGAAAAAAAAAAGAAAAAGAAAATAACTCCGCAAATAAAGCTGAAAGTTTCAAAACATAGCTCTTCGTGGAAAATTTGACAGAAGCTGAAACAGCTACCAACTCTCCGTTCCTCTCCGTTCTAAATAAAGTTTTTCATAATCTCAGTGATTTTAGGATAAGATAAACACCCTCGCAACCCAAAATTACCACTATCCATACCCTTCACCCTCACCAAACATTACAACCCTCTGAATGTCTTGAGATAATTAGCACCGTCCTCACCTAAGTGGTGGAGATCCGATTCTCGATCAAGCCTATGACGATGAGTGCAGCATGACTGGCTATTTTGAACAATTTCGTTTGAGCTAGATTGATAGGAAACCCGATACACTTTGAGTGAATTGAGTGACCACCTTTAGTGAGATCGCCTAGTCATGTGTACTCCATGATCACGAGATTTGGATGTACGCCTAAGAGAATCTCTTCTTGTTTATGGAAGGATCATCTTATCCTCCTCCACACTTTTAGAAGTAACTTTCTTATATGAGGAATTGCTAATCTCGGAAAATATTCTCTGACTCGCCCCTTAAAACATGACTTAAAACATTGTTCAGAGAGTTGTTGCTTGAGGACAAGCAACGTCTAAGTGTGGGATAACTTGATGTGACGTAAAAAGTCATGTTTTTAGAAGCTTTATTCCTCACATTTTGGACCTTTCTTTAGTAAAAACATTCCAAAACATTGATTATTTATTAAAATTCACTAAAGTGGTTCAAAAGTAGACGTTGTGGTAAAAATCACTGAAAACACTTTGAAAATGCACAAAACACAGCATTTTAATACAAGCCTATTCCTCCGACCACATTTTCCTGTCAACACACACTTCCTAACTTCTACCATCTGTTGTATAGGTAAAATCGAGACGAAAAAAATCCGGAATCAAGTGAAACGGGCAAAGAACGGAGAAACCACTACGCTTTCAGAGCGATTAAAAGTCATTTCGGCTATGCCTGAGTCTTACACATCCAATTTCTATGAGATTGGCGTCATTATAAGCGTAACGAAATTACGAAACCACAGGCGAAAGAATCAAGTCAAACGGACGCATAACGAAGGAGATACGCGCGTTTTAAGCAACGAACGAAATCAGACAAACACCGTATACGGCCTTGGCAACCGTATACGGCCTCACCAAGACCGTATACGGCCTTCATCACACCGTATACGGCCCCTAGTGAGCCGTATACGGCCCCCCTTCCCGCATATGGTGCTTCGTTTGCTTGTACGTGCTGCTTCGTGAGTTGTACGCGCGATTTAATGCTTTGCCTATAAATAGTGGACACCCCTCACTTCACCAACATACCAATTTTTCTCATTTTCATTTCTTCCTTACACTTTCTCTCTCACACACATCACTCTCTCTCTAGTTTCTCTCTCTAGAGAATTTTCTCTCTCTAGAATTGGGCTAGTTAGAGAGATAGTTAGGTAGAGGTAGATTTTAGCTTTTGTACGGAGTCACTCCAAGACATTGTATTCGCGAAGATCTGTCTGTAATAAATTCGTATCAGGTTCTATTTATATATCTCTTACTTTCCAGTTTTAAACATGTGTTGCTCTGTTTATGCTTGTTTAGGATTGTATACTAGATATATAATGTTAGGCTAGACATTTCTTTGTGTTTACTATGATGTAGTTATATTAGAATAGTCAATATGTTTATGCCATGCTGTTACTCTGCCTGTGTTACTTTAAACTGTGTATGAATTCATAAACTGAATCTCGAATGTTTATCTATCCAACTTATGCTGTGGTTAGAAGCTTCCTGCTAGAACTTGGCCAATTACTAGTGGTACGTTCTCTACCTATTCTATACTTGATGATCAATGAACTTGGTATGGCTGTGTTCTCTAGGTTGAAACAAATCATAAGAGACACGGAGCGTAGGATTAGAGTGTAACACCCCCAAATTTGATGATTTGCGGAAGCTTGATTTGGGTGTTACTAATCAATAACAAAGCACAAAGATATATAGTAAACGACTCTATATGAGTCGCTTTAACAAAATATATTAATATTGAAATGTTTACAACATTTATAGCTTTACATAGCTCGAGTTAAATAAAATAAGATTTCAGTACATAAGTACTTGTACAAAATATACTAATGCAAGAAAATCTCAAATCGTCTGTATGCTGACTCGAGCTAAAAGTCCTGAAGCAGAAGCAACCTACTACTTGGTACCTACGATACATGCTAAATGGGTCAGCTAAAGCTGGTGAGCTCACAGGTTTGAAATCAAGTAATATAGTATGAACCGCAAGATTTAAATAATTGAATTGCATCCAGCAATTGATAATATATATGTATACAGCCATGAGCACATAGTTGAGCTTAACTCGAGGGTCGGGTCCCCTATAGAGAATTCCGGGCGAGGTGCCTCCACGAATGCCTAATCAACATTCGTCTTCCCAAATATTAGTACGTCCGTTTACCCGGTTAGTGCTTGCTAACCCGAACGAGGAGGGTCAATCCTATATGGTACCATATATTAATATTCACGCTACAACGTATTAACAACTATGCTGACGGAGGACTTTAAAATGATTAGTTGTGAAAAACTCATGTAGTATATGAATTGTTTGTACTTGCGTTCACATGTTAAAATGAGCAATATATCACACCCCTGAGTAAAACAGTAAAAGAGGGGCTATGAGACTCACCTGAGTCTAGCGAGTTTAACTTAATAAACTTTGATTGATTAGCCGAGAAATGAAGTCCAAAGACTTGTAACCTGAGGGTGTCCACGACACGCGATGGTTATAATATGCGAAGGTATCTAATAAGACTACCTTGTAGTTGTTCGCCCAACTATAATGTCCAAATTACATTTGGTTGATTGATTCGAAAGTTTGAAAATATGTACGGCCCGTTGATGACGGATTTGTAATAATAATCTCAACTATTATTATTTTGATTTCGTGGCGTTTTACTTGAAAAATGTGTTTTGATTGAGTTTTAGAAGCCGTTACGGAATCTAAGTACGGGGGTCCGGGGGCAGCGCACCTGGTAGCGGGGTCCAAGGGGCGGCAGCCCCTGGCTGGGTCCAAGGGGCAGAGCCCTTGGCTGGGGTTGAGCTGCCAGGTCAGCTAGGAAAATTTTTATTTCTACTATATTGCTTTGACGAAAAACGCATTTGGATCAGAATTTAGGTAAAATCGAGTGATAAAATTTTAGGTCTCGATACTTAGTAAAATCTGTGTTTTCTGGGTTCTGTTTTTGGCGACACTTTGCTAGTGTCGCTATAGGCGACACTAGTTTGGTGACACTATGTGAGTGTCGCTACAGACGGCACGGGTTAGGCGACACTTGGTGAGTGTCGCTAGATTTCGAATTTTCAATTTAGGGGCGACACTTGATTAGTGTCGCTATGGGCGACACTTATAATTTTGGCGTCACTAAGGGAGTGTCGCTAGGAAAAATCTGGTTAAGTATTTCAGCGACACTTAAGTAGTGTCGCTATAGGGGCGACACTTAACTAGTGTCGCTAGTACTGTTTTTGGCACACTAGCGACACTTCCAACTGTTCGACGGATTTCGAGCAAAAATCGTGTTTTCGAGTTTCCGATCGGTCCAATATTTTTACCCAACCCTTTTATGGACATTACAAGTTGTTACAAACCACTAACAAGTGAAAACACTTAAAAACGAGAGATTTCGGGATTTGTCGGAAACTTACAAAGTGTCGGATTAAAAATCCGAAAAGATAGCGTTGTAGATCGGGAAGTGGTGAACGTTTTTCTCCAAAGTAGTGATATGATCCGAGTGCGTTTGGTATGTTTATTTGTCGATTTTAATGGATTGTGGAGGTGGTGGTGATTAGAGAGGAAAGAAAGAGAGAGAAAGGAGAAAGAGAGAGAGTGAGTGGAAGAGAATGAGAAGAAAGAGAGGGGAGAGTTGGAGGTTATCCTCCAACTTTTCAGTCTCCGTTCTCCGTGCGGTGTTCGTTTGCTCCGTCGTTTAAACGTTAAATAATTATTTTACATATTAAATGGTAAGTTTTAAAATACAATTTATTACTCGTTATTTTATTTAAATATTTTACTAATCGATTTATATTTGAGTTATAAAATGTAAGTTAGTTTGTTTGCGCGTTTTACATTTTTAAATCGTATAAGTTTTGTTTGTATGATCCGAATAAATACGAAATATTATCATAATAATATTTTTGATATAAAAGCGTTATTTATTAAAATTGGTCACCAACGTCCGTATTAGATCGAATCGAATACATTCGATTTAACTTGCGTACGATTTAATCAAATCGCATTTTCGTATATATTCATCAATATATATATAATTCGATACATTAATTAGCCTAACACAGAACTAATTACATGTATTAACTTATGATTAGGCACTAATTACTAGTCCTAATTTGGCGGGTGTTACATTCTCCCCCTGTTAGGAGAATTTCGTCTCGAAATTTAGCTCGAAGTCGCGTTTGATGTAGAATCAGTGAATAGTTGAGGATATTTGAGTCGCATTTGGTCTTCCCGTTCCCAGGTGAATTCCGGACCACGCCGCGAATTCCATCTGACCTTGACGATGGGAATACGACTTTGTTTCAGTTGTTTGACCTCACGGTCCATAATTTCAGCGGGTTCCTCAACGAAGTGAAGTTTATCGTCAACACGAATTTCATCTAGTGGGATAATAAGTGTCCCATCAGACAGACACTTCTTCAAATTTGAAATATGAAAAGTAGGGTGCACGCTGCTGAGTTCGGATGGCAGCTGCAATCGATAAGCTACGGGGCCAATCCGTTCGAGGATCTCAAAAGGCCCGATGTACCTGGGATTTAACTTCCCGCGTTTGCCAAAACGGATGAAGCCTTTCCAAGGAGATACTTTTAAGAGTACTCGATCCCCAACTTGGAACTCGAGTGGTTTGCGTCTCACGTCAGCATAACTTTTCTGACGATCACGTGCGGCTTTGAGTCTGTTTTGGATTTCCACATTTTTCTCAGTGGTGGCGTGTATGAGTTCAGGACCAGTGAGTTGACTATCTCCCACTTCAGTCCAACAGATCGGTGATCGGCACTTACGACCATACAGTGCCTCAAAAGGTGCAGCTTTGATGCTGGCGTGATAGCTGTTATTGTACGAGAATTCGCACAACGGTAGATGTCTTTCCCAGTTTGTACCGAAATCAACTACGCAGGCGCGTTGCATATCTTCCAGGGTTTGGATGGTTCGTTCACTTTGGCCATCGGTTTGAGGGTGGTACGCGGTACTCATATCGAGACGGGTACCCATTGCTCTTTGAAGTGATTTCCAAAAGTGAGAGGTGAAACGGGCATCCCTGTCAGAGATGATCGAGATTGGAACGCCGTGATGAGAAACGATTTCCTTGATGTAGATTTGTGTAAGGCGTTCCATTTTATCGTTTTCCTTGGTTGCCAGGAAATGAGCAGATTTGGTGAGACGATCGACGATCACCCAAATGGTATCGCAACCGCTCGACGACTTGGGTAGTTTGGTTATGAAGTCCATGGAAATCTGATCCCATTTCCATTCAGGGATTTCAGGTTGTTGGAGTAAACCAGAAGGTTTCTGATGTTCGGTTTTGACTTTCGAGCAAGTAAGGCACTTGCTGACATAAGTGGCGATTTCGGCTTTCATGTTTGGCCACCAATAAAATTCCTTGATGCCATGGTACATCTTATCGGATCCTGGATGGATAGAGTATTTGGACTTGTGAGCCTCATCCATCACCAAGTCTCGTAACTTCCCGAAATTAGGCAACCAGATTCGGTTTAAGAAATACCTAATTCCGTTAGATTTGGTTTCGAATTGTTTGTCAATACCCCATAAGGCTTCATTTTTGATATTTTCAGGTTTCAGGGCTTCGATCTGAGCGGTATGAATCTGAATGGTAAGATCGTTATGAATGGTCATACTGAGGGCTCGGACTCGAAGTGGTTTTGGTCGTTCCTTTCGATTGAGGGCATCGGCTACAACATTAGCCTTCCCAGGATGGTACTTGATCTCGCAATCGTAATCAGTAAGCAACTCGACCCATCGACGTTGCCTCATATTGAGATCCTTCTGATCGAATATATGTTGGAGACTTTTATGATCGGTAAAAATTGTGCACTTAGTGCCGTAGAGATAATGTCTCCAGATTTTGAGAGCAAAAACGACAGCTCCAAGTTCGAGATCATGAGTGGTGTAGTTCTTTTCGTGAATTTTCAGCTGTCGTGAGGCATAGGCAATGACTTTATCTCGTTGCATCAGCACGCAACCGAGACCTTGGTGAGAAGCATCGCAGTATACCACGAAGTCATCGGTGCCTTCGGGTAGTGATAGAATTGGAGCACTGCAAAGCTTTTGTTTCAGAAGTTGGAACACTGACTCTTGTTTATCGGTCCAATCGAACCTTTTGTCCTTCTGAGTCAGTACCGTGAGTGGTTGAGCTATTTTGGAGAAATTTTCGATAAATCGCCTATAGTAACCAGCAAGACCCAAGAATTGACGTACTTCAGTTGCAGAGGTGGGTGCTTGCCAGTCTTTGATAGCCTCGATTTTTGATGGGTCAACGTGAATTCCCTGACTGTCGATCACGTGACCAAGGAATTGAACGGTTTGTATCCAGAACTCACACTTAGAGAATTTGGCATAAAGCTCCTCGTGTCTGAGTAGTTCATGGATGGTTTTGAGGTGTTGCGCATGTTCTTGCTCGTTGCGCGAGTAGATGAGTATGTCATCGATAAAAACAATGACAAACTTGTCGAGGTAAGGTTTGCACACCCGGTTCTTGAGGTCCATGAATATAGCCGGTGCGTTGGTTAGACCGAAGGGCATCACTTGAAATTCGTAGTGCCCGTAACGAGTTCTGAAAGCAGTTTTTGGAATATCGGCGTCGCGAACTCGTAACTGATGATAGCCTGATCGCAGGTCGATTTTTGAGTAGAAACTTGAACCCTGAAGTTGGTCGAATAGATCATCAATGCGAGGAAGTGGATATCGGTTTTTGACGGTCAATTTGTTCAACTCTCGGTAGTCGATGCACATTCCAAATGAACCGTCCTTCTTTTTAACGAATAAGACCGGAGCTCCCCAAGGTGAAGAACTCGGTCTAATGAATCCTCTATCCAGAAGTTCCTGTAACTGGGCAGACAACTCCTGAAGTTCGGTTGGGGCTAAACGGTACGGTGCACGGGCCACCGGTGCGGCACCCGGCACGAGATCGATTGAGAACTCAACCTGTCTGGATGGAGGTAGACCAGGTAGTTCTTCCGGAAAGACTTCGGGAAAGTCTCTTACAATTGGCACATCCTCAAGTCGCTTCTCCTCCGACTTCTTCTCTGTGATGTGTGCGAGTATTGCAGGGTAACCCTTTCTTAGAAATTTTCGGGTTTTTAGCAAGAGATGATATTGAGTCCCGTCCCACCGGTCTCCCCCTGTATGATCAAGGTGCCACCGGCAGTGAGTGGAATGCGGACGATCTTATCGTAACAAACGATTTCAGCTCGGTGTTTGGACAACCAGTCCATTCCAATGATGACATCGAAACTTCCGATTTCAACGGGTACAAGATCGATTGAAAAGGTTTCATCAGCTAGGTTTAAAGTGCAATTAGGTATCACACTATCGGTTTCTATAAGTTCCCCATTTGCTAGCTCTACAGTGTACTTAACATCTAAGGCAACAGGATTGATGTCAAGTAGTGGGCAAAAGTCATCAGAGATAAAGCTTCTATTAGCACCAGTATCAAATAGAACAGAAGCATTTAAGTTGTTGAGGAGGAACATACCCGAGACCACATTCGGGTCCTGGCGGGCGTCCCCGGATTTGATGACGAAGGCTCTGCTTCGGGTGTTGTTGTTGTTGTTGTTGTTATTCTTCAGCTTTGGGCACGTGTCCCTGAAGTGCTAGGGTTTCCCACACTCAAAGCAGACTTTTGGTGGTCTGGTGTTGTTGTTGGAATTGTTGTTGGTAGGAGAATTGCAATCTTTGGTGAGGTGGCCGTACCTCTTGCAATTGTTGCAAAAGGGACCACAGGAACCTTCATGGTGGCGACTGCACTTGGAACAATAGGGTTTGTTCCCAGTGTAGCCCCGTGTGATGTCTGTGGTGGTGTTGTAGGCTTTGATGGTGTCGGGTTTCTTGTTTTGTTGGTTGGAGTGGTTATTGTGGTAGTCGGACCACTTTCGTTTGTTGTTGTGGGAGGATGAAGTAGGTGCTTCAGAATCTTGGTTCATTGACATCAGGTCTTGGGCCAATAGGATTGCACCGTCAATGGTGGTTTTGTTGGAAGAGGCGACATGCCCCCGAACAGGCTCAGGAAGTCCAAGGATGTACTTCCTAATTTTATCAGGTTCCGTGCTCACCATAGCTGGGCGGAGGGCGGCAAGTTGTTGGAATCTGGTGGTATAACCATCGATATCACCACCCTGAACCTTTAGGTTCCAGAACTCCTCGTCTAGCTTTTGGAGTTTGGCGATTGAGCAGTATTTGGCAGTGAGTTTTGCTTTCAATTCCTCCCAAGTTAGTTGGTAGGCAATGTCAGCACCCACTGATTGGGTATATGAGTTCCACCAAGAGTGGGCATCATCTTCGAGAGAACAGGTGGCGAAGTTTACTTTGTCGTTCTCCGCGCATTTGCTGACACGGAAAACAGTTTCCATCTTTTCGAACCATCTGATCAGTCCGATGGCTCATTCAGAACCCTTGAAGCTTGAGGGTTTACATCTCTGAAAGTCCTTGTATGAACAAGGTTTAGTAGCAGGGGTTTCAGCGGCATCACTGTTCCTTGTGGAATTTTGTGGGGTATTCCGAGCCAAGGCTTCAGTCACAGCCTGGGTTATGAGTGATGTAAGCTGAGCATCGGTGTATGGTCTTGACTTTGGCGGCATGATTCTTCAATAAAAGAAATGAAGATACATGAGATTTTGTAAGAAAATTGTATATATCTCGGATGTACATGTATAAAGGCGGTAATACATAACATCAATACGAAAAAGAATTATGGCAATTGGGTATAAGTAGAAACAACAAGGAACATTTGATAGATAATACGAGTTCAAAGGTTACATCCTACGGATGTATTACAAAAGGTGTCGGGAATTGTTACATCCGACTAATTATAGAGTAGCACTACATAGTCATTAGATTACGAGATGGTTTACAATACAAAGACTACACTAGTCTTAACGTAGATTAATCTGCTCCATCATTTCAATGAGTCGATCCACAGTATTGGCAAGTCTGCTGGCCTGTCGGGCATTGTCTTCAGCCAAGCCCAGTCGTTGAACCAAACTGCCAATGTATACATCTGATACCCGTGCGCGTTGTTCACACTCATCAAGTCTGTGTTTCAGAAGAGCGGTTTCCACGCTTATCTCCACCACTTTATTGAAAAGAACGTCTACATTATTAACGGTGGTTTCGTGATCCTCGGTGACTTGTGCGATGCGTTCGAGGGATGTAAGTCTCCAGTTCTCGTTGGTTTCTTGCAACATGACATCCATGGTGCGAAGTCGCTGCTCGTGTTGGTTCACCCTAGCGGCTAAGGCCGGCAAGGTGAAGTGAGTGGGGTACGGGCCAGCTCGAGGCAACCTGTTGTTCCTCCTTGCTACCCTTGGGTTCTGCGACCCGGATTGAGAGCGAGATGAATTTGATGGTGTGTTTGCCATTTCTGAGACAAAGCGTTAGTAAGATTGAGGCCTATATTCATATAGTTCCTATATAATATAGCCTATTGAGTGTCTAGCATAAACAAGTTTAAGTCTCGGTTCTCTCGAGGTCAGAGTCTTCTAGTGTACCCTGTTCAGCCATAACTACTTTCAGATCTTACATCATCTTTGCTTAATTGTACATAGTTGATCAGGCTATGTTAAATTAAACTCGTATGACGTAATCACTGAACCAGTTATACCTAATAAGGAATACTGCCTAATGGTCATAGTCTAGGCCCACTAAATGCAACCTAGTTCACTCTAACCTTAGGCTCTGATACCAATCTGTAACACCCCAAATTTGATGATTTGCGGAAGCTTGATTTGGGTGTTACTAATCAATAACAAAGCACAAAGATATATAGTAAACGACTCTATATGCGTCGCTTTAACAAAATATATTAATATTGAAATGTTTACAACATTTATAGCTTTACATAGCTCGAGTTAAATAAAAGGAGATTTCATTACATAAGTATTTGTACAAAATATACTAATGCAAGAAAATCTCAAATCGCCTGTATGCTGACTCGAGCTAAAAGTCTTGAAGCTGAAGCAACCTACTGCTTGGTACCTGCGATACATGCTAAATGGGTCAGCTAAAGCTGGTGAGCTCACAGGTTTGAAATCATGTAATATAGTATGAACCGCAAGATTTAAATAATTGAATTGCATTCAGCAATTGATAATATATATGTATACAGCCATGAGCACATAGTTGAGCTTAACTCGAGGGTCGGGTCCCCTATAGAGAATTCCGGGCGAGGTGCCTCCACGAATGCCTAATCAACATTCGTCTTCCCAAATATTAGTACGTCCGTTTACCCGGTTAGTGCTTGCTAACCCGAACGAGGAGGGTCAATCCTATATGGTACCATATACTAATATTCACGCTACAACGTATTAACAACTATGCTGACGGAGGACTTTAAAATGATTAGTTGTTAAAAACTCATGTAGTATATGAATTGTTTGTACTTGCGTTCACATGTTAAAGTGAGCAATATATCACACCCCTGAGTAAAATAGTAAAATAGGGGCTATGAGACTCACCTGAGTCTAGCGAGTTTAACTTAATAAACTTTGATTGATTAGCCGAGAAATGAAGTCCAAAGACTTGTAACCTGAGGGTGTCCACGACACGCGATGGTTATAATATGCGAAGGTATCTAATAAGACTACCTTGTAGTTGTTCGCCCAACTATAATGTCCAAATTACATTTGGTTGATTGATTCGAAAGTTTGAAAATATGTACGGCCCGTTGGTGACGGATTTGTAATAATAATCTCAACTATTATTATTTTGATTTCGTGGCGTTTTACTTGAAAAATGTGTTTTGATTGTGTTTTAGAAGCCGTTACGGAATCTAAGTACGGGGGTCCGGGGGCAGCGCCCCTGGTAGCGGGGTCCAAGGGGCGGCAGCCCCTGGCTGGGTTCTGTTTTTGGCGACACTTTGCTAGTGTCGCTATAGGCGACACTAGTTTGGCGACACTATGTGAGTGTCGCTACAGACAGCACGGGTTAGGTGACACTTGGTGAGTGTCGCTAGATTTCGAATTTTCAATTTAGGGGCGACACTTGATTAGTGTCGCTATGGGCGACACTTATAATTTTGGCGTCACTAAGGGAGTGTCGCTAGGATAAATCTGGTTAAGTATTTCAGCGACACTTAAGTAGTGTCGCTATAGGGGCGACACTTAGGGATAGCGACACTTAACTAGTCTCGCTAGTACTATTTTTGGCACACTAGCGACACTTCCAACTGTTCGACGGATTTCGAGCAAAAATCGTGTTTTCGAGTTTCCGATCGGTCCAATATTTTTACCCAACCCTTTTATGGACATTACAAGTTGTTACAAACCACTAACAAGTGAAAACACTTAAAAACGGGAGATTTCGGGTTTTGTCGGAAACTTACAAAGTGTCGGATTAAAAATCCGAAAAGATAGCGTTGTAGATCGGGAAGTGGTGAACGTTTTTCTCCAAAGTAGTGATATGATCCGAGTGCATTTGGTATGTTTATTTGTCGATTTTAATGGATTGTGGAGGTGGTGGTGATTAGAGAGGAAAGAAAGAGAGAGAAAGGAGAAAGAGAGAGAGTGAGTGGAAGAGAATGAGAAGAAAGAGAGGGGAGAGTTGGAGGTTATCCTCCAACTTTTCAGTCTCCGTTCTCCGTGCGGTGTTCGTTTGCTCCGTCGTTTAAACGTTAAATAATTATTTTACATATTAAATGGTAAGTTTTAAAATACAATTTATTACGCGTTATTTTATTTAAATATTTTACTAATCGATTTATATTTGAGTTATAAAATATAAGTTAGTTTGTTTGCGCGTTTTACATTTTTAAATCGTATAAGTTTTGTTTGTATGATCCGAATAAATACGAAATATTATCATAATAATATTTTTGATATAAAAGCGTTATTTATTAAAATTGGTCACCAACGTCCGTATTAGATCGAATCGAATACATTCGATTTAACTTGCGTAGATTTAATCAAATCGCATTTTCGTATATATTCATCAATATATATATAATTCGAAACATTAATTAGCCTAACACAGAACTAATTACATGTATTAACTTATGATTAGGCACTAATTACTAGTCCTAATTTGGCGGGTGTTACATAGAGATAGGTTAGATTCATGTTTATCTGTTATATATCTTTGAGAGAACTTTCGGGATACTATGATCTGATTATTGGTTGTCTGCTATGCTTAGGATTATGGTGTTCTGTTATGTGTCACCCTATTGCATGTTCTTGTTTGATTGTTGCCTTAGGAATGATGCATGCTAGAGTTATCCTCCTGGTTCATATCAGTAACTATATAATTAGGTTTTCAGACACAGAATATTGATTTACACAGTAGATTAACATGCATGGAATAGTTGTGATGATTTATATCTGTAATGCTGAACAATTTAACTGATCGTTAGCCCGATTATCCCAACTTGGTCCGCGGGATTATCCCCGTTCGTGTTCTTGTTCAATCAACAATTCACGCTACGATACAGACGTCTCTGATGACTGTGACTGGGGACCAGGATTCGAGGATAGTCGTCAGTTAAATTGGTCCTTTACATTTGGGAGAACTTTCGGTGTATTTGACTTCTATAACTGCTATCCACGTGACTTGTTATTTATCTGATTGCGGACAACTCTACGTTAGATATTTAATAGGCTCGTAGTTGTAGCTCATTAGGATATAGGAAATATGCGAGAGTAATGTGGAACCCTAATTAATGTAACGGAAAAACCGTAAAACGCCCTATTACTCGGTATAGTGCTGGAAACACCAATTAGTGGACCGCGGAACGGTCGTAGGTACAATACTTTGCATTAATTATGTTTCTATCCTCTCCGGATTAGTCATCACATCTAGTAGCCTAACCCTTGACTATTCATCAATAACATATAACGAAATCATAGTAAACACTCGCTTATCCTCTGTCGACCGAGTCTCCGTACAAACCTCTTTTGTTTTATTTTCTTTATTTAAATTAGTATTTAGTTATAAAAACCAAACCTATCCAAAAGCATTTAAAAACCCTAGCTAGATTCCCAAAGATAATAAAACTTCCTAGACACCCATGCCCGTTGTAGTTTGAAGAACGACACCTGAGTCATTGATGTCGTGTAAAAGGGGTTTTAGTTTTAAAATGAAAAATACCTAACTTACTACACACAACACAGGCAAGAATACCTGATCATATATAGTATAGTTTAGTAAGTCCGAGTCGAACACAGGGAACGGATGTCAATATTAACAAATTGAAAATTGCTACAATTAATTAAAGCAGTAAAAAGTGGGGACGTTTTAGTTCCGATCGAACAAATGAGTAACAATTATAAAAGAAATGATTTATTTAATAAAACTTAATTATAAAATAAATAAATAATAAAAGATTTAATTCAAATAGTAAAAGAAGTACAATTGCTTAGACTAGTTTCCTCAGAATCCGATTTTCACTTTATTGAATTGCTAATGTATGAACTTCATTGTGACATGACAAATGTATCAACCATCTTTGCAGGATTAATTGATTAAACACAATTCAGAAAGATATAAAGATGTTTTCAACCCGCTAACACTCCAATTTAACGTTATCCACCAAATTGCATTATGAATTATAACTACACCGTTTGTATGATTTATCCTTATAACTTGAATCAACAAAGTCTATAACTATTACTAGTTATCACATTCATTGCCAATTCTTAACAATAATTGATCCTGTGAAAACCCAATAACGATCTAGCTCTAGATTGTTTAGATCTAATCTAGGATCAATGATAACAAAGATAATAATATGCAGCGGAATAGAACAATAACATCAAAGTTATCATAACAAAAAGCCTCAATTCTATTTGATCATGATAGAACGATTATACAAATATAACAGGATCAAGAAACCTTGATCTTGAGGCTAAACAAACCCTTAGACGTCTACATTATGTGTGCACACAATTTCCTACGCCCCTATGTCTCTTTATATACTAGAGATCATTAGGGTTACAATAAAACCTAACTTGCATAGAAAGTAAACTTAATATTTCACATTAAGTCCTTGTAGTTTCATCATTCTTTATTTATGCATATTTTGTTTTGTAATCATCAAATCTTGAATCCTTACAATCTTCCCCTATTTGATATTACAAAACAATCTCGATAAATGAAACCTTCTTCTATGCTTCCCCTTGACATGTCACCACTTATTATAAGCTGCAAAATCACTTAACAATATCCTTCTTCCCCTTTTTGTAATCATCAAATCAGAATCTTTTGCAACTTGTAAACACTTCCCCTCAAGTGGTACATGTAGATGATGAAACTTTAAACAGTAAGCTTCCCCTCAAAATATGTTCACCATCTCTTGAATCTCTAAGTCGATTGGCTCTATGTAATGATCACTTATGAAGAAAACAGAATATAACAAACTTGATGAAGAAGTCGAATCTTCCAAACCTATATCTTATATCTTGTACTAACCATGACGCCGAACTTATATTTCATATATAAGTAGATCACAATCTCCGCATAAGATCTCTTTGACAAAAATCCTTACCAAGACAAATACACACTTCTTTGTATCGGGGTTTGAAAACCTTGGAGAAATCTACTAAAATCTCTAATCTTTAATAAGTCACCGAGCATTCCAAACTCTTTCAAGTGATAGCAAATGTGAGCATTGAGCATCCTAATTTTAATCTCACACGTTTGCTAGATTTTGTCAAGTCTTCGTCGTCACCATACATACCAAACAAGTTATCTTCAAAGCTCTTCATCCACCTTTGAGATATGATAAGATACACACTTGTAAAACTCAACTCCAATATCAAATAAGCAATAATCAATCTTCTTCGTAATCACATCTTCAAATAATCTTCAAAATCCACGAATAGTGGTAACCACTTTACATTAACAGTGGTAATATCCTTTGAATTCCACTAACAGTGGCAACAATGATACATTACGCAAACAGTGGCAATCATCAATTTTGTACTAACAGCGGAAAGCTTCTACTAGCAGTGGTAAGCTTGTACTAACAGCAGGACGTTTGTACTAACAGCGGGAAGAACCTTCTAACAGTGGCAACGTTGTACTAGCAGAGGCAACGTTATACAAACAGTGGCTGAGCAGTGGCTAGCACATGTAACTAACAGGGGCAGCAACTTCAGAATTATATATCTCTCTGATGACGTATCTGATCATGCTCAAATTTTTACACGAAGTTGATCAATGTTTCGTTAACCACATATCCAAAAATCAAGTCGATCCAATGGTTAACGAATCTACAGTAATTTTCTGACTTCAGCTGCACGAAAGAAACCATAAACCTACTGCAGCAAATTCGAATTTGAATATCTCTAAGTAGAAACATCCAATCACAACGAAAATTTTACACAATGTAGAAACATATGTCTTCTATAACATATCCAAAAATCATAAACTTTCATTGGATAACGAAGACACAGTGATCGTTTTACTTCTGCCGTTTTGAAAAATCCTAAACTTTCAGCAACCAATTTCGACAATGAATATCTCTTAATTAAAAGCTCAGATCAAAAATTCCTTTGGTAGGAATGTGCGCCTATATGTTAAGAACCTACAGTTCAAATTTCACGACAATCTAACGGTTAACGAATGAGATCCAGAATTTTTACCATGGCTGTGCAGAAAGTGACGAATTACGAATTTTTCTTGCAATCTTCTACGGTTTCTTCGATACGGCTTCTCTTGCTTGTAAAACTTGTATATCCTAGATCACGAGCCACCTTGCTCTGATACCAATTGTGAAAACCCAATAACGATCTAGCTCTAGATTGTTTAGATCTAATCTAGGATCAATGATAACAAAGATAATAATATGCAGCGGAATAGAACAATAACATCAAAGTTATCATAACAAAAAGCCTCAATTCTATTTGATCATGATAGAACGATTATACAAATATAACAGGATCAAGAAACCTTGATCTTGAGGCTAAACAAACCCTTAGACGTCTACATTATGTGTGCACACAATTTCCTACGCCCCTATGTCTCTTTATATACTAGAGATCATTAGGGTTACAATAAAACCTAACTTGCATAGAAAGTAAACTTAATATTTCACATTAAGTCCTTGTAGTTTCATCATTCTTTATTTATGCATATTTTGTTTTGTAATCATCAAATCTTGAATCCTTACAGATCCTAACCTATCAAACTCAATCTATTTAGTGATAATCATCAATTAAAACCAACAATCATCAATAATGACCAATCAATAGAGAACTCAATAATAAATCAATGGATCATCACGCTAGGTTATCATCAAGATTCAACAATTAAACATGGATCTTCGAATAAACATATAAACATTCATGAAATTCAATATTAACTAGCAATTCAACAATCAAATCATCATCCGAGTATTATCATCTAAGCAATTGTATATAAAACTTAGCCACTCATATTATCACAGAAAATCAGAATCGAATTCAACATCATAATCATAAATAAATGAAAATAAAAAGTGTATTCGAACCGAAATATCGAAATAATGAATGAACGAATGAAAACCCTTCAATCTTCTTGCTCTTCCTCCTTCAAAAGCTCTGAAATTAGAGTTTGGAATGACAGAAAATCGACTGGAGCAAAGTGTGGTGAGTTGTGTAAAAAATGAGGGCAAAATGAGTTTTTTAGGTTTTCTGCCGAAGCGATCCATACGCCGTATGGATTGCAAAGCCCATGGGTTTAACCCGCGTCTTCTGGGCTCAACTGATCCATACGCCGTATGGATTGAAAATCACAAATCTTCAGCCAATCGACTTCCATTCTTCAAGCTCCACAATTTTTAGCATCTTTTCTTCGATATTCACTCGTTTTCTGTTTATTTTATAATTCAAGCTCCAGATAATTCCTAAATGCAAATATGAACGAAATGAGTATCGAATTTAAATCAAATGCATAAGAAATTAATCAAACTAAGGGGTAATTAGTACTATAAAATAGCACATTTTGGCGTTCATCAAACATCCCCCACTTGAATCCTACTTGTCCTCAAGTAGACTAGTGACTCAAAAATTCAAAATTTTAAATATGAACGGCAAATGATGCATAAAAGGACTTACAAACTACACAGCATTCGGCAAACTAAATTTTTATCTTAAAATCGATTCTACCTTAAAACTCAGCAATCAAGAAACTCTACATGGGAAGCCATTCTAACATATTATTATTACACATAAAAGATAATTCACTCAGATTACCGATATTGTTGTCCACTTAAACAATCTAAATTTCAGAAATTGAGCTCAACTTATTATTATTCTAGCAGGCCTTACCCCTGATTTTCTATAGCAAAATACTCTCATACAAATAACGTGTCACAATTCTCCAAATAATGAACATCCAAATAAATCAATCATTTTTCAAACCAAGACATTGGTGACAGGTCTGTACCTCAGTACAACAGAGCAACATAACTTGGCTTTAGTTTTTCAATTTATGAGTCCTTTGTACTCATTTATTTTTATCTATTTTGATATCAAATATACTGACGGAAACCAGGTCTATACTTTCGTACAACAGAGGAGACAACACCCAGTATATTCCCAAATGATGATAATTAGGATCCCAAAATTATGGATTATAACACGCTATCATACAAGAATTAAGACTAAGGTCATACCTTGCTAAAAGATCCTCATAGGATAAATCCCTACTTAATTCATTACATTTCTTACTAGCTCAATAACCTTCATATAGATTGTCTATCGATACATCATAAGATGAACTATCTAATATTTAAAAATTAAATTTATTTCATTCTTTGCATTCCCAAAATGTGTTACAAGATTGCTAAACTTTACATAGAAAACAATTTTTAAAACAAAAATTTGGGTTGAAAAATGACTAACACGTAGAATGCCTCTTAACCTCAATATTTTCCAATAGCTACCATTCATAAATTAAGGACAATTAGACTTCTTTTCCCCCATCCCCCACTTAGAAACATGCAATGTCCTCATTGCAAAAGAAAATAAAAATAAAGGGAATAGAAAAGAAGTGAAACAGAAAACTCCCCTGATTTGAAGGCAAATTGCTTGAAGGACTTCGTTCAAAAAATAAAATACAATAGCACACTTCCGTAGGCAACACGATTGCATTTAGCACATACAATAAGCCTTTAAACCCCTCGGTATCCCGAGTGGACGAGTTGTAGTCTCGTGAGAGTTTCCAGAGAACACACCCACAAAGTTCAAACCTGAAAACAAAAACAATAACACAGAATACAAATTAACAAAATAACGGGTTGTCTCCCGAAAGCGCTTTTGTTTATCACGTCGGTAAGCTCGACATCTTTCTTCGCCACTTATTCAAATCCATCTCCAAATCACGCTTGGAGTCCCTCATATCACCATAGTACTTCTTCACTCTACTTCCATTGACTTTGAAAGTTTTTCCAGAATATCCTTGCAAATCAACAGCTCCAAACGGATAAACCTTGTCAATAACAAATGGGCCAGTCCATCGTGTCTTTAACTTTCCTGGAAACAGATGTAATCTAGAACTATACAACAGAACTTTATCACCTTTCTCGAATGTATGGTTCGACTTAAGACGAGCATCATGCCATTTCTTAGTTCGCTCCTTGAACAATCTCGAATTGTCATAAGCATTTATTCTTAATTCATCCAACTCATTTAGCTGTGCCATTCTTTCCTTTCCAGCTAACTTCTCATCAAGATTGCACTTCTGTAAAGCCCAATATGCTTTATGCTCTAACTCAAAAGGAAAATGACAAGCTTTTCCATAAACAAGGCGATAAGACGTTGTTCCAACTAATGACTTAAATGCTGTTCGTGCCGCCCATAATGCATCATCCAACTTGTATGACCAATTCTTAAGGTGTCCTTCAACTGAACGTTCTAAAATACGCTTCAACCCTCTATTAGTCACTTCCACTTGACCACTCGTCTGTGGATGATAAGCAGTTGAAAACTTATGTCTAACTCCGTACTTTTGCAGCACTTTTTCCAATTGCAGATTTGTGAAATGTGTCCCTCGATCACTAATTAAAGCTTTCGGTGCTCCAAAGCGCGAAAATAACTATTTAAGAAAATTTACCACAACGCGAGCATCATTCGTGGGTAATGCCTTTGCTTCGGCCCACTTAGAAACATAATCCACAGCCACAATGATGTATTTGTTTCCATTGCTAGGTGGAAATGGGCCCATAAAGTCTATCCCCCAGACATCAAAAATCTCACACTAGTACAGATTTTGGCTTTGGTCACACCAGAAAAGTGTGACGAAAACCATATGGTCACACTCGTTTTTTCAGCATGTGTGTGACTAAAGGTGCCGTGACCAAAGGGGTCCATACGGTCACATTACATGGTTAGTGGCCGTATCCATCTAAAAAGTGTGACGAAAACCATAAAATGTGTGACCGTATGCTCTTTAAAATTAAGTGAAAGTATATTTTGTGTGACTATTGTCCATCCAATGGCCACTTGAATTGTAGGTTCGTGTGGCTATTTGTAACATTTAGTCACACAACGAGTGTTTTATTTTTGGGATTTGGTTACATAAATTTAAGCCAAGAGTGACCAAAAGTGTTAATAAGTGTGACCATATGCTCATTAAAGTTAGCTAAACGTGTATTTTGTGTGACCATATGCTTTGCAATGACAAGTAAACTTATATTTTGTGTGACTATTGCCAACCAATGGCCACTTTATTTTTATGTTTGTGTGGCGTTTTGTATCATTTAGTCACACAAATAGTGATTTATTCTTGTATTTGGTCACGTAAAATTAGAGCAAAAGTGGCCGTAGGTGATAAAAAGTGTGACCGTATGGGCTGCAATAACAAGTAAACTTGTATTTTGTGTGACTATTTCCATCCAATGGCCACTTTATTTTTATGTTTGTGTGGCGTTTTGTATCATTTAGTCACACAAATAGTGATTTATTCTTGGATTTGGTCACGTAAAATTAGAGCAAAAGTGGCCGTAGGTGATAATAAGTGTGACCATACGCTTTGTAATGTCAAGTAAACTTTTATTTTGTGTGACTATTGCCACCCAATGGCCACTTTAATTTTATGTTTGTGTGGCGTTTTGTATCATTTAGTCACACAAATAGTGATTTATTCTTGGATTTGGTCACGTAAAATTAGAGCAAAAGTGGCCGTAGGTGATAAAAAGTGTGACCATATGGGCTGCAATGACAAGTAAACTTGTATTTTGTGTGACTATTGCCATCCAATGGCCACTTTATTCTTATGTTTGTGTGGCGTTTTGTATCATTTAGTCACACAAAGAGTGATTTATTCTGGGATTTGGTCACACAAAATTAAGCCAAAAGTGGCAGTATGTGATAAAAAGTGTGACCATATGGGCTGCAATGTCAAGTAAACTTTTATTTTGTGTGACCATTGCCCACCTTTTTTTTATGTTTGTGTGGCGTTTTCTATCATTTAGTCACTCAAAGAGTGATATACTCTGGGATTTGGTCACACAAAATTAAGCCAAAAGTGGCCGTAGGTGATAATAAGTGTGACCATTGTTCACCCAATGGCCACTTGAATTGTATGTTTGTGTGACGTTTTGCATTATTTAGTCACACATAATTAATCAAACAGTGGCCACAATGTGTGACCATATTATGTGATTACATATTTTAGTCACATATAACAAATCAATTATTTGTGTAACAATATGAATTACGTAGTATATAACACTTCAAATTAAATTTCAATGTAAATAATTCAATGTACAAATCAATAATATAATTGGATTGTTTAATTTTCAAAATTATTACGAAAATACACTTATTAAACATCAGAGTTGTAAGGACTTTTGACTATTGAGTTTTCTATTCGCTTGCTTTCGCATGGCATCGGAAGACACAAAAACCGGTCCTTTGCGCTTTTTCCTTGATACTTCTGGTGCAGTTTTGGTCTCACCAAATGCCTTTTGTCCAGTAGTTGGTGGTGTTACCTGTACAATAAACAAGGGGCATATGGATCAAACACCAAATTAAATATGAAGAGCTATGTAGCAGAAAAAAACGTGTACTATGTACCTCCTCATCAAAAATCACTTGATTCTTGGGCCATGCATAAAAACCACCTACTGCATCAAGAGCTGTTTTCAAACCATTTTTTCCGTTGTCCGGAATACAAGCTGCATGCACTAACGCTTTATCAACGGACACTTTGTAGCAATCCTTTGGGAGTGGTCTGCTATGCATCATCACTTTTCCTTTCGACAAGTAGACAGTATCCAAAGCAATGATGTTGGTCCTCTTTAGGTGCCACAGTTTACATTTGAATAACTAAAGAAAATGATAATGATTATTATGTATATATATATGTCTGTATGTATGTATGCAGCAGAATTATATTAAACTGATCGAAGAATGTATGAACATTTTGGAATATATATATACATACCTGCGGTGGTGTTGGCCTTGATGGAGACAGATCATTTTGCCTCTGTTTAGGTTGAAACGTGTTGACTTGTGAATCAGGCGTCTTGTATGACTCGTCAGCAGATTTAACAACCAGTTCCTATATAAAACTCGGTAAGTAAGTCATATATGTAAAATTATTAAATAACAGTGAGAAATATTAAAGTCAAATTAATTCAACTTTTTTAATACGTACACTTGTTTCTGTTGGCATTTCCACAGTTCTTAGTCCATTAGACTTGTGAAAGCTGGAATCCTTCTCACATCCAACATCACTTAATGCCACTCCACCATCCTGAATAGTATTGGAAGCGTTAGGATTAACGTCCACTGTTGGAGACACCTGCAATAAAAATTATACATTTGTTAGCAATATATTGTAAACTAATTTATAAAAGGTTAGCATAATTAATACAACAAATACCTTTCCTCTAATGCTGGTACAGCAGTTGACAATGAATTTAGCTGATCCCCTTCTAACGCATCAAACCGACCCTTAAGTTTGGTAACCACTGACTGTGTTTCAAGAACCTGATCCTGCAAAGACTTTATTATTGTGTCTTTGTCTTGACGTGCGCGTCTCTCAACAGCAAGCTCTGCTTCAAGTAACTTGACTTTCTCATCATTGCAGGCATTTCTGTTTCGAGCAGCAAGATTAAAAAACTTTTTGACAGTCACTCCGCTTCCCACTCCTCGTGCGTACCCCGACTTTTCGGGTCCAAATACCTTTGTCAAGGCATCAGTCCCATCATCAACCTTTAAGGTTCCGGCTTTGATCTGTGCCTCTGTGTCTTTCTGCGTTACAAATTAATTTAATTCCAATAGGCAGTAATTAATTTGTTTCATGAAAATAAACATGAATAATGTAAATGATGAATTAGCACGTCAAAATACTTACTACGTTATCTGCATTTTCTTTAGTCCTTTCGTCACGAAATACCCCTTCTTTGGTTTGCCTTCCTCTCAACCACAAGACACCACGTCCGGGTTCTTCATGTGCTTCAATTACTTTTTCTTCGATCTTATAATCATCAAATACACATGTAAATTAAAGTTAAAACAATTAATATATAAACTTAGAAATTAGAAAACATAAACAAATTAGATAGTATTTAGAAACAAACATTCAAAATGTAAATGTAGTTACCAGCTTCTTTTTCACATGTACGTATCCGCCTCGTCCCATAGTATGCGGATAAACAGACATGGAGCGCGCCTCTTTTGATGCATCAGACTTTTTCTTAATTACAGAACAAAAAGATATATAGTTGATGCATAAATTTGCAAACACAATAATATATATGAAAGATATATGTATGGATCTAGTTAATATAATGACCAATACCTGGTAAGCCTCGGTGCTCGTATGCTGAACGAAAGCACCCCATTCCGGGGCTTTGACAATTGCACTATACTTGAATGGGACTTCAGTTAATTTTGAAGGAGTATCTCTGTTTGGTAGTATGTATTTTTCCCTCAACTTTCTTCTGAAATTCCTTAAGTGGGCACCAAGACGATTCATTATTGACTTTCTGTATGTGTCTTCAATATCAAAATATCGCTGCAAAATCAATTAAGAATCAATTGCAGACTTTTGCTCAAATATGATTACAGACTACAAAACGGCTTAGTGTATTCTCAAATATACACATAAATAATAAACAAATATGATTAACATCAATCTGTTCTTTTAACATTAACAAATTAAATATAATTGCATAATGTATTCTCAGTGTTTTTTAATATAATAAAGGAATTAATTTAATTAAAAGGGATCAGTTGATAAACTTGCCTTGATTTCTTCCCAAAGTTTAGCTCTTGCTTCTGCATCGACCTTCTTCCAGGAAAGAATCTTCAAGCCTATTTGCTCACGAACAATGTCTCCTAGAAAACTTGCAAACACTGCTCTGTTATCACCTATTAGCCTATCCATAGCATCGAAGGTTATCTTTAGCTTTAATGCACCCGGTTTGCTGTATTGGTTGCGAAACTTGGATAACCTTGTAATGCCCCTCGGTGGAACCACTTTGTTTGCAATTGAATTCTCGTTTCCATCGTCAGCCTCTTCATCATCAAAATCATCGTATTGCTCTGATTCATATCCATGCTCTGCTTCTTCCTCGTAGCCATTAGGGTAAATAGTAGTAACATTATTATCGGCTTCAACATCCATGATCCTTTAGTTCTATCGGATAGAGTTGGTGAATTAGCACGTTTAAATCTTTTGATAATGGTTGATTATGATCGGCAGAAAAGTGTAAAAACAGAATAATGATTGTGTTTGTACTGGTTTGGAGGCATTAACTGTAATTATCGAATTTTAAAGAATGTGAATGGTTACGTCTAATTTAAAATTTTCGACTAATTTGGGCTCTAATTTGAAATTTTAAAATATTCTGTAAATATTTGGCTCCAAAAAAAAAAAAAAGAAGTTCATCAGTGTTTTTTAATATATATAAAACATATGAAAAAAGAGTAAAACGCATCAATTAGATTAGTGGTATAAGTTGTGGAAGGTGTTGGGTTGGTCGCATGTTCAAGTCTTATACCCTATTTTTTTTTTGGTTTTTTTTTTTATGAGGTTTTTTAAGCATGCGTACATCATTTCAAATGACGATTAACTAACCCGAATTCGAAGCTTATTTAGCCACCCGAATTTGAATAACCCCATTTATAGTATTTACATTTTGATCCATCAGTTTTGATTAATTAGTTTTAATTAACCACTAACCAGGTGTGTTAATAATTTTATTTAAAACCAACAATGAAACACCGAAATATACGCAAACAAATACACAAATTTAAAACGTTGTTAAGTTATATATATATATAGTAGCAGCATACCAAAAACTAATAACCAAAGTATCCAACATACATACATCGTTAACTTATTATACCTAAACATCCCAAATTCGTACAAACCAAAGGTAACAAGCATCCCACAAACAAACCTTACATCTAAACAGATATTCATTATTGCCATACCAGAATTGGTCCATTAAACTAAGCTGGGTTGCACTGGGGTGTTCACTACAATGATAGAACCTAGCAGGGAATTTCCTTGGGCTTAAGTGGTCACGATCATACAAGATCATGCGGATCTTGTAAATGGTTCGCCTCACAATCCAGCGACCTTCTGACCTTGTGTACTCGTCGTGCAACAGTTTCCTTGCTTCTTCCATCCTTCCTCCACCTTCCGCCATTAGCAGCATACCAAGGACAAATGTAGCATCAGTGTGTCCCAAACGCGATGCCTATTGCAGCATCTCCTTTCCAGCAGCCTCATCACCCACATAGAACATCCTCATCTGATCAACACAATAATATAGAAACATAAATATGTATGTAACAGATAGAGTACCTCATGACCTACATATATAGAACATCTTCATCTGATCAACACAATAATATAGAAACATAAATATGTATGTAACAGAGTACCATAAAAAAATTCAAATGAATGGAAAATAAATTGTACCAATCCATCTCTGTACAACATGTGTCGGTTTCCTTTCTCCCGCAAAAGTGCTAGCACTTCAGCTTTCTGTAACAAGAACCGAGATGAAAAGATGGAATCAACTTCCATCCTTTTATACACCTCATCTGACTCACCAGCTCGTCTGAAGGTTTTGCAACTGTAATATAGGTAAACACAGAAGCAATATAAATCCCTCATAGATGGTAATTTCCTAAACACTGTTCATTCAAAAAATTCAATCTAAGCCCTAATAAATGTGCTACTAAATTCAATCTAAACCCTAATCACACTTAATTAATCGCTAAAATAGGCAAATGCAGTGTTATTTAAGTTCAATCGATAGTGTTTACTAGGGTTAGGAGACTTACAGAGTCTTGAATTTAAAAACGTCAATTGCCCTAGAAGCCCCCAAATGCGCTAATATGTTGGTGATGACTCCATCCGGTAGTTCAGAAAGCGATAATCCGTGTTCCATAGTCGATCGTCGTCGTTTTGGTAGTTGGAATTCCATGGTTTTGATGTTCGTTTGAAGATTTGGTGATGCTCTGTTTCAAAGAGTTCGGAAGTTTAAAAGCCGGGAAGTGATGAACTGGAATAGTCACAAGCCCATTGTATATATATTTGGAAATTACGGAAATGCCCTTTAAAATAAAATGCTTCTTGTTGGATTAGGAAGTGTATTTATGTCAATAACACCTGTAATGTATATATTTAAACGTTTACAAATATGGTAACAAGATAAATTACTTTTATATGTGATACAGAATTTTACAATATCATAATTATTTACAATCAAAAACTATTATGCAAATCTTAAGCTTAGGAAGTTGTATAATTAAAAAGATGACGATTTAATTATATCCTAAGTTTTTTATCGGCGTTCGTGACACAATTAAATGACGGCGTTTACTTTGAAGTATATTACCTAAGTTTTAGAATTTATGATATTATCCTAAGTTTAATAATGAAATATATTACCAATATCACATATGACACTATTAAACTTAGGATAAAATTAATTCATCATTTGAAATATATGACATTATCCTAAGTTTAATAATGAAATATATTACCAATATCGCATATGTCACTATTTAACTTTGGATAAAATTAATTAATCATTTGGAATATATGACATTATCTTAAGTTCAATATTTGAATATATATTACCAGTATCACATATGACACTATTAAATTTGGATAAAATTAATTCATCATTTGAAATATATGACATTATCCTAAGTTTAATAATGAAATATATTACCAATATCACATATGACACTATTAAACTTAGGATAAAATTAATTCATCATTTGAAATATATGACATTATCCTAAGTTTAATAATGAAATATATTACCAATATCACATATGCCGCTATTAAACTTAGGATAAAACTAATTCATAATTTGAAATATATGACATTATCCTAACTTTAATAATGGAATATATTACCAATATCACATATGCCGCTATTAAACTTAGGATAAAACTAATTCATCATTTGAAATATATGACATTATCCTAAGTTTAATAATGAAATATATTACCAATATCACATATGACACTATTAAACTTAGGATAAAATTAATTTATCATTTGAAATATATGACATTATCCTAAGTTTTATAACCAATATCGCATATGCCACTATTTAACTTTGGATAAAATTAATTAATAATTTGGAATATATGACATTATCTTAAGTTCAATATTTGAATATATATTACCAGTATCACATATGACACTATTAAACTTAGGATAAAATTAAATCATCATTTGAAATATATGACATTATCCTAAGTTTAATAATGAAATATATTACCAATATCACATATGACACTATTAAACTTAGGATAAAATTAATTCATCATTCGAAATATATGACATTATCCTAAGTTTAATAATGAAATATATTACCAATATCACATATGCCGCTATTAAACTTAGGATAAAACTAATTCATAATTTGAAATATATGACATTATCCTAACTTTAATAATGGAATATATTACCAATATCACATATGCCGCTATTAAACTTAGAATAAAATTAATTCATCATTTAGAATTTATGATATTATCCTAAGTTTAATAATGAAATATATTACCAATATCACATATCACATATGACATTATCATAAGTTTAATAATGAAATATAATATCACATACACCACTATTAAATTTAAGAAAAAATTAATTTATCATTTGGAATATATGACATTATCCTAAGTTTAATAACCAATATCGCATATGCCACTATTTAACTTTGGATAAAATTAATTAATCATTTGGAATATATATTACCAGTATCACATATGACACTATTAAACTTAGGATAAAATTAATTCATCATTTGAAATATATGACATTATCCAAAGTTTAATAATAAAAAATATTACCAATATCACATATACACTATTAAACTTAGGATAAAACTAATTCATCATTTGAAATATATGACATTATCCTAAGTTTAATAATGAAATATATTACCAATATCACATATATAACTTAGGATAAAATTAATTCATCATTTGCAATATATGAAATTATTCTAAGTTTAATAATGGAATATATGAATATAGACGAGTTAATCATATCCTAAGTTCGTAATTGGCTTATGTGACATGGACGACGGTGTTTGAAGAGAACTACTATATATATTCAAACTTATGATATATATAAGGTGTATTACTCAGAAAAATGACGAGTTAATTATATCCTAAGTTTTATTATAAAGAAAATGATTTATTTATTACATCCTAATTTTATATAAGTTGTATTATATCCTAAGTGTAATATATATATATATATATATATATATATATATATATATATATATATATATATATATATATATATATATATATATATCCGTATCATTAGTTAAATAATAAGGCTAATTCAACTAGAAGGAAAAAAAATGCTACAGCCTAGATTCGAATCCGGGGCAAACTTGTAGCCGCAAGGAAACCAAGGAAACCACTAAGGCACGTACTGTCTTTGTTTATTTGGTTATAATTTATTCATTAATAACGTATTCATTTTAGTTTAATTAATTAAGCGGTTCTTTTAATTTTCAAACCCTAATTCTTTACAAGACAGGCGCCGTACACCACTAATCAAAGATTCAAACCCTAATTATTTACAAAACAGGCCGTACACCTCTAATCAAAGATTCGAATCCTACAATGGACAAGTCTTGGATGGGAACAAACAGGATGAACAAACCTTATAGAGATGGAGTAAGAGCATTTATTGATTACGCATTAGACAACTTGAAGAAGATGACTAACATCGACCCACAAGGTAATAAACAACATGTTGAAATCCCCTGTCCATGTACCAAATGTTTAAACCATGTAGTGCGTAAAGTGGAGGAAGTGCATTTCCATCTATTCTGTCATGGCATTGATCTAAACTACACAAAGTGGACTAAACATGGAGAAAAGGATGAGCCACCATTAAGTGCCGTGGAACATCAGAATGGAACACCAGATTTCCTAATTGACACATAGCTGCCGGATTTTGATTCAGAAATTCCAACAGATGGCCCAGAAACAGTGGAAATGGTGAATGCAGCAAAAGATAATTTTGATCATGATGATCCGGATGACCATGCCAAGTTTCTAGAACTACTATCAAACGCAGAAAAGCCACTTTACAATGGATGCCCTGACTTCACAAAGTTGTCCGCAACTGTTCAACTACTCAACTTGAAGAGTAAGTATGGCTGTTCTGATAAGTTCTTTACTGAATAACTAGTTTTGTTGAAGAAGATGCTACCTGATGGTAACGAACTGCCGGAAAAAACTTATCAGGCAAAAAAAATTATGAAATTGATGGGGTCGGGATACAAAAAAATAGATGTATGTATAAACAACTACCTTCTTTATCGGAAGGAGGATGAGGAATCGACTATGTGTCGAACTTGTGGGGCATCAAGATGGAAGCTGGATAAGAAGATGAATAAAATGTACGATAAAACTCCAGCAAAGGTAATGTGGTATTTTCCAATCATACCAAGAATGCAACGTCTCTTTAGGATAGAAAGTATTTCAGAAGATTTAAGATGGCACGCGACAAGGAGGAAAACAGATGGTGTGTTACGCCACCCCGCAAATTCACAGGCATGGCGTACCATAGATACAAAATTCCCCGAAATTGCTAATGATCCAAGAAATCTAAGGCTAGGAATATCGGCTGATGGTGTAGATGTCAACAGAGGAAATAGGCATCGTAGTGTATGGCCAGTTTTAACGGTCATTTACAACCTTCCTCCATGGTTGTGTATGAAACGAAAGTTTATAATGCTTTCTGTGTTGATACCTGGATACCCGGGAAATGACATTGATGTTTTTTTAGAACCGTTGGTTGATGATCTGCAAACCTTATTCGATACAGGGGTCGATACATATGATGCTTTCACAAAACAAATCTTTAGGCTACGGGCGGTTGTGTTATGGACAATAAATGATAACCCTGCCCTCGGTACTTTATGTGGCTACCCAACCAGTGGATACAAAGGTTGTGTAGTATGTGGGAAAAATACGGATTGTGTTAGACTTCCTGCGTCATCGAAGCAGAGTTATGTGGGTCACAGAAGATATCTACCATATACCCACGCATTCAGGAAGCAAAAGAAGGCGTTTAATGGAAAACAAGAACTCCGCCTGTCTCCAATTCCAAAGACTGGGGAAGAAATATACAATGAGGTCAAACATATTGAAAATAAGTGGGGAAGGGAAAAACGACCAATTAACAAAAAGGCATCATAAAACCTTAACGATGCGAGAGGCATAGGTGGGAAGATCCAAAAGCACAAAAGGAAAAGGGGAAATGAAGATGGTAGTTCCAGTCAAGTAAATGAACAAGATGGTCCGTACTGGAAGAAATTCAACATTTGGTATCGAAAGCTTAAATATTGGAGGCATAATGAAGTTCAACATTGTATTGATTTCATGCATATAGAGAAGAATGTTGGTGAGAGTCTAGTCGGAACTTTGCTAAATGTTCCGGGAAAGACGAAAGATGGAGAGAATGCGCGATTGGATCTGGTAGAATTGAATATAGATAAACCAGAGTTGTTTGCTAGGAAAGACGGAGACAAAACAGTACTACCTCCAGCAGGTTACACACTAACGAATGCCGAAAAAGACATATTTTGTAAAACGTTATACAACATCAGGGTACGTCAAGGATACTGTTCAAATTTCTCGTCATTAGTCAACCTAAAAGATAGGAAGCTCATCGGGCTTAAATCACATGACTATCACATGCTAATGCAAGAGTTTCTGCCCATTGCAATACGGTCAATCATGCACCAACCCACACGATATGCTATCATCAGGTTTTGCTTTTTTTTTTAAATCAATATGTAGCAAGGAAATTGTATTAGATGAAGTAGATAAGATGCCAGAAGAACTTTGTGTCACGCTCTGCCTACTCGAAAAGTTCTTTCCTCCCTCGTTTTTTGATATTATGGTCCATTTGACTGTGCACCTCTCTAGGGAAGTAAAATTATGTGGTCCGGTATGCTTTCGTTGGATGTATCCCTTCGAACGTTGTATGAAGGTTATTAAAGGACATGTGCGAAACAGAAGTAAACCAGAGGGATGCATTGCTGAGGAGACTATTGCAGAAGAAACAATATAGTTTTTCGGCGAATATAAAAAGTCAATGAAAACTATTGGTATCCCACGAGATAAACATGAAACTGATGAAAAAAATGAGGACGGCAAGCCACTTTCGGCCGGCAAATCAAGTGACGTTTCAGCAGAACTCCTTCGGAAAGCACATTTGAATGTAATACAGAATACAGATGAAATTGTACCATATATCGAGTAAGTATTACTAACACATGCATGTATATTTTGTTACTTAATTAAACTGATGCAACAAACATAATAACCAAACACCTTATTTCAGGAAACACAAGCAGGTTTTGGAAACACAAAACCCGGGTAAGCGAAAAGCATGGCTGGAGAATGAGCACAATATATCTTTTGTTAGCTGGTTAAGCGAAGAGGTAATAGCCCATTTTTTGTAACTATTTGTTTGTTGTTCCTTCGATTTGAAGCTCATATATATACTTGTAATGAGATTCAGGTTGAGAGAGAATTAGCGATCTCCACAGAAAGTGTATCAGAAACCGTAAGGTGGATTTCATATGGACCACGCACCACCATAGTCAAATACAGAGCATATATCATAAATGGGTATACATTTCGTACTAAATGTAGTGATGGCAGCGTTTACCAAAACAGTGGTGTTAGTGTTGTGACAGAAGATGTGCACATAGTAAAAGGAGTAGCAACCACAAGACGCAAAGTGTATTATGGGGTTTTGCAAGAGATATGGGTACTAGATTACCGTTTCAAGCAACTCCCTCTTTTCAAATGTGATTGGGTTAACCATCAGAAAGGTGCGGTCAGACGCGATACTACGCTTGGTTATACACTGGTTGACCTGAATAGTTTAGGCCACAAGGATGATCCGTTCATATTAGCCTCACAAGCACGACAAGTGTTTTATGTGGAAGACCAGCTAAATAGAAAGTTGTCTATTGTCTTCAACACACCTCCTAAGAATTACAGAGATACATATGATGACATCGATGAGGAATTTAGTACTGTCATTCACCCTCACAATGATAACATTTTGCCACGTGTGGATCCACGTGACTTGGGTGATGAATCAAGAGATGATTACTATCGAACCAACTGTGGAGGTATTGTTATACCAAAATCCAAGTGATCGGGTCATGCTGGAACACTATTGTAATACATTAATTAGCCTTGTAAATTAGCCTTGTAACTTACCTTTTAATTAATTTATGGAATTATTATTTGTATCTTAATTTATATGACTTCCACGTTTTATTTTATAGTTCAGTGCCATTTATTGTAGTACAATAACCTTGTAAATCAGAACATAAATAGTTAGCATATATAAATAATTGTCATATATGACAACAGTTTTACATTAATGAATTTAATATGCAAAAACAAGCTGAGCATGGGATTCAAACTTGCATCCCAATTAACCACTCCAGGTACAAAGAAACCTTTAAACCAAGTGAGATAAATGTTAGTTCTGCTAGGAAAACAGCAACTAATTACATATCTATGAACGCTAGCTTTTGGCCATAACACACACACATAATGTATTAGTTTCTCTAACACATATATAGTGGCATTTGGTCACACTGAAACTATGTGTGACAAACTCAAATTCATGTCTTAGTCACATAAACAATTACTTCATGTGACCATATAGTGGCATTTGGTCACGTTGTTCAAGTGTGTGACCATATAGTGACAATATGTACCTGTTTTTGGCTACATATAAATTTTGTGTTAACAACTGGACTTCATGATTTAGTCACATCAACAATTACTTCATGTGACCATATACTGGCACTTGGTCACAGTGTTCAAGTGTGTGACCATATAGAGGCATTTGGTCACAGTGTTCAAATGTGTGACCATATAGTTACCATATCTACCTGTTTTTGGCTACTCTGAAATTATGTGTGACAAACTCAACTTCATAACTTAGTCACATAAACAATTACTTTATGTGACCATATAGTGGCATTTGGTCACAGTGTGCAAGTGTGTGACCATATAGTGGCATTTGGTCACAGTGTTCAAATGTGTGACCATATAGTTCCCATATCTACCTGTTTTTGGTCACACTGAAACTATGTGTGACAAACTCAAATTCATGTCTTAGTCACATAAACAATTACTTCATGTGACCATATAGTGGCATTTGGTCACGTTGTTCAAGTGTGTGACCATATAGTGATAATATGTACCTGTTTTTGGCTACATTTAAATTTTGTGTTAACAACTCGACTTCATGATATAGTCACATCAACAATTACTTCATGTGACCATATACTGGCACTTGGTCACAGTGTTCAAGTGTGTGACCATATAGAGGCATTTGGTCACAGTGTTCAAATGTGTGACCATATAGTTGCCATATCTACCTGTTTTTGGCTACTCTGAAATTATGTGTGACAAACTCAACTTCATAACTTAGTCACATAAACAATTACTTTATGTGACCATATAGTGGCATTTGGTCACAGTGTGCAAGTGTGTGACCATATAGTGGCATTTGGTCACAGTGTTTAAATGTGTGACCATATAGTTCCCATATCTACCTGTTTTTGGTCACACTGAAACTATGTGTGACAAACTCAAATTTATGTCTTAGTCACATAAACAATTACTTCATGTGACCATATAGTGGCATTTGGTCACGTTGTTCAAGTGTGTGACCATATAGTGACAATATGTACCTGTTTTTGGCTACATATAAATTTTGTGTTAACAACTGGACTTCATGATTTAGTCACATAAACAATTACTTCATGTGACCATATACTGGCACTTGGTCACAGTGTTCAAGTGTGTGACCATATAGAGGCATTTGGTCACAGTGTTCAAATGTGTGACCATATAGTTACCATATCTACCTGTTTTTGGCTACTCTGAAATTATGTGTGACAAAATCAACTTCATAACTTAGTCACATAAACAATTACTTTATGTGACCATATAGTGGCATTTGGTCACAGTGTGCAAGTGTGTGACCATATAGTGGCATTTGGTCACAGTGTTCAAATGTGTGACCATATAGTTCCCATATCTACCTGTTTTTAGTCACACTGAAACTATGTGTGACAAACTCAAATTCATGTCTTAGTCACATAAACAATTACTTCATGTGACCATATAGTGGCATTTGGTCACGTTGTTCAAGTGTGTGACCATATAGTGATAATATGTACCTGTTTTTGGCTACATTTAAATTTTGTGTTAACAACTCGACTTCATGATTTAGTCACATCAACAATTACTTCATGTGACCATATACTGGCACTTGGTCACAGTGTTCAAGTGTGTGACCATATAGAGGCATTTGGTCACAGTGTTCAAATGTGTGACCATATAGTTGCCATATCTACCTGTTTTTGGCTACTCTGAAATTATGTGTGACAAACTCAACTTCATAACTTAGTCACATAAACAATTACTTTATGTGACCATATAGTGGCATTTGGTCACAGTGTGCAAGTGTGTGACCATATAGTGGCATTTGGTCACAGTGTTTAAATGTGTGACCATATAGTTCCCATATCTACCTGTTTTTGGTCACACTGAAACTATGTGTGACAAACTCAAATTTATGTCTTAGTCACATAAACAATTACTTCATGTGACCATATAGTGGCATTTGGTCACATTGTTCAAGTGTGTGACCATATAGTGACAATATGTACCTGTTTTTGGCTACATTTAAATTTTGTGTGAACAACTCGACTTCATGATTTAGTCACATAAACAATTACTTCATGTGACCATATACTGGCACTTGGTCACAGTGTTCAAGTGTGTGACCATATAGAGGCATTTGGTCACAGTGTTCAAATGTGTGACCATATAGTTACCATATCTACCTGTTTTTGGCTACTCTGAAATTATGTGTGACAAACTCAACTTCATAACTTAGTCACATAAACAATTACTTTATGTGACCATATAGTGGCATTTGGTCACAGTGTGCAAGTGTGTGACCATATAGTGGCATTTGGTCACAGTGTTCAAATGTGTGACCATATAGTTCCCATATCTACCTGTTTTTGGCTACACTGAAACTATGTGTGACAAACTGAACTTCATGACTTAGTCACATAAACAATTACTTCATGTGACCATATAGTGGCATTTGGTCACATTGTTCACTTGTGTTACCATATAGTGACCATTTGTACCTGTATTTGGCTACACTGAATTTATGTGTGACAAACTCGACTTCATGATTTAGTCACATAAACAATAACTTCATGTGACCATATGGTGGCATTAAGTCACAGTGTTCAAGTGTGTGACCATATAGTGGCATTTGGTCACAGGGGTCAAGTGTGTGACCATATAGTGACCATATGTACCTGTTTTTGGCTACACTTAAATTATGTGTGACAAACTCAACTTCGTGATTTAGTCACATAAACAATTACTTCATGTGACCATATAGTGGCATTTGGTCACACTATTCAAGTGTGTGGCGCGGTATTTGTCACACTTTATGTGTCTAACGTGACTAATGCTTCAAACTTACTCTTCATTGGTCACGCGTTCCAAATCATGTGTGACTAAATAATCATCGAAAAAACATCAGTTACCTTTAGCCACATAAACGTATTAACGTGTGGCGAATACATTTCAGAATGGTCACATGATTGGAGTGCATGTGTGACCAACTAATGACATGAATTCAATTTTTTTATCTTCAGTCACGTAAATATTCTAATGTGTGACGATTTATATTTCGAGCATGTGTGACCAAAGCCCATTTTTGGCGTAGTGTCACTTACCATAATTGGATTTTGCAACATTTCATCCTTCTTTGAGATTCTCCTAGTACGTTGGCAGGCATTGCATTCCTTCACATACTTGAATGCATCTTTATAAACTGTTGGCCAATAAAAACCTGCCTCAAACACTTTCCTTGCAGTGTAATTTGGACCATGATGTCCTCCAGCCGGACCATCATGACAGTGCTCTAAGATTATGTCGCATTCCTCTCCAGCTACACATCGTCGGACAATTCCATCAGCACACTGTCTAAACAGATATGGGTCTTCCCAAAAGTAATACCGTAAAGATGAGAAAAACCTCTTTCTTTGGTTAAAGTCCAATCCGGATGGAAGAGTCTTTGTAACTAGAAAGTTTGCAATATCAACGAACCATGGAAATTCATTCAGAATTGCTTTCAACAAGCTTTCATCAGGAAATTTATCTCGAATTTCCGTTTCATCCAACTTATCCAATTCTGGATTTTCCAGTCTTGACAGATGATCTGCAGCCAGATTTTCTGCTCCCTTCTTATCACGAATCTCAATGTCAAACTCTTGCAATAACAAAATCCATCGCAACAACCTTGGTTTTGCATCTTGTTTTCCAAACAAGTATCTTAATGCAGAGTGATCGGTAAAAACAACAGTTTTTGACAGGACCAAGTAAGAGCGAAACTTATCAAACGCAAAAACAACAGCAAGCAATTCCTTTTCAGTCGTAGTGTAATTCTCCTGTGCACTCGTCAAAGTCTTGCTTGCGTAATAAATAGGTTGAAACTTCTTATCAACCCTCTGACCTAAAACTGCTCCTACAGCGTAATCACTGGCATCACACATCAATTCAAATGGAAGATCCCAATTCGGACTTATCATAATTGGTGCGAATACCAATTTCTCCTTTAAAATCTTGAACGCATCTTGGCACTCTTTTGAAAACTCGAACTTAGCTTCCTTTTCCAACAACTTGTTCATAGGACGTGCTATCCTTGAAAAATCCTTGATGAATCTTCTATAGAACCAAGCATGTCCTAAGAAACTCCGTATTCCTTTAACATTTGTTGGATGAGGTAGCTTTGCTATGGCCTCAATCTTCGCTTGATCAACTTCAATACCAGCTCTTGAAATTTTATGCCCCAACACAACTCCTTCTCGTACCATGAAATGACACTTTTCCCAATTTAAAACGAGATTGGAACTCTCACACCTTTGCAACATCCTCTTTAGATTCATCAGACACTTATCAAAAGAATCCCCAAACACAGAGAAGTCATCCATGAATATTTCCATGCTGTCTTCTACCATATCATGGAATATTGCCATCATGCACCGTTGAAATGTGGCGGGTGCGTTACATAGACCGAAAGGCATTCTCCGATAAGCGAAAGTTCCGAATGGGCAGGTGAAAGTAGTCTTATCTTGATCATTTGCATCAATTGGGATTTGGAAGTACCCGGAGAATCCGTCTAGAAAGCAATAATACTCTTTTCCAGCTAGACGTTCGAGCATCTGATCAATGAATGGCAAGGGAAAGTGATCCTTGCGTGTCGCATCATTCAACTTTCTATAATCGATACAGACCCTCCATCCAGTAACAGTTCTTATGGGAATTAACTCATTCCTCTCATTCGCAACCACTGTCATACCTCCTTTTTTTGGCACAACATGAATGGGGCTAACCCATGGACTATCAGAAATCGGGTATATCAATCCAGAGTCAAGCAATTTTATGATTTCTTTCCTCACAACATCCGTAACCTTAGGATTTAATCGTCTTAATGGTTGCACAACTGGTTTGAAGTCAGATTCCATAAGGATCTTGTGCGTACAATATGATGGGCTAATTCCCTTGATGTCACCGATCGTCCATGCTATAGCATGCTTATGTTCCTTCAGAACTTTTAGCAGACTTTCTTTCTCGTTTGCTGATAGCTTGGATGAAATGATAACTGGCAAATCCGACTCTCCTTGTAGGTATGCATATTCCAAATGGGTCGGTAAATCTTTCAATTCTAACCTTGGTGGTTCTTCAAAAGAAGATTTACATGCCAACACCTCTTCTCGTGAACAGGGGATCCCATGTATAGTGATGCGAGTCTCTTTCTTGACTAAAATACCATCAGTCTCAACCGATTCTTCATTCTCAGTCGGCTGATCACCTTCTAATTCCTCATCACTCTCGAACTCTAACTCCTCAAGCATTTTATCGAATTCTTCAATATCTCTAATTGCTTCTATGCTTCCCGTCCATCCTTCCAGAATCATGGGATCTAGATCTTCATCTTCCATGAGACTTTGAAGGAACTCCTCATCATCATTCATTTCTCTGGCACTCACAAAGTAGCAAGTATCATCAACTGCAGCAGGATATCACATTGATTTGTTGACATCAAACACTACTTCATCGTCTCCTAACCTCAGAGTGATTTTTCTATCATGAACATCAATCAATGCCCTTACAGTGGCTAGAAAAGGTCTTCCCAAAATGATAGGTACCTTTTTATCTTCAACCATGTCCAGAATGATGAAATCACACGGAAAAACAAACCTATCCACCTTAACTAGCACATTCTCTACCATGCCCCTAGGATATTGAACTACACGATCTGCTAACTCAATGCACATTCTAATTGGCTTTGGTTCCCCTAACTTAAGTCTGGCATACATAGTATAAGGCATTATCGATATGCTTGCCCCCAAGTCAGCCAATGCATGAGTAAGGTCTAAACTTCCAATCAGACAAGGAAGGGTAATACTCCCAGGGTCTTTCACTTTCGGTGGAAGTTTATTTTGCATAACTGTTGAACATCTCTCGTTCATTGTCACCATGGTTGCCTCCATCAGTTTGCTCTTATTAGTTAAAAGTTCCTTCAGATACTTTGCATACTTTGGCATTTGAGCAATGGCTTCCACGAATGGGATGTTAATGTGTAGTTGCTTCAGATTCTCTAGGAACTGGTGGTATTGAGCATCATCTTTCCCTCTTCTCAAAGCTGCTGGATAAGGTGGCGGCGGAGCATGATCCTTTGCATATTGCTTATCTTTAGCAATTCTTTCAGCCTCAATGTCCACCTTGGGACTTTCCACAACTTCTACTTCCTTCTCTTTCTGCGGTAGGGGTTGAGAAACAGGTTTCTTCTTTGGAATGGGGTCTTCAAAACCCCTTCCACTCCGGGTGATCACCGCTTTCGCCTGATCCCGTGGATTGGTCTCTGTGTATCCAGGTAGGGTCCCAGGGAATCTCTCTTGAAGAACTTTGGCTATGTTGGAAACATCCCCTTCAATCTGCTTAATCGCAGCTCCTTGGTTTCTCAATGCAGCGTCGGTGGCATCCATCCTTTATCCAGAGCTCGTAATGAATTTCTCATTGGAAGTGAGAAACTTACCCATCATTTCTTCTAAATTAGCTTGCTTGTTTGAAGATGATGCACCTGGCTGCTCCTTGGTGAAAAATCCAGGTTGAGTTTGGCGAAACGGTCGCCCTCCATCTTGGTATGGTCTTCTGAAGAAATTTCCACCGCCCTGACGATATGGTGCTTGAGCTTCTCCATACTTGACTTCCTCAGTCTGTTCTCCCGTTCACATCTCGGGGCAATCCTTCACTAAATGGCTTCCTCCACAGTTGTCGCATCCCACTTGGATAGCATGGACAGTCTCAATAACCTTCTTGATATCTCTGCCCATGTTGTCTAGCTTAGCGGTGATGGCTGCAAGTCCATCGTCATCATTCACAGACCTCTTCCGTCTAGAAGTGCCATCATCCCATAACTGAGAGTGTTTCGCTTGGTCACGAATGGCAGTCAAAGCATCACGAGGGACCTTCTTGGGAATAGGCCCTTGGGAATCTAGTTGCTGTCTCGTGGCACGATCCACTCCTTTATAGAAAATACTCACGACTTGCTGATCGTTCAGGTCGTGCTGCGGGCACTTATGCCTCAGGTCCTTATATCTCTCCCAAGCTTGGTGTAGTGACTCATCCATTTCCTGCTTGAAATTTCTGATCTCGTCAATCATCTTTGAAGTTTTGGAAGGAGGACAATACATCTTCAGAAACTTAGTGCGAAGGTCTTCCCATGTGGTTATGGACCAAGCTATCTCGTTTTGAATCCATCTCTTTGCAGCTCCCTTGAGTGTGATTGGGAATACCCTGAGCATAACTTGATCGCGTGTGATGTTAGGAACATTGAACATATCGGCTATCTCAACGATTTTCTCCACATGATCATTAGCATCCTCCCTTTCTTCTCCTTGGAAAGGATTCTCCCTAAGCTCCTTGAGGAACTGTCCCTTGATTTCAAACTCCACATCTTGTGCAATCGCTGGCCTTACTACTCCAGTGCCACGGTCATTACGCATCCGACTTGAATACTCTTCGAGCATTATGTTGGCGATATCTTCTGCCATTGTGTTATCTGGTTGATCGTTAATAAGAAATTGTAGGCACTCTCCAAAATCGCTTTCTAAATACGAACGGTAGTTCCTAGTTCGTGGGGTAAAAAGGTTATTGGTTAACGATGAGTTCGGTGGTGCTGAAGCTGCGCGTCTTCTTTGATGGAATATACGTTCGGGTTCTTCAAAAGGGTCAGTTGGGTTTGGAATAGTTGAGTGTGACAACCGTCAAAAATCTCAGGTCATTACCGCACTCGAATCTTAAAATACTCTTACAACATTCCTTAAATCCTAGTGAAAATTCTAGGTTATGACTTCGTAGGCTTACCAAAGTCGTAAAATGTCTTATAGATTGCTTAGTGAATCTTAAGTTCCATTAGATATGCTAAATTAGGTTACTAAGTGCCAACTAAATTAAAGAAAAATCTACCTCTTTATACTTTCACAAAATCCTCATCGAATCACAAAAACCAAAATTTCCGGTGACTCGACAACGTAAATTCAATCGGATGGAATCCGGCAAAACACGAACATTGATGAAAACATTTATATAAATAACTTGAACCTATTTTTATAAGTTATTTATCATAAATTATTATTTTGTTTAAATAATGCACGAAAAACCTCGACGTTTTGGCTAAAACGTCTCAAACACAACGAAAACGCGTGAATCGAATTCGGCAACCAAACGAACGTCAATAAATATTTTGACAACTTAAAATAAAGTATTTTAATAATACTTCAATGAAAAATAATCCCAAACATATCGTGAATTTAAACGACAAAAGAAAACGTTACGCGATTTAACGTATTAACGAATTAATGAGAAAACGAACACAGAACGCAACACAGTCTGGAAACCAATTTTTTTAAAACATTTCCAGCCCTATGGGGCCCCTAAATTTCGTTCTCCCATGCCCCCCCACCATTTCATTCAAATTCATTTTATTTTCCCAAGTCTCTCATTATTACACTCATTTTCCCAAAACCCATACTTACACTCTTCTCTCTTCTCTCTCAAAAACACACACATTTTCTCAATTCTCTCACTAAAATTCCAGCATTCTTCAAGGTTTAATCCAAGAAATTGAAGGTGTTCATACACCAAAGAAACCTTTAAAGGTAAATCAAATCATCTACATCTATCTATCTTTCATTTTCTTGTATTTTTCTTCATAAAAATTCGGATTTTATGCCTCTTCCCATGGCTAAAATCCTCATAAAACTCTTGATGTTTGTAGGTTATACCTTTAAACACCTCTATGTGTTACAAAGAAAGGGTAACCCATGATCAAACCAAAAATCAAGTCAAAATCGTTTATTGCTTGAAAACTTGTTAGATCTTGTTCATATTAATATAAAAATCTTGTTCTTATGTTAATAATCATCTCTAACACATCATGGATGTAATTTAACACCATGCATGTGTTAGAACATGGATTTAAAGGTCAAAAGATAAAAATCTTCTTTTATTTCATGATTGGTGTTCTTCACTTTGAATAAAACACTCAATCATGGAGTTACAAGTTTCTGTCCAGAAAGTTTATTCAACTTCCACGATTTTTATAAAAATAATTCCTTCATGAAAATGGACGTTTTTATAGTCTAAATTCAAGTTCTGGAAGTAAACTTTCCAACCCCACAAGCCTCATATTTATTTGAGTTCGTTTGGTATTTTTAATAATTTTTGTAAGAAAAGATATACAAACTGTTAGAAAAAGTCAGAAACTTTTGTCTTAGTATTTTAATCATAACTAGAGCTACACACATCCAAATGACTTGAAACCAACGCCAAAAGTTTACAAATTTTGTTGGTCACAACGTTTCTGTTGAACACTTTTCCTGGAACCCAATGTATTTTACTCAAAAGTAATGATTGCATGCATGTGTTCAGATCTGACCTTTGAAGATAAAATAAAATTCTAAAAATACTTGGACTCTTCTATAGTTCCTGGAAAAATTACAGAACATAAGTAACATATTGAGGAACATCTATGATTTTTTTCCTTACACTATTACGTAGCAAAAGTATTTTTAATAAATTCAACAAACAGATGTAAATTCCTGGAAATAAGAATATGGACTGATTTTGTAAAAGTTGAAAACCGACACTTGCGAACTTACTATTTGGGGAAAAACTAACTTTTTATGACTTATGAACATGTTTAAGGTTTGGGTATAAGTCTCGGGTCAAACCGAGAAGATTTGACCAAGTCAACAAAAATGGGTATCGGTTTCGAAAATGGGAAAGTTACTATTTTTGGAAATAATGCTAACAAGAAGGGTTTGGGGTGTCTTATGATATATTTATCGATTATGTGTCATTAATTATAAATTGTGAAGGACCAAAATTCCAACACACAAAATGCCATGAAATTTGGACACTAACAATCATGCGACATTATATGACATGTATAAAGAAATTCGACAATTTAAGAATGTTGTATGCTTTTGTATTCAATTAGTAATCAAACGTGATATTGGACGTTAACAAATTTCCAACCAAACAAACCATTTTGGCACTTTGTAATCTAAATACTTAACTAAGCAATCTTACAAACCAATTCACCAAGAATCTAACTAGAGACCTCGTGTTCATAGGACTTGGATAGGAGTCATACTCGACAAGCTCACGTATTACATCCATCGATTCACGCTTACGCTCTACAGTGAGTTTTCACAACCCCTTTTTACTTGTTTACTATTTTGGGGTGAAAAGCATGATTCTAAACTTTAAATAAATTGGTTGCACTTTTTATGAACTTATTGAACTTTTGTTATGCTACTTATGCGAATTGGTGTATACTACCTACGTGAATTGAGAACTCACATCCCCGATTGGATGTGTAGTGTTTACCTTGTCCCCGATTGAACGAAAGGTAACTCATGTTCCTGTGAGGACATCATTGAACACTAAGTCCCCGGTAACCTGTTACACTACTCATTAACTCGTCCGAGAGCCAGACGAGCCGTCTTTGATAATCATGAATAACGTTATTTAGGGTAGACCAACTCTCACTCACATGGCTATGTGTGTGCATGTTATCACTCGCTCACATCCCCGATTGGATGTGTAGAATTTACCTTGTCCCCGATTGGACGGAAGGTAACTCATGTCCCTGTGAGGACATCATTTGGGGCATTCGGTCGGTAATCGGTTTAGTAGTGGCCTCAATCGCATTAACACTTACGTATACTACCTTTCATATTCGCAATACAACTAATCATTTTTATTCACGTCATTTATGAACAAAGCTTTTAGTTCATTTATTTGTAACATTAAACCTGTGAACTCACCAACTATGACCATAGTTGACCCTTTTATTTTATCATGCTTTTCAGGTGAACGACAGTAAGGTACATTCTAGGAGTACCTTTGCATGGATATGCATTCTCACATGCGTTTGCTTTATTTTGAACTATGACTATCTTTTAGAAACTTTTATGAACTTGATGTAATCTCTTTTGAAACTACGGGTTGAACTTGTAGTAACTTGCAATACTTTCGCTAAATTATGTATGGTGTTACTTCTATATCTTGTGCGTTGTTACCCGGTACTGTTACACCTCGTGTTTCCGCTTTAGCGGGGTGTGACAGGTTTGGTATCAGAGCCTAAGGTTATAGAGAATGCCGGTTTTTCCAAACAAAAACCCCAACTATAACCAACATCTTCTTTAAAATATTTTCTTAAAACTCCAAAGGTATTACCAATTAAACTAAACCGAGCATAGTATTAGTATAACTAAACCATGTGTTGCATTATTGGACCTCAATTAGGCATAGCCTGATCACCTATGTTTAATTTAGGTAAGATTATGCGAGACACGGAATAGGTATACTACGGTTATGTTCGATTTTTCTTTCATGTTTAAACCTTTGGAAAGCAAACGTTGTGTGTGTGCATTGCATATCGTAGGCATCCATGTAGCACTGTTAGTAACTAAGTATACCTCCATTTTAGTCTTATCATTTTAAGGTTAACATATTAGTGCATAATGTCAAAGTAGGTTGTTTAAGGTGTTAGTCAAATCTTGTGATCTTTGTAAGCGACACTAAATACAGGATAGCAACACTTTGGGCGTTGCGTTAGCTACTGTAGGTATATAGTGGTTGAGTCTTGATTTGTGACTTCATTTGTGACTGTTCGTTCTATCTATTTTGACCAAGATTCGATGATATAGTAATCGTTCCTAATTGATAGTAAAGCAATAGTTTTACTTACTCTTGCTTACATTATATTACATTATAATTCCGCATACATAAACTCAGTAAACAATATTCCGCAAGTTTAACTTGCGATTCGGACCTAAAGAACAGTAGATTGGGAGCTACACATCATCCTCCTACACTGCTTACTCAACAAACGCGTCAGGACACATCACTAATCGCCTAGGAACTAAATCTTCTGTTTGTAGTCTTACCTTGTTGCAATCTTCATTCCACGCTGCCATATCAACTGACGATTATGGTTACATCACCGGTCGCCTTCACGACAACCCACCCAGTACCGAGGAGGAGAATCTATCCGAAAAAGGACCCACTTGAGGAGGTTCCGCCTGAGGATGAACCAATAAAACTGGACCAACACGAGAACTCTTCACTTAGGCGCGTTACATCTACTTCTTCTACTTCACACTCTTCCTCCCACTCTTATCGAAGACCTATGAATCGTGTGTGTTATACACGACTAGAAAGAATGACAGAACACCTCGAACTAGACCTTACACTATCTATACTACTACTGGTACACCACCCACTAGGACTAGTCGTCGGTCAGATGTCCGCCAATGGAATTGGTTACTCGTAACTCTTGAGACTTGGAGAACTGAAGGAGGAATACAAATTCCTACAGAGGGCGAAGAAGCTTTCAACATGCATACCTCCCCTATGCACAGGAACTTGATCACCATACCATTCTGGTACTAGCTACTAGGCTACGCCACCACGAGAATAGAATAGACGCTATGGAGTTAGAACAATACGAAACCCGTTTAGGCTGGATGCACCTGCCACAGGGCCGAGTTGCACAGATCTATGAGGATCAGTAGGATCTTAGCGAAACCATAGAAACTACCCATCTCCAAGTGATGGAGACCAGAGGCAAAGTCGTTGCCTTGCGATTAAGACTAGTGTGCAAAAAAAAAAAAGACCTCACTTAAGACTAGTAGAAATTCCACAACACATGTACAGTGTGTGGGAAACGGTTTCAACCAAATTTTCATCAGACATTCTCCATGGATTTTTCACAAACATAAATCTTCCAATAGATTTTTATTAAAACGGGACTTTCAACACTTTTCAATGACCAGAGCTTTCAACGTATTTTATCGACTTAAGCCTTCAACGGATTTTCATCAGACATTTAATCAAAAAAATTTCACAACTTCAATCTCTTCGAACGGATTTCATTAAACAGAATTTTCAAACGATTTGTCAGTGATAAGAGTTTTCAACGTATTTTGATTGACTCAAATTTTCAAAGAACTCTAAGTTGTAAAACAGATTTTCAACATAAAAATTATTCAAACAGATTTTACGACAAGTCTTCCACAAGATGTTTTATAAAATATTCAAATCCATAAATTACTAACAAAGTTGCGAAAATCACGATGACGTTAGTAATAGAGGAGACGACACCAATTTAACCAGAAATAGTACCAGCAGTTTTGTGTTAAAACTCGAGATAGTTAAAAATTCCTTTCGTATACTAGAAATATATATATCTTTAGAGACTAAACCCTGATACATCAAGAGCTTGTACGAGTGTGGAAACACTGAACATTTTGGGAAAGCACATCGGAATCCTAATGTGGTCACAAGTACGTTTCTCCTAAATAACCACTACGCATCAGTACTTTTTGACTCATGGGTAGATAAGAGCTTTGTCTCACATCAGTTTCGGCCCTTAATCTATAGGGAATTACAGCCTTTAGGACCTCCATATGCAGTAGAACTCGCTAGTGGTTACAAACTGATTGTTAGTGAAATAATACGCAACTGCGTACTAAAACTGGAAGGTGAATCCTTCAGTATAGACCTTATTCCAATGAAAATAGGAAGTTTTGATGTAGTAGTCGGCATGGACTGGTTAGCCGAAAATCATGTAGACATAAGTTGTCATGAAAAGATTTTACGAGTACCCATTCGAATGAATGAGATACTATTAGTACATGGAGAAGGACCTGAAAGAAATCAGAAGATAGTGTCATCCATGAAAAAGATAGCGAGACAAAGCCAAAGAAAAGACGCATACAAGATGTCCCGGTGGTATGCAACTACCCCAAGGTATTTCCAGATGATCTACCAGGATTGCCCCCGCATAAGCAAGTTGAATTTCGAATCGACGATCTATTCGATCAGCTGCAAGGCGCCTTCTACTTCTCCAAACTCGACCTACGGTCAGGTTATCACCAATTACGAATTCATAAATAAGATATACCTAAAACAGAGTTCCAAACACGATATGGGCATTACGAGTTTAAGCTTATGCCTTTCGGCCTAACCAATGCTCCTGCGAAATTCATGAACTTAATGAACAGAGTCTGCGGAGCATACTGGGATAATTTTTGTGATTTTATCGTTGACATACTAATCTACTAGCGTAGTAAAGAGAATCACGAGCAGCATTTAGGACAAGTGTTGCAACCACTCAAGGAAGAGAAGTTGTACTCCAAATTCTCTAAGTGCGAGTTTTGGAACAAAGAAGTACACTTCCTCGGTCATATAGTGAACATGGAAGGGATCCATGTGGATCCAGCTAAAATCGAGGCGATTGAGAAATGTGAAGTCCCGGCGACTCCTACGGAAATCCGTCAATTTCTAGGATTGGCTGGATACTTCTAGAGATCCATAAAAATTTCTCAAAGATCACCAAGCCCTTGACAAAACTGACCCAAAAGATGAAGGAATTCATTTGTGATAATGAACGAGAAAAGGCATTCCAAACGCTAAATAGAATCTGTGCAATGTGCCAATCCTATCATTGCATGAAGGAACAGATTGTAGTATATTGTGAATGCGTCGCACTAGGGATTAGACTGCGTTCTGATGCAGAAGAATAAAGTAATTACGAATGCTTCCAGGCAGCTCAAGAAAAATGAGGTGAACTGTACTACGCATAACTTGGAACTAGGAGTAGTGGTCTTTTCACTTAAGATCTGGAGACATTACCTATCTGATTCCAGCTGTACTGTGCTTACCGATCATAAGAGTCCCCGGGACATACTCGAACAGAAGATGCTTTACATGAGGCAAAGAAAGTGGATGGAGTTACTTAACGATTACGATTCCGAAATTAAGTACCAAAAGCTGTCAAGGTCATTACAACAACCTAAAATACCCCAATAGAAATGGGGACAGATAGAAATGGACTTCGTCACCTCGAACTTCCAAAGGTCATGACTCCATTTGAGTTATTATTGACCAACTGTTAAAATCCGTGCATTTTCTACCTATCCGAGAGGATTACATAATGGAGAGACTTGCTCAAATCTATATTGCAGAGATTGTGTAGCGTCACGGAGTGCCCATTTCAATTATCTCGGACAGGGATTGTCGTTTTACATCACGGTTTTGGCTATCAATGCAGAAGGCATTGAGTACCCAACTAAACATGAGTACGGCTTATTACCCTTAAACAGACGGGAAAGTGAGCAAACAATTCAAACCTTAGAAGTTATACTACGAGTATGTGTACTAGACTTTGGAGGAAGTTGAGATGTACACTTACCCTTGATAGAATTCTCTTACAACAACAGTTACAACACTAGCATCATATGTGCACCATTTGAGGCCTTGTATGGACAGAAATTTTGATCACCATTGTGTTGGCACAGAGTCGGTGAGAAGCACTTGACAAGGCCAGACAACATTCAGGAAGCTGTGGACAAAATTACAACCATAAGAGAACGACTCAAGGCAACCCAAATTATACATAACAGCTACGCTGACAATCGCGGAAAGCCACTGGAATTTTGAATGGGTGATAGAGTATTTCTGAGAGTATCACCTTGGGAAGGACATGTACGCTTTGGCAAGAAAGGCAAGCTAAGCCCACGCTATATTGAACCATACAAAATCTTGAAACAAATAGGCCCGGTGGCTTACAAACTAGAATTGCCCAAAGAGTTGGGTGGCATTCATGGCAGATTTCATGTCTCAAACCTTAAGAAGTGTCTAGTTGACAACTCTCAGACCTTGGCCTTAGATGAGATTCGGATCGATGATCGATTACTTTCTTTTAGTGAAGCACCCGCAGAAATCCATAATAGAGGTACCAAACAATTGAGATGTGACAACATTCCCTTAGTTAAAGCCAACTGGAATTCTAAACATGGACCTAAGTACACATAGGATTAGAAATATTTAATGAGAAGAATGTACCCACACCTATTATCGAGTGCTATGTCACCCAATAGGACCAATTGAATTTCGGGACGAAGTTCATTTCAACGGTGGGATAATGTGACAACCGTCAAAAATCTCAGGTCATTACCGCACTCGAATCTTAAAATACTCTTACAACATTCCTTAAATCCTAGTGAAAATTCTAGGTTATGACTTCGTAGGCTTACCAAAGTCGTAAAATGTCTTATAGATTGCTTAGTGAATCTTAAGTTCCATTAGATATGCTAAATTAGGTTACTAAGTGCCAACTAAATTAAAGAAAAATCTACCTCTTTATACTTTCACAAAATCCTCATCGAATCACAAAAACCAAAATTTCCGGTGACTCGACAACGTAAATTCAATCGGATGGAATCCGGCAAAACACGAACATTGATGAAAACATTTATATAAATAACTTGAACCTATTTTTATAAGTTATTTATCATAAATTATTATTTTGTTTAAATAATGCACGAAAAACCTCGACGTTTTGGCTAAAACGTCTCAAACACAACGAAAACGCGTGAATCGAATTCGGCAACCAAACGAACGTCAATAAATATTTTGACAACTTAAAATAAAGTATTTTAATAATACTTCAATGAAAAATAATCCCAAACATATCGTGAATTTAAACGACAAAAGAAAACGTTACGCGATTTAACGTATTAACGAATTAATGAGAAAACGAACACAGAACGCAACACAGTCTGGAAACCAATTTTTTTAAAACATTTCCAGCCCTATGGGGCCCCTAAATTTCGTTCTCCCATGCCCCCCCACCATTTCATTCAAATTCATTTTATTTTCCAAAGTCTCTCATTATTACACTCATTTTCCCAAAACCCATACTTACACTCTTCTCTCTTCTCTCTCAAAAACACACACATTTTCTCAATTCTCTCACTAAAATTCCAGCATTCTTCAAGGTTTAATCCAAGAAATTGAAGGTGTTCATACACCAAAGAAACCTTTAAAGGTAAATCAAATCATCTACATCTATCTATCTTTCATTTTCTTGTATTTTTCTTCATAAAAATTCGGATTTTATGCCTCTTCCCATGGCTAAAATCCTCATAAAACTCTTGATGTTTGTAGGTTATACCTTTAAACACCTCTATGTGTTACAAAGAAAGGGTAACCCATGATCAAACCAAAAATCAAGTCAAAATCGTTTATTGCTTGAAAACTTGTTAGATCTTGTTCATATTAATATAAAAATCTTGTTCTTATGTTAATAATCATCTCTAACACATCATGGATGTAATTTAACACCATGCATGTGTTAGAACATGGATTTAAAGGTCAAAAGATAAAAATCTTCTTTTATTTCATGATTGGTGTTCTTCACTTTGAATAAAACACTCAATCATGGAGTTACAAGTTTCTGTCCAGAAAGTTTATTCAACTTCCACGATTTTTATAAAAATAATTCCTTCATGAAAATGGACGTTTTTATAGTCTAAATTCAAGTTCTGGAAGTAAACTTTCCAACCCCACAAGCCTCATATTTATTTGAGTTCGTTTGGTATTTTTAATAATTTTTGTAAGAAAAGATATACAAACTGTTAGAAAAAGTCAGAAACTTTTGTCTTAGTATTTTAATCATAACTAGAGCTACACACATCCAAATGACTTGAAACCAACGCCAAAAGTTTACAAATTTTGTTGGTCACAACGTTTCTGTTGAACACTTTTCCTGGAACCCAATGTATTTTACTCAAAAGTAATGATTGCATGCATGTGTTCAGATCTGACCTTTGAAGATAAAATAAAATTCTAAAAATACTTGGACTCTTCTATAGTTCCTGGAAAAATTACAGAACATAAGTAACATATTGAGGAACATCTATGATTTTTTTCCTTACACTATTACGTAGCAAAAGTATTTTTAATAAATTCAACAAACAGATGTAAATTCCTGGAAATAAGAATATGGACTGATTTTGTAAAAGTTGAAAACCGACACTTGCGAACTTACTATTTGGGGAAAAACTAACTTTTTATGACTTATGAACATGTTTAAGGTTTGGGTATAAGTCTCGGGTCAAACCGAGAAGATTTGACCAAGTCAACAAAAATGGGTATCGGTTTCGAAAATGGGAAAGTTACTATTTTTGGAAATAATGCTAACAAGAAGGGTTTGGGGTGTCTTATGATATATTTATCGATTATGTGTCATTAATTATAAATTGTGAATGACCAAAATTCCAACACACAAAATGCCATGAAATTTGGACACTAACAATCATGCGACATTATATGACATGTATAAAGAAATTCGACAATTTAAGAATGTTGTATGCTTTTGTATTCAATTAGTAATCAAACGTGATATTGGACGTTAACAAATTTCCAACCAAACAAACCATTTTGGCACTTTGTAATCTAAATACTTAACTAAGCAATCTTACAAACCAATTCACCAAGAATCTAACTAGAGACCTCGTGTTCATAGGACTTGGATAGGAGTCATACTCGACAAGCTCACGTATTACATCCATCGATTCACGCTTACGCTCTACAGTGAGTTTTCACAACCCCTTTTACTTGTTTACTATTTTGGGGTGAAAAGCATGATTCTAAACTTTAAATAAATTGGTTGCACTTTTTATGAACTTATTGAACTTTTGTTATGCTACTTATGCGAATTGGTGTATACTACCTACGTGAATTGAGAACTCACATCCCCGATTGGATGTGTAGTGTTTACCTTGTCCCCGATTGAACGAAAGGTAACTCATGTTCCTGTGAGGACATCATTGAACACTAAGTCCCCGGTAACCTGTTACACTACTCATTAACTCGTCCGAGAGCCAGACGAGCCGTCTTTGATAATCATGAATAACGTTATTTAGGGTAGACCAACTCTCACTCACATGGCTATGTGTGTGCATGTTATCACTCGCTCACATCCCCGATTGGATGTGTAGAATTTACCTTGTCCCCGATTGGACGGAAGGTAACTCATGTCCCTGTGAGGACATCATTTGGGGCATTCGGTCGGTAATCGGTTTAGTAGTGGCCTCAATCGCATTAACACTTACGTATACTACCTTTCATATTCGCAATACAACTAATCATTTTTATTCACGTCATTTATGAACAAAGCTTTTAGTTCATTTATTTGTAACATTAAACCTGTGAACTCACCAACTATGACCATAGTTGACCCTTTTATTTTATCATGCTTTTCAGGTGAACGACAGTAAGGTACATTCTAGGAGTACCTTTGCATGGATATGCATTCTCACATGCGTTTGCTTTATTTTGAACTATGACTATCTTTTAGAAACTTTTATGAACTTGATGTAATCTCTTTTGAAACTACGGGTTGAACTTGTAGTAACTTGCAATACTTTCGCTAAATTATGTATGGTGTTACTTCTATATCTTGTGCGTTGTTACCCGGTACTGTTACACCTCGTGTTTCCGCTTTAGCGGGGTGTGACATTGAGCGGGTCATAAACTCCAGTATCGTACCTGGCAAATCAGCAGAACAGGCTACCTGACTAACCTAACTTATAACTAATAGTGAAAAAGAAATCAACTAATCAAGTAACAAATAAATAATAAATTAACTAAAAATTATAAACAAAAGACAACTTCCAATTTATTTAATTGAAACAAACCGCTCCCCGGCAGCGGCGCCAAAAACTTGATGTCGTGTAAACGGGGTTTTAGTTTTAAAATGAAAAATACCTAACTTACTACACACAACACAGACAAGAATACCTGATCATATATAGTATAGTTTAGTAAGTCCGAGTCGAACACAGGGAACGGATGTCAATATTAACAAATTGAAAATTGCTACAATTAATTAAAGCAGTAAAAAGTGGGGACGTTTTTAGTTCCGATCGAACAAATGAGTAACAATTATAAAAGAAATGATTTATTAAATAAAACTTAATTATAAAATAAAGAAATAATAAAATAACTTAATAAAAGATTTAATTCAAATAGTAAAAGAAGTACAATTGCTTAGACTAGTTTCCTCAGAATCCGATTATCACTTTATTGAATTGCTAATGTATGAACTTCATTGTGACATGACAAATGTATCAACCATCTTTGCAGGATTAATTGATTAAACACAATTCAGAAAGATTTAAAGTTGTTTTCAACCCGCTAACAGTTCAATTTAACGTTATCCACCAAATTGCATTATGAATTATAACTACACCGTTTGTATGATTTATCCTTATAACTTGAATCAACAAAGTCTATAACTATTACTAGTTATCACATTCATTGCCAATTCTTAACAATAATTGATCCTAACCTATCAAACTCAATCTATTTAGTGATAATCATCAATTAAAACCAACAATCATCAATAATGACCAATCAATAGAGAACTCAATCATAAATCAATGGATCATCACGCTAGGTTATCATCAAGATTCAACAATTAAACATGGATCTTCGAATAAACATATAAACATTCATGAAATTCAATATTAACTAGCAATTCAACAATCAAATCATGATCCGAGTATTATCATCTAAGCAATTGTATATAAAACTTAGCCACTCATATTATCACAGAAAATCAGAATCGAATTCAACATCATAATCATAATCAAATGAAAATAAAAAGTGTATTCGAACCGAAATATCGAAATAATGAATGAACGAATGAAAACCCTTCAATCTTCTTGCTCTTCCTCCTTCAAAAGCTCTGAAATTAGGGTTTGGAATGAGAGAAAATCGACTGGAGCAAAGTGTGGTGAGTTGTGTAAAAAATGAGGGCAAAATGAGTTTTTTAGGTTTTCTGCCGAAGCGATCCATACGCCGTATGGAATTCCATACACCGTATGGATTGCAAAGCCCATGGGTTTAACCCGCGTCTTCTGGCAGCCCGGCTCAACTGATCTTCAGCCAATCGACTTCCATTCTTCAAGCTCCACAATTTTTAGCATCTTTTCTTCGATATTCACTCATTTTCCGTTTCTTTTATAATTCAAGCTCCAGATAATTCTTAAATGCAAATATGAACGAAATGAGTATCGAATTCAAATCAAATGCATAAGAAATTAATCAAACTAAGGGGTAATTAGTACTATAAAATAGCACATTTTGGCCTTCATCAGTCATACATACCACTTACTGCCTTTTTAGGTCTGTCAGTAGTATACAACTTAGGATTCCCCTGCTCTATAAATTTAAACCCTGTCCGCGCATCCTGGTTGGTTGGTTCAACGACCGGATTAAAACCCGTCCGACCACTGGAGGCACGACAGTTGTGCATAAAACTGGTAGGTTCAGGATTTGATGTAAAGGAAGGGTACCCGGCGGGTAACCCTTCTACCCGGCGGGTAAGGTGTTACCCGGAGAGTTATACGATGGGTAAATGGATCGGGTAACTTAAATGAACTTCTGTCACCGAGTCGGGCTTGAATTTCAATGGTACCCGGCGGGTACCTTAGTTAGCCGGCGGGTAACCGGTTACCCGGTACCTGTTAGGATCATACTTTAGCCCAACAACATGTCCAACATATAAACCCACCGAGGTTCAAGTCCAACATATAAACCCACTGAGGTTCCACTCTAAAACCAATTGGTGATAGAGGGAGTAGCCCATGAGTTTATATGCAGACATTACTTTCTTTAATTTTCCGATGTGGGATTGGGTTTGAACCCAACAATCCTCCCCTCAAACCCAAGTCCATCTGGGCCTCCCCTCCAACGATAGTCCCGATCCAACCTTATTCTGTACCGCCGCAAACTCGGCACTCGACCTGACTGGGTCCACATCAGGGAGACTTTCGATACAAGGCTCCAGGATCAACTTATCGTTCGCTGAGGTCAAACCGAGGGGGCACGCGCCACTGCTTGTCGCACTTCACGCTGCACCATCCATATCCGGGCTACAACCGTAGCTCTGATACCACTTGTTAGGATCATACTTTAGCCCAACAACATGTCCAACAAATAAACCCACTGAGGTTCAAGTCCAACATATAAACCCACTGAGGTTCCACTCTAAAACCAATTGGTGATAGAGGGAGTAGCCCATGAGCTTATATGCAGACATTACTTTCTTTAATTTTCCGATGTGGAATTGGGTTTGCACCCAACAGTACCCTACTCGGCGGGTAAACTCAATTTCCAATCCTTTTTGTTTTGAGCTAATAGTTTACAGAATTAAACAATAACAATAGTGACATATTAAATGTAATAAGTTTAATTCAATTATTCTAATTAGAGTGTTTAAAAAAAAAAGTTCAAATAATTCAGGGTGTTTCAGTCGGAGGGACAAAGTAGTAGACCAACTGGTGGCAGCACCCAACAAAACCCGAGGCAAACATCCACAAGTGGATCAAAACCATACAAACCACCACCTGCAAAAAAAACGATCATGTAAATGCTATCATCACAAGGAGCGGGAAGGAACTTCCACCACCTCAAGTCAAGAATCAAAATGTTTCTAACCCTATTGTGCCGGAAATTGAGGAGGAAGATATGGAAGAGCACGTTGATGCCACTCCACCAACGGTTACACTGGTGTCACCCACATCGGTTGTCAAAGCTTACAAGCCCAAGATCCTTTACCCCCAACGGTTAAGGAAGGAAAAGATTGCCGCTCAATACGGCAAGTTTGTTGATACGACCAAAGGCATTCGAATCAACGTGCCTTTGGTGGATGTATTAGTCGGGATGCCCAATTATGCCAAATTCATCAAGGATTTGGTGAGCAACAAAGATAAATTATCGGAGGCATTGGCTATGTTTTTGAACGATGAGTGCTCGGCCATTGTGCAAAACCAAATCCCACCAAAGCTTGGAGATCCCAGGAGTTTCATCATCTCATGTACCTAGGGTAAAATAATTACTTGTGATGCTCTTGCGGATTTGGGTGCTAGCATTAATTTGATGCCATATTCATTGTATGCTAAATTGTCCTTAGAATCCCTAACACCCACATGTATGAGCATAAGACTTTCCGATAGGTCATTCCAATATCCCGTGGGGATTGCGAAAAACATGTTGATAGAAGTTGCCCAATTTACTTTTCTCGTGGACTTTAGGATTTTAGAAATGGAAGAAGATAGCAAAGTCCCGCTCATTCTAGGACGTCCCTTCTTACACACTGCTGATGCGATTATTCAAGTCAAAAACAAGCAGTTGACCTTAGGAGTGGGCCAGGAAAGGATTGCTTTCATGGTGGATTCCGCCATGAAGCATCCTTATTCTACTAACGATTCTTGTTTTAGAATTGATATTATAGATGAGGCAATGGATGAAGAATTGCAAGGTCTACTTGGAATAGAATAAGAGATTCTTGACATGTTGGAGTCAAATGATGAAAGAATGACCGAAGAAGAGTTGGTGATGAGCATGGGAGATGCATTGGAAGAAGATGAGCAAGAAGATGATGGTACTTTTGAGGAGCTCACAAAGGATGATAGGATGCGGATCAAGACATCTTTAGAGGATCCACCAAGGGACTTGGAGTTGAAAACACTCCCGAGCCACTTGAAATATGCTTTCCTTCATGAAGAAGATTTACTACCCGTAATCATTTCTTCCTTGATAATGAAAATTCTAAATTGTTAAATGTGTGTGGGGCTCATAAAGGAGCATTCACTTGGCGCACATCCGACATTCCGGGGATAAGTCCATCATTTTGCAAACATAAAATCAATTTTTTAGATGATGTGTGATCGCGCTCCAACGGTCGGTTCAGGAATCCCTTCCTGGTCGTTGCGGACCTTCCAGTCGAGGCGGCGATCGAGAGGGTGGTTTTAAATTTATAGAGAGCTGGGGACCTAAGTTTTACTTATAACTATGAATAGTGACAAGTAATGACTCAGGGTCGTTCTTAAGATCAACCGTATTGTGAAACCAAGCAGTCAAGACGATCGATTCGATTTAGCAGGGTTTGTAAACAAGAGATTTGATTTTTGGTTTTTGAATTACTTAGGTCCTAAATTAAACTAAATAAACAGCAAAATAAAATAATAGGTGATAATCAGTATAGAGAGGAGTGTTTGCTGTGATTTCATTAGCCTAAAGGGGAGATGATGTTTGGATTGATGTTTTGAAAACGTTCTTTCTAAGTATTTGTGTTCTACTATTTTAGGTACTTTATGGAGTCTACACTAGCACCCTACTATCTGATTCCTCAGATAGCATGTCACTGAATACTAGGTTGTCATGATTCTGATCAGATCAGACTGCTCTACCCCCAACACTGTCTGTGAAGACAAGTGACCCGTCTTGGAGTTAACTCCTGGGCGCATGAATAAGGTAACAGACCGATATTTAATTTCTGACCTTTCTTTGATACCATAAAGTATTCTAATTCAAATAGAGCATTTAAGACTAATTCGGAAAGTGTCTATTAACTTTTCATCGATGGTTTGTTAGGTTCAGAGCTGGTGGATGACCCAGTGCTGCTCAGAATGTATACACCGACATCTGTTCCATAGCTTGGGTGTATGAGAACCTTTCCCGAAGGATGATTCCGACACTTACACGAGGTACTAGGACGTTTTACGGCATTCCATTCCTTGCGCACTAATGCAAATTAGGGTGTATACACCGACGGCCGTTCCGTAGCTTCCATGCGTTTGTACTACACCAGAGGTGGTTCCAGCATTAAACTAAGTAGTAGGACGTTTTACTGTGTTCCACACATATTGCACATTCGGGTCACTCTGAACCCTGATATCGCGTAAAAAGTCACGTTTTTACTACCGATAACTCTCTCATTCTGGAACGATTCTTGGCAAATTAACTCGAATATAGCACAAATCAGTAACATTATGCCAAGAAGGTCAAAACGAGGTTGCACGATAAAAATCAAGTAAAACGGATGTGAAACGAAGATTCCACACACATTTGAAGATTCAAGGCATAAAAACGAGATTTCAAGACCAAAGTGCCCTTCACCAACATCCATTATTTCCAAGATGTTTGTTTTCAAAGTTCGGATCCAACAGAAGAAGAATCAACTGAAACGGGTAAAAATTGAAGATTTCGCGCCCGCCGGAAGATCCAAATGATCCATACGCAATATCTGGAGCTAGGAACCTCATTTTAAGGCATATCCTATGTCAAAATCTTCGATTTTGAATTACGAATCCAACAAAAAAAGAATCAACTCAAACGAACGTATAACGAAGAAAACACGCACGAATCAAGAAACGAAGCAACAAACAACGCAACGGGGCGGGGGTGGGCCCACCGCCGCCGGCCACACCAAGGGCGGCGCCGGCCACCCTGCTCCCATCCCGGTTTCCGTTTTTGGTAACTTTTGGTACCTGGTTCGCCTACTTTTCGCGTTGTACGGTACCCGGTTCGCCTACTTTTCGCGTTGTACAAGCCACTTTTGGAAAGTCTTCTAACATAAACCTTAAGGACAACTTGTGCTATTGTGAGCCAAAGCTCACCTATAAATAGGAGGCTTTTGGTTCATTTGAAAGACACACACTAACACACCAACACATCTTCATATATATCACATATGCACTAGTTACTTTCTCACTTTCTCATTCTACTTTCTTTAAATTAGCATTAGGTTAGTTTAGCATCTTGTTTAAAGTAGAAAGAAAGCTAGGAACGTTGTTGTAATCTTTGGTGTACGCTTGGAGTTACGCTCATTAATTCAAGTCTATTCCTTCTCGCATTCTAATCTCGGTTATTTCTATCCTTATCTATCTTAATTAAATATGTATGCTTTAATTATGTTAGAGATCGTTTGTGCCATGATTAGCGAGTAGATTACTATTGTATTTGTTGTGATGTAGTTAGTATATATAACTGTGGGATGACTTTGAATACGTCGTGAAATAATATGACGGCCCCTATTCGACTGATTACTCGGTATAGTATTGGAAATGCTTGGGAGCATAGTACAAATATATGGAAGCCAGTAACGACCAAAGGTAGTTGTATTATTGATCGACGTTGTAAAATTGGAAACTTTGTGGACGGACTTATCTTGTGATTTTAAACCGAAAACTTATATTCGCCTTTCGATTAACAAACGTGATTGTAACCTTGTAAAGAGGAGTCGCGAACCTCAATACTCGGTCAATAGTTATCTATGTAAAAACTATGTTTTTAATCGCAACGTCATGCAAGCATTATAAAATGCAATGTGATTACGTGGACTTGCCATGAGTATTGTACACTTCTGATCACATCGTACTTATCATGTGAACATCGCGAAGCGATTGAACTCACAACAGAAACGTTGGTAAACAATTTAATACGTTGTGAATTACCATAGTATTTTCCGACATGGTCTGGGTTTAACTTTCTGTAAAAAGCCGTCATCATTTTAATTAGTTGTTTAAATTAGATTAGATTAGGTAGGCTAAAGGCTAAATGTCCATTTACGAAAACCTAGGGATTTGTTAATTGTATCGAGAAAGGCAAGTTTAAAATCCAACTTAACCCGATACTTTTTATTAAAACCATGAAACCTAAAGTACGGTAAGCAAGAAACCGAAAGGCTTTCCCTCGTTTATCATGCTTAAGTTTCATTGGTAGAATTGATTAGATAAGTCCGGATACGAATTCTAAGTTAGTTGTTTAATGGATTCATAATCATTGTGGTATTAAGAACGGCTAGATATGTTATGGACCTGCTACTCTATTCCTTCGCCCACGAGCGAATACGTTCAATAATATGGGCCACTGACTCCGTCACAGGAGAGTGTGGAGAGTTGAGCATTGTTTGTCTGGTCAGAATCACGACACCTTAGTTCCTCGTGACATATTAGTTGATAACCAACTAATAAGGAATCTATTGGTTATACCATAAGTTAATGAATCTCATAAGCAACCCAATTTAGTTAATCGTTTTCCCGTAAAAGTCATCATCCCATAATTATTAACTAACGAACTCACAACAAATACTACTTTGCCATATCTGATATTCTATTACATTTTATCCACTTTATTTAGTTTAATTAGTAACTGAACCAAAACCCCCAACGCACTCTTTTAAAACATTTACTAGAAAAGAAAGATTGATTGGATCACCTCAGTTTCAATTCAGTTTCTCTTTAAGAACGACTCTAGGTCCAACTTACCGCCTACTAACCTTTTGGTTCAGTATTAGTAAGTCACACTTAGACCCCAGCAATTATAAATTTAAAACCACCCGTTGTTTTCGAGAGCAACAAGTTTTTGGCGCCGCTGCCGGGGAGACTAACTGTCCGATCCAGAGGCCCAACCAATCCCAATTCTAGTAAAACCCTTAGGATAAAACCTTCTAAAAAAAAAAAAACACAAAAACATTTCCTTTATTGTCTATTTTCCTTTATTGTCTTTTAGTTTATGACCTGTTCCCCTAGATCTGCACCACTATTTAACTTTCCCGATCCAGAACTTATAATACGCACTATTCGACGAGAAAAGAAACAATCTGCACTTAAGCAAGCAATGGCTGAACGCATCACTCTCGCTGATAACAGTAAACCCTCTATCGAAGGAAGAGGAGGACCAATTCTCTACCCTGAAACCCCTGGTCAATCTTTCGAGCTCAAACACCACATCATCCAACTAATCCAAAACCACTGTCAATTCCATGGATTGCCCAGTGATGACCCAAACTCTCACCTCGACAAGTTCATCTCTCTCTCAAACTCCTACAAACAAAACGGAATTGGCCAAGACACAATCCGTTTATACCTTTTCCCTTATTCGCTCACCCATCATGCGCAAACATGGTTTGAAGGATTAGAGACCGGCTCTATCCCTTCATGGACTGTGATGGCGACAAAGTTCCAAACCAAGTACTTTCCGCCCTCTAAACAAACCAAACTCCGAAATGACATCATGAACTTTCGACAAGCTTTCGATGAATCATTATATACCGCATGGGAACGATTCAAAGGAGCCTTAAAGAAATGCCCTAATCACCGACTCGATAAGTCTGCACAATTGTGCACTTTCTACAATGGTTTAGATCCTAACCACCGAACTACCCTCGATGCTGTTGCACAAGGAAGCTTCATGGCAAAGACCGATGAAGAAGGATGGAACCTGATAGAAAACATGACTATGCACCACCACGATTGGAATTCCGGAGATCATTCAACATCTTCCAAACCTATCGCTGCTGCAATCCCGATTCCAGTCGAAGCGATTAAGACACTAACAGAGAAAATGGACTCGCTCGTCAAACAGTTTGGAGAACTTAAGAAACAACAGCACCAAGTACACCAAGTGCAAGTCTGTCAACACTGCACCAACCCGCAACCATCTGGAGAATACCAAGTTGAGTATGAAGAAGCGGATGGCACTGTCTACTATGCTCAGTTTCCAGCTCGACCTCCTGGTTTCAACCAAAACAACAACCAACCCAGAGGACCTCCCTTTCCGCCGAGAACCAACAACCTTTTCAACCTCGATACCCACCTAGATATCCACCCTACCAACAACAATCACAACTTCCTTACAATCAACCCTTTGCACTCCCTGCACCCACTTCTGACACAAACCAAACCATTGAACAAACCACCAAGACAAATGCCCCAGCTTCAAGTTCAGACGATGCCTTCACCCAAGCCGACCTCTTCATGAGAAATCAATTGGCCGTGTTAAAGAATTTGGAAGCTCAAATTGGAAAATTGGCACAACGTCTTGAGAATAGACCCCGAGGAAGTTTGCCCAGCAACACGGTTCAAAATCCGCATATTGAGGAAGCAAAGCAACTTACAACACCAAAGGAAGCAACCACTACTCCACCTGCTGCTGTTCCAGTAAAGGAAGAACCAAAGGTCAAGATACCAGCTGTGGAAACCACTCAAACCATGAACAAAGAGGTTAGAATCCCTTACCCCGCTAGACTTAAAGTTCAACCTAAGAAACTGTCATCCTTTAAGTTAGATGGGAAATTCCTTGATACCATGTCTAGAGTTCCCGGTCGTAATAAGTATATTAGAAAATTGCTATCCACCAAAGATAAATTGCCCGAAGTGAACAACATTCCCCTTAGTTCTGAAACCTCAGCCCTACTTAAAAATAGCCTTCCCGAAAAATTAGGAGATACTGGTAGATTTACACTCCCTTGTTCTATCTACAATTCCGGAAATATGAGCGCTTTAGCCGACTTAGGAGCCAGCATTAACCTTATGCCCTACTCCCTGTTTATGAGGCTAGAACTTGAAAACTTGAAACCCACTAAGATGACCGTCCAGCTAGCCGACCAATCTGTTAGATACCCTAAGGGAATAGCTGAAAATGTCCTTGTTCAAGTTGACAAATTTTTCTTTCCAACGGATTTCGTGGTAATGGACATCCACGAGGACATAAACATCCCAATCATCCTTGGGAGACCATTCATGAATACAGCTAGAGCAGTGATTGATGTGTATAACCACACGATTGTTTTACGATCACATGGTGAAAGCATCACTTACAAGATCGACCAACCGGAATGCACCCTAGAAGAGGAAGAATGTTGTGCTATATCCACAGGAAAAGTCTGTTCCGACGATGAATCAGAACCAGAGGAGGAACCACAATTCACCCGATCATCAGTTCTCATTTCTGACAATGAATACGACCCAGAAGAGGAAGAATACGAGGAAGCGGATGAAGAAATTGAATCTGACCCCGAAGAGGAAGAAGAAGAAGAAGAGGAAGAGATGGAAGAAGATGAAGATCATACTGATTCGCCACAAATGGCCGAAGTTAAAAGGATACAAAACTGTGATGACTGCTCTTCATCAGAGGAATCAGTTGACTACGGAGCCATTCGCCAAGAACTCAGATCCTCTCATCTAAAAAGAATGGGAAACATCCTGAATTCCTATCTCGATCCCTCAAAACCCTTTACCAGAACTCGACTCCGAGACATTGAAACCTTTGAAGAAGGACTCCGATCATCACCACACCCGGACCAGTATGCCAAACTACTACAGAGAATCTCGGCATATAAGGCACGTCAACCAGGAAGCTTTGCCGAAGAGAACATTCATGACATAACAACCGAAGTCCGAACCATCGAAATCAATAGTTCTCGACCCTTCAACAACGCGCCCTCAGACGAAGAACTCCACCAATTTCCCGATTCACGTGATAAGGACTCCGACTGCAACAGTGAATGTGATGACGACTACGTCAACATCACCGTCGATGAACGCTCTATTCCATAATCTCCTCTTGCTCCCCCTAATTCCCCTGCTGTCGCAACAGAGAGACTAGAAATTCCTCTGATAGATACTCATCAAGACATGATCGAGATGATTGACGAATACAACGATGTCCGCATCATCGTAGAAGCCATCAAAGAATCAACTAACGACTACAACACATCACACAGACACATGATAAGGGCAATCATACGAGACTACGATTCATACCTCGCCAATTATGGAGAACCAGAGCCCAACACTCTTCGTAGAAACATTCGAGCATTCTCTGACCTGCTTCAAGAACAACTTACCAGAGAAGCTCGACAGCGAGAAAGACCCAACTACCCAATGGGAGAAATCGAATTCTACGGAAACCAAAGGCGAATATACCAAAAAGTATATTGTGCCTTAGCAGGGTCAGCCTTTCCGTACTCATCAAGTCAAAAAGCTATTCTTGCATCAATGAGAACCAATCTGGAAAGAGCCACAGGGAACCCAAGAAGTTATGCCGACATCAGAATGGTGGGAGATCTAAGAACACTTCTAGATCTCATCGAAACTGGAGAGCACCTCACAGCGTCAGAGAACTGCAGGATCGTCATCCAATCCACCATTGGGCACCACATTGAACTAATAATTGATGAGCTGAACGAGCCAACCTATGAAGAGGAAACTCGTGAGGTACCGAGATTTATCCCGCACATGTCACAAATCAATTTAGCCACTTATGTGACTACCCGACTACGCAAAATGTACCAAGAAGAAGATGTAGAACTCGACGTCTACCGAAATGGATATTGTGAGATATTCAGCAAGTTAATTTGCATCTTCACAGACTCGGATTTTCCCTTCAACCGCGAGCAACATCAACTAATCAGACAAGTGTGCCAAGCAACCAGATCCTTCGGAGGAGACCCTTGGGCTAATGATTTTGAAGAAGTGAAAACCGAATTCATGGCTTTAATCGCCTCGATAGGAAGAAACCACCCACAGCGTGAAATCGTTCGAACTTACACCTGCACTCGCATTGACCCTAACGGGCCAGTTACAAGGGCAGTTCGATACATCTGCTATGGAATGACAATTCTCGACCGACTCGCCACCGATCACTTCAAAAGCTTCAGGATGTTATCCACCAACCCACCAACTCTCATTGCTGACATGATAAAGCAATTCCTGCAGTACTATCCTCCAGGATACTCCCTACCAAGGAACCACAGTGACCACGCCACCACTACTGATGCATCAAGCATCATCTGAGGAAGAAGAGAACTAAGTCGAGCTCTCGACTTTAAAAGAGCGCTCTCGGGAGGCAACCCATGTTTTATTTCTGCTATTTTACTTTCCAAGAAGTGATGACATCTCCGACTATCTTCCACACTCGGATCATACAAAGAATGCTCCAGCTTGAAAGAAAGCATCAACAACCGAAGAATAGTATATCCGACGTGTTCACACTCACGAGACCAATCACAAGAAGACTTAACCAAGAGCGCACCAAAGAAGACAAAGACCGGCAGATGCAACCAAAAGAACACTACAATCACCGGGGAGCATTTCTAAAACCGTTTCTCTCATTCGTTTTAAATATACAATATCCATTATGCTTATCACTAAGTGTGGGATTCAAACCCAGCACACACACTGACAGAATAAGTTTTAGATATTTAAAACCCTAAGTGTGGGATTTTACCCCATTCAGAGCTTAGTATAACATCGAGGACGATGTTCCTTTAAGTGTGGGATAGCAGTAGTTGCACTACTACTGTTAAATGGATATTGGTATATCCTTGATTGCAACTACTGTTAAATGGATATTGGTATATCCTTGATTCTAAATCGTTGCTCTTTATTAGACCTTGCTTCTCCATAGAAGTAAACAAAATATTTCAAAACTAAGTTAAAAATAGGTAGAAAATGAAAAATTTTAAAAGAATGATTTACCTTGGGGAATAAAGAAAAATAAAATATAAGTTCTTTCGAAAAAACTAGTTTGACAATCCCATAAAGAGCATCGCATGACTAAGCACACAACAAACCAACTTTCGATTCGTGAGCAATCTTGAGCCATATGAAAAGCATTCATTTCTAATGCTTCACTTTTTTCGATTCTTGAGTGTGCCGATGTATGCGTTTAGAATCAGAACTTGCTCTTGTTATGCATTTCGAATCCAAACTTGTGAGTCAAAAAGGAGATCGAATCACATCATTCTTGAACCCATCCATACACCCAAAATAAGTACGTTACCCCTTACCTACTCAAAAACATCCCTCAAACTTCCTACAAAGTTCCAAAGATGAAAAAAGAGAAAAATCAAGGATATGACGTCAAAAAGGAAAGAAAAAGTCCCAAGGAAATTCAAAGTCAAGAAAGTCAAATGGAGAAAGAAGACTCCGACCAAAATAGAAAGAAGGCGTCAATCCTCCCGAAAATTCAAAATTTCCAACTTTCCGCTTCACCAAAAACAAAACCCAACAAAACCCCTCTCACACCACCAACAAAAACCTTACATCACTTCCCTTAGAATGATTGTGGCTAGATCGACTTCGCGCTCACCAAAAAGGTAACGATTTGATACTCGATCAAGCCTATGACGATAAACAATACATGACTGGCGTTCTGAGCGATTGATATAATAGAATAGAAAACCCTAAACACTTTGAGTGATTGGAGTGACCACCTTGAGAGGATCGCCTAGTCATGTATCAACGATCAATGATCAAAAGCCTGCTCCTAAAGATTACAACCTTGCTTTCTAAAATACCAAATATCTTTATTTTTCCAAAACCCCCTTAGTAAAAAGTTCCCATCTTAAAATAATTTCATTATCTGCTTATCTTTAACCATGTTGAACGTTAGTTTGCTTGAGGACAAGCAAAGTTCTAAGTGTGGGATACTTGATATCGCGTAAAAAGTCACGTTTTTACTACCGATATCTCTCTCATTCTGGAACGATTCTTGGCAAATTAACTCGAATATAGTACAAATCAGTAACATTATGCCAAGAAGGTCAAAACGAGGTTGCACGATAAAAATCAAGTAAAACGGATGTGAAACGAAGATTCCACACACGTTTGAAGATTCAAGGCATAAAAATGAGATTTCAAGACCAAAGTGCCCTTCACCAACATCCATTATTTCCAAGATGTTCTTTTTCAAAGTTCGGATCCAACAGAAGAAGAATCAACTGAAACGGGTAAAAATTGAAGATTTCGCGCCCGCCGGAAGATCCAAATGATCCATACGCAATATCTGGAGCTAGGGACCTCATTTTAAGGCATATCCTATGTCAAAATCTTCGTTTTTGAATTACGAATCCAACAAAAAAAGAATCAACTCAAACGGACGTATAACGAAGAAAACACGCACGAATCAAGAAACGAAGCAACAAACAACGCAACGGGGCGGGGGTGGGCCCACCGCCGCCGGCAGCACCACCACCGCCGCCGGCCACACCAAGGGCGGCGCCGGCCACCCTGCTCCCATCCCGGTTTCCGTTTTTGGTAACTTTTGGTACCTGGTTCGCCTACTTTTCGCGTTGTACGGTACCCGGTTCGCCTACTTTTCGCGTTGTACAAGCCACTTTTGGAAAGTCTTCTAACATAAACCTTAAGGACAACTTGTGCTATTGTGAGCCAAAGCTCACCTATAAATAGGAGGCTTTTGGTTCATTTGAAAGACACACACTAACACACCAACACATCTTCATATATATCACATATGCACTAGTTACTTTCTCACTTTCTCATTCTACTTTCTTTAAATTAGCATTAGGTTAGTTTAGCATCTTGTTTAAAGTAGAAAGAAAGCTAGGAACGTTGTTGTAATCTTTGGTGTACGCTTGGAGTTACGCTCATTAATTCAAGTCTATTCCTTCTCGCATTCTAATCTCGGTTATTTCTATCCTTATCTATCTTAATTAAATATGTATGCTTTAATTATGTTAGAGATCGTTTGTGCCATGATTAGCGAGTAGATTACTATTGTATTTGTTGTGATGTAGTTAGTATATATAACTGTGGGATGACTTTGAATACGTCGTGAAATAATATGACGGCCCCTATTCGACTGATTACTCGGTATAGTATTGGAAATGCTTGGGAGCATAGTACAAATATATGGAAGCCAGTAACGACCAAAGGTAGTGATTGATCGACGTTGTAAAATTGGAAACTTTGTGGACGGACTTATCTTGTGATTTTAAACCGAAAACTTATATTCGCCTTTCGATTAACAAACGTGATTGTAACCTTGTAAAGAGGAGTCGCGAACCTCAATACTCGGTCAATAGTTATCTATGTAAAAACTATGTTTTTAATCGCAACGTCATGCAAGCATTATAAAATGCAATGTGATTACGTGGACTTGCCATGAGTATTGTACACTTCTGATCACATCGTACTTATCATGTGAACATCGCGAAGCGATTGAACTCACAATAGAAACGTTGGTAAACAATTTAATACGTTGTGAATTACCATAGTATTTTCCGACATGGTCTGGGTTTAACTTTCTGTAAAAAGCCGTCAGCATTTTAATTAGTTGTTTAAATTAGATTAGATTAGGTAGGCTAAAGGCTAAATGTCCATTTACGAAAACCTAGGGATTTGTTAATTGTATCGAGAAAGGCAAGTTTAAAATCCAACTTAACCCGATACTTTTTATTAAAACCATGAAACCTAAAGTACGGTAAGCAAGAAACCGAAAGGCTTTCCCTCGTTTATCATGCTTAAGTTTCATTGGTAGAATTGATTAGATAAGTCCGGACACGAATTCTAAGTTAGTTGTTTAATGGATTCATAATCATTGTGGTATTAAGAACGGCTAGACATGTTATGGACCTGCTACTCTATTCCTTCGCCCACGAGCGAATACGTTCAATAATATGGGCCACTGACTCCGTCACAGGAGAGTGTGGAGAGTTGAGCATTGTTTGTCTGGTCAGAATCACGACACCTTAGTTCCTCGTGACATATTAGTTGATAACCAACTAATAAGGAATCTATTGGTTATACCATAAGTTAATGAATCTCATAAGCAACCCAATTTAGTTAATCGTTTTCCCGTAAAAGTCATCATCCCATAATTATTAACTAACGAACTCACAACAAATACTACTTTGCCATATCTGATATTCTATTACATTTTATCCGCTTTATTTAGTTTAATTAGTAACTGAACCAAAACCCCCAACGCACTCTTTTAAAACATTTACTAGAAAAGAAAGATTGATTGGATCACCTCAGTTTCAATTCAGTTTCTCTTTAAGAACAACTCTAGGTCCAACTTACCGCCTACTAACCTTTTGGTTCAGTATTAGTAAGTCACACTTAGACCCCAACAATTATAAATTTAAAACCACCCGTTGTTTTCGAGAGCAACAAACCCGTTTAAAATTACTTTGTATTAAAGCGTACCCATCTATGATATAAACCCAGCCCTCACTTAATATTACCCAATAAATCCCTGATTTATTCACGTTGTACTATACATTAGGTTTTAGCGGTATTTCCAAAGCTTCAAAATCAGACCATGCATAGATAGCACAGATAATTAATTACCCTCAGAACAAGGTTCGCAACTTCTTGTCTTATAGGGTTTTAACCACGTTTATTGGAGGAAAGGCGATAGTTTGATGAACAGTTTATAATCATAGATGAAAGGTTAAACAGACATAGTTTTCAGTTTGTAACAATTGGGAATAACATGTCCACAACAGATTGTGCCCACGACTTTCATAGCTTCCACGTTCCGTACTCCACACATTCGTGATGTTTCCGGCGCTATACAAATGAAAGCCGTATAACTTTACCTCCGTTGCTTAATATCATTCCAATTGTATATTTAAATTAACACCATCCCCCATTATAACGGCTAACTACATCACAACAAACACAAAAGCTAACTACTCACAAATCATGGTAACGAATCCTAAATCTAGCATAATAACAATAGCATGCATTATAACAGATAAGGATAGAGATAACCGAGATAAATGCGTAGTTTGAATATAAGCTGAAAGATTACAACGAGTAGAGCCTCCGCTATTACAAAAAGCACTTCCCAAAGTATCTCCAACGAATATTACAAAGTACCCTTCCTACTATTTCTCCTCTAACTCCTAAGAGTAGTGTTAGAGAGAGAAAGATACTAACTAATCTAGTGAGAGAAAGTGTGTGAAATGTGGATGGTGAATGGTGTGAATGGATGATGAGAAATGAGGAGGTTAAGCCTCTATTTATAGGCTTCCAAGATACGAAGTTACACACAGCACCCTTGCTCCAATTTAACACTGAAATACACCCCCTAGCTATAGAATTCGACACCGTAAAGGGGGTATACCACCCTAAATAGGGCGTATTCGGTAGTAAATAGGGCGTATTCGGTAGCAAACGGAGCGAATCCGGCAGCGTAGAGGGGGTATACCACCCCTACAAGGGGGTATACCACCCCAAAGAGGGGGTATACGGCCCCATAAGGGGGGTATACGGCCCTCTAGGGGGTGTATATGGCCCCTGTGGGGGTGTGTAGCCCATGGTCGTTGCCTTGTGTGCTGGATCGTAAGTCTTGTGCACTGGTCGAACTTCGTTTGGCCATATCTTCTTCGTTCTAGCTCCGTTTTCAGCGTTCTTTATATCCACGAGATCGTAATTACCTGAAGATCATAATGAGATAATCTAAGTATAATTTCAGGGTATTATGCTTTAAAAGTGCTCGTACAACGTGAACGTATAGTTTGTGCTCAATTTTGTACGTTATTTGGCCATTTTACTTGATTTTTGAAGCAACACCGTATTTTTAGCCTTAGTAATGAATTATGGTGAAAAAGTATTGATAATGAATGTTTTCATCCATTTTGGGGCTAAAAAGGTGGGAATTATGTACGCAAGAACGTGACTTTTTACATCAAATCAAATATCTCACACTTAGACGTTGCTTGTCCTCAAGCAATACTTCAACTATCCTCACTTAAAAAGATGTTTTAAGTCCGATTTTAGCGAATTAAAATATTTCTAAGAACAACCATCCTTCATACAAGTAACATGTTTCAAAAAATTGAGATAAATAAGATAATTGTTCCAGAAATAAGAAATGAATATCTTTGGGCATGCTTCTGATTCTCGTGATCTTTGGCATACACATGACTTAGGCAATCTCACCGGTGGTCACTCAATTCACTCAAAAGTGTATCGGGTTTCCTATCATTCTAAACAAACGAAATCGCTCAAAAGCCAGTCATGCATCATTCATCGTCATAGGCTTGATCGAGAATTAAATCTCCACCACTTAGGTGAGGACGGTGCTAATTATCCCAAGACATTCATCGGGTTGTAGTGTGAAGTGAGGGTTAAGGGTATGGATAGTGGGTATTTTTAGGTTTAAAGGGTTTATGCTTATCTTTAGAACTTTTAAACTCATGAAAAATTTTATTTATATATGCTTTTTTAATGAAAACGGAAACGGATAACGGTAGGGAGGAAAAGATAGCTATTTTGACTTCTATCTTTTTGAAAACACACGGAATATATATATATTTCAGAGTTTGGAGTTTTCGAGAGATTTGAAGCACTTAGCTTTATTTCTATTTTTGGCTTAGAATTTCTTTGCCAAGGAATTTCTAAGGGATTTTTATTTTATTTTTTTCTTTCTTACTTCCTTTTGAGATCCTTTCTTCTTTCATTTTTCAATCTTTTGACATTTCGAATTTTACTTGGTGTCAATTTTTCACACCTTTAGACTTTCTCGATCTTTTTGAGATTTTGATAATGGAAACGCACACGAGATATTTTAAGTAAAACACGAAATTTGTGATTTTAGAGTGAAAGCAAAAAGAATACCTAAATATCATTTTTCAAAAATTTAAAAATTCCAAGATAATATTTTGGTAGGTATGGAGGTGGATGGGGTTTTAATAATCGGTTTTTCAAGAAACGAAAGGTTAAGGCTCAACAGGGTTTATTAGGCGGATCATCGATACTAAAAATGAGTATCGGTAGGGTCAGGCTTGAAGAGATATGAGAAAATGGGTTTATTTCTTAGGGAATGTCAAGGTCATCTAATTGCACCTATACTGCGTACGGTACTCACCAATATGGTCTCGAAATGCATACCAGGAGCAAGTTCTAATTCAGAAATGCATACATCGGCACACACAACAAATGAATAGTGAAGCATTTAAAATGAATGCTTATATAGGCTCAAGTTACCTCACTGCAATTAATATGGGTTGTATGTGTTTAGTCATGCGCTGCCCCTAAGATTATCATTTCTTAATTTGAGAAATTCCTACCTTATTTACACTATTTTCCAAAATAACTTACTCATATTCGAAATGGTCCCTCTTGGAAATATTAAAATTCAAAGAAAAAGCAGAGCTAACTGAATGAGTAGCTAACTACTGTCGAAGTTTAGCTCATGCTTCTCTTTGTTTTACGTAAAAAATTTTGAAAAATTTTGATCAAATTTTAAAGTGAGGAACATTTTCTGAGTTGCTATTTGGACACAAAAATCTATCTTAGGTATTCTATACCGCTATCCCACACTTAGAGGAACATTGTCCATAATGTTCTCTTCAGTAGAGATTTTACTGGAAGCAAAATCCCGTACTTAGAGTTTGAACATGTAAGAAAGTGTTTCTCAAGTGTTAATTTTGGGCTGGAATCCCACACTTAGTGATAAGCTTAGGATATGGTATAGATTACTTTATTAATTAACAGTACTTAATAAAGCAAAAAGATAAAAACAGAGAAAGGATGAAGAAACTCCCCAAATAGCTAAAGCTGAAGATCTGAATATGTGCCGAGAAGATGTAAGTCTTTGTTTTGCAGCAACTCCATGAGGATTATTCAGCTTTAGGGGGGATTTGCCTTTGGGTGAGAGCTTTGCCTTCCATTTCAACCATCATTAGTGAATCAATCTCTTAATTGTGAACACGTTGGATATACCTTTTGAATTTCAACTCTATATTTTTGCAATGAAAAGGAATCACTGTCTCAGAATGAAAAGATGTTTTCTATTACAAATCTGTGACACCCGACAATTTAGGTTAACTGTTAAACCTAAGCCAGGACCCTAATTACTTGTATTTAGTTTGTATTAGGCTAAATAGTTGTAATTACTTGTATATTTGAATATACACTTATGTGATTACATGTTTATTTGTAATTAGGCGAAACTATCGGACAGAGTCAGACACAATATACGACGTTGGTGAAAATATTTCTATAAATAACTTAAATCTATTTTTAGAAGTTATTTATCATATATTATTATTTTGTTTAAATAATACATGAAAAACCTAGACGTATCGCTTAAAACGTCTCAAACGCAAAGAAAATGCGCGAATCGCATTCGGCAACGAAACGAAACTCGATAAATATTTCGGTAACTCAAATTTAAGTATTTTAATAATACTTCAATGAACATTTATCCCCAAAACATCGTTAATTAAAACGACACAAGAAAACGTTAGACGATTTAACCGAATAACGAAACGAACGAGGAAACGAACACAGCACGCAACACAGTCTGGAACTGTGTTGAAAACATTTCAGCCCTTGAATGCCCCCCCCCCCCCCCCCCCCTAAAATCTTCCATCCCACCACCACCCTCATTCTCCAATCATCTTCAAGCCTCCCTTTCTTTTTCTTACACCACCATTAACCAAACATGCATCCCTCATTCTCACTTTACACTCCACACTTTCCATCTTTCTCTCAAACTCTCTCTCTCTCTCTCTCACTTGAAGAACTGAAATAATCAGTCTTTTCCACCACCACATCCCCACCAAGAAACCACCACAAACCACCAAAGAACCACCAAGCATCACCACTTAAATTCATCACCATTTTTCAAGATTTTTGCAAGGAAATAAAGCTCAAGAACACCTCACTTCAAATCTGTCCAAACATCTCCATAAACATCATTGTAAGGGTTATTATTCTTCATAATACACTTATAAACATGTTATTGTGTTCACTCAACAAGTATATTAACCAAACCATGCTTAAAAATCATTTTTCTTATTTTAAGTTCATAAAAACATATGTTTCTGCTCCTGTCCAGAATTTTACATGAAATGTACCAAACCATAACTCACTCATTTCTTAATGAAATTGGACGTTTTTATAGTCAAAAATCAATTCAGAAAGTAATCTTTCCAACCCCACAAACCTCATATTTTTTTGAGTTCGTTTAGTATTTTTAATAATTTTATAAAAACACATAGACAATCTGTTCCAGAAATCCAGAAACTTTACCCTTAGTATTTTGGCCATATCTCGAGCTAAACATCTCTAAATGACCTAAAACCACCGCCCAAATTTCACACATTTCATTGGCTACAACTTTTGTGTTGACCACTTTTACGGATTCTTTATAGAATTTGCCCAGAAATGATGATTGCATGTATATGTCCAAATCTGACCACTAAAGATAAAAATAAACTTTAAAAATAGTTAGACATTTTTAGAAGATCTGAAAAAATTACAGTAAATAAAAAAATCGATGAGGAACATCTATAAATTTTTCCTTAATTGATTTTGGGCTAGAAGTATTTTTAATAAATTGGACAAACATGTGAAAATCTGAAAAATTGGGATTGTGGACTGATTTTAGCAAATGATGAAAACCAACACTTTTGGACATACTATTTAGGGAAAGACTAACTTATTGTGACCTACGAATATATTTAAGAGTTGGGTAAAAGTTTCGGGTCAAACCGAGTAGGTTTGACCAAGTCAACAAAAATGTGATTCGGTTTCGAAAACGTCAAACTTTCTATTTTTGGGAACTTACTATTTTTGGAAAGAATGGTAACAAAACGGGTTTGGGTGACATATTTAGTAACTTGGGCCTAAAACGAGACTAGAGAACACTCACGAACGAAAAACCGACACTTAAAACACTTGAACCAAATTAGAAAATCTGATCAGGCTTCAGTGTCGCCATACTAGCGACACTAACCCTCAGTGTCGCCATACTAGCGACACTAACCTGAATGTCGCTACTTATTTCAAATTGTCACAGCTAGCGACACTAACTTGAGTGTCTTCATCAATTGATTCCTCACCAGTTGCGACACTAAGCCTAGTGTCGCCACATACTTAATTTACGCAACTAGCGACACTTACCTCAGTGTCGCCAAACCCTAGTGTCACCAAAAACAGAAACTTGAAATTTAATTTTCACTAAGTATACAACTTTGGTAATAACTTGTAATCACCTAAGACAACAACGCGACAACACATGATTTATACTAATGCATAGTATATAATGAAACAAACCTAATAATAATGTCTTAACGAATTATTATTACAAACTTTCACCAATGGGTCGTACACGTTTTTGATGAACAACTTACTTTGAACATACTAGTTGAATGAACTAGGATAGGTGGACATTAACCCTCCACCTACACGATTAGCCTAAGTGGACTTTAAACCTCCACATACATAGATGGTCTTTGAGACATCTACTTATACACAACGTTATACGTTTAGGACGTTAGAAGGTTGCACCTTGGAACACTATTGCTTGCTATTTGATTATTGCTTGCTACTTGCAAAACTCAGATGAGTTTCATAGCCCCTTTTTACTTGTTTTGAACTGTTTTGGGGTGAGAATACATACACAAGCTTTTACAGATTTTTTACTTATAATTGCTAGAAACAGATTCAGAAACTTTTACAGATTTTTTACTTATGATTGCTAGAAACAGAAACAGAAACTTTTACAGATTTTACTTATGATTGCTAGAAACAGAAAAAGAAACTTCACAGATTTTACTTATGATTGCTAGAAACAGAAACTTAACAGAAACAGAACATATACTTATTGCATGAGTAGCAGAACTAATCCACCAATAAGACCTCAATTTCATGGTTCGTTAATTTCATAAAGGGCGAATAATTGTGAATATATCTATTGGGTTTGACAATCCCGTCCGAGCTGGTCGCTCCAGCTAACCCACGGGCGCATAATTATTTGAATCAGGATGTGTCCCGGATTTGACACATAGAGGCAACAGAATTTGTTAAAGCTTCGAATACATGAGCTCATGGCAATAGTACACAGGACTATAGTATGCAAAACTATAGTATACAGAACATGATTCATACAGAAACTTTATTATTCAGAACTTGATTATTTAGAAACTGTACTATGTTACAGAACTTTATTACACAGAACCTTTATGATACAGAACTTTATTTTACACAAAATCCTTACTTTACAGAAACTTCGTTTTACAAAACTATACAGAAACTTTATTTTTACATAACTCTATTTTACAACAAGAAAATCATGTGTTTGCGTTATTACTTTACAGATTAAACCTATGAACTCACCAACTTTATGTTGACCTTTTAGTATGTATCTCTCAGGTTCACAGACGCAGTAGGACTACCCACAAGAAACAACATACTAAAGGTTGTTCGATGTAACTTTGCGTGATGATACTTGATTTGGTCAGCGCCCCCGTGACACCTCATACTTCCGCTGCCACGTGTTTCGGGGGGTGCGACAGATTGGTATCAGAGCCAAATGTTATAGCGAACTAGGATTGCATTAGTGACCTAGACTATAACCATTAGGTTAGTATTCCTCTTTTGGTATGACTGGTTCAGTGATTACATCATTTGAAATTAATTTAACATAGTCTGATCAACTATGTATAATTAAAGGAGAATCGATGCAAGACCTGAAATGGTTATATTGAAAGAGAATATAGTAGTAGACAGAAACCGAGGATAGAACGGGACCAACCTTTATACGTGCTTATGTGCTAGTTTTTTTTATATGTATATGTGTGTGTGTGTATGTGTATATATATATATATATATATATATATATATATAACTTTACAAATACGAACTTATTTGACACACTTCATGGCAACCACTCATACAACTGTGTCACCTGACCCAGAAAACGAGACTCAAAACTTACCTAATACTATGGAGACTTCCACGGTACCACTTGCCCAACCCTATCGGGCAACTACATAATCGAACATGATTCACTTGAGGAGAATCCACCTGAGGATTTGCGAACCAAACAAGTGACATCTACTTCACCCTCTTCCTTCCGCTCTCATTATAATCGTTCGGGAACACGTATGGAATTAGAACCCTGCGAGAATTCGTCATCTAGGCGCGTCACATTTACCCCGTCTACTTCACACTCTTCCTTTCCACTTTTATCGTAGACCTATGAATCGCATGTGTTACAAACGACTAGAAGGACAGACATACCACCTCGAACTAGACTTTACCCTATATATACTACTACTACTGATACTCCACCCAATAGGACCCGCCGTCAGTCAGATATCCGCCAATGGAATTGGTTACCCGCAACTCTTGAGACTTGGAGAACTGAAAAAGGAATACAGATTCCTACAGATGATGAAGAAGCTTTCGACATGCGAACCTCTCTATACGCACATGAACCCGCTCACCATACCGTTCTGGTACTAGCTGCTAGGCTACGCCGCCACGAAAATAGAATAGACACTATGGAGTTAGAACAACAGGAAAAATATTTAGGCTGGATGCACCTGGCACAGGGCTGAGTTGCACAGATCTATGAGGATCGGCAGAATCTTAGCGAAAGCATAGAAACTACCCATCTCTAGGTGATGGAGACCAGAGACGAAATCGCTACCTTGCGATCAAGACTAGCGTGCAAATTAGAATTCGCTTAAGACTAGTAGAAGTTTCTCTGAACATGTACAATTTGTGAGAAACGATTTTCAAACAGAATTTTCGTTAGACATTTTTCACAGATTTTTCAGAAACATAAAATCTTCCAACAGATTTTTAACAAAACAGAATTTCCAACACTTTTACAATGACCGGAGCTTTCAACGTATAGTTATCAACTCAAGCCCTTAACAGATTTACATTGGACATTTACCCAGAATTTTCACAACTTCAATTTTTCCAACGGATTTTTGTTAAACAGAATTTCTCAATGATTTGTCAAAAACAAAAGTTTTCAACGGATTTTCATAAACTCAAGTTTTCAACAGATTCGCGTCAGTAGGGATTCTAAATAAATTTTGCCACAAGATGCTTTAAAAAATTTCAAAAATCCTTAAATTATTAACAAAGTTACCAAAAATTACGATGACATTTTTGGCTAAAGAAAACCACATGTATATAACAACCGAAACAACAACGCTCCAGAGGACCCATAACATTGTTACGGGTACGTTACCGCTCATTAATTTGACTCTTTTCAATCTTATTTGGTACTGGATTACACAATCACACCCCACCGACTTAGAAGCTAAGAATAACGCGAAAATAACATATTGATTTTAGCCGTGTAATCATAATTCAGAACCTCACTTCGAAATTAGCAGATAAAACTTTTCTCCCTAGACTTAATAAACCATCGAGATCGAAATTTCCATTCCGTTTCCTTTCTCGATGCCATCTAAGAATCCCGTCTGAATCGTTTCTATGAGAAACCCATTCATATTCCTACTATTATCAGTGGAACTCTATTCTAACAAGGGGAGAAAAGGTGAAACAAGAATCACTTCGTTGAGGAACCTACAGAAACCCTAAAACAGAAAACCGAGAACCTAGACCATGATGGCTTACCCATCATCAAGGCCCGGTGAATCTCAAGATGAGGTCCTGAATTCACTTGTGGATAAGAAACTCAGATACGCTAGAAACACACACTTACTTTCTCACGGACCCCGCACAGACCGTGACCACAAGCAAATTTCGGGACGAAATTCTTCTAACAAGGGGAGAATGTGACACCCGACAATTTAGGTTAACTGTTAAACCTAAACTAGGACCCTAATTACTTGTATTTAGTTTGTATTAGGCTAAATAGTTGTAATTACTTGTATATTTGAATATACACTTATGTGATTACGTGTTTATTTGTAATTAGGGGAAACTATCGGACAGAGTCCGACACAATATACGACGTTGGTGAAAATATTTCTATAAATAACTTAAATCTATTTTTAGTTATTTATCATATATTATTATTTTGTTTAAATAATACATGAAAAACCTAGACGTATCGCTTAAAACGTCTCAAACGCAAAGAAAATGCGCAAATCGCATTCGGCAACGAAACGAAACTCGATAAATATTTCGGTAACTCAAATTTAAGTATTTTAATAATACTTCAATGAACATTTATCCCCAAAACATCGTTAATTAAAACGACACAAGAAAACGTTAGACGATTTAACCGAATAACGAAACGAACGAGGAAACGAACACAGCACGCAACACAGTCTGGAACTGTGTTGAAAACATTTCAGCCCTTGAATGGGGCCCCCCCTAAAATATGCCATCCCACCACCACCCTCATTCTCCAATCATCTTCAAGCCTCCCTTTCTTTTTCTTACACCACCATTAACCAAACATGCATCCCTCATTCTCACTTTACACTCCACACTTTCCATCTTTCTCTCAAACTCTCTCACTCTCTCACTTGAAGAACTGAAATAATCAGTCTTTTCCACCACCACATCCCCACCAACAAACCACCACAAACCACCAAAGAACCACCAAGCATCACCACTTAAATTCATCACCATTTTTCAAGATTTTTGCAAGGAAATTAAGCTCAAGAACACCTCACTTCAAATCTGTCCAAACATCTCCATAAACATCATTGTAAGGGTTATTATTCTTCATAATACACTTATAAACATGTTATTGTGTTCACTCAACAAGTATATTAACCAAACCATGCTTAAAAATCGTTTTTCTAAACTTTAAGTTCATAAAAACATATGTTTCAGCTCCTGTCCAGAATTTTACACGAAATATACCAAACCATAACTCACTCATTTATTAATGAAATTGGACGTTTTTATAGTCAAAAATCAATTCATAAAGTAATCTTTCCAACCCCACAAACCTCATATTTTTCTGAGTTCGTTTAGTATTTTCAATAATTTGTATAAAAACACATAGACAATCTGTTCCAGAAATCCAGAAACTTTACCCTTAGTATTTTGGCCATATCTCGAGCTAAACATCTCCAAATGACCTGAAACCACCGCCCAAATTTCACACATTTCATTGGCTACAATTTTGTGTTGACCACTTTTACGGATTCCTTATAGATTTTGCCCAGAAATGATGATTGCATGTATATGTCCAAATCTGACCACTAAAGATAAAAATAAACTTTAAAAATAGTTAGACATTTTTAGAAGATCTATAAAAATTACAGTAAATAAAAAAGTCAATGAGGAACATCTGTAAATTTTCCTTAATTGATTTTGGGCTAGAAGTATTTTTAATAAATTGGACAAACAGGTGAAAATCTGAAAAATTGGGATTGTGGACTGATTTTAGCAAATGATGAAAACCAACACTTTTGGACATACTATTTAGGGAAAGACTAACTTATTGTGACCTATGAATATATTTAAGAGTTGGGTAAAAGTTTCGGGTCAAACCGAGTAGGTTTGACCAAGTCAACAAAAATGTGATTCGGTTTCGAAAACGTCAAACTTTCTATTTTTGGGAACTTACTCTTTTTGGAAAGAATGGTAACAAAACGGGTTTGGGTGACATATTTAGTAACTTGGGCCTAAAACGAGACTAGAGAACACTCACGAACGAAAAACCGACACTTAAAACACTTGAACCAAATTAGAAAATCTGATCAGGCCTCAGTGTCACCATACTAGCGACACTAACCTGAATGTCGCTACTTATTTCAAATTGTCACAGCTAGCGACACTAACTTGAGTGTCTCCATCAATTGATTCCTCACCAGTTGCGACACTAAGCCTAGTGTCGCCACATACTTAATTTACGCAACTAGCGACACTTACCTCAGTGTCGCCAAACCCTAGTGTCGCCAAAAACAGAAACTCGAAATTTAATTTTCACTAAGTATACAACTTGGGTAATAACTTGTAATCACCTAAGACAACAACGCGACAACACATGATTTATAGTAATGCATAGTATACAATGAAACAAACCTAATAATAATGTCATAACGAATTATTATTACAAACTTTCACCAATGGGTCGTACACGTTTTTGATGAACAACTTACTTTGAACATACTAGTTGAGTGAACTAGCATAGGTGGACATTAACCCTCCACCTACACGATTATCCTAAGTGGACCTTAAACCTCCACATACATAGATGGTCTTTGAGACATCTACTTATACACAACGTTATACGTTTAGGACGTTAGAAGGTTGCACCTTGGAACACTATTCTATTTGATTATTGCTTGCTACTTGCAAAACTCAGTTGAGTCTCATAGCCCCTTTTTACTTGTTTTGAACTGTTTTGGGGTGAGAATACATACACAAGCTTTTACAGATTTTTTACTTATAATTGCTAGAAACAGATTCAGAAACTTTTACAGATTTTTTACTTATGATTGCTAGAAACAGATTCAGAAACTTTTACAGATTTTTGCTTATGATTGCTAGAAACAGAAACATAAACTTTTTACAGATTTTACTTATGATTGCTAGAAACAGAAAAAGAAACTTTATAGATTTTACTTATGATTGCTAGAAATAGAAACTTAACAGAAACAGAACATATACTTATTGCATGAGTAGCAGAACTAATCCACCAATAAGACCTCAATTTCATGGTTCGTTAATTTCATAAAGCGCGAATAATTGTGAATAGATCTATTGGGATTGACAATCCCGTCCGAGCTGGTCGCTCCAGTTAACCCACGGGCGCATAATTATTTGAATCAGGATGTGTCCCGGATTTGACACATAGAGGCAACAGAATTTGTTAAAGCTTCGAATACATGAGCTCATGGCAATAGTACACAGGACTATAGTATGCAAAACTATAGTATACAGAACATGATTCATACAGAAACTTTATTATTCAGAACTTGATTATTTAGAAACTGTACTATGTTACAGAACTTTATTACACAGAACCTTTATGATACAGAACTTTATTTTACAAAAAATCCTTACTTTACAGAAACTTCGTTTTACAGAACTATACAGAAACTTTATTTTTACAGAACTCTATTTTACAACAAGAAAATCATGTGTTTGCGTTATTACTTTACAGATTAAACCTATGAACTCACCAACTTTATGTTGACCTTTTAGTATGTATCTCTCAGGTTCACAGACGCAGTAGGACTACCCACAAGAAACAACATACTAAAGGCTGTTCGATGTAACTTTGCGTGATGATACTTGATTTGGTCGGCGCCCCCGTGACACCTCATACTTCCGCTGCCACGTGTTTCGGGGGGTGCGACAAAATCATTTTGTAGAACCTATGTTTTTAAACGAGTTCGAGCATAGTGCATAAAAGTAGTATGCAAGTACCTCAAATGCTCGAAACATATGAACTAATTTTCTGAAAATATTTTCCTATTTATCTGAGACAGGTGATTTTGCAAAAATAAGTTTCGACTTTTGAAATATCATGAAAATATATTTGAGGCATATCCAAGTGTGAAGGATATTCAGAGATTTATCTTCACTTATTAGCACACCAAAACACACGTTTTATTCCATGGGTTGCCTCCCGAGAAGCGCTGCTTTTAGAGTCGAGAGCTTGACTTTCCTTCCTTCAGAATCAGTGAGTGGTGGAACTTCCACGGCCAATGGTGCTGGAAGGTGGGACCCTGGAATAGAATCTTAAGAAGTGGCGAGTGATGACCTGAGTGATGTTTGGGATCCTTTCCACATGAATAGGGAAGCTTTCAAAGTGTTTTTCAGCAACCCTTTGCAAGTGAAGGAGATCCTAGGTGATATCATTGACTGACTTAGAGATGACTCCATTGGGATCAAAAATGAGGGTCCCATTGGATCTGATAACCTCACGCTTAGGACGTTCTCCTCTTAAGGAATCCATGAAACCAAAGAAGCGCAGATGTATATCTTCATGATCGGCTGTGCTGGGTTCTCTTCTTAGTGCATGGATAGATCCTTGGATACCCTGGATAAGCTGCCTCTGATGATCGGAATACGTGAGGTTTGAGTTCCGGAAGATGTTTAAGATTCTGTAGTAGACTTCACGTAGACCATCATGGAATAGCTGTCTGAGCTCTTCTGAAGGAACAGTACCAAAGATTTCTGAGAGTCGCTCCGTGATAAAGTTTGCAGTGTTGATCATCGTGCCATCTGGTATGGAAGATGGGATAGCACGCGTTCTTTCATCTAAACTCACGTACTCGAGCTTCTCGATAATCTTGTGGGCATGGTGTTCAATAGTGCAGTCGATGTAAAACCTATGTGGTGAGGTGTCATCAATGTGGTCGTTATCGGCTATGGAATCCATCAATCCTTTAAGATCATTCATCATCTGAATGTCTACTTCCTCCTCAGGGTTCCCAGAAGTATAGTCCAAATTGTACCTGTAAGAATGTAGCAAACTCATTTGTTGGTTAGAATATGGAAATGCGGACATGATGAGGGCTTCATAAACCTTGCCATATATGACTTTTTGTCCTTCGAAGAACTCTGACTTGTCTGCAGTTGGTTCTTCATTATCAGAGTGTTCATGCAGAGCTGAGTTGCTAGATTTTTGGCGAAGGCATGAATGCGGTTTTGTAGGAATTGAGGACTTCGAGAGTTATTAGCACGATAAACCGTGTATTCAGCCTCGATTTCTTCGATTAATTCTCTCTGCCGCGAAGTGTACTCATTTGTTGAGTCTCTGATAACCGTCATTATCATCCGAAAATCATCCCCAAATCTTTCGAGGGCACTGATCATCCTTTCATGAGTAGAGACGTCCTGAATTTGGATGATCTAAGAGGAGGGTCAGGAATGGCAGGAGGTGCATGAAGGTGGATGGAGTGAACATCTATTGGAACATCTATAAAGACAACGTCATCCTCATCACTGTCCGTCACCGGAGTGCCAGTATTCAATGAATCTGGGAACTCAACAGTATCGGATGGTGGTAGAGCTACGTTGGTGATTTGTGATATGGGCTGAGAAGAGTCCATTTCGATGTCTTTCTCTTCAGGGCAAGAGTCATCATCTGACAGAGTGATTGGAATGTACTCGAGTTGCATGATGTCTTCTGTCGGATGCTGAGAATCAGGGAAGTACTCATGTGGTGGTGTAGACTGATATACGTCCTCTTTTTCTGGCTCTTCCTCTTCTTGTTCTTCTTCAGATTCCTCCATTTCTTCTTCTGTCTCCGAGTCTTCCATCTCATCTTCATCTGATTCGGATTCTTCGGTTGCAGAGATGAGACAGGTATGATCATCAGGTTCATATGAGTCTGAAGGCTCTGATTCGGATGTCTCATCGTCTGAAGTGATCCTGCTAGTAGATATTATTTATATCTCAGCATTCTCTAGTAGAGAACTATCAGCCTGGTCAACCTGGAAGGATACGGCCTCTCCATGTGCTCGAAGGCTAATAGTCTGTGAGTATACATCAATGATAGCGCGAGCAGTGTTCATGAAAGGCCTGCCTAGGATGATTGGTATATTGATATCTTCCTGTATATCCATCACAACAAAGTCAGTGGGAAAAAAGAATTTATCAACCTTAACCATTATGTTTTCGGCTATTCCTCGTGGATATCGAATTGATTGATCGGCAAGTTGCACGCTCATCTTTGTAGGCTTAAGGTTTCCTAATTCTAATCTGACATATAGAGAATATGGCATGAGATTGATGCTGGCTCCAAGATCGGCCAAGGAGCGGATCATGCCTGACTGATAGATAGAACATGGAAGAGTAAAGCGACCAGTGTCTCCTAGTTTTTCAGGCAGGTTGCTTATGACAGCTGAACATTCCGCGTTCAAATGGATTTTAGATACGTCGGGTATCTTATCTTTGGTGGAAAGCATTCGTCTAATGTACTTGGTACTGGTAGGAATTCTAGACACGGTGTCTAAGAATTTTGAGTCGAGTTTGAAAGAGTTGACCTTGTACTTTTGCTTTAGACGATTAGGGAATGTGATTTTGACTTCCCTTTCAGGAGTGGGTATGGATGGGGTCTCAACTGTCTTCGGGACAGGAGATTCTTCCTTCACCGGAGAAGGAGTATTAGGTTGACTCGGTGTCACCTTTGGGTCTTTAGAGGTTACTTGTTTGGCCTCTTCTACGTGTGGGTTGTGAATGGTGTTACTGGGAAGGGTTCCTTGGGGTCTGGTGTCAAGACGCTGAGCCAACTGACCGATTTGGTTCTCAATGCTTTTAAGAACCGAGAGTTGGTTTCTGATGAATAGGTCAGTCTGGTCTTGTCTAGCAGTGGTTTTCTGGTTGAATAGTGTCTGACCCTCGATAAATTTTGTGAGATTATCGTCTTGACTAGTGATAGGCACAATGGTTTTTGTGGTATCACTAGGTGGGCTGACATCTGGTGCAGTTAAGGATAAGGGTTGGTTGTAGGTAAGCTGTGGTTGTTGTGGGTAGGTTGGGTATCTTGGTTGGTATTTGGGTTGAAAGGTTGGTTGGTTATTTCGTGGAGGAAATTGAGTGCCTCGTGTCCTAGGTGGAGAAGTTCGAGCGAAACCAGGTGGATTCTGTGGTCGAGCTGGGAATTGTGCGTAGTAGACCATGCCGTCAGCTGGATCTTCGTACTCAACTTGATATTCTTTCGTGGGAAGGTGAGCACAGTTCTGGCAAGCTTGAACTTGGTGGATCTGCTGCGGTTGTTTCTTTAGCTCTCCCAACTGTTTCGTCAACGACTCAATCTGCTCACTCAAGGATTTGATCGTCTCGGGTTGGATTTGGTTGTAGGAGGATAGAGGTAGGGATGAGGATTGCTCATCTGTCTTCCAGTCATGATGGTGCATCGTCATATTCTCGATCAAGTTCCAAGCTTCTTCGTCCGTGAGTTGCATGAAGTTGCCTTGAGCAGCGGCGTCAAGGGTAATGCGGTGGTTTGGAACAAGACCGTTGTAAAACGTGCATAACTGGGCAATCTTTTCGAGTTGGTGGTTTGGACATTTCTTCAGAAGGATCTTGAATCGTTCCCATGCCGTGTAGATAGACTCATCATAAGCTTGATGAAAGTTTGTGATGTCATTCTTGGACTTGGTTTATTTGGACGGAGGAAAGTATTTGGTTAGGAATTTGGTAGCCATATCCATCCATGAGGTGACTGAGCCGGTCTCAAGTCCCTCAAACCATGTCTGGGCATGAAGAGCGAGAGAATAGGGGAACAAGTTTAGGCGGACTACATCCTACTCAACCCCGTTCTGCTTGTAAGAGTTGGAAATCTGAATGAATTTGACGATATGGGCGTTAGGGTCATCACGGGGTAAACCGTGGAATTGACAGTTGTCTTTGATAAGTTGAACGACGTGGTGTTTAAGTTCGAAAGATGCGCCTTCGATTACCGGATAGCTAATGGATCCTCCTCGTCCTTCGATATGATCGGCGAGAGTGATCCGTGCGGCCATCTGTTGAAAACGAGAGCGTCTTTCTTTGCGGTTTGTTCGGACAATCGACTCAGGATCGGGAGTGAAAATGAGTGGTTCAGTTCTGGATGATCTGGTCGAACGTCGTTGTGTGTTGTGGGAAGGAATTTTCGGTTGGAACAAGGAAAAGAAAACTACGGGTATTTACAGGTGGTACTAAATAGAAAAGTTCGTCTAGATGCCTAAGAGTCTTACGATTGATTCCCCGGCAGCGACGCCAAAAACCTGATCGCGCCCCCACGGTCGGTTCAGGAATCACTTCCTGGTCGTTGCGGACCTTCCAGTCGAGGCGGCGATCGAGAGGGTGGTTTTAAATTTATAGAGAGCTGGGGACCTAAGTTTTACTTATAACTATGAATAGTGACAAGTAATGACTCAGGGTCATTCTTAAGATCAACCGTATTGTGAAACCAAGCAGTCAAGACGATCGATTCGATTTAGCAGGGTTTGTAAACAAGAGATTTGATTTTTGGTTTTTGAATTACTTAGGTCCTAAATTAAATGTTGGTGCATTTTGTGTGTCAGTCAGTTGGTCAAACTATTGTAATTGTCAAAGTCAATTAGTCTGCATATGTATAGTGTTTAGTGTGTCAACGAAATGTAATTATATAGAATATACATGGCGACGACATGGGCTATGTCGCATTGGGTTGGGCCTGCGACGTTGGGCCTAACGTCGCAGGGCCCAATAGGCTTCATATAAATAGAGAGTTAATATTCAGTTTTAGGGTTAGCGTTTTAGAGAGTGAGGTGAGGCGTTTGGTGTGAGAGAGACAGAGAGAAACAAGTTTGTATCTGTAATCGTCATATTATCAATTGTTAATATATACAAGATTATAGAGAATCGTTTGTGTGTTCGTGAATCATATATTGATTGTTAATCATTCCGCAATAGCAATCAATCAAACGATCCGATCAGATTCGAAATGTACGGGACTATCAACTGGTATCAGAGCCGTAGAATCAAGGATTCGTCGGTTTCGGATCGTGCTTTAGAACGTTTTCGGTTTGATTCGTGAAGGTTTTATTGATTAATCTTCGTTTCTGGGTTAGGTTGCTTGAAGATTTCGATTTCTGAAGGTGTTTTCTGGGTTGGTTCGACGTTTGGATTTCGGAATTTCGTTAGGGTTTCGAAATTTTTCGATTTTTGGGGTTTGGCCGCTGCAGTCACGTTTTGCGACGTTAGCTGCGACGTCGCTAAGTTCTGCGACGTTACTAGCGACGTTAATTGCGACGTTGTGTGCGACGTCTCACTTTTGACCTTAATTGGTCACTGCGACCTTAGCCGCGACGTCAGGTGCGACGTCGCTTGATTTTGCGACGTCACCTGCGACGTAGCCTGCGACGTTATTAATTTTGACCTTGACTGGTCTTTGCGACGTAGTTAGCGACGTCGTTATTTTGACCTTAAGTGGTTATTGCGACGTAGGCTGCGACGTCGCTTGATTTTGCGACGTCACCTGCGACGTAGCCTGCGACGTTATTAATTTTGAGCTTGACTGGTCTTTGCGACGTAGTTAGCGACGTCGTTATTTTGACCTTAAGTGGTTATTGCGACGTAGGCTGCGACGTCGCTAGCCTCTGCGATGTTGGATTGCGACGTTATACACTACGTCGCATTTTCGATTCTTAATTGAGTCATCGGACTTTTGCGACGTTGGTAATTTTTTCTGCCGCATTACCCTCGCTCTAGATCCGAAAAATTTTTGCGTTTTCAAATTTTTTTCTATAGGCTTAAAAGTGTTCGATTTTAGCCTGGAAAAAGTTTCATTTTACCCGGCCAGTTTTTGACGTTTTCGGACAAAATTTTGGCGGGAAAAACGCGAAAAATTTTGTAATTTCATATTTTCTTTTTAAGCTTAAAATAGCTTAGCTTTATTGTCGGAAAAGTTTCGCTATACTAGGGTAGTCATCAAAATTATTCGAATTTAGTTTTGGAGGGAAAAGTCGCAAGAGGCCGTATCGACTTCTGATTGGAAAATGTCTTCTAAAGCTCTTATGCGTTACAATAGTGGAGCTGTTAATGAGATTGAACCCCCCATGCTTACATTTGATACAGATTATGCTACATGGAGATTTGAGTTCGAAGCATTCATAGCGTTAAAAAATCCAGATATGTGGAACTCATTGGTTGAAAGATATGAAAAACCACACAGAGGTATGACTCTCGATGAGAGAAAAGCTTGGGATATTGAAAAGAAAACCCATGCTGCAATATTAAAATGTTTATCAAATGAAGTTAAACAATTGTTCAAACATTATGATATTGCATATGACCTCTGGCATGCTATTGAGAAACGATGTGGTGGATATGAAAAATATAGGAGATATAGAGTGGAACTTGTCAAGAAACAGTTTGACACATTTGATTTACTATCAAATGAATCTTTAGAAGAACTCTTCAAAAGATATTCCCAACTAGTAGATGAAGTGGCTGATGGAGGAATGATACTTAATAATGGAGAAGTAAACAAGAAGTTATTGGGTGCATTACCTAAGGATTGGGATGCCAGGGTATCAACTATGGAAAAAGATCCAGATATTGAAATCATGGATTTGGAAGAACTCATCGGAAAGTTACAGGCTGCTGCTCTTGACATGAAGAAGAAAGAAAAGATGTCAGAGGCTTCCACTCAAAATCCTAGTCTCAATGAAACTTCCAGATCTAATTCCAAGTCAGCTACATCTCCTTCTGGTAGCACTTCATATGCTTCCTATACTTCTCAAACAGCTCCTTCAAAGGCTACTGAGGGTCATGCTACAATCTTTGCAGCTTTCCTCAATTCTTATGAGAATTTTCTTTCCAAGAAGGCTAGTACTCTACAGCTTACTGAAGAAGACTTTGAACAGATCGATTCTGACGATCTCGAGCAGATGGACATCAAATGGAGCATGGCCATGATAACCCAAAGAACCAAGAAGTTTCTTCAGAGAACGGGTAGAAAAGACCTGGATGATGATGGTGATACAGGTCTTGGTTTTAATAAAAGCAAGGTGAAATGCAAAATCTGTCAGATTCATGGACACTTTGCTAAGGAATGTGTGGAGAATAAAAATCCCTCATCTGGATTTACTTCACCTTCAGCTCCCAAGACTCCAGAGAATAGCACAACATCACAGGAGACGGTGGTGTTTAATCAAGGATTGTTTGACTGGAGTGCACTTCAAGGAAAGGTTCAACACCGTGCGCTTTTGGCAAAGGTACATGAGGTACATGATGAACCCGAGGTACCCCTAAACTGTGTTTCCTGTTTAACATTGACTGAATCTCTTGAGAATTATCAAAATGACAATTTAGAGTTGCGAAAAAAGGTTCTCAAACTTACTGAATCAAACAATTTTCTTAAAGCTAATGAGAAACTTTATGATAACAAAATTGAGGCATATAAGTTAGACACACAAACTTATAAAGCAAAAGTCTTTAGTCAACAAGATGCAATTAATAGTTATCTTGCTGAAATTGAATTGTTGAATAAAGAGCTTTTTGATTTAAAAAGTGAGTACGATAACCATAAAAGCAAAATTTTAGGTTCTTCATCCGCAACTTTTGTCTTTAATGAAATCGTTAATAAGCAAGGGACAGGCGGTAAAAAGAAGGCAGGACTTGGTTATAATCAAGTACCACCACCTTCCCACGCCGAATACTGTCCTACGCCTGTTAAGGAAGGTCTTGAAGAGATTCCAGTTGATTATATGAAGCTTTATGGTATTAAAGCTAAAGAAGCTAAGCAAAACAAACAGGCAAAGGAGAAAACCGTAAGGCCAGAGTATCCTTTACCTAAGTTTGTTAAGTCTGATAGAGCACATCCAGTTCGTGTTGAGGAGGTCGTTGAGGTAGAAGATATACCTGAAGAGTCTACCATTAAGGTTGAGAAAATAAATGTCAAACCTGAAAATTTCATCATTACAACTGAAAATGATGATTGTTTTAAATGCAAAGGCAAAGCTAAGGTTGACAATGAATCCTCAAAAGTTGTAGTTGATAAATCTGAAAAGAATAAACCTTCAAAATCAACTAACTCAACCTCAGGAACATCTACTTCAACATGTCCACCTAAGAGTGCATGTTCAACAAATGTTCCTGGTCATAGACCTTCTGTGTATTGTCCTCCACCAAAACGATTTGAGGGAACCCATTGGAATAAATCTTTTGTGGAGTGTCGTTCTTGTTTTCGTTGTGGTCAACAGGGCCATATAATTAGGGATTGTCGGTTATTATCCCTAGATAGGTTTGGTAGAGGGATGCCAAGAACTTCCTCCTTTAGGAATTCTTATTCAAAATCGTTTTCTAGGCGTGCTTCGTATTCGCCTATATCAAGATATGCATCCTCTTCTCCAAAACCCGTGGCTAGAGTAAACAAAGTTGTGCCTATTAAACCTCAAGTTCAACAGCACAACATTGTTGAAAACAAATCATCTAAACCTAAACAGGTTTGGAAACCAAAATCCACAAACAACTCATCAATGAAATCTTCTGAGTTTTTAAAATATCATAAACTCATTGATGTGATGATTATGGATGACCATGGACAACCCAAGTCAATTAAGGCTTGGGTGTCCCATAAGTACTAACGTTTGCTTGTTTGTGGTGGTGCAGTCAGATTTTTACTAGCTAATATTTTTCGTGACTGCATGGATGTGGATATTGTTGGAAGAATGCGATGATGATTTGTGATTGGATGAGATTTTCGATGTTATGAGTTGGTAAAAGTGATTAAAAGGCATTTGACTTGACTTGATATGTGATTTTGATACTTTTCTTTAAATTGTGTTAAGTGCAACAGCCATTCTTTATACTTTTTAGTATTAAAGAAATGCAATGTTGCGAAATTTATTCAATTAAAAAATACAAAAATATGTTTAATGTTTAAGGGGAGTATTTTTGGATTGGATATAAGAATTTGCTGTTCAGGGGGAGTAATTCTGAATATTAAAAATTCTTATTATTTAATTCAGAAATGTGAACAGCAAGATTCTTAAGTCTTGAAAAGACGATGGGTTGTGTCTGTAAACAACTTGGGATATGATAGTACATCGGGTGACATGCATAAAAATGGAAATTTTAAGGTTTATGTTTGATGTGTCAGTAGGTTTATCTGGCATATTTAACACATCTTTTATAAACATTAGCTTTATCATATGATGTATCGGTAGACATGATACACACCGGTTTGTGAGTGAGTAAGAAGTAATAATAAAACTTGTCTATTACTTTGTGAAAAATGTTATATGATGTATGACATAAGTCTTAATTGATAAATGGAAGTACTATCATACACTGTCATAATTATGTAAATGTAAAATGGGCATATAGTGATAATATGATTATTCGCCTAACTAATGGTGACTATTGTTGTACTCACGTACAGACCTGAATCCATTAGTTATGCAAATAGTCTCAAACTTGTTATGTTCATACTAAGGGACCCTCTGTTTTACTTTGTACAGATCTGGGGCCACTAGTATCTTCATAGTCGGTTTGATGTATGCCTAAATATAAATATCAAGTGTATGTTACGAGAAAACCGAGATTAACTTGGTCTTGTAATCTCTACCTTGTGTGAATATGCAGTGTTTGTTTTACTGAAGTTTATCAGTATATCATATAATAGGTTTCTCAAAATTAATATTCATACTAACAATAAAGGTTAGCTCACAGATACGGATGTAACATGTTTAAGTGGACAAACAATACCGATGATCGTCTTGAACTAATTTTTATAAAAGGTGCTTTAAATATGTCAAGTAAATTTAAAGTGGACAATTATACTGGTAATCGAGATAACACTTACTATTTGCTAATAATTGCATGTTGGCTTGATATGATCCCTAAGCAGACTTAAAACAACCTTATCCCCAATTTATTTTAATCTTTGTTCTTTACTTTTCATTTATAAAGAAAAATTCAAAAAGATTTTATTTCTATGTTATTTTCTTCAATATCACATATCTTGTTAAAGTCAAATATTGAAGATGCAAAGGATGTCGGTTATTCTCCAAAGATTGTGAAGATAATTCTATCGGAGAAGCTGCTGATGATTGAGAGATGGTAACTGAGTTTGAAGATCTTATTGTATGATAAATTTGTATCAATCACATGAATTTGGACATCAAGATTTCTTGGAAGACCATGCTATCTCAAAGGGGGAGATTCCGATTGTTGAAGACGTGAAGAGTTTGTTGATGAAGACTAATTGAAGACTTATTTGACCAAGCTGCTGACAAGGGGGAGTTTGTTGGTGCATTTTGTGTGTCAGTCAGTTGGTCAAACTATTGTAATTGTCAAAGTCAATTAGTCTGCATATGTATAATGTTTAGTGTGTCAACGAAATGTAATTATATAGAATATACATGGCGACGACATGGGCTATGTCGCATTGGGTTGGGCCTGCGACGTTGGGCCTAACGTCGCAGGGCCCAATAGGCTTCATATAAATAGAGAGTTAATATTCAGTTTTAGGGTTAGCGTTTTAGAGAGTGAGGTGAGGCGTTTGGTGTGAGAGAGACAGAGAGAAACGAGTTTGTATCTGTAATCGTCATATTATCAATTGTTAATATATACAAGATTATAGAGAATCGTTTGTGTGTTCATGAATCATATATTGATTGTTAATCATTCCGCAATAGCAATCAATCAAACGATCCGATCAGATTCGAAGTGTACGGGACTATCATTAAACTAAATAAACAGCAAAATAAAATAATAGGTGATAATCAGTATGGAGAGGAGTGTTTGCTGTGATTTCATTAGCCTAAAGGGGAGATGATGTTTGGATTGATGTTTTGAAAACGTTCTTTCTAAGTATTTGTGTTCTACTGTTTTAGGTACTTTATGGAGTCAACACTAGCACCCTACTATCTGATTCCTCAGATAGCATGTCACTGAATACTAGGTTGTCATGATACTGATCAGATCAGGCTGCTCTACCCCCAACACTGTCTGTGAAGACAAGTGACCCATCTTGGAGTTAACTCCTGGGCGCATGAATAAGGTAACAGACCGATATTTAATTTCTGACCTTTATTTGATACCATAAAGTATTCTAATTCAAATAGAGCATTTAAGACCTAATTCGGAAAGCGTCTGTTAACTTTTCATCGATGGTTTGTTAGGTTCAGAGCTGGTGGATGATCCAGTGCTGCTCAAAATGTATACACCAACATCCGTTCCATAGCTTGGGTGTATGAGAACCTTTCCCGAAGGATGATTCCGACACTTAAACGAGGTACTAGGACGTTTTACGGCATTCCATGCCTTGCGCACTAATGCAAATTAGGGTGTATACACCGACGGCCGTTCCGTAGCTTCCATGCGTTTGTACTACACCAGAGGTGGTTCCAGCATTAAACTAAGTAGTAGGACGTTTTACAGTGTTCCACACATATTGCACATTCGGGTCACTCTGAACCCGTTTAAACTTAGTTTGTATTAAAGCATACCCATCTATGATATAAACCCAGCCCTCACTTAATATTACCCAATAAATCCCTGATTTATTCACGTTGTACTATACATTAGGTTTTAGCGGTATTTCCAAAGCTTCGAAATCAGACCATGCATAGATAGCAAAGATAATTAATTACCCTCAGAACAAGGTTCGCGACTTCTTGTCTTATAGGGTTTTAACCACGTTTATTGGAGGAAAGGCGATAGTTTGATGAACAGTTTATAATCATAGATGAAAGGTTAAACAGACATTGTTTTCAGTTTGTAACAATTGGGAATAACATGTCCACAACGGATTGTGCCCACGACTTTCATAGCTTCCACGTTCCGTACTCCACACATTCGTGATGTTTCCGGCGCTATACAAATGAAAGCCGTATAACGTTACCTCCGTTGCTTAATATCATTCCAATTGTATATTTAAATTAACATCATCCCCCATTATAACGGCTAACTACATCACAACAAACACAAAAGCTAACTACTCACAAATCATGGTAACGAATCCTAAATCTAGCATAATAACAATAGCATGCATTATAACAGATAAGGATAGAGATAACCGAGATAAATGCGTAGTTTGAATATAAGCTGAAAGATTACAACGAGTAGAGCCTCCGCTATTACAAAAGCACTTCCCAAAGTATCTCCAACGAATATTACAAAGCACCCTTCCTGCTATTTCTCCTCTAACTCCTAAGAGTAGTGTTAGAGAGAGAAAGCTACTAACTAATCTAGTGAGAGAAAGTGTGTGAAATGTGGATGGTGAATGGTGTGAATGGATGATGAGAAATGAGGAGGTTAAGCCTCTATTTATACGCTTCCAAGATACGAAGTTACACACAGCACCCTTGCTCCAATTTAACACTGAAATACACCCCCTAGCTATAGAATTCGACACCGTAAAGGGGGTATACCACCCTAAATACGGCGTATTCGGTAGTAAATAGGGCGTATTCGGTAGCAAACGGGGCGAATCCGGCAGCGTAGAGGGGGTATACCACCCCTACAAGGGGGTATACCACCCCAAAGAGGGGGTATACGGCCCCATAAGGGGGTATACGGCCCTCTAGGGGGTGTATATGGCCCCTGTGGGGGTGTGTAGCCCATGGTCGTTGCCTTGTGTGCTGGATCGTAAGTCTTGTGCACTGGTCGAACTTCGTTTGGCCATATCTTCTTCGTTCTAGCTCTGTTTTCAGCGTTCTTTATACCCACGAGATCGTAATTACCTGAAGATCATAATGAGATAATCTAAGTATAATTTCAAGGTATTATGCTTTAAAAGTGCTCGTAGAACGTGAACGTATCATTTGTGCTCTATTTTGTACGTTATTTGGCCATTTTACTTTATTTTTGAAGTAACAACGTATTTTTAGCCTTAGTAATGAATTATGGTGAAAAAGTATTGATAATGAATGTTTTCATCCATTTTGGGGCTAAAAAGGTGGGAATTATGTACGCAAGAACGTGACTTTTTACGTCAAATCAATGTGAAACCCGTTGTCCAAAAACAATGGAGACTTAACCCGAACATGAAGGATGTGGTCAAGAAAGAAGTGGTTAAGCTTCTTAATGCGGGTATCATTTACCCCATCTCGGATAGCTCATGGGTGAGCCCGGTGCATTGTGTGCCGATAAAGGAGGGAATGACCGTAGTGGCCAATGACCAAAATGAAATGATACCCACTAGGACGGTCACGGAATGGAGTGTGTGCATTGATTATAGAAGGTTAAATGACGCCACTAGAAAAGACCACTTCCCCTTGCCGTTCATTGACCAAATGCTTGAGAGATTGGCGGGTAATGAATTTTATTGTTTCCTTGACGGATTCTCAGGATATTTCCAAATCCCCATAGATCCCGAGGATCAAGAAAAGACCACCTTCACTTGTCCATTCGGAACCTATGCCTATAGGAGAATGCCCTTTGGTCTTTGCAATGCCCCCACCACTTTCCAAAGATGTATGATTGCCATTTTCCAAGATATGATCGAAACCTCCATGGAAGTTTTTGTTGGGTTTTCTATTCACTAACTAGATTAGTATACACGCAGCGGAATAACAGAACTTTAAATAATCTAAGGCAATTAGGAAACTAAAACCCTAAGGGATCTTTAACTTTAACAACATAGTACAATAAATAAATTAGACAAAGAAAATAAGGAAAAACACTAACCTTAGAGAAAACCTATTTCTCACGCGCAGACCAACGAGCAGAGCTTCGTCACTTGGAGGCAAGTACCCAAAGTAGAATACCTCTAATGCTTCACACCCAAAAACCCAAGAGAAAGTCGAATTTTTGAAACCCTCAAAAATTCGTATGAAATTCGTATATAATAAGGTATAGGTTTGACCCCTATTTATATTGGAGAGGAAAACCCCACGGTTTGACAGATTCGACATTTAGCCGCCGGCTAAAACCTTTAGCCGGCGGTCGGGTTAACTTTCTACCCAAGAATCCGAGATCTGATCCGCATTTTGACCGACTTCAAATTTAGCCGCCGGCTAAACCATTTAGCAGCTGGCTCAGATTTTTCCATCTTTTCAATTATTTTTTATTTCTAATTAATAAATATTATTAATAAATCAACCAATAAATTATAATATTAATACTATTAATATTATCCTTCATCTTTCTCTTGACTGTTTATGAGGGCAACCCAAAAAGGACTTTACCATTAATGATAGTCTCACCAATTAGTTATGATATTGGACACTATTCCAACAGTCTCCCACTTGGACAATTCATCAACTACTATTGGTCTCAAGGCTATCTCACATTAACGATGTAAAGTGTGCATCCAAGCAACTGCCGACTCTGATCTCATCTTTGAGTTAGTCCTTTAGATAAGTGATCAACCATTCCTTTGTTTCACGATATCTTATGAACCGAGACATGGATTATAATCAATCTCAAGATTCATATATGTTTTCCGATTTCCGATTATATTGACTATATGAGACTACTGAATGATGAACGCCAAAATGTGCTATTTTATAGTGCTAATTACCCTCTTGTTTGATTAATTTCTTATGCATTTTATTTGAATTCGATACTCATTTCTTTCATATTTGCATTTAGGAATTAGCTGGAGCTTTAATCGTAAAAAGAAGTAGAAATCGAGTGAGAATTGAAGAAAAGAAGTAAAAGAAAGGAAGCATAAAGAGTGGACGTCGTATGGATGATGTGAGCCGGGCCGCCAGAATACGTGGGTCTGATCCATGGGCTTTTCAATCCATACGGCGTATGGATGTCCATACGGCGTATGGATTGAGTTGACAGAAACCCTAAAATCTCATTTTGCTCTCATTTTGCATCTAACTCACCACACTTCTTCCAGCCGTTTTCTCTCAACAAAACCTCATTTTCCAGAGACTTTTGGAGAAAAAAAGATCAAAGATAATCAAAGGCTTCATTCGTTCAATCGTTATTTCGATATTTCGGTTCGAATACGTTTCTTTCTTTCATTTGATTATGAATATTGAGATGTTTATGAATCTGATTTTCTATAGTAATATGATTGGCTAAGTTTTTAATACAATTGTTTAGATGATAATACTCAGATGATGATTTGATTATTGAATTGTGGATTTATATCGGTTTTTATGAATGTTTGTATGTTTACTTGATGATCCATGTTTAATTATTGATTGTTGGTGATAACCTAGCGTGATTTTATGATTAATTGAGATTGAATTCCTTTTGATTATAGAATTATTGATGGTTGTTGATTTTAATTGATAATTATCACTAAATAGATTGAGTTTGATAGGCCAGGGTTACTTATGATTGATGATTGGTAATGAACATGATAACTAATTATTGGTTATAAACTTTGTTGATTCAAGTTTCAAAAGTAATTCATATAGACGGTGTAGTTTTAATCTATAACACAATTCGGTGGATAACGTTAAATTGAACTGTTAACGGGTTGAAAATAACTTTATATCTTTCTTGATTGAGTTTAATCAGTTAATCTTGTAAGGATAACTGGTATATTTGGCATGTCACAATAAGAACCATATATTTGCAATTCAATAAAGTGATAATCAGAATCTGAGGAAAATAGTCTAAATATTGTATCTCTTTTATCATTTGAATTAAATCTATTATTTAAGTAATTATTTTGGTATTTCTTTATTTTCTAATTAAGTTTATTTAATAAATCATTTCTTATAATTGTTTATCAATTGTTCAATCGGAACTAAAACGTCTCCACTTATTACTGCTTTCATTAATTGTAGTAATTTCCAATTTGTTAAGATTGACATCCGTTCCCTGTGTTCGACTCGGACTTACTGAGCTATACTATATTCTGACCAGGTATTCTTGACTGTGTTGTGTGTAGTAAGTTAGGTATTTCCATTTTTAAAACTAAAGCCCCGTTTACACAGCATCACTGAACTATCACTTTAGTCTCGGCCAGGCCTAGCACTTTTTAAGTCAAACTTTAATCATCAGAGGGCCCATGATATCTCTTTTCCATTTTACGCAAAAGGAACAAATAAATTTCGACTACATAGCACTAGTCAACTCATCATATCATACCTAGCATACCCTTTATAACTGGCATTTACGCACATCGTTTGAATAGGGTAAAGTATAACATACTCGAAGAACTAGATACTCATGTATCTCCATTTTAAGAATAGAAGATATTATCATCTTAAAATCACTCATGATTTAATCCATGAAGTGATCTTTTTAAGTACGGGTTTCTCCTATACTTAATTCCCCATTAAGTACCCATGAGTGTTGCAGCAATCTCCATGCCATGTCTAATCTCCATAGACATCTACTGACACTCCATGACAGTCTTAATTCACCACATACTTCCTATAGTGTGATCGACTGAGGAGGTTTGAGTAAGAACTTATTACTCTGGAAGTGGTGTCTAAACATGCAAAACTGAAACATAACGACAAACAATAGTAAATGGTAGAACTCCTTCCCATTAAAAATCTCCATTATTAATCTCCAAGTCTATTACAGTTTCTATCATTGTTTATAACGTTTCAAATTCAAACTAATCAACTAAAACTTTACATTATCTCTTAAACCTATGCTCCTAGCATGTTCATCGTGCTTGGACTTTCCTAGAGGCTTTGTGAACGGATCAGCTGGATTTTCCTCTGATCTTATGCTCTTCACAATTACATTTCCTTCTTCGAATTTACTTCGGACAAAATGGTATTTCTTTTCAATGTGCTTTGACTTTCCGTGATCCTTGGGTTCTTTACTCAAGGCGACTGCACTTTCATTATCACAGAATATAGCAATAGGATCTTGTATCGTTGGAACAACTCCAAGATCTCCAATGAAATTCCTCATCCAGATAGCTTCCTTTGCCGCTTCACTAGCCGCAATGTACTCATACTCACATGTAGAGTCTGCTACTGTATCTTGCTTAGAACTTTTCCATGTAACCTGTCGTGCTTCTATCGGTCAGTCGGATTTGACTCCGGTCGTTGTTCCAACGTCAACAAAGGCGGCAGACAGTGAGTTTTAAATTTATATGAGCTGGGGCTCAAACAATAAGTACTACCTACCTTGGGAGCAAGCAGTAAGTATAACTCGAGGTCGTTCTTAAATCGGAGCGAATTGAAATGAAGCGAATCACCAAAGATTATGGTCGCTAATAGGATGGGTGTAGGTAGATAGATTTTTGATAGGTTTGTTTTTCTAATTTTCCTAAGTGCAGTAAAGTAAATAACAGAGATAAGAGATTGGGAATAAGCAGACAGGTAGAGATGTGATTGCTGAAACTTGGATAATTAGGGTTTCGGGATGATGTTCATTATAAAATTGATTGGAGATTTACCTGATAAAAAGCAGACATACTTTCGGTGTAAACGCTAGGACCCTACGTCCAGGTGAAACCCTAGAAACATATGTCACTGGAATCCTAGGTTATCATGATTCTGATCAGATCAGGCTGTTTTCAAACCCCCCTGAACTTTTGCTTGAATAAGACAAAGTCACCCTTGATTTATCTAGGGAGCAGGCATAAGGCAACAGACCACAATTGTATTTACTGACCTTTCTTAACACCTAATCGTCTATTTACTTTTGTCATGGCAAATACTGATTGTATCCTATGTATGTTAAACTATTGGTCTGATTAGGGTTTTTCATGTCTATGTATTATAATTGACACAACCCTGTATTATATCTGTTGAAGCACATACTTAACCATCGTAAATATAGATCCTCCTTTACATTCAGGCGTTCATCCCTAGGAATAATCACGGTGTACAGGGCAATTAGGCATTTCCACAGTGTTCCAAACCCTAGATGTACTAACGGTGTACTGGGCATTTAAGCATTTTCACAGTGTTCCAGTCTTAGGTGTACTGACGGTGTACAGTGCAACAAGCATTTCCACAGCTTTGATTCCTAGACCACAGTTCTAGAAGGGTCACTTCTAGGTAATCCACGATGAAACAATCCATGGCATTTCCTTAGCTTCCACGTATTTGTACTCCACACGAGGTGTTTCCAACGCTATACGAAGTACCGTGCCTTTTAAAGGAAAGTTCATAGTTTCATACTGTAACTGGAGATAACTGCATATTCATAGTATTAGGGTTGATCAGATCCTATCATAGGGCAACAGTCACGTGAAAGTCTGGAAAGGGTGATGAGAGACTAGATCTATATTCAGGATAAGCTTAACCAGATACACATCATAACAATTTCCAATCGTATAAATGAGATATTAATTTAACATCATCCCTACTCCTAATATCTACATTTCAACAATCACAATATTAAACTACTCTATAAACATGACAATATGAAGAATACAAACTGAAATAACATAAAGCACAAGCATTATAACAGTAAGTAAAGTTTAGATATCACCGGGAATACAGCAGTGTAATACTGAGGATTACAAATAGTCTGAACTTGAAAAACTCGTTACAACAAGATTACCAAGCTAAACCTTCCTCTAGACTCGAACTGAACTGTAAGCTCAACCCTAACCTTTCTCCTCTAACTCCTAAGAGTAGTGCTAGAGAGAGAAAGTTAGAGAGAGAAAGTGAAAGAAAGAGAGAAATGAGAAAAGTGTGAGAATGTGAAAGTGTGTTGAGGTGTGTAAAATGAGGATGTTGGTATCCCTATTTATAGGCAAAGCTCAAAATCACACGTACAACTCGCGAAACAGCACGTACAAGCAAACGAAGCAGCAGATGGGGTGCAGGGGGCCGTATACGTCCTTGGTAGGGCCGTATACGGTGTATACTATGCCATATACGGTCTCTGTGGGGCCGTATACGGTTCCTGAGGCCGTATACAGTGTCCGTCTGATTTCGTTCGTTGCTTAAAACGCTCGTATATCCTTCGTTATGCGTTCGTTTGACCCGATTCTTTCGTCTGTGTCTTCATAATTCCGTTACACTTCTAATGATGCCAACTTCACTGAAATTGGATGTGTATAGCTTAAGCATAGCCGAAATGACTTTATAGGGTCTGATACCGCTCAGTCTTCTCCGTTCTTTATCCGATTTGCATGATTCTTGATTTTCCCGTCTCGATTTTACCTGTTTTATCATATACTGAAGTTAGAATGTGATCTATATAAGGTAAATGAGGCCGGAGGATTTTGTGCCCTTTTATTCGCCCTAATTTACTTGTTATTTGGACGTTTTAGGTGATTTTTGCAACAACGCCTATATTTAGACCACTTTAGTGAATTTTAGTAAATAATGATCATTTTGGAATGTTTTCACTAAAGATACGTCCAAAAAGTGTGGAATATTGCCCTTAAAACATGACTATTTAAGTCACATCAAGTTATCCCACACTTAGACGTTGCTTGTCCTCAAGCAACACTCAGTCAGAAAAAACATTTAAAATTTGGTTTTTAAGGGTGAGTCAAAATAATTTCAAAAGATACCACTTCTAATATGACTAAGACTGTTTAAGAATAAGGGAAAGGATAAGATGATCCTTTCAGAAGCAAGAAGCAATTATCATCAAGCATACTACCAATCCTCGTGATCTTGGAGTACACATGACTAGGCAATCTCACTAAAGGTGGTCACTCAATTCACTCAAAGTGTATCGGGTTTCCTAACAATCTAGAACAAATGAAATCGCTCAAATAATCCAGTCATGCAGCACTCATCGTCATAGGCTTGGTCGAGAATCGGATCTCCACCACTTAGGTGAGGACGGCGCTAACTATCCCAAGATATTCAACGGGTGGTAGTGTTTGGTGAGGTTTAAGGGTACGGGTAGTGGTATATGTTTGGTTGTAAGGGTTTGACTTATCTTAAAACTCAAAGATAGTGAAAAACTTTATTTCAGAATGGAACGGAGGATTTTGTAGCTGCTCGTCTTCTATCGAATTTTCTTTGAGAAGGTGATACTTGAAGCACTCATCTTTATTTGATGGAACTATTTCTTTTTCTTTTCTTGATTTTCTACTTTTTATTTTTCTTTTCTTCTTCAGAACTTCTTTGCCAGAGAATTTCTAAGGATATTCTAAGTTGATTCCTTCAGAAATCCTTTTCAGAATTATGATCTTTGATCTTGAACTTCAATTTCTTTTATCGTGCCAATTTTTCGCACTTTTGACTTTTGGAGTACCCAGAAGAGGAAGACTTTGGAGCATAATTGAAGAGGATGTTCCAAAAGATGTTTTTCACGACCTTAGAAATTCCAAGATAAGGTTTTGGGAAATTTTGGATGAGTAGGGGTTTATTACGAGGGTTTTTTATGAAATGAAAGGTTTAGGCTCAACAGGGATCATCGATACTGAAAATAAGTATCGGAAGGGTTTTGGGCTTGAAGAGATGTGTAAGAATTGGGTTTAAATCCTAAGGAATGTCAAGGTCATCTAGATGCACCTATACCGCGTACGGTACACACCAATGTGGTCTCTAAACGTATGTCTGGAGCAAGTTCTAATTCTGAGATGCAAGCATCGGCACACACAAGAAATGAAAGTGAAGAATTAAAGATGAATGCTTTTAGGCTCAAGATACCTCACTACAAAATAGGGTTGTATGTGCCTAGCCATGCTCCTTGTAGATTATTGTTTCTTGCTCGAGAAATTTCTACCTTATTTTCCCTATATTCCAAAATACCTTACTAATATTTTAAGAATGATTCTTTTCGAAAGTATTTAACTCAAAAACTTAGAGTTAGTTTCACAATCTAACTTGTAATTTTAATTTTTTTGAAAAATTTTTGAAAAATTTTATTTGAAAAAGTTCATTTTTGGGGAAACATAAAAATCGCATAAAAATTATCCAAGGTATTCTATACCTAGCTATCCCACACTTAGAGGAACATTGTCCCGAATGTTCTCTTGAGTTGAGTTTTTACTGGAGGTAAAATCCCACACTTAGAGTTTGAACATGTAAGAAAATGTTTCTTAAGTGTTAAATTTGGGTTTGAATCCCACACTTAGTGATAAGCTCAGGATAGGGTATAGATTATAACAAGCTAACAAGAAAGAATATATGTGATCATGAAATGGATAGAGGGTTAAGAAACTCCCCAAATAACGTTTGAACGTTTTGAAGCTTATGAAATTTTGCAGGAAACAGAGGGTCGAAGCGAGCTTTCTTCAACATTCTTCTTGAAGGTCAGTAAGCTTCAATTGGGTTATCCGGTGTCATGTATCCAATGTTATCAGAAATCAAATCCAACTCTTTAAGTAGGGATTCTTATGGTGTAGAATTCCATACTTTTAGATTGAAGAAGTTGGAGTGATTTCGATAAGTATTTGTAATGTGGGGTGTGATCCCACACTTAGTTCTTTGAAGTGCTTGGATACGAAGAAGTTTTTGAGAAGAACGAGACCCCTCCATGAGATGTTTGAATGTTCCGCAGTCTGCAAATATTGAAAGCTGGTTCGGGTTGCCTTTTGACTTCACGGATTTTCTTCTTGAAAGTGCGCTATCTCGCCTATTTTCACGTTCATTCATCACAACATTTCTACTTATTTAACAGAAAGAAAATAAAACATAATAAGTAATAGCATAATGTAAAATAGGATAGAGTAATCAACCAACTAGTGGCTGATACAAATAAGTTCCAAAAGTAAGGTCCAATAGTAGCCAAACAAACACAAGATAATAATAGTAATAATGTCTGAAACCAAAGTCAAGTGATGCAAATGGGGCAGGTCTATGAGGCTGGGGATCCCTGATCAGGTATGTCATCATGCTGAGTAGGGGCTGGTGCTGCGGATGGTCCTACGACTGACTACTGGTCGCTCGACACTCTCTGTCTTTCTTCAGCAGTGATAAGCTTGAGCTGAATAAAAATATCTGTGAGTGTAGCTGCCGGCAGCTTCATCGGATCTGTAATACCCCACTGTAGCAGAACATCTGATGTGATCTTGGCATCCTCAAGTAGTTTCATATAGGCCTGACGAAGCATGGTCTCGGTGGGCACATCTGAAGAAGAGATCGGTCCAAGGTTCAGTAACATCCTGGAAGTGTCAAAAGATAGAGCATCCGTGCCCAAGTAGACTGTGTCAGCATGTAACAACCCCAAAATTTGGATCAATTTAAAATTTTCCTAATTACGTGTTTATTACTTGTATATAATATGAAATAGGATTATATACGTTATTTACTATATGTATATATGGATGGAATATATATATATATACGCGTATACGATTCGTACATATCGTATGAAACAACAATTGTACAAACTTGCGGACATTGGTAAAACGAATATTAAATAATGCGAAATTATTTAATTACCTTGACTACTACTTTATATTATGTTCGTAATATAACGGAAAACGTACGTTTTAATTAAAACGTTACCGAACTCTCCGAAAACTCGACCAACCGACAAAACAAAACTAAGTTATGTTTTATAACTTGAAAACTAGTATTTTGATGAAATACTTCAACTAAATTATCGGGTATTATGTCGTATTTTCAAACGTATATTTAATCGCGTATAAAATTATTTTTACGTTTAAACGACCGGGGAAACGGACACCGCACGGAGCGCAAACGCGAGGGAACGAAAAATTGGCGAGACCACACCATGGTGGCCCCACCAAAACCGGCCAAGGTGAGGGGATCTCACACCCTCACCTCTTTCTCCACTTACACACACAAAACACAAACCATACCCCATCATTTCTCTCCCTCTCTCTCTCCCAATCGGCTCTCTCACTCTCTCTCTCTAAAACCGACACTAAACCACCCTAAAAACACCATTAAAACACCTCGGAGGTCCATACTCGTTTGGAGAAAAGCGATCACGAGAACGAGGGCTACAATCGTATCTTTTCGGATTTTCATTTCGACAACTTGGTAAGTTTTCCGGCGACCCGAAACTTTTCCGATTACTTTTATTTTGCTAGACTATTGTTCCCCTAGCTAAATGATGTCCAAATGTGTAACTTAAACTCGTTTTTGAACACTTTTATGAAAATGTCGGTTTTGGTCATTTTAAAGAAAACGACACCACAAACATTAAAAACGACTAACAATAGTTATTATGGACTTATTACAACATATTAAAACTAGTATAAAAGTTCTAGACCCAACGGAAACCGGAAAATACGTTTTCGGAAACTTAAATTCCGAACAGACCTCTTGTGTCGCATCGGACCAAAATTCTGTGCGACACAACACTATGTCGCATGATATGTCGCACGTTATGTCGCAATGTATGCGACACAACGCTTATGTCGCATTATATGTCGTACCATCTACGACACAAAGTTTACCCATCGCTTGATTGCGACACAACGACTATGTCGTATCGTTGTGTCGTACCCTTGTCTGCGACACAATCATTGTGTCGCATAAACACTAAATCAGAAACAAATCCATACGACATAGACTTTATGTCGCATACGGTCTGCGACACAAGCCTTGTGTCGCAGAAAGCCCAGATCAGAAAACAAAATATATTCTAAGTGTTGGAATCACTTTTCAACTACTAAATCAAATACGATGCTACTTATACCTGAAAATACTATACTTTTGAAAGTATACAACAACACTTGAATACGTGCATGACTCTACAAAACTAACGTGAGATTTCACTCACCCACGCACACGAGTTTACACTCGAAATACTTAGGAGATTACACTCCAACGAACTTACACTTGTACACTACACGGGATTACATCCGATACGAACTTACAAGTTCACTCACTAGTTACGTGCTGGATTACACGTTAACTGATACGAACATACATACGAATACTTACGAGGTTTCACTCGTACCCTTTGGGGTCTAAGCCCATTGGAACGTACACAAACGATACAGGTTGTAATACAAACAAACGATCATACGAGTATACTTTACAACTGTACCACTACTATGAATACATAATAATAATGGATGGAATTATTATTATACACCGATAACAAACGGACAGTACAACTTTTATACAAACTACGATTTACAAACGAATACAAACGTACAAACAAACTAATGGACATTAACTAGTTTGGGAACAACTAGCATGGATACTTTACCAGTATTCCATTTACTTACTAAACCTTGTGCGTATTAGGACGCTAAGGGTGCTAGTACGGGATACTACTTGCTTACTTACTACGTTATCTGCCAGACTCAGGTGAGTCTCACAGCCCCTACTTTACTGTTTTATACTCAGGGGTGAGATGCATTACTGTTTTACATGAACACACAAAACTTACTTGCTGCCATGATTTACTTACTGTATGAGATTACGAATACGCCAACTGCATGAGTTTACGGCTAATCCAATGAAATCCTCCTGAACCATAGTTGTTAGTTATGTGATAAGCGCGAGTTTTAGTATATGGATCCATATGGGACTGACAATCCCCGCCCGGGGTAGCAAGCACTACCACGAACCGTTCATGTAGAAACGGGCATTTCTTACTCGTTCCGTATGAATGTTTTGGATTACATTCATGAGGGGGTACCTATATTTACTGTACGTTAAGCTTCAACTATGGTGGCTCATGGCAATTGTATCAAACGGTTAGCATAACCTGCAACCACCACTTATTAAAACTTAAGTGAACGATGAGCATAACCTGTGATCGTTACTTACTGGCTGGCTACGATTTACAAATACTACTTGTGTGTTCAAACTGTTTACTTACTTACAAACCTGTGAGATTCACCAACCTTTTTGGTTGACCGTTTTAGTAATGCTTCTCAGGTACACAGCATCAGTAGGGATGCCCAGCAGGATAAGCTTACTTAGCTCGAGTCGCATGCATTTACAAGCTTGGAGATTTTATTACATTACTTTTGTACTTACTGTTATGTATTAGAATCTCTAGGAATTTTACTTGAACTCGAGCTTGTATTTTGAAACTACTTATGTATTAATGTAATAACTTTTCGAACGTCTCATTTAGAGTCGTTCACTGTATCCTTTGTGCTTGTGATTATTGATTAGTAACACCCAAAACGTCGCTTCCGTAAACTGTCAAATTTGGGGGTGTTACAGATTGGTATCAGAGCCTAAGGTTATAGTGAACTAGGTTGCATTTAGTGGGCCTAGACTATGACCGTTAGGCAGTATTCCTCATTAAGTATAACTGGTTCAGGAATTACAGCATACAAGTTTAATTTAACATAGCCTGATCAACTATGTACAATTAAACGAAGATGATGTGAGTTCTGAAAGGGGTTATGTTGAATCGGAATGCATTAGCTGACTCTGACCTCGAGAGAACCGGGACTTTTACTTGATTGTGCTAAACACGAACTAGGCGGTTATGTGATATATATATATATATACATAGGCCTCTTTCCCCGATACGATACTCTCTCTCGACTACTACGAAATCAATATTCTTCAAAACTTCATCGAACAAACGACAACTCGATTCTCATCATTCTGTCTTTATTTAACTTTTATGAATTCACAACTACCGACTTACGTCCGAAGACTTCCACACCGTTATAACTGACAACCATAGTTACTCGAACGTCCTTCGATATAAAGATCGAGACCTTGTTTTCATTTACTATTCCTACCTAATTCGACGTTTATACCATTCTACAACGTACCCCACCGTACCGTTATATGTATCCCAATAAAATCATTTTCAACTCAAGTCTCCGTCAGACTTCAAATTATACAACCGATTTTTAACATCAAAATTTTATAACAAATGTATTTTTGTCAAACATGTTACAAAATTTCTTACAAAATGTTTTATAAAATTTTCAAAAATTTCGAAACTGTATAAACTTATTTATAACCCACAAACTTTGAACCAATTTCAACCGTTGACGAAATTTCTCTTAAACGTACTAAATCATCACCGCCATAATTCTTATTCAAATCCTCACATGTTCTTTATTATTGTTTCAAGGAACATGCCTCCTCGACGTCAAATCATGCTTACTGAAGCCGAAGTAGCGGGTATAATTGCCCGTAGCGTGGCTCAAGCCCTAGCTACCCGAACATCAACCCCTGGTAGCGAAGATACAGCTACTAATGGACCACAACCCAAAACCTGCACCTACAAGGACTTCCATAACTGCAAGCCGCTGAACTTTGCCGGAACTGAAGGAGCAATCGGTCTGATTCGATGGACCGAGAAAATCGAATCAGTGTTCCTCATCTGCAACTGCAAGGAAGAGGATAAAGTTAAATTCGCCGCCAGCACCTTTTCTGACACCGCCCTTACTTGGTGGAACACTTATGCGCAAACGGTGAGCATTGCCGATGCTTACAAACTACAGTGGGATGAACTAAAGAATATGCTGAGGGGCGAGTACTGCCCAAGAGATGAGCTGAAGCAACTAGAGTTAGAATTCTGGAATCACAAGATACAGGGTGACGACATCACCGGATACACCAACCGCTTTCACCAGCTGGCACTTTTGTGCCCATCCATGGTTGATCCTGAATACAAAAGGATCGAAAAGTACGTTGACGGACTTCCCGAGCGACTACAAGATTTAGTAACTTCGTCCAAACCGGGAACTATTCAGAGCGCCATTCGTATGGCTCATGAGTTAACGGCAAATTCTGTCCGCCGTGGCTCGACTTCAACCCCGTCTGCGAGTAACAAACGTAAATGGGAAGTGAGTCCCCACTCATCCAACACTACCTCTGACAAAAAGCCTGCAACAGTCAATGCCAATGACTCAAAGGCTTACAAGGGGAGCAAGCCTTACTGCTCCAAATGTAGTCGTCATCATAACGGCTCCTGTCCCTGCACTAAGTGCAAGAAATTCGGGCACCTGGCCCAAGACTGCCGAACCAACCTCACTGGTACTGATACTTCTGCACCCAAAACCTGCTATGAGTGCAACGGTACCGGGCACTTCAGGAAGGATTGCCCTAAGCTGAAACCCCAAACCAACAATACAAGGAGTAGAGCTTACGTAATTAACGCCAGGGAGGATGACCCAAACCCGAGACTCTGTGATTTACTCAACCCGGGTACGCTCATTCTTTGACTACCCGAATCTGTTTCCTTATAAATTTCTCGCTTAATGACTTATGTATAACTGTATTTTATTCTGTGTGTTTTCTTTGATCCTAAGTACACGATAGGATTAGGAAACGACCGACTACTTAAATCCCGACAACACAATTTGCCTTACACTTTAGATACAGAAACCCAAACTCCCCTCCCAATTATCTCACACTGGTTGAGACCGGGAACTCGTATGCTATTCGTTACTTTAAACAGATAAATTAATATAACTTCACTTACTTGGGGCAAATTCTTAAATAGAACACTTATTTCGTAGGAAATGACAACTCACTCCGTCAACAACCCTACACTGCAAAATGAACTGCTTAGTGAGGAAACGAAGATGTTTCCTTACCTCCTCGAACTCGAGTGTGATACAGAACACTCCGCTGAATCAGCAGCAGCACATGCCCCTCCTGCTGCTCTAACTGCTGCAAAAGCACCAGTTAATGTAACCTTGACTGCTGAATCAGTCAGCCACCTCAACCAAACTAATGATTCTCTGCGCAAACAACTGACTGAAGCACGGGAAGATATTGATGACCTACGACGAATTGCCTTCCAAAATGACATACGTATGCGCGAGTACGAGCTACGTTTGATAGCTTTAGAAAACCCTACTTCACCACCAACTTCACATGATACTCCTACGGAAGAGGATACCGACACCGACTGTACGCCACCTCCAGCAAAAAGGGTGAAGATTACTCCCTCCAACTCTTCAGGAAATTACTTGGGAAAGAAACCTTTCTGTTCCCGATGCACTCGGCATCATGAAGGACCGTGTACCATACCCACCGGTCGATGCAAATCCTACCCTAAAAGTACGAATCCTCCTAAGGTGAAACTCTGCTTCAACTGTGGGAGTGCTAGCCATCTCAAGGCCCAATGCCCACTACCATCAGGAAACAAAATTTAGGGTACGTTACCACCTGACAACTACTTGATCTCAAACGCTGTAGGACCTACCCTACTACTGTAGGCTACTAGTACACAATTGTAGCTACTTGACTAGTATAGAACTACCGATTACTACTTCGAACAAATTTCAGGACGAAATTTTATTAACAAGGGGAGAATGTAACAACCCCAAAATTTGGATCAATTTAAAATTTTCCTAATTACGTGTTTATTACTTGTATATAATATGAAATAGGATTATATACGTTATTTACTATATGTATATATGGATGGAATATATATATATACGCGTATACGATTCGTACATATCGTATGAAACAACAATTGTACAAACTTGCGGACATTGGTAAAACGAATATTAAATAATGCGAAATTATTTAATTACCTTGACTACTACTTTATATTATGTTCGTAATATAACGGAAAACGTACGTTTTAATTAAAACGTTACCGAACTCTCCGAAAACTCGACCAACCGACAAAACAAAACTAAGTTATGTTTTATAACTTGAAAACTAGTATTTTGATGAAATACTTCAACTAAATTATCGGGTATTATGTCGTATTTTCAAACGTATATTTAATCGCGTATAAAATTATTTTTACGTTTAAACGACCGGGGAAACGGACACCGCACGGAGCGCAAACGCGAGGGAACAAAAAATTGGTGAGACCACACCATGGTGGCCCCACCAAAACCGGCCAAGGTGAGGGGATCTCACACCCTCACCTCTTTCTCCACTTACACACACAAAACACAAACCATACCCCATCATTTCTCTCCCTCTCTCTCTCCCAATCGGCTCTCTCACTCTCTCTCTCTCTAAAACCGACACTAAACCACCCTAAAAACACCATTAAAACACCTCGGAGGTCCATACTCGTTTGGAGAAAAGCGATCACGAGAACGAGGGCTACAATCGTATCTTTTCGGATTTTCGTTTCGACAACTTGGTAAGTTTTCCGGCGACCCGAAACTTTTCCGATTACTTTTATTTTGCTAGACTATTGTTCCCCTAGCTAAATGATGTCCAAATGTGTAACTTAAACTCGTTTTTGAACACTTTTATGAAAATGTCGGTTTTGGTCATTTTAAAGAAAACGACACCACAAACATTAAAAACGACTAACAATAGTTATTATGGACTTATTACAACATATTAAAACTAGTATAAAAGTTCTAGACCCAACGGAAACCGGAAAATACGTTTTCGGAAACTTAAATTCCGAACAGACCTCTTGTGTCGCATCGGACCAAAATTCTGTGCGACACAACACTATGTCGCATGATATGTCGCACGTTATGTCGCAATGTATGCGACACAACGCTTATGTCGCATTATATGTCGTACCATCTACGACACAAAGTTTACCCATCGCTTGATTGCGACACAACGACTATGTCGTATCGTTGTGTCGTACCCTTGTCTGCGACACAATCATTGTGTCGCATAAACACTAAATCAGAAACAAATCCATACGACACAGACTTTATGTCTCATACGGTCTGCGACACAAGCCTTGTGTCGCAGAAAGCCCAGATCAGAAAACAAAATATATTCTAAGTGTTGGAATCACTTTTCAACTACTAAATCAAATACGATGCTACTTATACCTGAAAATACTATACTTTTGAAAGTATACAACAACACTTGAATACGTGCATGACTCTACAAAACTAACGTGAGATTTCACTCACCCACGCACACGAGTTTACACTCGAAATACTTAGGAGATTACACTCCAACGAACTTACACTTGTACACTACACGGGATTACATCCGATACGAACTTACAAGTTCACTCACTAGTTACGTGCTGGATTACACGTTAACTGATACGAACATACATACGAATACTTACGAGGTTTCACTCGTACCCTTTGGGGTCTAAGCCCATTGGAACGTACACAAACGATACAGGTTGCAATACAAACAAACGATCATACGAGTATACTTTACAACTGTACCACTACTATGAATACATAATAATAATGGATGGAATTATTATTATACACCGATAACAAACGGACAGTACAACTTTTATACAAACTACGATTTACAAACGAATACAAACGTACAAACAAACTAATGGACATTAACTAGTTTGGGAACAACTAGCATGGATACTTTACCAGTATTCCATTTACTTACTAAACCTTGTGCGTATTAGGACGCTAAGGGTGCTAGTACGGGATACTACTTGCTTACTTACTACGTTATCTGCCAGACTCAGGTGAGTCTCACAGCCCCTAGTTTACTGTTTTATACTCAGGGGTGAGATGCATTACTGTTTTACATGAACACACAAAACTTACTTGCTGCCATGATTTACTTACTGTATGAGATTACGAATACGCCAACTGCATGAGTTTACGGCTAATCCAATGAAATCCTCCTGAACCATAGTTGTTAGTTATGTGATAAGCGCGAGTTTTAGTATATGGATCTATATGGGACTGACAATCCCCGCCCGGGGTAGCAAGCACTACCACGAACCGTTCATGTAGAAACGGGCGTTTCTTACTCGTTCCGTATGAATGTTTTGGATTACATTCATGAGGGGGTACCTATATTTACTGTACGTTAAGCTTCAACTATGGTGGCTCATGGCAATTGTATCAAACGGTTAGCATAACCTGCAACCACCACTTATTAAAACTTAAGTGAACGATGAGCATAACCTGTGATCGTTACTTACTGGCTGGCTACGATTTACAAATACTACTTGTGTGTTCAAACTGTTTACTTACTTACAAACCTGTGAGATTCACCAACCTTTTTGGTTGACCGTTTTAGTAATGCTTCTCAGGTACACAGCATCAGTAGGGATGCCCAGCAGAATAAGCTTACTTAGCTCGAGTCGCATGCATTTACAAGCTTGGAGATTTTATTACATTACTTTTGTACTTACTGTTATGTATTAGAATCTCTAGGAATTTTACTTGAACTCGAGCTTGTATTTTGAAACTACTTATGTATTAATGTAATAACTTTTCGAACGTCTCATTTAGAGTCGTTCACTGTATCCTTTGTGCTTGTGATTATTGATTAGTAACACCCAAAACGTCGCTTCCGTAAACTGTCAAATTTGGGGGTGTTACACAGCACGGTTAGATCCACTGGCGACTGGCTGGGCAGGATATAAAATCATAGGTGCAGAAATCACTGGCTAAACTACCGGTATATCGGTCTCAACTGACTGGACCTGCTCTAGTACTGGTGTGGTCCGGATAGCGGGTGATAGTGTATGGGTGGTATGTGATGGGATGGATGTATGTGGTGGTGCTATGGCTGGTGGTGGTGTACCGCATCGGTACATGTAAGGCTCTGGGTCAGGAATACCAAGTCTCCTGGAAATCAACAGCTGATGGGAATGGCTAACCTGAAGAGCATGCAAAAGATAATACTGTGTCACCGAGGTCACTGGATCTGTGTAGTGAACAGTAGCCTGAGCTGGTGGCTCGGCTGTCTCAGCTCCTCCATGCGGGACACTAGCATGAGTAGTAGGTGCTCGGGCTCTATCAGATGGGTTATCCTCAGTATCTGCAACAGGTGAAGATCCTCTAACTCGCTTCCCAGGGAGACGGCATCCTGGAATGATCTGTTTGGTGTTCTTCCATAGGCACTGCTTCTGCTTATCTACCTCAACAAGATGGATCAACTTGCAGTATTCCAAGTTGAATGGCAAAGAACGAGAACAAACAGTAAACTCCTCAGTGTGAGCCTCGGTCAACAATCCCATACCATACAGCAATCTAGTAATAATCGACCCAATGAACATGTGCTTATCCAAGTCTGTCTCATCCCAAAGTCTCTCAGCGATCAAGAAAGCAACATTCAGATTCTTTCCTCCTATGATTGCTTCCATGAACTTCAACTCTTCGGCACTCATAGCCCACCTTCCTTCTTCCCAAATATAGAACATGCTAGCAACTTGTGAAGGATGTGATGAACCGGCTTGATGAAAGTGGATGACTTAACACAGCTCACTACTACATTTTTGGATATTAAGACCCCCACACGTAGACCGGTTATGGATGAAACAGGTCTAGAAAACCCCGCCAAAATCTACAAAACAGAACCGGTCTTAATGTGTCCGAGAACCGGTCTTCATGCGCCAACTTAACGCTTCAAATAGAAAACACGTCTAAATATGTACAAACCGGTCTACATGAAGAACCGGTCTAGAAAATTTCATTTTTGGCGGAATTTATACGAATGATTCAAAAAAATTTAACTAAACTTGGAGGGAACTTATCTAATCGGCCCCCCTTTTCTTCCTGTATTTTCATTTTTCTTAAAACCACCAACATTTCATGCCCTGCTACCACCCATCCCGTTGTCACCACCCATATCGGTGCTGCCGCCAAAAAGAGCGAACTCTACACCTACAAAGTTGATTTCTACCGTTGAACCTAACCCACTATCACCAAGGTAAATATCAAATATTTTATTGCCTTTTTCTGATTTCCTTTTGGGATAGATAGTTGTATTTTACAAATTCGGTCTTTTAAACCCTAAAATTTATCACTTCAATATGGTTAACTCTCGTTGCTATACCCTTTTCAGACTTCATGTATCTATTATGCCTTTTTTAGTGGGTTGAAATTCGTGTTATTTACATTGCTAAATGTTAACCCGACTTATCTAATTTCTATTTTATAATCGTAATCATTGAGTAGGAGGTCAATTGGATAAAAGATTATAACTATTTAAACAATTATTTATTAAACGTATTATATCAACTTATGTCAATTTACTTTGTTAGCTATTATTATTGGTGAATTACTCATGCAGAAAATCACAAAGATTAAGATAATTTTCATATAGCAACACTCCCAAAGATTAAGTAAAGTATTACTATTTATTAAGATCTATCAGCAGTTTATTAATACAATTCCAAGATTAGGTTGAATTACAATGTTACTTAACATTAACAATTGACAATCATTAATTAATTTATAAAACTCACAAGATTAGTAAAGCTATCTATATAAATCAATTAACTGTTATCAATATTAATATAATACAGACAATTCTTGTATAATAAGCATTCAATAATATAGTTCCAACATAAACATATAATTCATATAATAAATCTAATAAACATACATTTAAACATTCATAATGAAAACCTAATAAGCAATTAATTCAAATAAACAATATCCAAAATAACCCAAAAGATTAGTAAAGTTACAAGGGTAAAGAAACCAAACCAATTAGCAAACCAGCTTTCCCTAGGGTTAAAAACCTTCAAACCCTAGCTCCTTAGCCTCCAAAATCGCACCTTAAAGTCATCCTAAAACCCTAACTTTCGGTTTTAGTATTCTTGAATCGTATATGGTTTAAGCTAATTTGAGTCTCTATTTATAGTTTTACTGGCCGACCTTCCAACCGCCGGTTGGGTTCTCCAACCGCCGGTTGAAGTTATTTGAATCCGAATCCAACTCCACGTGTCTGCACAGCCTTTAAACCCTAAAGCTCAACCGCCGGTTGGTCAATCCAACCGCCGGTTGGATGTAAATTCCAGAATATTCCATTTTCGGGCTTGGGCTTAATTTTTGGACTTTTAATCTTCATAACCAGACTTATTTGTTTTCTTGGCCCAATTCTTCATTTTAACTCTTTTAGTCTTCATTTCTTCAAGGTCTTTAATCTTTATTTCTTTAAGTGCTTTAATTCTTCAGTTCTGGTCTCGTTCTTGTTCCTTTTTCTTCATTCTTCAATTAAAATACATTTATGCAATTATTAATAAAATAAGTATCTAAAATCATATAAATGCAATAAAATGTACATAAATATAAGGATAAATTACTATAAAATATACTATCTATTTGATGCTTATCAGTTAGTCTACTGTCACCATTGTATTTAACTTACGTCTCAATGCCAATTTACAAGCTGAAATTGTATTTAATTTGTAGTCTTGTAGATGCTTCTGGTTATATATTTCATGTGATCCATCCACCATGAAAAACAAGGTAATAAGAACGCCGAATTTCGTTAATTGTTTTCATCAACTTTAATTAACAAGAACATCATTAATAAATTTATAATAATGTGTGTATGGATGCAGGTTTAGTGTATATCTCAAGAGTTCGGTTGTTTACATCTTGTATGTTAATATGACATACTAAATTGCCGTGTATGATATCGCATATAATATTCATTTTCATTTATTACTTGTATCTACCTGATTTAGAGCATTTTGTCGAATATGTTTTTGTATACCTCGATTGTATATGTTTACTAGTTGAACCTCGGACATAAATTGATGGGTATATATTGTGAGGATGTCTTTCAAGAAACTAAAATGCCCGAATACATGCAAGTTGTTGGTATATTGTTTTTGAAAGTCCGATTGACCATATATATTTTATTGAAACAGGACATGGAATTGAAGATGTTGAAAAGTAGGCAAATAGAGACCACATAGATGGTATGTGCCTAAACTTCAAACATAACTTGTTATTACATATAGGCATAAATTAACTGTAACGATCAATCTTAGTAAATGTGCAATCACTTGTTTGTTTTTTATGAGAAATAGCAGCATCGTTTGCAGACGACTTATGGATTTGTTTATTTCTTTTTCAATGTAGAACTTGCATCTATTACTTTTTTGCATCATCCTTATTATGTATAGCATGATTTATTGTTATTACGAACAATTCATGGCTAGAGTCCTTCATCAATGAAATAATTGAAAGTTTATAAGGCTTTCAATTCAAGTATTCATATAAGACATTAAGACCTTTAAAGGTATGATCTTGTTACGCCCGAAACGGTCGTTCTCGCAACGGGAGCAACGGTGGGTAGTTTTAAATTTATAAAAGTTGGGGACCTAAATTCTACTTACAGAGGTAAGTATAACTCAGGGTCGTTCTTAAGATCAATCGTATTGTGAAGCGGAGTTGTCCAGACAAACTTATTCAAATTAGTGATGGGTTTTTGAAAAGAGTTTTGATTTGGTTTTAGGTCCGTTTAAACTAAACTAATAAAAAGCAGAAAATAAACAAAACAGTAAATAAAAGCTAGATAGGGAATCAGTAATGGAGAGTAGTGCTTGTTATGACTTCATTAGCTTGTGTTATGGGGTGATGTCTGGGTTATTTATGAAAACGTCTTTTAAAGATTTGTGTCTTGCTTTTGCCTGAGTATTCGTAGTGTAAACACTAACACCCTACTGTTTGATTTCTCAGACAGTATGTCACTGGGTTGCTAGGCTATGGTGATTTTGATCAGAGGAGGCTGCTCAACTCTTCAACACTTTCCATATACTGGAATAGTGACCCTTTTTGGAATAGTATTCCTGGGCGCATGAGATAGAGTAACAGACCCACTAAAAGTTCTGACCGTACTTAACACCACGGGGATACTAAGGCTAGGCAAGACATTTAAGATTAAGACTTGGTTTGGTGACTACTAACTTTGTATTAATGGTCTTTGTTAAGTCCAGAGCAGTGTGGTTTAACCAGGATGTGACACAGTCTTCAACCGACGGCAGTTCCTTAGCTTTTCCCACGTATTTAAACGTTATACGAAGTACTGTGCCAATTTATGGTCTTTCCGGTGCCACATACTTTATGGTCACTCTGGACTGGTTTACTAAGTTTATATTAAAGCTTGACCATCTATGATATAAACCCAACCCTCACTTATTTAAACAAATCCCAATAAATCCCTGATTGATTCACGGTGTACTATACGATAGGGTTGACAGTATTTCCACAGCTACACAATTCAGACCATGTTTGTATTTGAAAACATAGATAGGTAGTTACCGGTTGATCAAGGTTCGCGACTCCTTGTCATACAGGTTCTAACCACGTTTATTGGAGGAAAGGCGATTTTGGTTTAGAAATTCATAAATACAAAGTTAACAATACACCAGTTTTCATTTTGTAACAATTGGGAACATTATTCCACAACGGATTGTGCCCACGACTTTCATAACTTCCACGTTCCGTACTACACACATTCGTGATGATTCCGACGCTATACAAATGAAAACCGTATAACGTTACTTCCGTTGTTTCATAACGATATTATCCCAATTGAGTATTTAAAGTAACATCACCCCAAATATTAACAAGATAACTACATCACAACAATCACATAAGAGAACTACTCACTATGCATGGCAAACAATCCTAAATCTATCATAATAATAATAGCAATCATCATAATAGAAAAGGAAAGAAATAACCGTAGATTATGCGTAGACAGAATAATGTTAGAAGAATACACGAACGGAACCTCCGCAATATCTTCGACAATATTACAAATAAGCCCCTCAGAATATTCCCTACACTATTACAAAAGTAGCCCCTCCGTTAGTCTAGGTTAAATATTAACCAAGAACTAACGAACTAAAACCCTAATCTATTTCTCCTCTAACTCCTAAGAGTAGTGCTAGAGAGAGAAAGCTAAACTAGAAAGATAAAGAGTGTGTGAGAGAGAAAATGAGAATTCTTGTTGAAGAATGGTGTGTGGAATGAGGATGGAGAGCTCTCTATTTATAGGCAAGCGTTGGATGCAAGAGTACAAGTCCACAAGCACACGTACAAGCAAACGAAGCAACAACGAGGGGGTGTGAAACCAAAATAGGCCATGTACGGCCTTGTTCTGGCCGTGTACGGCTTCAAAGTGGTCATGTACGGCCTTCTCTAGGCCGTGTACGGCTAGGGGGTGGCCGTGTGGTAGGCCGTGTGATTTATCTGACTTTTCTCGTTGCTTCGGAAGGCCATATCTTCTTCGTTTTGCGTCCGTTTGACTTGATTCTTTCGCCTGCAGACTCGTAATTCCGTTACGCTTCTAATGATGCCAAAAGTGCCAAATTTGGATATCTCTTGAGTTGGCGTGTGCGGAATGCCCTCGGTTTGCGCTCAGAAAGCTTCATCTTCCTCGTTCTTTACCCGATCTGCACAATTCTTGATTCTACAGTCTTGGAATAACCTGATACATCATATGAGACTATTTAAGGACTTGTATCATAATGTGGCTAAAATTCTATAAGAATCAGTGTTCAGAATAATCTGCCTCGTTTTGCGTGCCTTTTGGACGTTTTTAGCACTTTTTACAGCAATGTCTATAATTTGACCAACTTTGTGAGATTAAGTAAATAAACGTTTAATTCAAGTGTTTTCACCATGAATTAGGCCAAATGTGCGGGAAATATGTGCCTGAAAACATGACTTTTTAGCACATATCAAATATCCCACACTTAGACATTGCTTGTCCTCAAGCAAAACTCAGTTTTATGAAAATGGTTTTAAGCAGATTTGGCGAATTCTAAAAGTTCTTAAAAGCAATCACCCTGCACATCAGCAAACCATAATAGAAAATAAGAAGAAATAAGATAATCGTCCCAGAAACAAGGAATGACTTTCTTAGGCATACTTCCAACTCTCGTGATCTTGGAGTATACATGACCGGGCGATTCCTCACAAGGTGGTCACTCAATTCACTCAAAGTGTATCGGGTTTCCTAACATTCTAGAACAACTGAAATCGCTCAAAATCCAGTCATGTAGCACTCATCGTCATAGGCTTGATCGAGAATCGGATCTCCACCACTTAAGTGAGGACGATGCTAATTATCCCAAGACATTCATGAGGCTTGTAATGTTTGGTGAGGGTGAAAGGGTATGGATAATGGTTTGTTTTTGGGTGTAAGGGTTTTGCTATACCTTAGAATTCTAAAGATCATGAAAAACTTTATTTAGAATAGCGCAAATACGGAAATGAAACTAGATAGCTATTTGGCTTCTATCAGATTTTCCTGGTGAGTGATACTACTGAAAACACTTAGCTTTTATTCTTAGACTAACTATTTTTCTTCTTTTTTCTTCTTGAGAATTTCTTTGCCACAGAATTTCCAAGGGATTATTCTTTTATTTTTTTCTTTTTCTTTTCTTTATCTCTTTTTTTTTTGGCTCCCTTAGAAATCCTTTCTAACGTAACTTCTTCATTCGTGACAGTCTTCTGGTGTCAATTTTTCACACCATGTTTCTCTCTCCTTCATATATAACTTTGATGACTTTGTGAGAGAGGATTTGAGAAAGTGGAATGTTGAATCAAGCGAAAAGGATATTCTAAAAGGCGTTTTCCATAACCTTAGAAATTCTGCGGTAAGCTTTTGGGAATTTTGGGTAAAGTGGGTTTTAGGATTAGGGTTTTATGAAACGAAAAGGTTTAGGCTCAACAGGGTTTACTAAGCGGATCATCGATGCTAAAAATGAGCATCGGAAGGGTTTTGGGCTTGAAAAGATATGAGAAAAGGGAGTTAAATCCTAGGGAATGTCAAGATCATTTAATTGCACCTATACCGCGTACGGTACTCACTAATATGGTCTCGAAACGTATGTCAGGAGCAAGTTCTAATTCAGAAATGCATACATCGGCACACACAATCAAACGAAAAGTGAAGCATTAAAAATGAATGCTATAGGGCTCAAGATACCTCACTGCAAGTTTTTGGGTTATATGTGCCTAGTCATGCAATGCCCCTCTTAGATTATCATTTTTGTTTGAGAGATTCCTACCTTATTTTCCTTAGTTTCCAAAATAGCATACTCATATACGGGAATGATTCCTCTTTAAAAAGTTAGAATTCAAAATAGCAGAGTTAAAAACTCATACTTTTTATTATTTTTGAAAAATTTTTGAAATTTAAGGAACATTTTCTGAGTTCACTATTTGGACAAAAAGGTGTAAAATCCAAGGTATCTATACCTGCTATCCCACACTTAGAGGAACATTGTCCCTAATGTTCTTTTGAGTTGGGATTTTACAAGTAAAATCCCACACTTAGAGTTTGAACATATAGAAAATGTTTCTCAAGTGTCGTCATTGGGCTTGAATCCCACACTTAGTGATAAGTTTAGGATAGGGCATAGATAACACACTAAATAAAACAGATTATTTATTTATTGAAAAGTGAAGAAAGGATAAGGAAACTCCGCAAATAGCGAGATGCTCAGATGCATATGATAAGAAAATAGCTGAAATGAGAAGCTACCAGGATCTATTTCTGCATTTTCTTCTGGTTTTATCCTCAATAATCTTGCTACGGTTTTCTTGCACACTTCAAATCTTCAATTATTCATACTCTACTCTCGTGAAATGATCTCGTAAGTGTGAACACGTTGGATATGCCTTTTAACAAACTCATATATTTTTGCAAATAAAAGTGAACTCACCGTCTCAGATTTTGAAGAGATGTTTTCTATGACCTATCAGTTATAAAACATTGTTTTTAAACGAGTTCGAGCATAATGCATAAAAGTAGTATGCAAGTACCTCAAATGCTCGAAACAGTGAATTATATATTTTTACTTCCTGCTGAGACGAGTGTTTTGCAAAATGAGTTGTTTTGAGAAATGATTTTGAAAATTCTTTTAGGCATAACCAAGTGTGAAGGATAGTCGGAGATTCCGCTTCACTTATTGACCCTCAATCTTCTCTTTTTATTGCACGGGTTGCCTCCCGAGAAGCGCTGCTGTTAAAGTCGAGAGCTCGACTTTGCCTTCCTTCAGATTAATGAGAACTGGAATCACTTGGGCCGGAAGTGCGTGGCATCCAAGTGTTGCGAGGGTAGATCCGTAGAAACTGGTGAGCGATGACCCTGATGATGTTCGGGGTGTGTGATGCAAAGTCATTGAAACTGTCAATGTGATCTTCAGTGACTTTCTGCATATGCAGAAGATCCAAAGTGATGTCTTTTACGGTTTTGGAGATAACTCCATGGGGATCAATCACAAAGAATCCTGCTTCACTGGCTTCCATCAGCTCACGTTCTGGATGGTCTTGCTTCAACGAGTCCATGAATCTGAGGAACATCTGATGGATGTTTTCGTGATCAGCTCGGCTAGAGTTTCCTCTGATTTCTCTGATAGACTCGTGAATGCGCTGGATGAAATTGGCCTGATGGGCGGAGAATGAGAGGATAGAGTCACGAAAGATGTTGTTGACAATATCGTACACCTCTCGCAATCCGTAGTGAAAGATCTGGCGATACTCATCCGGATGGACTTCACAGAAGATCTCCTTGATTCGGTCTGAGAGGAAGGTCGCGATGTTAACCATTGAACCTTCGGGTATGGAAGAAGGGATGGCACACGTTCTTTCATCAAAAATCTCAAACTCGAGATCATGGATGATCTTGTAAGCATGGTACTCAATGGTACAATCAATATAGAACCTGTTGGAAGAAGTGTTGTCTATATGATCGTTCTCAGCCATTAGATTTATCAATCTTCGAAGGTCATTCATTAGCCGGACATCAGCATCTGCATCAGGGTTCCCAGTAGCGTGGTACATATTCATGCGGTATGAGTTTAGGTATTTATGTTGCTGTGCAGAATATGGGAACGCAGATCTGATCAGCACATTATGTATCTTTCGATACATGGCCCTCTGGTCCTCGAAGAACTCTAACTCCTCAAATGTAGGTTCAGTAGTTTGGTGTAGGAGCTGAGTGGTGAGATCTTCGGTGAAGGCATGCAGACGGTTTTGAAATAACTGTGGTTCTCGGCTGCTGCTGGCTTGATAAACGTCGTATTCGGCCTTGATTTCTTCTATCAGGTTCCTTTGGTGTGGTGTGTACACATTGGTAGAACTCATGATGATGTTCATCATTGAGGGGAGGTCATTTTTGAATGCCTCGATAGCACTAATCATTTCTTCGTGATTAGAAACCATGGGGATAGCTGGAGGTTTCGGAAGTTGGATAGAACAGATATCAATCGGTATATCGATGTATACAGTGTTATCCTGATCATCCTCTGCTGACGGAGTATCCATATCTTGAGAGTCTGGGAACTCAACAACATCAGAAGGTAACTGGATATCACTGGTGATCTGAGATATCGGTTGAGAAGAATCCATCTCTATGTCTCTCTCCTCAGAATCATGGCTAGATTCAGAAGTATCTCCCCATTCGAACAGAGTTCGAGGTGCAGAAGCATCGAAGGCTTGAATCCTTTGGGAAGGTAAGTCTGAATAAAGATCCGGTAGCATGGATTCTTTGTATGCTAATAGTTTCTTCAGGAGTTTGTCTCTAAGCTCTGGGTGTTGCTTCGAAAAAGTAATAGTCTTCTCAATGTTCAGCAAAGCGTTGAGTCTAGGTGAGACAAGAGGCTGGGAAGGATCTATGACATATGCCAAGAGCTTCTCCATAGTAGTACCAAACCCTGCATCATAATCAACATCTGATAGAGAGATAGAATCTTCAATCTTCATAATCTCAGCTGTCGGAAAGTGTGATTCTGGTAAGTGCTGATGCGGTGGTGTAGACTGGTATACATCCTCCTCTTCTTCTTCGGGCTCTGAATCTTCTTCCTGTTCTTCCTCTGATTCTTCCATTTCCTCTTGTTCTGATTCTGGTGCTGTTTCTTCCTCTGATTCATCCATTTCTTCCTCTTCTACCTCTTCCTCCTCGGGTTCTGATTCCTCCATCTCTTCTTCTTCTGATTCTGACTCCTCTGTTGCCGAGATGAGACAGGTGTGATCATCTGGTCTGTATAGTTCTGGATCCGAGTCAGAAGTGTCATCATCTGAAATAACTTTGCCCGTTGATATTGCGTAAATCTCTGCTTGTTCTGCTAGTGAGCACTCATCTTGATCAATCTTGAAAGATATAGTTTGTCCATGTGCTCGCAGACTTATGACCTGAAAATAAACATCAATAACAGCACGTGCAGTATTCATGAATGGTCTACCTAGGATAATAGGGATATTGATGTCTTCCTGAATATTCATCACTACGAAGTCGGTGGGAAACCAAAACTTATCAACTTTAACCATGACGTTTTCAGCTATGCCCTTTGGATATCGAATGGATTGGTCGGCAAGCTGGACACTCATCTTAGTGGGCTGGAGAGGTCCTATTTCTAGTCTGGTGTAAAGTGAATAGGGCATGAGATTGATGCTAGCTCCAAGATCGGCCAAGGAGCGAATCGTGCCTGAGTGATAGATAGAGCAGGGCAAGGTGAATCGACCTGTGTCTCCTAGTTATTCCGGTAGGGTATTCTGGATGACGGCTGAGCATTCAGCATTTAAAGAGATTTTGGGGGTTTCAGGAACCTTGTCTTTAGTAGCCAGTATTCGTCAGATATACTTAGTGCCGGAAGGGATTCTAGACACGGTGTCCATGAATTTTCCGTCAAGCTTGAATGACTTGGCATTGTACTTTTTGCATAGACGGTTCGGGAAAGGAACTTGCACCTCTCTAGTCGGAGTGGGTACGGATCTGGTCTCAACTGTCGGTGGGACAGAAGTATGTTCCTTTAATCGGAATGGAATTAGTAGGTGGAATTGGTGTCTTTTCAGAGTTCAAGGTCTTTACTTCTTCGATACGGGAATTGGTGTTGCGGGGCAAAGATCCTTGTGGTCGAGTATCAAGACGTTGGGCTAACTGACCAATTTGATTTTCAAGGCTATTCAGTCGGTTTGTCATTAGGAGATTAGCCTGGTCTTGTCTATTTATAAACCCTTGAATGAGTTGTCGAAGGGTGTCGTCTGAACTAGTGACAGGTGCGGTAGGTTGATGAGGTTGGGTTGCACTAGGTAGGGGTTGGTTGGGTGAAAATGGTTGGTTGTAGGTAAGTTGGGGTTGTTGTGGGTAAGATAGGTATCTAGGTTGGTGTTCGTACCGCTGAGGTGGTTGGTTGTTCCAAGGTGGGTATTGAATAGGTATGTCAGCTGGTGGAGAAGTTTGAGCATAGTAGACAGCAGGGTCCTCGTACGCAACCTGATATCCTTGAGTAGGAGATGGGTTGGTGTGGTTCTGGAAGGATTGAAGTTGGTGGACTTGCTGCGGTTACTTCTTAAGCTCTCCAATCTGCTTCGTTAGGCTTTCTATTTGTTCGCTTAGAGATTTGATGGCTTCGATTTGTTTGGAGTTATGGGCGGAGAGAGGTAAAGATGAGGATTGATCATCAGACTTCCAATCGTAGTAATGCATCGTCATATCCTCGATTAAGCTCCATGCTTCATCATCGGTCATCTTCATGAAATTACCTTGAGCAGCGGTTTCAAGAATAATGCGGTGGTTTGAAGCGAGACCGTTATAGAATGTGCGTAGCTTGTCAGCCTTCGTCATCTGGTTATTTGGACATTTCCGTATCAAACTTTTGAATCGCTCCCATGCCGAGTAGATTGATTCATCGTGAGCTTGTTCAAAGTGCACGATGTCATTCTTGAGTTTGGTTTGCTTAGACGGAGGAAAGTATCTTGCAAGAAATTTGTTACCCATATCCGTCCATGAGGTGATTGAGCCGGTCTCAAGTCCCTCAAACCAAGAGAGTGCATGTAAAGCGAGAGAATAGGGGAACAAGTATAAGCGAACTATGTTCTGCTCGACCCCATTCTGCTTGTAGGAGTTTGATATGTGGATGAACTTGTCAATGTGAGCGTTAGGATCTTCACGTGGTAGTCCGTGGAATTGACAGTTGTCCTTGATGAGTTATACGATGTGATGCTTCAGCTCGAAGGATGCTCCCTCTATCTCCGGATAGGTGATTGGTCCTCCTCGTCCTTCAATGGATGGCTTGGTGTTGTCAGCAAGAGTGACACGAGCGGCCATTTCGGGAAGATGGAAGCGATTTTATTTTCGGATAGTACGGATAATAGACTCAGGATCAGGTACGAAAATGAGCAGTTCAGATTCGGACGATCTGGTCTGATATCGTTGTGTGTTGTGGGAAGTTATTTTTGGCTGGAACAAAGAAAGTAAATAGTAAAGTACGAAAAATAAAGGTATCACTAAAAAGAAAGGGTTCGTCAGGACGCCTCTGGGTCTTACAATTGGGTCCCCGGCAGCGGCGCCAAAAACTTGTTACGCCCGAAACCGTCGTTCTCGCAACGGGCGCAACGGTGGGTAGTTTTAAATTTATAAAAGCTGGGGACCTAAATTCTACTTACAGAGGTAAGTATAACTCAGGGTCATTCTTAAGATCAATCATATTGTGAAGCGGAGTTGTCCAGACAAACTTATTCAAATTAGTGATGGGTTTTTGAAAAGAGTTTTGATTTGTTTTAGGTCCGTTTAAACTAAACTAATAAAAAGCAGGAAATAAACAAAACAGTAAATAAAAGCTAGATAGGGAATCAGTAATGGAGAGTAGTGCTTGTTATGACTTCGTTAGCTTGTGTTATGGGGTGATGTCTGGGTTATTTATGAAAACGTCTTTTAAAGATTTTACGTCTTGCTTTTGCCTGAGTATTCATAGTGTAAACACTAACACCCTACTGTTTGATTTCTCAGACAGTATGTCACTGGGTTGCTAGGCTATGGTGATTTTGATCAGAGGAGGCTGCTCAACTCTTCAACACTTTCCATATACTGGAATAGTGACCCTTTTTGGAATAGTATTCCTGGGCGCATGAGATAGAGTAACAGACCCACTAAAAGTTCTGACCGTTCTTAACACCACGGGGATACTAAGGCTAGGCAAGGCATTTAAGATTAAGACTTGGTTTGGTGACTACTAACTTTGTATTAATGGTCTTTGTTTAGTCCAGAGCTGTGTGGTTTAACCAGGATGTGACACAGTCTTCAACCGACGGCAGTTCCTTAGCTTTTCCCACGTATTTAAATGTTATACAAAGTACTGTGCCGATTTATGGTCTTTCCGGTGCCACATACTTTATGGTCACTCTGGACTGGTTTACTAAGTTTATATTAAAGCTTGACCATCTATGATATAAACCCAACCCTCACTTATTTAAACAAATCCCAATAAATCCCTGATTGATTCATGGTGTACTATACGATAGGGTTGACAGTATTTCCACAGTTACACAATTCAGACCATGTTTGTATTTGAAAACATAGATAGGTAGTTACCGGTTGATCAAGGTTCGCGACTCCTTTTCATACAGGTTCTAACCACGTTTATTGGAGGAAAGGCGATTTTGGTTTAGAAATTCATAAATACAAAGTTAACAATACACCGGTTTTCATTTTGTAACAATTGGGAACATTATTCCACAACGGATTGTGCCCGCGACTTTCATAGCTTCCACGTTCCGTACTACACACATTCGTGATGATTCCGGCGCTATACAAATGAAAGCCGTATAACGTCTTCCGTTGTTTCATAACGATATTATCCCAATTGCGTATTTAAAGTAACATCACCCCAAATATTAACAAGCTAACTACATCACAACAAGCACATAAGAGAACTACTCACTACGCATGGCAAACAATCCTAAATCTATCATAATAATAATAGCAATCATCATAATAGAAAAGGAAAGAAATAACCGTAGATTATGCGTACACAGAATAATGTTAGAAGAATACACGAACGGAACCTCCGCAATATCTTCGACAATATTACAAATAAGCTCCTCAGAATATTCCCTACACTATTACAAAAGTAGCCCCTCCGTTAGTCTAGGTTAAATATTAACCAAGAACTAACGAACTAAAACCCTAATCTATTTCTCCTCTAACTCCTAAGAGTAGTGCTAGAGAGAGAAAGCTAAACTAGAAAGAGAAAGAGTGTGTGAGAGAGAAAGTGAGAATTCTTGTTGAAGAATGGTGTGTGGAATGAGGATGGAGAGCTCTCTATTTATAGGCAAGCCTTGGATGAAAGAGTACAAGTCCACAAGCACATGTACAAGCAAACGAAGCAACAACGAGGGGGTGTGAGACCAAAACAGGCCGTGTACGGCCTTGTTCTGGCCATGTACGGCTTCAAAGTGGCCATGTACGGCCTCCTCTAGGCCGTGTACGGCTAGGGGGTGGCCGTGTGGTAGGCCGTGTGATTTATCTGACTTTTCTCGTTGCTTCGGAAGGCCGTATCTTCTTCGTTTTGCGTCCGTTTGACCTGATTCTTTCGCCTGCGGTCTCGTAAATCCGTTACGCTTCTAATGATGCCAAAAGTGCCAAATTTGGATATCTCTTGAGTTGGCGTGTGCGGAATGCCCTCGGTTTGCGCTCAGAAAGCTCCATCTTCCTCGTTCTTTACCCGATCTGCACAATTCTTGATTCTACAGTCTTGGAATAACCTGATACATCATATGAGACTATTTAAGGACTTGTATCATAATGTGGCTAAAATTCTGTAAGAATCAGTGTTCAGAATAATCTGCCTCGTTTTGCGTGCCTTTTGGACGTTTTTAGCACTTTTTACAGCAATGCCTATAATTTGACCAACTTTGTGAGATTAAGTAAATAAACATTTAATTCAAGTGTTTTCACCATGAATTAGGCCAAATGTGCGGGAAATATGTGCCTGAAAACATGACTTTTTAGCACATATCAGATCTCCAAATTAAATTTGTTAATTGCTACTTGTATTTCCTAGCTAATTCATTTTTTATTCCAGAAATCATGATCACCCATTTGCAGTTGGTATGACCTTGAAGTTTGACGGTTGATGATGCTGAGAAGGAGGCTTTGTCACGAGTAGTTATTAGAGCTCCTCCAAAAGGTTTTTGAGTAGTAGTAGTTCTTAATCGAATAAAAATTTGAACTTTGTGTTACGTTAATTTAGGAATAAGGATTTAGTAATATGTTAAGTTACTTTGTTTAGATTTATCTGTTCAAGGTAGTGTTGATTTGATTTGAAGAATAACTTATGCAATTCTGTATTTCTTGACACAATTGTTGTTATATATACAATTTGGTTTGGTTTTGATTAAATAGTATGTTGAATGTTTGTGGTTTGGTTACTCTTTCTTTTTTTCTCCGCATGTTTGTAGTTTTCTTTTGATTATACATCAGCTAGTTTTTGTTATATAGCAGCTGGAAAAATTGAAGAAAAAAATACTATAAAAAGACCGGTTGTTATGTCTTATGTCTAGGAACCGGTCTATATAGAGTCATTACTTGATGATTTACAAGTAGACCTCTGCCATGAAGAGCGGTTCAAAACCCGGTCTTTATAAGCTCTACAACCGGTCTATTTAGTCATTTATGTAGTAGTGGCTCCTAAAGTTTGATCCTGCTAAATCCATCCAAATATCCTTGTGGTTCCTGTTTGGTAGGCTGGAGATGTCTTGAACACTGTTTCTGAACCATGCAGAGTTGACCTGAGACTCTGTATATAAACCAAGATACACTCCCAAGTCGGCAACTGAGATATGATGAATCTGTTCCTGAAACCTAAATGAAATCTTTCTTTTGTCGGATACGCTCATTTTTGGATTCAGCTGGTAAGTCATCATGAACTCTGTCACTACTTCTCGGTATGCATACTCATTTATATCAAAAAGACGGAGAAGGGCATTGTTCACTTGACCCTCGGTCTCATACATCAACAAACTTCTCAACTCATCCCTGATTCCAAGCTTAATCATATCTTTCCATATCACATAACGATTACTGCCGGACGGTTGCTGCAACCACTGGCGAATGAGTGACCTATTCTTTGAAGATTTGGCCAAGTAGCTGATTGAAGGCGGGCAAGTATCCATCTGAGACAAAAGAAAAGAAAAGATTAAACCATAATAGTGGTATATTAATGGATATGCTAATGTGTTTCCAGATTTTTAGAAAAAAATTGGAAATGTAGGCTTTAGAAATGGGCATATCCAGAAATTTTAAAATTGCTAAACCTAACCACAACCAATCACAAATCAACAATTTCTTATTAGCCTATGTCTAAACAAGGGAAAGTGGCACAAAGCTCCAAATTTCTAGCATAATCAAAGTAAGTATATAAGTACCTAATTCAATTATCCCAAGGACTAAAAACTTAAACACTTTATGCTTATGGTTAACTAATTCAAATGAGCTTAATACTTTGAATAAATCCAAGGTCATATAATTACCTCAAGTGAATCAATTAATCACAAAATGACATATTACCAATTTAATATGCAATCCAACTTTCCAAAAGACATGAAGCTCAATTACATGGTTCCGAGCAATTATCCCAAGTGAGGACGATGCTAATTATCCCAAGTCAAACTAGCCATAGTTCATCCAAAAAGTCAACACTTTAATCTTCAAACTCGCAATTAAGCCAACAAATCACTAGATTATGTTTGTAATCATGTTAAGCATCAAGATAAGCATGTAATAACACTAAAGATTGCAACTTTTAACCATGAAATCTATGAAAATGAGTTACAAGCCCTAATTTTTAAAGTTTCATGAAATTCACAAAATTAGGTCAAGGATTACCTTAAACTTGATGTAATGATGTTGTGGATGCAAGAAAGATCATAAAATGATGAATTTTGAGCTTGGAATCATGCAAAATGGTGAAGTAATGAAGATTTGATGATGGAGGTGGTAATGGCCTGTCGCACCCCCAAATTATGATGCGGAAACGGTTCGGGTCGGGGCGCGACTAATCAATAATCATAGCACATAAGATATAATGAACGACTCTATATGCGTCGTTTTACAACTTGTATTGATAAAATCAAAGTTTACATCAAAATATAGTTACATTAGCTCGGTTGAAATTGAGAGATTTAAGTACATAATTAATCTATACAAAATATAATAATGCAGCTAAATCTCTGATTGTTTGCATGCTGACTCGAGCTAATTGATCCTGATTGAGCAGTCCAACCTACTGCTGGTTACCTGTGATACATGCTAAAATAGGTCAGCGAAACGCTGGTGAGCTCACAGGTTTGTATGTCAACACATAATTGTATGAACCGTAAGATTTATAATTGAATTTAAAGTGCAATTAAGCAAAATAAAAGCTATACAGTCATGAACACATAGTCTGAGCTTAACTTGAGTTGTCAGGTCCAATTAAGGAAACCCAACTGAGGTTGCCTCCTACGAGTGCCTAATCTACACTCGTCTTCCCAAATGCTAATACGTCCGTTTGACCAGTTAGTGCGTGCTAACCCGGACGAGGATTGTCAATCCTATATGATATCATATACTAACATTCACGCTACAAATGTATTACCAGACTATGCTATGGAGGGCTTTAGTGATTAGTTGAAAACAACTCATGTAGTATTTGATTGTTTTGTACTTGCGTTCAACATGTAAATAAAACGTGCAATGTAATCACACCCCTGATTGAAAAATAGTAAAATAGGGGCCAGGAGACTCACCTGAGCCTTGAGTGTTTATCGAAATAACTTGAATTGATTAGCTGTGAATTGATGTCCGAAGACTTGTAACCTGAGGGCGTCCAATACGCGCGATGGTTATTAATTGAATAGGTATCTTAAAAGACTACCTTTGTAGTTGTTCGTTCAACTATAATGTCCAAATTATCCCCATTTGGTTGATTGACTTGTCCAAATTACTACGATTTGGTTGATTAACTTGAGTTTAGAAAGGGTGTACGGCCCGTTGGTGATTGTTTGTAATAATAATTTTCAACATTATTATTTTGATTTTTGAAGTGTTGTACTTAAAAATGTTTACAAACTTTTAGGTGACGGGGGTCCGGGGGCAGCGCCCCTGGTTAGCGGGGTTCCAAGGGTGGCAAGTCAGCTCGAAAATTTTTTATTTCTACTAAATTGCTTTGGTGAAAAACGCATCTGGACTTGAATTTGGGTGAAATCAAGTGATAAATTTAGGTCTCGACACTTAGTAAAAATTGGTTTGAAAACCTTCTGTTTTATGCGTCACTTATAGCGACACTTAGGGCTTAGGTGACACTTAGGAAGTGTCGCATGAAATGACGGATTCAGATCTAATGGCGTCACTTGTGCAAGTGACGCATAGAGTGTGACACTTAAGGAAGTGTCGGTTGTAAGTGTCGGTTCAAGTGTCATGAGTCACTAAGGTTAGTGACGGGTGAAATCAGTTCTCGATTGTAGGCGTCACTTAAACAAGTGACGCTATAAGTGTCGGTTTATAGTGACGAGTATTGAATTTGCAACACTTAGGCAAGTGTCGGGAAAAAGGGGTTTTATGCGGCACTTAGGCAAGTGATGCAAAATTAGGGCTTTTAGCGACACTCAGTGCGTCACTTAAGTGACGCACGAAGTGACGCTATACTGCAGTCATCGTTGCGACATTTAAAGCTGTTGACGGATTTTTGAGCCAAAAACGAGTTTTCCGGCCATAGTTTGGTCCGATCCTTTTACCCAACCCATATATGGATATTTTAAGCTTATATAAACAACAAACATGTAAAAATGAGTGAAATCGAAGAGTTTCGGGTTTTTGTCGGAAACTTACAAAGTGTCGAAATGAAATTCCGAAAAGATAGAATTGTAGATCGTTGCGTGGTGGTTGTTTTTCTCCAAAGGGCTTCGAGATTCGGCGGCTTTTGATGGTGTTATTTGACGATTTAAGGTGATAGTGGTTTGAAGCTTTTTGAGTGAGAAATAGAGAAAGGGAGAGGAAGAGTAAGAGAGTGAGAATGAGAAAGTGGGGTGGGGATTTGATCCCCTCACCCCTTTTGGCCAGTTTTTGGGGTGGGGTCCACGGGTGTGGGCTTCACCCATTCTTCGTTCCCTGCATTCGTGCTCCGCGCGGTGTTCGTTTTCCCGATTATTTAAACGTTTAAATACTTTTATGTGTGTTTAATTATAAGTTTTAAAATACGAATAATTACCCAATATTTTTGTTGAAGTATTTTACCAAATACTTAATTATTGCGTTATAAAAATATAACGTTAACTCGTTTTGTTTGTTTGCGCGTTTAATATTTTAATCGCGTCGCCCTTGATTGTACGATACGAATTGTGTACTAAATATTATTAAATCAAATAATATCTTGAATGTAATGGTGTTATTAAATAACGTTATATTATTTAATTAAATTGTTCACCAACGTCCGTATTTAATTGAACCGAATTACATTCGATTTGAAACTTGTACGATTTAATCAAACCGTATAATTGTATATATTCAATAATATATATATTGATACATTAATTAGCCTAACACAGAACTAATTACATGTATTAAAGCTTGATTAGGCACTAATTACTAGTCCTAATTTGACGGGTGTCACATTCTCCCCCTGTTAGAAGAATTTCGTTCCGAAATTTAGCTTGAAGTCGCGATTGAAGTAACATCAGGGAATAACTGAGGATACTTGAGTTTCATCTGGTCCTCCCGTTCCCAGGTGAATTCCGGACCGCGCCGCGAATTCCACCTAACTTTGACGATGGGAATACAACTTTGTTTGAGTTGTTTGACCTCACGGTCCATGATTTCGGCGGGTTCTTCAACAAAGTGAAGCTTGTCGTCAACACGAATTTCATCGAGTGGAATGATAAGTGTCTCGTCAGACAGACACTTTTTCAAATTTGAAATGTGAAAAGTGGGTGCACACTGCTTAACTCGGATGGCAGCTGCAACCGATATGCCACTGGACCTATCCTTTCGAGGATCTCAAAAGGTCCAATGTATCTTGGGTTTAGTTTACCGCGTTTGCCGAAACGGATGACACCTTTCCAAGGTGAGACTTTGAGTAGTACTCGATCCCCAACTTGGAACTCGAGTGGTTTGCGTCTGACGTCAGCATAACTTTTCTGACGATCACGCGCGGCTTTGAGTTTGTTTTGAATGCCAACGATTTTCTCGGTGGTTTCATGAATGATTTTCGGACTAGTGAGTTGGCTGTCTCCCACTTCGGTCCAACAGATAGGTGACCGGCACTTACGACCGTACAGTGCCTCGAAAGGTGCAGCTCCAATACTGGTATGGTAGCTGTTGTTGTACGAAAACTCGCATAATGGTAGGTGTTGTTCCCAGTTTACACCGAAGTCAACTACGCAGGCTCGTAGCATATCTTCCAGTGTTTGGATAGTTCGTTCACTTTGGCCATCGGTTTGAGGGTGGTATGCGGTACTCATATCGAGACGGGTACCTAACGATTTCTGAAGTGATTGCCAAAAGTGAGATGTGAAGCGACTATCCCTATCAGAGATAATCGAGATTGGAACGCCGTGTCAAGAAACGACTTCCTTGATGTAGATTCGTGTGAGGCGTTCCATTTTATCGATTTCCTTGATCGCCAGGAAGTGAGCAGATTTCGTGAGATGATCGACGATCACCCAAATGGTATCGCAACCGCTGGATGACTTAGGTAGTTTGGTTATGAAATCCATGGCGATTTGTTCCCATTTCCATTCAGAAATGTTGGGTTGTTGAAGCAAACCAGAAGGTTTTTGGTATTCAGCTTTGACTTTCGAGCAAGTAAGACACTTGCTGACATACGTGGCGATTTCGGCTTTCATGTTAGGCCACCAATAAAATTCCTTGATGCCGTGGTATATTTTATCGGATCCCGGATGAATAGAATATTTGGACTTGTGAGCTTCATCCATCACCAAGTCTCGCAGGTTCCCGAAACTAGGCAACCAGATTCGGTTTGAGAAATACCTAACTCCGTTAGGTTTGATTTCGAATTGTTTATCCATGCCTCGCAAGACTTCGTTTTTGATGTTTTCAGGTTTGATAGCTTCGAGCTGAGCAGCGAGAATTTGAATGTTTAGATCGTTATGAATAGTCATGCTGAGGGCTCGAACTCGAAGTGGTTTCAATCGTTCCTTTCGACTGAGGGCATCGGCAACAACATTTGCCTTCCCTGGGTGGTATTTGATTTCGCAATCGTAATCGGTAAGCAACTCGACCCATCGACGTTGCCTCATATTGAGATCCTTTTGATCGAATATGTGTTGGAGACTTTTGTGGTCAGTGAAGATTGTGCACTTAGTGCCATAGAGGTAATGTCTCCAGATTTTGAGAGCGAACATGACAGCTCCAAGCTCGAGGTAGTGAGTAGTGTAGTTCTTTTCGTGGATTTTGAGTTGTCGTGAGGCATAAGCAATGACCTTGTCTCGTTGCATCAGCACGCAACCGAGACCTTGATGGGAAGCATCGCAGTATACCACGAAGTCATCGGTGCCTTCGGGTAGGGATAAGATTGGAGCACTGTGATGTCGCTTATGAAAGCTTCTCTTGTTTTAAAATTTATAAATAGAAATACCTAATAAATACTTTCAAGCAACCAGGCAAGAATACCCGATCAATTGTAAATATAGATTTGATAAGTCAGATTCGAACACAGGGAAAATGGAATAATAAGAATAAATAATCTTATAAATTACAGAGAAAAGGGGGTTACGCTTTAGTTCCGTATGAACATAAGATTTATAAAATAACAACTTAAAATAAACTAAATAAACTAAATAAAACTGAAAATAAAATAAACACTAATGTACAATATGGAAGGAACATATAGCATGTAATAATTCACCTTAGATTCATACATCCTGATACATTTGCACATTAATTATCTAATTGTGATTTCTTTTAGATCAACCTAATACCAAATTCTTCAATGAATACTAAGTTGAATGTGAACTAGCCAACGGTTCGGGTCTAACTAATTCCTATAATTTAGGGTCCAACATAAAACACTGGTTCCAATGTCACAAGATGATCAGTCAATTGTGTGCCTTTCCCTAAATCATGCATTAAGTATATCACGATCTATTATAATTATCCTGTGGTATGACTCAACAATACCTACTAATAATTACTTATTAGTCTTGTTCATCTTAGGGATATTGATTACTAATTCTTAACCTATCAGACTCAACGTGTTTAGCAATAACTATAAACCTAAGTTCATAATTATCAATGATTACTATTACCAAAGGAACTCAATCTCAATGATCCTAGTAACCACGTTAAGCAAGCAATCAATACAGCACTAATAAACAAGGATTCACGGATAACATAATAGTCTTCAACTAAATAACTCAACAAATGTGCACATGAAATCATTCAATAATCATAATCTAAGATTTATTAAAACAAATACTACAAGTATCAATTCATCAAATAAGAATATATCAGAATATTAAACATCAAATTCTTCAATGACATAGAATAAACGATACAAACCCATTGACGAATCACGCGAAGATCGGTTGAAATGAAATCGACCAACACTCCTTGTGCCTCCATAACATACCTAAAACTTGAAAATGATAAAAACCCTAACCTAAAAACTGATAAAAATCGTAAATACAGAGTACATATTACATTGTAAGGGTATATGATATCTGTAAAACGTCTGCCAAGGCTGGCCTTTTATAGTTGAGATTTTGGTCATTTGACCGCCGGCTAAGACGTTTAGCCACCGGTCAGCTCTAGCTTCACACGGTAACAAACCGCGTAGGTTGCCGCCTTCCATAAATAGAGTTTAGCCGCCGGTCACAAGCCAAGACCGCCGGCTAAATGCCATTTCCAGCTTTTTGACCTAACGGGCTTGGACTTAGCCGGAGGTCTTTCTGAAAGCAGTCTCCCTGCCCTTGGGTAGGGGTAAGGCTGTCTACATCCTACCTCCCCCATACCCCGCACTAGACGGGATTGGGTATTGTTGTTGTTGCTGTTGTTGTTGTTGGGCTTGGACTTAGCATTGGGCCTCTTCACTTTTCCTTTTGGGCTTCTTGGTTCTTCTTAAATCCGAATTTAAACATCCTCATAGCCCAACTCTTCATTTCTTCGTTATTTCCTTCGGCTTCACACGATTCTTCAAAAATGCATCTTTTAACTCGTTATTTGACTGTTTTTTCGTTCCTTTTCCATAAACGCTCCATTTCCACACCTAATTGCAAATATGAACAAAATCAATATATAAACTTAATCAAATGCAATAGAAACATCCAAGATTAGGGGTAAAATACTACTAAAATATAGTACTTTTGAGCGTTTATCAAACATCCCCTACTTGAATCCTACTTGTCCTCAAGTAGACTATCGATTCAAAAATCAACTTCTTAGAAAAACAGTCATCTCCATTAATCTAAATAACTAATTAAGGAATTACACAACATCGCCCATCTTCAACTTAAACGTTTAAATTTAAAAATCAGTTAATTCTAAAAACAATAATTAAAAAACTACGAGATAAAATAAAACAATCTACACATAAAGTTATTATTCTTAAAACATTAATTAGTTCACAATGATTACTGATATTGTTATCCACTTAAACAATCTATATTCGAATAATTGAGCTCAACTTATTATTATTCATGTAGATATTCCTTTAAACTCCCAAAAACTATATACTTTCATACTCATAACATGCCAATATTACATATTTTTAAATTTTAATTAAACAATCATTTTTCAAATCAAGACAGCGGTGACAGGTCTGTGCCTCAACACAACAAAGCGACATAACTTGATTTTGGTTTAGCAATAATGTTTTTAGTCAAACCATTGGTGGCAGGTCTGTACCTTAGTACAACAAAGCGACATAATTTGACTACATTTTTAAATCATGAGTTATTAAACTCTTTGCTCTTTTTTATTAGATATACTGACGGAGACCAGGTCTGTACTTTCGTACAACAGAGGAAACAACACCCAGTATATCCCCAAATGATGTTAATTAAATTTCCAAAAATATGGCATATCACACATTACTAATATGAAAATTAAGACATACGTCATACATAGCTAAAGTTCATCTAAAAGGCATTATCCACTCCTTAATTATCATTTCTTAACAGCTCAAAAATTCTCATATAAATTGCCTATCAATACATCATATAATGAAGCTAAATAACATATTTCACAATTTAATTTTTTATTATGAGTGTAGAAAGCTTTTAAAATAACCTACATTTTTACAAAATAATTATCTTTAGAAAACAAAAATTTAAAGATAAAAGTTTGGTTGAAAAATAGGCAACTCATAACCTCCTAGTTACGTATCTTAATAAGATGATAGTTAACAAAATTACAATATCATCTACTTATTTATAGGACAATTATGGGGAAAGCGGTTGTGTTTATTTAAATAGAAATTAGTAATTTTAATTCTTTCTTTTTAAAAGTAACTTTTGTTAATTAAGTTTCAGTAAAGTTGTTTTAATAAGTTTAATAAATTTTGTAACCTGTTTTCATTAATTCACTGGTTGAAACTAATTATCCTTTAATTGGTTAAACTTTTGGGGTTTTAGTTTCAATCGGCGGATGGAAATCCGTCCGCCGGTTGGAGTTCCATTTATTTAAAGTTGTACATGTCAGTTAATTTTTGTTTATTTTGTGTGAACTAACTTGTTTTTCGTTAGTGGTGTTTTGTATTTTCAGATTTATTTTTATTTAGGTTTGTCCAATGGCGAGGAGTTTTGAAAGTGATGCAAACAACTACGATTTGGTTGGAATTTATGATTCTGAGAGTTTGGAGTCAAGAGTAGAAAGTGAAATCCCATCATTCACTCATTTGGGCCGCAAGGTTGTGCCTATCACATCGTCATGTGAAGAATTATTGGGTGCAATTGCGAATGTGAGATGGGACATTCCTTTTACAGCGGAACTAATCAGGATATCCCATGTTTATTTCTCCGACTATCAACTGACACTAGTACAGAATTTACTAGATAGTGCAGAAGTGGAAAGACAATTCGGGGATTCTCAGCAGTTTCTGGATGATCTTTTAGATTTTGAGGAATCAATGACATTAAGGATCGAAGATGAGAAAGTATTCTTTGCCAATCAAAAGAGGCGATATGTTGAGATTTATGAAATTTTAAGACAACATTCGTTTCCTTATTCGGCTAAACACACCGCATGTCTTAGTCGTATGATTAAAGCTTTGTATGAGTTAACAGGTCATCCAACTTCCGAAGCTGGTAAGAAATTTTTAGCTGGTTTAAAGGATCTGGTTCAATTGTTAAAGGTTGATGATCATCTCAAGGATGAGACACCTCATTGTTTTGTAGTGAGTAACACTATTCATTATCACATGAATAGAATGGTTGAGCAATTAGATCGTCTTGCTAAGGAAGAGGAAGGAAGACCACGCCCGGATTTTATTCACCCAACTGGTGAAATTGATTTAGCAACATATCTAGTGGCGAATATGAGAGAGTTAGTGGATGGGACTAAGATTCTGTACCCAAATGAACATTTCCACTATGGAATGGTGGAAATCTACATGAGATTTGTTGAAATATTCAGGAGTTCAGGTCTGTGTTTTAACAGACTTCAAGAGCAAGTTTTGGGTGAGATTGAAAGCTTAATCAGAAGTTTGAAGGAAGCTCCATTGATGAGCAAGCATCATCAGATTGGAGAGTCATGTTTAGAATTTATTGGTGAGCTTGAGGATGACAGTCCAGAGCGAGAGGTTAAGTTAGTTGGTAATGATGAAGTGTGGGATGAAGAAGGAGAAGTAACTAAGTCAGTATTGAAGATTAGCTGGGATTTAATTTATCTGCTTCCTGTGGTTAACGAGCATTTGGCAAATTTTCCAAGTTTTGGTCATAGGATCATTAACATCATTCCCGTAATCACTGAGCATTTCCTTGCTATCTATCCGAATCAGTGATTCTAATCCTTTTTATATTTCTTATGCTATTGGATTGTTTCTAACATTCTGGTTTGTTTTGGATTATGTTAGACTTGTGTTTGTTTTGGATTTTTGTTTTTGAAATGTGTGATTTGAATATTAAGTATTATTTTGAATATTATTCTTTTTAATGTTTGTTAATTATTGTTATTTATTTTATAGTGTGGAATTGTGAAGATTTTGAAGTCGTGATTATCATCCAGGTTTGAGATTTAATTATATAAAGTTAGTGATGAATTTGGGTTAAAAATGGGTTTGAAAATCGTTTTTGAAAAATTCTGAATTTTCAATCCATACGCCGTATGGAATCCATACGCCGTATGGATTGGTTGGGCCGCTGGACCGGGCCGTTGACTGGGTTTAATGAGTTGACCTGGGCCTGTTTAATCCATACGCCGTATGGAATCCATACGCCGTATGGATCAAAAATGCAGAAAACCGCCAGCAGCCCCTTTCTTCCTCATTTTTCACCCAAAACCTTTTTCTTCAAAACCACCTACGGCTCTCACACCCACAACCCCAAAACGGAAATTCCGGCCACGCATTCATCGCCATTTTTGCGTATTCGTGTTACACGCACTTTCCTCTACAAGGTATAACTTCCCGTTTTTATTTTCGTTGGTTAAATCACTCGTTTGGAAGTTAGGGTTTATGATAGAATTTTGGGTATTTCGGATATGCGTATGATTATTAGCATGTTTTGGTTGATATATGTTCTAGTTGCTATATACATTGCAATGTCATGCTCGTTTTTCGATTGTATTGCATATTTTGTGTTATTCGAATTATTCGTTCGTGATGATTAAATGTGAATATGAGAAACTCAATTATGCTATGTTTTAATTTACTGCTTATTAATTTTCTGACCATATGATGATTAATGCAAATATTTGTTTGGTACACAAGTGTTTGTGATTACGGTTATGTGATAAGTTGTTATTTTGATTAATTGTGTTATGATAATTCATTTCGATATTATATGGATGTTTGCTAGTTGCTAATACTCGAGTTTAGTGATTGTGCAATTTCGTATATTCATAATGGTACCAAGTTATTATAATGCATTTGATTAGGCAATTGTCAGTGATATTTGATTAAGTATATACATGTATGCATATTGAGTAGTTTTTTGTTTAAAAATTGCAATTTAGGTTTATGAAATTGGTTGTTGCGGTAGTTTTAGGCTAAACCTTTATGGTGGATTATTCAATTTTAAGCCGAAATGCTGCCGAAATTTTTAGTAACCTTTTTGCAATTAACTGCTTATTTAGTATTATTAACAATTGTTTTGTTTAGCAGTTATCATGTCTAACAGGAGAGCACGAGGAGGTGAAACTTTGGGAAACCCGTTGATTAGAGCTCATAGATATCTTACTTTTCATGGGCCATATTCTGAGACTGCTAGGATGCAGTTTAGAGATCGTCTGGCTTCTAATATTGGCCAGTCCATTGAGGTGTTTGATGCTGTTAACTAGAATGTTTTGGAGCATGTGATTGCTAGAGAGGGGTTTACTAATGGTGCTGATGCCATTAGGAATTTACTTGATGTTCCATATGTACTAGAGGATGGAAACATTGGACTTGTTTCCTATGCTTGGTCCAGGTTATTCGGTATCAGGGAGGATATCTACAGAGAGCTGGTTGTTGAGTTTTATAGCACTTTTAGGTTTGATACCAGGTCGACTCAATGGACTGAGAACTCCATTTTCTTCCAGTTAGGAGGACAGCCCAGACAGATGACCTTGGTTCAGTTTGCTTTGGGATTGGGGCTTTATGAGCCCAATGAGCTGGATAATCCTCACTTTTTAAACCACATTTCTGCAGGTGCTGTGAAGAAGCTTACTGATTTGGAAGTTAAGCAGGAGTGGCAGTTTATTGCCCAGGGTAATGATGGCAGTTCGACACCTTCTTACACGCGTATTCGAGATCCTCGTCATCGACTCATTCACAGATTGTTGACTTACACCATTGTGGGTCGCAAGGAGGGGCATGAGAAAGTTTCGAGGCCTGACTTGTTTTATTTGAGTTCGATTATCAGGAAGAGGTTAGTGAATGTACCTTGGAGGTTGGCTAAGTGGATGTCGAAGAGAGCTACTGGTACTAGAGATGGTAGCAGTTTGTGTAGAGGTCACTTTGTTACTCGATTGGCGAGATATTTTGGTTTGGCTACTCAGGATGAGATGGGGTCATGCACGATTGTTCAGCCTAGTATGGGATGGTTGACTGCACGCCGGTTGGAGGCGTTTGCTCTCATTGAGCCATGTATCACGTATGGTGGTCCTGCAGAGATGTATTACTGGGTTCCGATTACTCCGGTAGGACAGACTTTGCAGTCGAGGCAGGGTAGAGCTAGAGGAGATATGAGTGGCAGTGATAGAGGTCGAGGTACGGCACGAGGCCGTAACAGAGGTTATGCTACAGAGTTTGATCAGTTGTCTCAGCAGATGCACCAGATGTAGTTACAGCAGACTCAGAGGTTTGATCAGATAGACCTTATGCAGAGACAGCATTTCCATCAGACCAGTGCACACTTGGACTACCAGGATGGTTTGTTTGAGCAGTTGTTTGGTCAGTTTCCCTCTGGACCCACGTATCAGCCATTCCAGTACCAGATGCCACCAGAGTTCATGCCACGACCACCACCACCATCGCAGTCAGAGTATGGAGCGCCTTGTCACCAGTACCAGTACCGCCAGGATGATGACAGTGATTAGGATGATGTTCATCCTATTTGGTTTATGATTCCAGACACTATTATTATTATTATGACTGTTTATTTGTAGGTTTTATTAATTATGTTGGATTGGTAGTTTTAGGATTTGGTAGTAATTATTTTTAATTAGGATGTTTTAATTTGATATTATTTAATTATGTTTGTTGATTGATACCTCAGAATTGTGTTGTGAGTACGTGTCATGCTGGCAGTAAGTTCAGCGCAAAGAAAAATTGAATCGAGAGGATGTGGGAAATTCGCATCATCTTTGTCATTAAACTGCACATGATTCCAGGGGAGTTTTTCTGTTCTAAGTTCTTTTCTCTTTTTCCCGTTTTAAGTATTTTATTATTTGTACAATGAGGGCATTGTACATCTTTAAGTGGGGGATGGGAGAGAAAAGAAGTTTAATTTCCACATAATTGTTCTGTTAATAAGTAGATGATTTTGTAATTTGGTTAATAGTTATCTTATTAAGATGAGTAACTAGGAGGTTATGAGTTGCCCATTTTTCAACCAAATTTTTACATTAAAATTTTTGTTTTCTAGAGATAATTATTTTGTAACTTTGTAGGTTAAATTTAAAATTCTCTACACTTTTTAATTTAATACTAAAGCTATTAAAAATATTATTTAGCTTCATTATATGATGTATTGATAGGCGATTTATATGAGAATGTTTGAGCTGTTAAGAAATGATAATTAAGGAGTAAATGTTTCTTTTAGATGAACTTTAGCTATGTATGACATATGTCTTAATTTTCATATTACTAATGTGTGATATGCCATATTTTTGGGAATTTAATTAATATCATTTGGGGATATACTGGGTGTTGTTTCCTCTGTTGTATGAAAGTACAGACCTGGTCTCCGTCAGTATATCTAATGAAAAAAAGCAAAAGAGTTAAATAACTCATGATTTTAAAATGTGGTCAAATTAAGTCGCTTTGTTGTACTGAGGTACAGACCTGTCACCAATGGTTTGACTAAAAACATTATTGCTAAACCAAAATCAAGTTATGTTGCTTTGTTGTGTTGAGGCACAGACCTGTCACCTCTGTCTTGATTTGAAAATTGATTATTTTGAGTAAATTTCAAGATATGTAATATTGGCATATTATGAATATGAAAGTATATAGTTTTTGGGAGTCTAAGGGAATATTTACACGAATAATAATAAGTTGAGCTCGAGTATTCAATTATAGATTGTTTAAGTGGATAACAATATCAATAATCATTGTGAACTATTTGATGTTTAAGAATAATAACTTTATGTGTAGATTAGTTTTTGTAAATCTCATAGTTTCTTAATAATTGTTATTAGAATTAACAGATTTTTAAATTTAAACATTTGAGTTGAAGATGGGTGATGTTGTGTAATTCCTATTTTAGTTATTTAGATTAATATAGATGACTGTTTTCTTAAGAATTTGATTTTTGAATCGATAGTCTACTTGAGGACAAGTAGGATTCAAGTGGGGGATGTTTGATAAACGCTCAAAAGTACTATATTTCAGTAGTATTTTACCCCTAATCTTGAATGTTTTTATTGCATTTTGTTTAGAATAGATATTGATTTCGTTCATATTTGCAAATAGATGTGGAAATGGAGCGTTTATGGAAAAGGAACGGAAAGCAGTCAATAGAAGAGTTAAATGATACATATTTGAAGAAGAAAGTAAAGCCGAAGTCAAAGAAAAGAATAAAAGAAGAAAAGTCAAGAAATCGGCTGAAAAAGTCATCCATACGCCGTATGGAAATCCATACGCCGTATGGATTGCTGCAGTGGAGGCCCAGGTTACGCGGACATGGGCTGGGCTTGAATTCAATCCATAAACCGTATGGAAATCCATACGCCGTATGGATCAAAATTCCAGGAAGTATAAAAACGCGTTTTAAACCCTATTTCGATAGTTTTTTGAAGATTTTTCATTTCCAGACGTTTTCAGTCGAGTTTAGGGTTAGGTTTACGAATTTTAGGGGTAGTTTGGAGGTACGAAAGGTGAAGAACGAGGATAATTCATCTAAATCATTCGTAGTTCGTCTTTATAACTCGGTATAATTTCTTTATTTCGATTTCATTGAAGTATTTGATGTTGAATGATATGATTATTACTGATTTATGATGAATTGAATATTTAGAGTGATTGTGTAGTTGATTTAATTTAGATTATGATTATTGAACGATTATAATTGCATATTGAATAAGTTATTTGATTGAAAACGGTTATATTGCTCGTGGACACTTGTTTATTGGTAACTAGTTATTATTGTTGCTTCACGTGATTAATAATTTTAATGAGATTGAGTTCCTTTAAGATTATTGATTATTGCTAGTACTACCTTAGGGTTTTGGACTATCACTAAATACGTTGAGTCTGATAGGTCGAGTATACAATAATAATATACTTTAAGATGAGCAAGACAATAAGTTAATTATTGGGTATTGTTGAGTCATACCAATAGAGTTGATTATAACGCGTTGTGAATGTTTAATGCATAATTTAGGGAAAGGCACACAATTGACTGATCATCTTGTGACATTGGAACCAGTGTTTCATGTTGGACCCTAGATTATAGGAATTAGTTGGACCCGAAACGTTGGCTAGTTCATATTCAACTTAGTATTCATTGAAGAACTTGGTATTAAGTTGATCTAAAAGTATCACAATTAGATAATCAATACGTAATAAATCGGGAAATATGAATCTAAGTGACATTAACTATACAATTACTTATTCCTTCCAATTAGGATTTATTGTTATTATTTCTTTATTATTTTAATTTAAAAGTTTTATTTAAGTTTGTTTATTTCAAATCAAATTGTTTTCTAAATTGTTCGTACGGAACTAAAACGCCCCCATATTTACTGTTTTCTAGTTAATTGTTAATTTCTATTTTAAATATTCCACCTTTTCCCTGTGTTCGAACCTGACTTACCAAATCTATATTTACAATTGATCGGGTATTCTTGCCTGGTTGGTTGAAAGTATTTATTAGGTATTTCTATTTACAAATTGTAAAACAAGACGCGCTTTCATAAGCGACATCAAAATGATAAACGCTCAAAATTAAGTACTATATTTTAGTAGTATTACAAATTGATTTGGCTACTTATGTAAAACATAAAAATCAGTCTGTCAAGAAACGCTCAAAATTTCTTAAACAAAGGGGTAATTATGTGGAAACTAAATTATTTAAAACTCCATTTCCACATCTATTTTCAGTTTTATTTATTAGGAATTTTTGTTTTTTAGAGATAATTATTTTGTAACTTTGTAGGTTAAATTTAAAATTCTCTACACTTTTTAATTTAATACTAAAGCTATTAAAAATATTATTTAGCTTCATTATATGATGTATTGATAGGCGATTTATATGAGAATGTTTGAGCTGTTAAGAAATGATAATTAAGGAGTAAATGTTTCTTTTAGATGAACTTTAGCTATGTATGACATATGTCTTAATTTTCATATTAGTAATGTGTGATATGCCATATTTTTGGGAATTTAATTAATATCATTTGGGGATATACTGGGTGTTGTTTCCTCTGTTGTACGAAAGTACAGACCTGGTCTCCGTCAGTATATCTAATGAAAAAGAGCAAAAGAGTTAAATAACTCATGATTTTAAAATGTGGTCAAATTAAGTCGCTTTGTTGTACTGAGGTACAGACCTGTCACCAATGGTTTGACTAAAAACATTATTGCTAAACCAAAATCAAGTTATGTTGCTTTGTTGTGTTGAGGCACAGACCTGTCACCTCTGTCTTGATTTGAAAAATGATTATTTTGATTAAATTTCAGGATATGTAATATTGGCATATTATGAATATGAAAGTATATAGTTTTTGGGAGTCTAAGGGAATATTTACACGAATAATAATAAGTTGAGCTCGAGTATTCAATTATAGATTGTTTAAGTGGATAACAATATCAGTAATCATTGTGAACTATTTGATGTTTAAGTATAATAACTCTATGTGTAGATCAGTTTTTGTAAATCTCATAGTTTCTTAATAATTGTTTTTAGAATTAACAGATTTTTAAATTTAACCATTTGAGTTGAAGATGGGTGATGTTGTGTAATTCCTATTTTAGTTATTTAGATTAATATAGATGACTGTTTTCTTAAGAATTTGATTTTTGAATCGATAGTCTACTTGAGGACAAGTAGGATTCAAGTGGAGGATGTTTGATAAACGCTCAAAAGTACTATATTTCAGTAGTATTTTACCCCTAATCTTGAATGTTTTTATTGCATTTTGTTTAGAATAGATATTGTTTTCGTTCATATTTGCAAATAGATGTGGAAATGGAGCGCTTATGGAAAAGGAACGGAAAACAGTCAATAAAAGAGTTAAATGATACATATTTGAAGAAGAAAGTAAAGCCGAAGTCGAAGAAAAGAATAAAAGAAGAAAAGTCAAGAAATCGGCTGAAAAAGTCATCCATACACCGTATGGAAATCCATACGCCGTATGGATTGCTGCAGTGGAGGCCCAGGTTACGCGGACATGGGCTGGGCTTGAATTCAATCCATACGCCGTATGGAAATCCATACGCCGTATGGATCAAAATTCCAGGAAGTATGAAAACGCGTTTTAAACCCTATTTCGATAGTTTTTGAAGGTTTTTCGTATCCAGACGTTTTCAGTCGAGTTTAGGGTTAGGTTTACGAATTTTAGGGGTAGTTTGGAGGTACGAAAGGTGAAGAACGAGGATAATTCATCTAAATCATTCGTAGTTCGTCTTTATAACTCGGTATAATTTCTTTATTTCGATTTCATTGAAGTATTTGATGTTGAATGATATGATTATTACTGATTTATGATGAATTGAGTATTTAGAGTGATTGTGTAGTTGATTTAATTTAGATTATGATTATTGAACGATTATAATTGCGTATTGAATAAGTTATTTGATTGAAAACGGTTATATTGCTCGTGGACACTTGTTTATTGGTAACTAGTTATTATTGTTGCTTCACGTGATTAATAATTTTAATGAGATTGTGTTCCTTTAAGATTATTGATTATTGCTAGTACTACCTTAGGGTTTTGGACTATCACTAAATACGTTGAGTCTGATAGGTCGAGTATACAATAATAATCTACTATAAGATGAGCAAGACAATAAGTTAATTATTGGGTATTGTTGAGTCATACCAATAGAGTTGATTATAACGCGTTGTGAATGTTTAATGCATAATTTAGGGAAAGGCACACAATTGACTGATCATCTTGTGACATTGGAACCAGTGTTTCATGTTGGACCCTAGATTATAGGAATTAGTTGGACCCGAAACGTTGGCTAGTTCATATTCAACTTAGTATTCATTGAAGAACTTGGTATTAAGTTGATCTAAAAGTATCACAATTAGATAATCAATACGTAATAAATCGGGAAATATGAATCTAAGTGACATTAACTATACAATTACTTATTCCTTCCAAGTAGGATTTATTGTTATTATTTCTTTATTATTTTAATTTAAAAGTTTTATTTAAGTTTGTTTATTTCAAATCAAATTGTTTTCTAAATTGTTCGTACGGAACTAAAACGCCCCCATATTTACTGTTTTCTAGTTAATTGTTAATTTCTATTTTAAATATTCCACCTTTTCCCTGTGTTCGAACCTGACTTACCAAATCTATATTTACAATTGATTGGGTATACTTGCCTGGTTGCTTGAAAGTATTTATTAGGTATTTCTATTTATAAATTGTAAAACAAGACGCGCTTTCATAAGCGACATCAACTTTGTCAAGCTATAACATTATCCTAGGAAGACCATGGTTGCATGATATGAAAGCGGTACCGTCGACGTATCATCAGTGCGTCAAGTTACCAACTCCATGGGAGGTGGTCAAGATCAGCAGTGACTAACAAGAAGCGAAGGATTGTTATACAACATCAATGAAATCTACTGCCAAGCCTCCGTCAGCATAGCAATTAAAGAATAAGGCATGGGATGTCCTAGATACAAGGGAACAGGACGTCAAAGAAATGCTGCTTGAATCGAAGGATCTTGAAGAAAAAGTGCTTATAGGATCAGGGATCCCAGAGGATCTAGAACAGGATCTGATGTCGCTTATGAAAGCGTCTCTTGTTTTAAAATTTATAAATAGAAATACCTAATAAATACTTTCAAGCAACCAGGCAAGAATACCCGATCAATTGTAAATATAGATTTGGTAAGTCAGATTCGAACACAGGGAAAATGGAATAATAAGAATAAATAATCTTATAAATTACAGAGAAAAGGGGGTTACGCTTTAGTTCCGTATGAACATAAGATTTATAAAATAACAACTTAAAATAAACTAAATAAACTAAATAAAACTGAAAATAAAATAAACACTAATGTACAATATGGAAGGAACATATAGCATGTAATAATTCACCTTAGATTCATACATCCTGATACATTTGCACATTAATTGTCTAATTGTGATTTCTTTTAGATCAACCTAATACCAAATTCTTCAATGAATACTAAGTTGAATGTGAACTAGCCAACGGTTCGGGTCCAACTAATTCCTATAATTTAGGGTCCAACATAAAACACTGGTTCCAATGTCACAAGATGATCAGTCAATTGTGTGCCTTTCCCTAAATCATGCATTAAGTATATCACGATCTATTATAATTATCCTGTGGTATGACTCAACAATACATACTAATAATTACTTATTAGTCTTGTTCATCTTAGGGATATTGATTACTAATTCTTAACCTATCAGACTCAACATGTTTAGCAGTAACTATAAACCTAAGTTCATAATTATCAATGATTACTATTACCAAAGGAACTCAATCTCAATGATCCTAGTAACCACGTTAAGCAAGCAATCAATACAGCACCAATAAACAAGGATTCACGGATAACATAATAGTCTTCAACTAAATAACTCAACAAATGTGCACATGAAATCATTCAATAATCATAATCTAAGATTTATTAAAACAAATACTACAAGTATCAATTCATCAAATAAGAATATATCAGAATATTAAACATCAAATTCTTCAATGACATAGAATAAACGATACAAACCCATTGACGAATCACGCGAAGATCGGTTGAAATGAAATCGACCAACACTCCTTGTGCCTCCATAACATACCTAAAACTTGAAAATGATAAAAACCCTAACCTAAAAACTGATAAAAATCGTAAATACAGAGTATATATTACATTGTAAGGGTATATGATATCTGTAAAATGTCTGCCAAGGCTGGCCTTTTATAGTTGAGATTTTGGTCATTTGACCGCCGGCTAAGACGTTTAGCCGCCGGTCAGCTCTAGCTTCACATGGTAACAAACAGCGTAGGTTGCCGCCTTCCATAAATAGAGTTTAGCCGCCGGTCACAAGCCAAGACCGCCGGCTAAATGCCATTTCCAGCTTTTTGACCTAACGGGCTTGGATCTAGCATTGGGCCTCTTCACTTTTCCTTTTGGGCTTCTTGGTTCTTCTTAAATCCGAATTTAAACATCCTCATAGCCCAACTCTTCATTTCTTCGTTATTTCCTTCGGCTTCACATGATTCTTCAAAAATGCATCTTTTAACTCGTTATTTGACTGTTTTTTCGTTCCTTTTCCATAAACGCTCCATTTCCACACCTAATTGCAAATATGAACAAAATCAATATATAAACCTAATCAAATGCAATAGAAACATCCAAGATTAGGGGTAAAATACTACTAAAATATAGTACTTTTGAGCGTTTATCAAACATCCCCCACTTGAATCCTACTTGTCCTCAAGTAGACTATCGATTCAAAAATCAACTTCTTAGAAAAACAGTCATCTCCATTAATCTAAATAACTAATTAAGGAATTACACAACATCGCCCATCTTCAACTCAAACGTTTAAATTTATAAATCTGTTAATTCTAAAAACAATTATTAAGAAACTACGAGATAAAATAAAACAATCTACACATAAAGTTATTATTCTTAAAACATTAATTAGTTCACAATGATTACTGATATTGTTATCCACTTAAACAATCTATATTCGAATAATTGAGCTCAACTTATTATTATTCATGTAGATATTCCTTTAAACTCCCAAAAACTATATACTTTCATACTCATAACATGCCAATATTACATATTTTTAAATTTTAATTAAACAATCATTTTTCAAATCAAGACAGCGGTGACAGGTCTGTGCCTCAACACAACAAAGCGACATAACTTGATTTTGGTTTAGCAATAATGTTTTTAGTCAAACCATTGGTGGCAGGTCTGTACCTTAGTACAACAAAGCGACATAATTTGACTACATTTTTAAATCATGAGTTATTAAACTCTTTGCTCTTTTTTATTAGATATACTGACGGAGACCAGGTCTATACTTTCGTACAACAGAGGAAACAACACCCAGTATATCCCCAAATGATGTTAATTAAATTTCCAAAAATATGGCATATCACACATTACTAATATGAAAATTAAGACATACGTCATACATAGCTAAAGTTCATCTAAAAGGCATTATCCACTCCTTAATTATCATTTCTTAACAGCTCAAAAATTCTCATATAAATTGCCTATCAATACATCATATAATGAAGCTAAATAACATATTTCACAATTTAATATTTTATTATGAGTGTAGAAAGCTTTTAAAATAACCTACATTTTTACAAAATAATTATCTTTAGAAAACAAAAATTTAAAGATAAAAGTTTGGTTGAAAAATAGGCAACTCATAACCTCCTAGTTACGTATCTTAATAAGATGACAGTTAACAAAATTACAATATCATCTACTTATTTATAGGACAATTATGGGGAAACTCAATTCTTTTCTCTCCCATCCCCCACTTAAAGGTGTACAATGCCCTCATTGTACAAATAATAAAATACTAAAAACGGGAAAAAGAGAAAAGAAATTAGAACAGAAAAACTCCCCTGGAATCGTGTGTGAAAAGGTTCAGCGGTTCTTCCAACTTGAAATATACAACAGCTCACACTTTCGTAGTTAATCACGATTGCATTTAGCATATGCAATAAGCCTTTAAACCCCTCAGTATCCCAAGTGGACGAGTTATAGTCTCGTGAGGGTTTCCAGGGAACACACCCACAAAGTTCAACAATAAACATAAGAAATAAATATAACCTGAAAATTAAACTAACATAGCATAATAAGAGTAATAGAAGTTAAAATATTAGTACAGTCATCCAGCAAATAAAAATAAAAATGTCTAAATAAAATACTAAGGAAGCTTAACCACATCAATCACTGTCACCATCCTCTCCATCTCTGCGAACACCAGATGGTCCTCCATACTCAGATGGTACAAATGGATCATAAGAAAGCTGATGGTAATCAAACAGCTGGTGCACCAAAGAAGTAGAATAATCAAACTGTCTCTGATGCTCACGATAGTAGTGCTGCTGCTCCTGATACCTACGATCCTGGACAATCCTATCCTGCTCGTGATAACGATGCATCTGCTGAAACCTGCTGCTGATAATCAAACATCCTACCAATCTCCTGCTGCATATGATACATATCATAGACTGGACCCTGATGAACCTGTGGCTATGGTGGAACCGCTGCATGCTCTATCACTGGTACATCTACAGCCTGCGGCTGAGCCTCACGACGTCTCCTCTGTCGTCTACCTCCTGCAACCAATGGTGGAGTCCAAATGTAGAAATCTCCCTCCAAAGGTCTCATAACAACTGAAATCTCCAGGAGCTTGTGAGCTCCCATCCACTGCATACCAGGAATAACAGGAGTACAAGACTGATACATCTCCTGTGTAACACCAAACCACCTAGCCAATCTAGTCACATACTGACCACCACAAATAACACTCGAGGCCTTCGTACCTGTAGCCCTATGTGTCATCCAGTCTGCCAATCTCCAAGGAATATTCACATTCGTCCTCTGAGCAATAGAATGCAAATAAAACAAATCTATCTTATGCACCTTCTCATGCCCTGTCTTCCTCGCACAGATCGAATGAGATAACATCCTATGTACCAGCTTATGTACTGGACTCCTCACTAACACATCAGAAGGACCTCGGGTACCAAACTCTCCATTGGCTATATCTACCCAACCTGCAGCAACCTCCAGATCATCGTACCTATTGGTACGCGGAGCTCTCAGAAAATCCCTAAAATGAGGATTAGCCTCCTCATCAACAGTGTACAACCCAATGGCCTGCGCAAACTGAATCATTCTCAAAGTACGTGGCTCACCATAGAGCATAAAAGTCAAAGTATGCTCCAACACATCCTAAGATGATGTATCAAACCTAACAGAGCTATAGAACTCAACAACCAACTCCCTGAAAATAATCTCATGTATACCAAACAATCTAGCCCAAGCATATGAGACAAAACCAGCACTCCCATCCTCAAGATAATAAGTAACAGTCAACAAACGGTGTAAAGCCTGAGTACCTGTCTCCTGAGTGTCAGGATCTAAAACCATGTTCATAAAATCCCAGTCTAACACTCTGAAGCTATAATATCCTGATCAATGTTGGCTCTAAGGCTCGTCTGCATCCTAGCTCGGTCTCCAGGTGAGATAGCATTGTGCATAAACTGAAGAATAGGGTGAGTCCGGATAATGGGGTTGGCAACAACGGCAGCACCCCTATCCATACGTATATCATACTCCATCTGTAACAATAAATCTATAAATATTAAAAGAATTCAAATATAAATTGAAAAAAAGTACCAAAAAGCTACACAATAATTAATATGTACAAAAATTATAACTAATTAACATGAACTTAAATAATTCAGATTAACTTATCAAAGATATATTTATATACATTTATACTTAATACAATTTTATCAAGGTTACCTAATACTACTATCTTCATAATAATAATATTTACATAATAATAATAATTCTATAATAATCACGAAACTTCATTTATTATATTTATACAAACACAATCAAATTTTACCTAATACAATTATATACATAGTAATACTATACTAATTCTAATCACAAAAATCATGTTGGGACATAGATTGTGACAACAGATCTAGCTTGAAATAGGACTAGTGTAATTATTATTTTGCTTGTATATTGGTTTAGATTTGTAAATGAATATTTGTTTTGTTAGTGATATTCGTTAAACATATTGTTTTGCTAAGTTAGACGAATGTTAAATACGAAATAAATAAACAGACGTTTGATGCGAGGCGAGTCGAGATCTCAGGTCGCAGCGAGTTGAGCTGTGAGGTGAGTTCTGAATTCGCGAGGTATCAGTCTGGCGAGCCGAGCTCCGAGTTGGGCTTGGGCTGCGAGTTGGACCGAACTCGCAGGCCCATGCGAGCCGAGCCGAGACAAAATATAAAAGGTTTTTTCAATCGTGAAAAACCTTAACACGTTAACAACTTTTGCATATTCCAAAGCTGCGATTCCAGCAAACCAGAGAAAAACATAACCTATCGACTAGGCTTTGACGATTCGTTGTTTAAAGCTAAGTCTAGTTAAACGCAATACGAACATATTCGTTGTTAGTAAGATAACACCGTATTGAGGGATTCCGCACCTTAATACTACAGATAACGAAGTTATCGATCCTAAAACTAGGGGACTTACATCTGGTATCAGAGCTTTCGGGCTAGATACGAGTGTGTTCGTGAGTTTTAGTTTATTGCGTTTTTGATTCGGGTCGTTTTTACGTGCATTATTGCAATACTAACGATCAAAATCATTCTCTGGAAGTTTTAGGGTTAGTTTACAGTCGAATTTCTCAGTTTCGTTCGTAAAAATACCTTAAAATTCGTTTTTTCGGGTTTAACAGCCGTTTCGCGAGTCGAGATTAGGGTTCCAGCGTCGCCTGCGAACCGAGTTGAACTAGCGAGTCGAACTGAGGCTTGCAAGTCGAACCGAGATCTCTCGCGAATCGACATCACTTGCGAATCGACATCTTTTAGCAATCCGAACTGAGGCTTGCGAATCGACAAATTCTGCGAGTCGAGCTGAGATTGCGAGTTGAGCTGAGTCTTGCGAGTTGAGATTTCTGAATTCGCTGAAACAGTTTAATTTTACGTTTTTAAGATGTCTGACTTAAGTAGAATGATCGAAATGGACCACGAGGTGGGAAAGTCAAACGTTCCACCTAAGTTGTTAAGAATCGAGGATTACTACAATTGGAAGGACAGATTTGAATCTTACTGTAGATTCCATGATCTGTCTATCTGGATGTGTATCAAGAGTGGATACACCCCACCTACTCAAACTGTTCAAAATGCTACTGTAGTTCTTACCTATGCAAACATGAGTGATCAAGAGAAGGAAGCGTACAGAAATGAGAATAAATCACATTCTTGCATAAAGATGTGTCTTCCTAAATCCCTTGCTCATCAACTCAAGTCTTTTCATACTGCTAAAGCGCTCTGGGAAGCTTTAGAGAAAAGAGGTGAGGGAAGTCCACAGGTGAGAGCTGGCAAGAAGAGTCTTCTTAAAAAGCAGTTTACTATGTTTAAAGCTTTAAAAGGAGAAGATCTTGATGCCTATGTTACACGATTCTACCATCTGCTAAGTGAATTAGAATACCATGAAATTTTTGAAGAAGAAGTATCTAAAACCGACAAGTTCCTTGAGGGTTTGCCTTCTAAATGGGAAATGTATGGTGTTATGATTAAGGATAACGAAACTAGGTATTCTACTATGACCTTAGAGCAAGTCATTGACAAGCTGAAAGGTTATGATTTCTCCAAGAAGTCAAGAGATAGTGATTCTGATCAGGTTCAGAACCCTGGGCTGTATCATGGAAAGTCAAGTCTTTCGACTGCGTCATCGAGTTCGACCACTGCACTGTTAGTTGGTGATACTAATGAAAATGGAGAAATGATCACTGAAGATCTGTGCTTTATTTCCTCCTCTGGTGATGAGACAAAGGGAAAGAATTCTGAGAAGTCACCTCAAGAGCATCAGAAGATGCCGATGAGTGTGAAATCTGCTGAACAGCAACTGTCTGTTCTTGCTTCCTTTGTGGCATCATATGAGAACTACATAGAAGGAAAGATCAATGATCCTATTCTATTTGATGAGGATTATGAGCAGATAGATTCTGATTATCTTGAGGAACTGGAACTTCAAGATCAACTAGCGTTGATATCTAGAAAGGTGAAGAATTTCCTCAAGAAAACTGGTAGAAAGGTGTTGGGCAATAGATCAGGGTTTGATAAAACCAAGGTCAGATGCTTTAACTGTCAGGGTATTGGTCATTTTGCTAGAGAATGCCAAAGACCTAAAGTAGAAGCACAAGGAAAACAAGGTTCGGGAAGTACTCTTGCTTCCAAAGCCTTAGTGGTGAAGCAGTTGGATGGCTCGTATGATTGGCAAGCTCATTCTGAAGAAGCTTTGATGGCCGACATCGAAGAAACAACTGCTGGATCAGTGTCCTACATGCCCACTGACATGGAACAGAGAGTAGAGGTGGCTGAGTCTGAAAAAAGGGCAAGTGATGATGATGTGCTATATATGGATTCAACTCCAGATATGAGTCCTGAAGAATTAGTGGCACGTATGGCTGAATTACAAACTGACAAGAAGAAGGTATGTTTAGATATTCTTAATCTTGCTGATGTTTGTTACTTAGTTACTGATTTACAATCTCAGAATAGTGTCTTAACTGTGTCAAATAGCAATTTGTCATCACAATTAAATATGGATAAGGAATCCTATAAGACTGTTAGATCTGAACTTGATCAAGCTATTATGGATATTCGCAGATTAAGTGATGATAAACATGTCTTAAAAGATAAAATTAAGTCTGATGCTTCGGATAGAACAAAACTTAGAGATACCATAAGTGAAAAATCTGTGATCATAGATGGTCTCTATATGAATATTAAAGACTTAAATGAGACAATTGCTAGTAAGGATCAGGAAATAGTGAACCTTAACTTAAGGTTAATTGAGCAAAACCGTAAACTTGAGAATTATAGGACATCTCAAATGGATAAAATGTTAGATGCTCAACGTAGTGTAAAGGACAAGACTGGGTTAGGTTACAATGATGTATCCCCGCCTTTTAATGCCAATTACACTTCTATTCCTGAAGATTCTGAGATGACTGAAGTTAATCCTGAGATTTCAGTAGCTGATAAACCTGAACAGTCAGAGGCACAGAAAGATGTTATTAAGAACGTATCATTAGATAATAGCAAGGCTTCTCAGTTCACCAAAATACATTTTGTATCGGGTGGAGTGATTAACGATGCTAAGATTAATGATAAAGTTGATAAGGAACAGCTTAAACCTTTAGTGCCTAAGACTCCGGATGAGAAAGCAAAAGTGAGCAAATCACGCAAGCAGATGTCATGTTTCAAATGTCATCAAAAAGGACACGTGGCTTCGTGTTGTCCTAACAAAAAGCCTGAAGCACCACATAAGCTTGTGATTGAGGAAAAGACACAGACCGACTCTAGTATGACTGTAGACGGGTTAGATGCCAAACCTAAGTTAGGTAATAAACCTGTTAACATTCTTAAAAGAGATGGTAAGCATAGTGTCTCCCCACCTAAACCTAAACGGTCATATACTCAAAGTGATAATTATGTCCATAAGTCTAGGGATGTGACACCGTCGAGGTTTAGAACTCCAAGTAGAGGCCATAGTCATTATGAAAGTGGCACTACTTCGCGATCACATGAGTTTAATTATAATTATCATAATAGAGCTCATACTTTTGTGCCTAAGAGGTTCTCCTCAAATTCACCTCTTAAGGCTGATCGTCCACAAACTCAAGCTACTTCGAAAGTAACCAAAGCTCCTGATGGGAAGAATGGTTATTTTAAAGAGCTTAAGTTTGTTGATGATAAGGGACAAACCAAGACCGTAATGGCTTGGGTCCCTCTTGATAACTGATCGTGTTTTGTGTTATGTGCAGGAGCATGCTGTGAACAAGGACAGTTGGTGGTATGTAGACAGTGGATGCTCGAGGCACATGACCGGTGAAAGAAGTCTACTGAAGGACTTCAAGGATAGTCTCAAGCAAAAAGTAAATTTTGCAGGAGATAAAGGAGGAGTAATTTCGGGAAAAGGAAAAGTTTCAAATGGAACTTTGACTCTTGAGGATGTGAACTATGTTGAAGAACTTACACACAACCTAGTGAGTGTTTCCCAAGTCTGTGATAAAGGTCACCCAGTTTATTTTAATGAAAAGGAGGCCTTAGTCCTGAAGCCAGGTTTCACAATTCCTGATAAATGGATATTGATGAGGGCGCCAAGGAAGAAGGACATCTATGCTATCAACATGGGTGTTCCTAACTCTTCAATGGTGTCTACATGTTTATTGTCCAAGGCTTCGGAAACAGATGCTCTGTTATGGCATAGGAGAATGGCACATCTAAACTGGAGAAAGATGAATTATATAACCAAAAATGGTTTGGTTCTAGGTGTACCACAAAAACGTTTCGAGTCTGAGGATAAGTGTGTTCCTTGCATGAAAGGAAAGCAGCACAAGAAACCACACAGACCTAAGACTGAAAACTCTATCTCCTCGCCATTTGAATTGCTACATATGGATCTCTTCGGCCCTATAAGCAAGAGAAGTCTAGGTGGCAAATGGTACTGTTTGGTTGTCACAGATGACTATTCTAGATTCTCATGGGTATTCTTTTTGGGATCAAAGGATGAGACTCCTGGAATTCTAATTGAGTTCTTTGATCTAGTAGAGAATGTCTATAAAAAGAGAGTTAAGCGTATTCGTAGTGACAATGGAACAGAGTTTAAGAATTCAACGTTGAATATCTATTGCTTAAGCAAAGGGATATTACATCAATTCAGTGCACCGTATGAACCTCAACAGAATGGTGTTGCTGAAAGGAAGAATAGAACGTTGATTGAAGCTGCTAGAACAATGCTTGCTGATTCAAAGCTTCCGGTCATCTTTTGGGCAGAAGCAGTGAATACAGCATGTTATGTTCTTAATAGAGTTCTTACGGTTAAGAGACATAACAAGACTTGTTATGAGCTTTTGAACAATAAGAAACCTAACTTAAAAGGGTTTGAACCCTTTGGAGTTTCATGCACCATATTAAAGACTGGACATCAAGCAAAATTTGGTGAGAAGGCTGACGAAGGATTTTTCCTAGGTTATATGCCCAATTCGCCAAATAAGAGAGTCTTTAATAAAGTCACAGGACGTTTGGAGGTAGTTTATAATATTGAGGTTACAAGCTATTCACCGGATGTTCATAAGGGCTTAGATTGGCAATTTGATTATTCTGATCTTTTTGCATCATTTAAAGTTCCTATTAGTGACTATGTCAGTGATTCAGAGATAGCTGAACATTTAGTGTTTGAAGATGAGAATATTGGTCCCGCTTCAACATCGAGTGTTAAGCAGTCTGGAATCAAGACTACTGTTGACTCAGATAAAGCTTCCACAAGTGAGTCACAAAAACCTTCAGAGGATAAGTCTCTAGAAACAGAAGATCTTGATGATCTTCATACAAAGTTTGATGACATACTTACTCCTTTGAAACATCTAAGAATATCTTCAGCACGTACGGAAGATGTACCTGAATTGGAAGAAATTGGTACTAATTTGGAAGATGAGATACCAGTTGAACCAGTTACTACAACTAGAACGAGTAAGAATCATCCAGTTGAAAACATCATCGGTGATATTAATACTCCGGTTCAAACTAGGCATCAATCCAGAACTAATACGTCTGAGAATTCTGAATACCAAAGCTTGTATACTGCAATGAAAGAGACAGGGATTCCTAATCAATGTCTATATTCATGCTTTATCTCACAAGTCGAGCCTAAAAATGTTCAAATGGCTTTAAAAGAAAACTCGTGGGTAGAAGCAATGCAAGAAGAACTATCTCAGTTCTCTAAATTACAAGTATGGGAGTTGGTTGACCTACCAAAGGGAGAATATCCAATTGGAACTAGATGGGTATTTAAGTGTAAGAGAGATGATAAAGGTATCGTTACTCGCAATAAAGCTCGTCTAGTGGTTCAAGGTTTTAATCAACAAGAAGGTATTGATTACAATGAAGTGTTTGCACCAGTTGCTAGGCTAGAAGCAATTAGAGTATTCTTAGCATTCGCATCATATTATGGTATAAAAGTGTATCAGTTGGATGTTAAGAGTGCCTTTTTGTATGGCAAAGTGGAAGAATTGGTGTATGTTTCACAACCGCCAGGGTTTGCTAATCCTGAGTATCCAGATAGAGTATATCGTTTGAATAAGGCTCTATATGGATTACATCAAGCACCTAGGGCATGGTATGGAACACTATCAACGTATCTACTTGAGAATGGATTTACAAGAGGATCAATTGATAGTACACTATTTGTGAAGTGGAAAAAGAAAGACTTTCTTCTTGTACAAGTGTATGTTGATGACATTATCTTTGGATCGTCTGATGAAAAGATGTGTCAAGAATTTGAGAAAGTCATGAGAAAAAGGTTTGAAATGTCTGCAATGGGAGAGTTGAATTTCTTCTTAGGATTACAAGTTGATCAAAAGAAGGATGGATTCTTTATTCATCAATCTAAATATACATATGAGCTATTAGAACGTTTCAAGATGGATGAAAGTAAGGTCTACAATACTCCAATTCCAGTCAATCATGGATTAGGTCCAGATACATCGAGTGATAGCGATGTGGATCCAACTCTTTATAGAGCCATGATCGGATCACTAATGTATCTTACAGCCTCTAGGCCTGACATCATGTTTGCTGTTTGTTTATGCGCAAGATATCAGGCTAATCCGAAAGAGTCACACATGCAAGCTGTTAAACGAATCTTTCGTTACCTCAAAGGGAAACCTAAGCTGGGTCTTTGGTATCCGATTGATGGAGACTTAGATCTCGTAGCTTATACTGATTCGGATTATGGAGGATGCAATCAGAATAGGAAATCTACGACTGGAGGATGTCAATTCTTAGGAGGTAGATTAGTATCCTGGCAGTGCAAGAAGCAAACCTCGGTAGCCATTTCTACATGTGAAGCTGAGTATGTTGCAGCTGGCAGCTGTTGCTCGCAAGTTCTTTGGATTCAACAGCAACTGCGGGATTACGGGTTAAATATAACCAATACTCCTATGATGATTGATAACGAATCTACTATGTCGATCACCAATAATCCAGTAAAGCACAGTAAAACTAAGCATATTGATATTCGACATCATTTTATTAGAGATTGTGCTGAAAAGAAATTGATAAAGTTAGTTAAGGTTCCATCATTGGATAACTTAGCAGACTTATATACAAAGGCGTTCGACAGAGCAAGATTTGAGACGTTGGTTCAACTAAACGGAATGAGAAATCCAGAGTGATTAGTCTTCCAAGGGTATTCTTGTAATAGTTAGTATTTATGTGTTTATTATTATAAAAAAAAAAAAAAAAAAAAAAAAAATAAAAATAAAAAAAAAAAAAAAAAAAAAAAAGGCGTATGGCATTCATTTGCTTGTTACCTAAGGGGAATCGCCTTCATTTAAGTTTTTATTTGCAAAAACTACGGGAAATGATAGTACATTAGGAGAATAAGCTTCACAATAATAAAGCTTAAGTCCTAAGTATGATATGGTAGTAGGTTCAAATAAAGTTGCTTTAGAACTACAGCGGTTCTATCAGGTATGTGTTTATATTTATTTGATTATACACCTATATCCACAAGTTATAATTTGTCTATTTTTAGTAAAATTTTAGATGGCTTCATCATATGATGTACTGGTAGGCAAATTATATGAAATTTTCTAAGTCTTAAGAATTTAATTAACTACTTGTTTATTATTTTGTGTAACTATTCTATGATGTATGACATTAAGTCTTAAATGTTGAATGATGGTATTACCATACACTGTTATCATGCATTTTAATTAAAGTGACAAATAGTAGCAATATGGGTATTAATTTAATTACTGGTAACTATGTTGTACTATGTACAGAACTGAAACCTTTAATTAAATTAATATTCTCAAATATATTTTGAATTATGCTAGAAGGAATCTTCTGTTGTACTACGTACAGACTTAGATAACATAGCATATTCAAAGTATGTTTGATATTTGTCTAACCGTAAAAATTCAAGTGTATGTTATATGTTTCGAAAAGATACATCATTTAGTAACCGCTACCTTGAAAATTTAATGATGCAGTGTTATGTGTTTTACTTGAATTCTTCAGTATATCATATAATAGGAAGCACTTGATAATACTCATACTAACAATAAAGAGTTTGCTTAGAAAATTGAGTATAATTTGTTTATGTGGATCATAATACCGGTAATCGTCTTGAACTATCTATAATTAAAATATTCACTTTATGTGAGTAATGTATTTATTAATTATGCTATGTGGATAAAGGTACCTAAGATATAGTTTTATAAATATAAATGTATAAATGATATATATAGTTGTAATTTTACAGTAATTTATTTGAATTTCATGAGGTATGAATACTACCAATCTGTTTAGACTTTTAAATGTATAATTAATTGCTTATTCTTTCTAATATGATCCCTAAGCAGATAAAATCTTATCTACATTGTATATTTACTTTGTTTCAATTGATTAATAAAATGGTACTTGATACCAATGGTTATGTAATTTTGTTTTATTTTTAATGTTTAATTTTTGTGTTATTTATGTTTACCCTTCGGAATTAAATCATACTGTATCTTTTTGAGTTGAACAACGTGACAAATACAAGTGAAAAATAATTTTATTTTAGACTTGTAAAATATCGGGTTTTTATTTATACTTAGCATTAAATTCGCGTTTTTAATTGTTTCTGCGAGTTGACATCAACTTGCGGATCCACTTGAAATCTTGCGGATCGGATAAAGGGTATAAAACAAAAGGTCAAACGAGTCAACAGATCACCGAATTCACATTACTCGCGAGTTCACTTCAACTTGGCGAATCCGCTTACAGGCGAAACGAGGCGAAAAAGTTATTTTCGTTTGATTTCGATTTTACGAGTACGAGAACGAGTTTTTGATCCGTAGATTTTATTCACCTTTAGATTGCGAACATTTTGAGGTAAAATACAACGGATTTCACCGTTTCATTTACGAGAAATCGAAGTTTTTATGCACTTAGGGTTTCGGTTTCAATTTTGAACGATTCACGATGATTAATGGATTGTTAGAACACGAATCCTTAGGATTAATGTTAAACGAACCGTAATAGATGTGAATGTATCGTTTGATCGTGTTAAAACTAACAAAATCATCGATTTTAAGTTTAATCTTACGACGGCTGTTCATCGAACGAGTTGAAATTTCGATTCAACTCGCAGCGAGTTGACTAGCGAGTTCATGAGATTAGTGAGTTGATCAATGTAGCGAGTTGATAAACAAAACGAGTTGAACTCAACTCGTTAGGCCAGTTTATGCGAGTCCAGTACTTAGAAAAATTTTATTTTTTAAAGTAGTGATATAAATGTTAAGACTTTTTAAGTAATAACTTTTATGAAATGGATTTGTGTTAATTCTTATATGATTATATCGAAAGTCTACTAATTTAAGAAGAAAATTAGTGGCGTGTCCTAATTTCACATTAGCGGTATAATTTTTAACGTTAACGACTTGAGATTTTTATTAAAATAACAAGTACCTAACGTGATTTAAATTAGACTTAAGACTTTTAGTTATAAGTTAAATTTTTATATACGACTTGAGACTATTTTTGTAACAAGTTATATATAATTTCAAATTTAAACTAAGATGTTTGATGAATCTCTATTCATAATACGTAATAGTTTAAATATTTTTAATTTGCTTTGAATTGTTGTTGTCATTTGTGTTTTTACAGATATGGCTCGACAATTTGACAAAGGTCACAACATCCTTGTTGATCTGGATGTACGTGCAAAGGGAGCTAGCAAAGTAGCTCAGGTGCTTTCATTTTTGGCACGTTCACGTATACAGTATGCTGTTACAGCAAATCCTCCTATTTCTCAGGCGATTTTGACTGATTTCTGGACGGGTATAGAGCATGACGAATCGGTCAATCCACCAGAGATTCGAGCAACGGTTGGTGGACAACCTGTTGTGTTCAGTGCTGGAAATCTCCGTGAGATTTTGCAGTTTGGTACAGAGGAACAAGAGAATGGGGATGTTGAGTATCCAATGGATTTCATAGAGGGAGCTATCGGACGTATGGGTTATACGGGAGATAGACGCGGACGTCAATTCCAGAAGCCTCTTGTGATTGGTCAGTGGAGGTTTCTATGGCACGTGATGAATACCGTTTTTGCACCGAAGAAGGGTGGTTTTGATGAGTTAAGCCCTGCTATTCTATCGGCTGCACTGTCCCTGGTTTACAATAAACCATACAGTTTCTGTGATTACATTTTTGGAGAGATTGTAAGACAGATATCGGGTTCTGTTCGATCACGATTTATGGTTTACCCACGTTTTTGTATGCTGATTATTAGAGCTCGTCTACCAGAGCTTATTATTCCTGAGCCACACTTGCGTGTAGATACTATTGGGCTCAGAGGGTATAATGCTATGTTTCAGCAGACTGTGAGAAGAGAAGGGCTTGTGAAGCCTGAGGAGCGAGATCTTTTTGGGTATATTGTCGACCCGAACTACGTAGCACCGCCAAATCATGGGTGGTTAGACGTAGCTTCTGCTGCTGCTCCTGCTGAAGCTGATGTGGTTCATCATGAAGATCCACAAGAGCTTTTAGAGGACGTTTTGGAACAACCTGCACATGCTGGGGAACAGGTGAACCCAGATGTTGCTGCTCAGGTAGTACAAGAGGTGTTGGAGCAGAATGATGATGCGACAAATCCATTGCTCCAGGATATTGATAGTTATTTTGCACCACCTGAGGTAATCTGTTACTTATGTAATAATATAGATGCTTAGTTGATAGATTGTTTTTATTGATCATAGATGCATAATATTATTATATAATGATTCTGATATTAGATATTTAGTAACTTGGATATTATTTCTGATTTTAAAAATATAAATATCATTATACGAACAGGAAGCTGAAGCTGAGGCTGCACATCCAGAAGTTATATTACTTGAGGATGAGCAGATACAGCTTGATAGATCAGTTGTTGTACCAACTGAGGATCCTGTTAGATCATCTAGAGGTCGTGATGGTGAGACGGCTTCAGATAAAGATTCTGATAATACACCTTCTCCTCCTCCATCTGCTTCTGAAAAGAAGAGGAAGGGTAAGAGTATTCTGGAGGAAGGTACTGAGGAAGTTGAGATTCCTTTGATGAAGCGTCCGAGAACGCTTACAATTCGAGAAGGTTAGTATTAATTAAAGTTAAATAATCTTAACTTGTTGTTTATCAGGAGTTGAACTGAGACAGTTAATTCTGTATACAGTTTCTCAGGATACACCACAGGTAGAGATGGTTGCACCGGTGGTTACGGAATCGATGTCTTTACCGCTTCAAGTATGAGATATAAATTCTATAACTATGAGTGTTATGCAATTAATTAGAGTTTGAGACAGAGTAATCTGTAACAATAACTGATTTTAATTGTGTTTAACTTTACAGCATGAGGTTGCTGATTTAGTTCGTGGAGCTAATTTTCCGACGAACAAAGCAGCTAGATTTGCGACAAGTTTGCTTACGCAAGCTTTGTCTCAACCTCATACACCGCTTACCAGAGACTGGCATATTGAGTCTCTTACACCGCCTGGACCAAGAACGATACCTGTTACTCCAACGACTGATGCAGAAAGGATTACATCCTTAGAGTCGAGGGTAAAGGATTTGGAGAAGCTTACTTCTCAGATTCCAGAGCTGGTGTCGAGCAATCTTCTTCTTTCACAACAGATACTCAAGCAGAGTGAATCGTACAATCTGTTGATGAAGACTCATGAGACGTTACTTGCGGACTTCACTGTACAGAGACTGAAGTTATCTTCTTTAGAGAGTCTGGTCTTGAGATCGCATTCAGGACAGCCTGCTCAGGGGGAGATATTGGTATATCTGGAGTCTTGCAGAGAGAATGAGTTGAAGAGAAAGAGAGATCAAGACAAGGACGATGATCCCAATGCACCAAGTGGTGAGCAGACTGGTCCTTCAAAGACTAGTGAGCAAGCTACTATTCAGGGGGAGTCTGGTGCTGGTGCTAGTGGTTCTGGAGCTGGTACAAATGCTGATAAGACTGCACAGGTTGATACAGAAGCTGGTAAGATAGCTTAGTATTAGCATAGTGTAGTAATTATTGGTAGTAATTTGTACAGAATAATTGTAACTTAATATTGTGATAATATATTCGGCTTGAGATTTGTAATTACAAGTTAAATGTATTAGATATTGTTAAGTTATTTGATTTTATAAATGTTAAGATAAAATAGTGATCGAAAGACTTCTGACTCATTGAGTAGTCGAGCGGCGTGTTCCGATTAATTTCGGCGGTCAAAATTTTATGATAACATATGCATTTTAGACTTGATTATGGACTTAAGACCATAAGGTATATAAGTAATTAGCAAGTTAAAAATGTATTCGTATTAACTAGACAAATGATATATAATTTAAAGGTTAAATTGATAATGAATGAGATCAATTAACACTTGAAAATTATATAAGGTAATTAATAGTAAATTTAAATGTTTGGTGTTTATTCACAATGCATTAGAATTTAAAATTAATTAATATTTGTTAAGTAGACTTAAGAGATTTTAGATTGATTCAGGGTAATCAATAAAAGATTTTATAAGTTATATTTATATTGCGTTTATATGTTAGGTTAAAACATACAAAAGAATTAATAAAGAAATTCTTAGATTGGTTCAGGGAAATCAATAAAGAATTTGAATTATTAATATATTTGTATTTATGTTTTTCTCTAGGAATGGAAATGCTTGATCTATCTGATTCGGAAGATGATATTTTTGATGAGATAGATGAAGACATTGATTTTGATCTTGAGGAAGGAGAATTTCAACCACCTACAGATTGGACTGCTGTACCTGAGAATGTGCAAGACATGGGTGTAGATCTAGATGCAAACATTGATGAACACCATGTGAGCCCATCTAGGACAGAAGTTGTTATTGAAAATGAACAAGGTCCAACAATTGTCAATATAGATGAAGATATTGATGATTCAACCTCTGATGAAGAAGAAGAAGTTCTTGTTCAAACCAAAAATCCTGCTGTTGTACTTAGGAAACTTCCAAAGAAGAAGAAGAAGATTGGAATTTCTGAAGTTGATGTTACGAAAAAGCGTGTACCACGTAAAGGGATTATTGGTTGGTACTTTGACTCTGAGCTAAAGCTTTTTGCAATCAAAAAGTTTGACGGAGTTCAATATTTTGAAAGAAAGCTTGCAGTTTTTAGTTCTCTACCACGTTATGAAATACGTGATTTGGCTAGATTAGAGATTAACAACCCAAGTCGTGATGATTATGCTGATCGTGTTGAAAGAATCATTAGACATGAGGTTGGTACGAATAAATTTGTTCAGATTAAGCCAAGAAAGGGAAAGACTGTGAAATTACAAGAGAGAAGTCAAAGAACAGGAAGAAGAAGAAGGAAGAAAGTTTATCCAGCTGTTAGATGCATACAGCAGATTCCACTGAAGACAATGCCACAGGATATTTTGGGAAATATGAAGAGTTGGCACGTGGATTCAGGAACTGGAGAAGCTGTTATGGTTGAAGCTGATGATGAGGTTGAAGGTGGTGAAAGAGAAATCTTCAGAGTTTATGATCATCGACACCTGATGAATATGTCGAGAAAGGATCTGTTAAAGTTGAATGAGAACAGAATTTTGACGACTATTGAATGGGCTGATTTAGCAAGAGATTATCAGTTGATGGTTAAAACTTGTATCAAGATGAAGATTTACGCAGGCAGTAAGATTTACAAATGAAGACCAAAGACAAGCGTGAAGATAAAGACGCTAGAGCTATTGTCAAGGGGGAGTCTGTTGGGACATAGATTGTGACAACAGATCTAGCTTGAAATAGGACTAGTGTAATTATTATTTTGCTTGTATATTGGTTTAGATTTGTAAATGAATATTTGTTTTGTTAGTGATATTCGTTAAACATATTGTTTTGCTAAGTTAGACGAATGTTAAATACGAAATAAATAAACAGACGTTTGATGCGAGGCGAGTCGAGATCTCAGGTCGCAGCGAGTTGAGCTGTGAGGTGAGTTCTGAATTCGCGAGGTATCAGTCTGGCGAGCCGAGCTCCGAGTTGGGCTTGGGCTGCGAGTTGGACCGAACTCGCAGGCCCATGCGAGCCGAGCCGAGACAAAATATAAAAGGTTTTTTCAATCGTGAAAAACCTTAACACGTTAACAACTTTTGCATATTCCAAAGCTGCGATTCCAGCAAACCAGAGAAAAACATAACCTATCGACTAGGCTTTGACGATTCGTTGTTTAAAGCTAAGTCTAGTTAAACGCAATACGAACATATTCGTTGTTAGTAAGATAACACCGTATTGAGGGATTCCGCACCTTAATACTACAGATAACGAAGTTATCGATCCTAAAACTAGGGGACTTACAAATCATGAAACTTAAATTAAGCACAAAATTTCCAAAGTTCTATCTACTAACATCACAACTTGTTAAAATCATACAAAAAATAAAATACATAGTTAACAATATTGACAGCAGCATCGACAGCCTATAAAACTTCCTGACCACATTTAGCCGGCGGCCTTAAGCCTTGACCGACGGTCTCGGGCGTTGACCGGCGGTCTCCGGCGTTGACCGGCGGTCAAGCAGTCTGTCTCCATGATTCCGACAAAATAACGTAATCATTCTCTTTCAATTTCATAATTCTTACACTCTCAACCAACGTAATCACACATTCTTTCATTATAAACTTAAAATAATAAACTCTTCAACTATATTATCACATAATTATTTCCAAATCCGCATAAACGAACTAACATCAACATCTAATTAAGGATTCATACCAAAAAGCATACAATAATCGGGAATTGGCTAAAAACCCTAAATGTGAAACCCTAACTCGATTTTAATGTAAAAACGAAATAAAAGCGAAAATGTAGATGAGAGTTACATACCTTATATGAAACAACAAAGTTCAATGTGAATAAACGATCGATTAGTAGGCAAATACGAAATTTTTCGAGAGAGTTTTTAGAGAAAAATTGGGTTTCAAATGGGGAAGAAAAGAGTCTGTCCGTTTTATTTATGTAACACCCCCAAATTTAACAGTTTGCGGAAGCGACGTTTTGGGTGTTACTAATCAATAATCACAAGCACAAAGGATACAGTGAACGACTCTAAATGAGACGTTCGAAAAGTTATTACATTAATACATAAGTAGTTTCAAAATACAAGCTCGAGTTCAAGTAAATTCCTAGAGATTCTAATACATAACAGTAAGTACAAAAGTAATGTAATAAAATCTCCAAGCTTGTAATGCATGCGACTCGAGTTAAGTAAGCTTATCCTGCTGGGCATCCCTACTGATGCTGTGTACCTGAGAAGCATTACTAAAACGGTCAACCAAAATGGTTGGTGAATCTCACAGGTTTGTAAGTAAGTAAACAGTTTGAACACACATGTAGTATTTGTAAATCATAGCCAGCCAGTAAGTAACGATCACAGGTTATGCTCATCGTTAACTTAAGTTATAATAAGTGGGTGGTTGCAGAATATGCAACCGTTTGATACAATCGCCATGAGCCACCATAGTTGAAGCTTAACGTACAGTAAATATAGGTACCCCCGTGAATGTAATCCAAAACATTCATTCGAAACGAGTAAGAAACGCCCGTTTCTACAGGAACGGTTCGTGGTAGTGCGTGCTACCCCGGGCGGGGATTGTCAGTCCCATATGGATCCATATACTAAAACTCGCGCTTAATTCCATAACTAACAACTATGATTAAGGAGGATTTCATTGGATTAGTCGAAAACTCATGCAATTGGCGTATCCGTAATCTCGTACAGTAAGTAAATCATGGCAGCAAGTAAGTTTTGTGTGTTCATGTAAAACAGTAATGCATCTCACCCCTGAGTATAAAACAGTAAAGTAGGGGCTGTGAGACTCACCTGAGCCTAGCAGACAATGTAGTAAGTAAGCAAGTAGTATCCCGAACTAGCAACCCTTAGCGTCCTAATACGCGCAAGGTTTAGTAAGTAAATGAAATACTTGTAAAGTATCCATGCTAGTTGTTCCCAAACTAGTTAATGTCCATAAGTTTGTTTGTACGTTTGTAATTGTTTGTAGTTTGTAGAAAAGTTGTACGGCCCGTTGGTATCGGTGTATAATAATAATTCCATCCATTATTATTATGTATTCATAGTAGTTATACTTTTGTAAAGCGTACGTGTATAATTGTTTGTTTGTATCACAATGTATATCGTTTGCGTAAGTTCCAATGGGCTTAATCCCCAAAGGGTACGAGAGAAACCTCGTAAGTATTCGAGTGTATGTTCGTATCAGTTAACGTGTAATCCAGCACGTAACTAGTGAGTGAACTTGTAAGTTCGTATCGGGCGCAATCCCGTGTAGTGTACAAGTGTAAGTTTGTTGGAGTGTAATCTCCTAAGTATTTCGAGTGAAATCTCGTGTACGTGTGTGAGTGAAATCTCACGTTCCGTTTAATATAATCTTGTACGTATTCGAGTATTTGTGTATACTTCCAAAAGTATAGTATTTTCATGTATAATCGTATCGTATTTGATTTGGTTGTTGAAAAGTGATTTTTAAACACTTAGAATGTTTTTGGCTTCTGTTTTTGGGTTTTTGCGACACTAAATGCGACACAGTGCTTGTGTCTTATGTCTGATGCGACACAACGCTTGTGTCTTATGTCTGATGCGACATAACGCTTGTGTCTTATGGATTATGCGACACAATCCTTGTGTCTTATGGTTGTCATGCGACACAACGCTTGTATCTTATGTCTGATGCGACACAATCCTTGTGTCTTATGTCTTATGCGACACAATCCTTGTGTCTTATGGTTGTCATGCGACACAACGCTTGTGTCTTATAGCTTCTATGCGACACAAGCCTTGTGTCTTATGGATTTTTGGCCTGATGCAACACAAGCGGCTGTTTTCGTTTTTAAGCTCGGTTTTGGGTCAAACGACCTCGGTTTGACCCGAAACTTTTACACAAGTTCTAGGATGTTATAATGAGTTCATAAAAATTATTAGTTGACGTTTTTAGTGTTCGAGGTGTCGTTTTCTTAAAAGTGACCAAAACCGACATTTTCGATAATGTTTTCAAAAACGAGTTTAAATTACATATTTGGACATTACTAAGCTAGGGGAACAATAATCTAGCAAAATAATTGAAATCGGAAAAGTTCGAGAGTCGCCGGAAAACTTACAAAGTCATCGGATCGAGAAACCGAAAAGATAGGTTTGTAGCTTTCGTTGTCGTGATCACTTTTCTCCAAACGAGCTAGGTGATTGAAGCTCGTTTTGTGGGTGATTTCTAGAGAGAGAGAGTGCCGAGATAGAGAGAGAGAGATGAGAGAGTTTGATGGGGTGTGAAAGTGGTGAATGTGTTTGTGTGTGTAAGTGATCAAAGAGAGGTGGGGGGTTTGTCCCCTTGTCTTGGCCGGTTGGTGGGGTCCACCGTGTGTGGATCTCACCAAGTTTCGTTCCCTCGTGTTTGCGCTCCGTGTGGTGTTCGTTTCCCCGGTCGTTTAAACGTTAAAATAATTTTATACGCGTTTAATTATACGTTTTAAAATACAAAATATTATTCGATAATTTAGTTGAAGTATTTTATCAAAATACTAGTTTTTAAGTTATAAAATATAACTTTGTTTTGTTTTGTCGGTTGGTCGAGTTTTCGGAGAGTCCGGTAACGTTTTGGTTAAAATGTACGTTTTCGTTATATTATAAACATAATATAAAGTAGTAGTCAAAGTAATTAAATAATCTCACATTATTTAATAATTGTTTTACCAACGTCCGTATGTTTGTACAATTGTTGTTTCATACGGTTTGTACGAATCGTATACACGTATATATATACATATATTCCATCCATATATATATATATATATAATTAGTAGGTAATGTATATAATCCTATTTCATATTATATACAAGTAGTAAACACGTAATTAGGAAAATTTTAAATTGGCCCAAATTTTGGGGTTGTTACATTCTCCCCTTGTTATGAAAATTTCGTCCCGAAATTTGTTCAAAGTAGTAATCGGTAGTTCGTTATTCGTCAGGTGGCTACGATGCGTACTAGTAGCCTACAGTAGTAGGGTAGGTCCTACAGTGTTTGAAATCAAGAAATCGTCAGGTGGTAACGTACCCTAAATTTTGTTGCCTGAAGGTAGTGGGCATTGGGCCTTGAGATGGCCAGCACTCCCACAGTTGAAGCAGAGTTTCACCTTAGGAGGATTCGTACTTTTAGGGTAGGATTTGCATTGTCCGGTGGGTATGGTACACGGTTTTTCATGATGTCGAGTGCATCGGGAACAGTAAGGTTTATTTCCCAAGTAAACCTTCACCCTTTTTGCTGGAGGCAGGGTACAGTCAGGGTCGTTATCCTTTTCAGTAGGAATACCATGTGAAGTTGATTGTGAAGTAGGGTTTTCTAAAGCTGTCAGACGTAGTTCGTACTCACGCATACGCAGGTCACTTTGGAAGGCGATTCGTCGTAGGTCATCAATGTCTTCCCGTGCTTCAGTCAGTTGTTTTTGCAGCGAATCAATAGTTTGGTTGAGGTGGCTGACTGATTCAGCAGTCAAGGTTACATCAACTGGTGCTTTTGCAGCAGTTAGAGCAACAGGAGAAGCAGGTGCTGTTGCTGATTCAACGAAAGGTTCGGTATCACACTCAAGTTCGAGGAGGTAAGGAAACATTATTGGTTCCTCACTGAGTAGTTCATCATCCAAGGTAGGGTTGTTGACGGAGTGAGTTGTCATTTCCTACGAAATAATTATTCTATTTAAGAATTGTTACTAGTAAATGAAGTTCTATTGGATGACTTGATTAAAATAACGAATAATATACGAGTTCCCGATCTCAACCAGTGTGAGATATTTGGGGAAAGTGTTTGTAATACAAATTGTACGGTCGGAATTCGTATAGTCGATTGTTTCCTAATCCTATTGAGTACTTAGGATCTAAGAAAGCACATAGAACGTAAGGTAACATACATAATTTGTTAAGCAAGAGATTTATGAGAAAACAGTTTCGGGTAATCAAAGAATGAGCGTACCCGGGTTGAGTAAATCACAGAGTCTCGGATTTGGGTCATCCTCCCTAGCGTTAATTACATAAGCTCTACTCTTCGTGTAGTTGGTTCGGGTTTTCAGCTTTGGGCAATCCTTCCTGAAGTGCCCGGTACCATTGCACTCATAGCAGGTTTTGGGTGCAGGAGTATCAGTACCAGTGGGGTTGGTTCGGCAGTCTTGGGCCAGGTGCCCCGAATTTCTTGCATTTAGTGCAGGGACAGGAGCCGTTATGATGACGACTACATTTGGAGCAGTAAGGCTTGCTCCCCTTGTTAGCCTTTGAGTCATTGGCATTGACAGTTGCAGGCTTTTTGTCAGAGGTAGAGTTGGATGAGTGGGGACTCACTTCCCATTTACGTTTGTTATTCGCAGGTGGGGTCGAAGTCGAGCCATGGCGAACAGAATTTGCCGTTAACTCATGAGCCATACGAATAGCGCTCTGAATAGTTCCCGGTTTGGACGAAGTAACTAAGTCTTGAAGTCGCTCGGGAAGTCCATCAACGTATTTTTCGATCCTTTTGTACTCGGGATCAACCATGGATGGGCACAAAAGTGCCAGCTGGTGAAAACGGTTGGTGTAACCGGTGATGTCATCACCCTGCATCTTGTGATTCCAGAATTCCATTTCTAGCTGTTTCAATTCATCTCTTGGGCAGTACTCGCCCCTTAGCATATTCTTCAGTTCATCCCACTGTAGTTTGTAGGCATCGGCAACACTCACAGTTTGCGCATAAGTGTTCCACCAGGTAAGGGCGGTGTCAGAAAAGGTACTGGCGACGAACTTGACCTTATCCTCTTCCTTGCAGTTGCAGATGAGGAACACTGATTCGATTTTCTCGGTCCAATGTATCAGACCGATCGCTCCTTCAGTTCCTGCAAAGTTCAGCGGCTTGCAGTTCTGGAAGTCTTTGTAAGAACAGGGTTTGGGTTGTGGTCCATTAGTAGCTGTATCTTCGCTACCAGGGGTTGATGTTCGGGTAGCTAGGGCTTGGGCCACACTACGGGCAATTATACCCGCTACTTCGGCTTCAGTAAGAGTGATTTGTCGTCGAGGAGGCATGTTCCTTGAATCAATAAATAAAGAACATGTGAGGGTTTGAATAAGAATTATGACGGTGATGATTTAGTAAGTTCAAAGAAATTTCGTCAAAGGTTGAAATTTGTTCAAAGTTGCGAATTTTAAATAAGTTCATACAGTTTTGAAATTTTTGAGAATTTTATAAAACATTTTTGTAGGAAATTTTTGTAACGTGTTTGATAGAATATATATTTGTTATGAAATTTTAATGGTGAAAGTCGGTTGAAAATTTTGAAGTCTGACGGAGACTTGAGTTGAAAATGGTTTTTATTTTTATTAGGTTACACCTAACGGTACGGTGGGGTACGTTGTAGAATGTTATAAACGTCGAATTAGGTAGGGTTAGCGAATAAAACAGAATCCCAATCTTCATATCAAAGGATATTCGATTAGCTATGGTTGTCAGTTATAACGGGGTGGAGGCCTTCGGACGTATGTCGGTATTCATGAATTCCTAAAAGTTGAATAAGGACAGAATGACGAGAATTGAGTTGTCGTTTGTTCGATGAGATTTTAAAGAATATAAATTTCGTAGTAGTCGAGAGAGAGTATCGTATCGGGGAAAGAGGCCTATGTATATATATATATATATATATATCACATAACCGCTTAGTTCGTGTCTAGCACAATCAAGTAGAAGTCCCGGTTCTCTCAAGGTCAGAGTCAGCTATTGTATTCCGGTTCAACATAACCCCTTTCAGAACTTACATCATCTTCATTTAATTGTACATAGTTGATCAGGCTATGTTAAATTAAACTTGTATGCTGTAATTCCTGAACCAGTTATACCTAATGAGGAATACTGCCTAACGGTCATAGTCTAGGCCCACTAAATGCAACCTAGTTCACTATAACCTTAGGCTCTGATACCAATCTGTAACACCCCCAAATTTAACAGTTTGCGGAAGCGACGTTTTGGGTGTTACTAATCAATAATCACAAGCACAAAGGATACAGTGAACGACTCTAAATGAGACGTTCAAAAAGTTATTACATTAATACATAAGTAGTTTCAAAATACAAGCTCGAGTTCAAGTAAATTCCTAGAGATTCTAATACATAACAGTAAGTACAAAAGTAATGTAATAAAATCTCCAAACTTGTAATGCATGCGACTCGAGTTAAGTAAGCTTATCCTGCTGGGCATCCCTACTGATGCTGTGTACCTGAGAAGCATTACTAAAACGGTCAACCAAAATGGTTGGTGAATCTCACAGGTTTGTAAGTAAGTAAACAGTTTGAACACACATGTAGTATTTGTAAATCATAGCCAGCCAGTAAGTAACGATCACAGGTTATGCTCATCGTTAACTTAAGTTATAATAAGTGGGTGGTTGCAGAATATGCAACCGTTTGATACAATCGCCATGAGCCACCATAGTTGAAGCTTAACGTACAGTAAATATAGGTACCCCCGTGAATGTAATCCAAAACATTCATTCAAAACGAGTAAGAAACGCCCGTTTCTACAGGAACGGTTCGTGGTAGTGCGTGCTACCCCGGGCGGGGATTGTCAGTCCCATATGGATCCATATACTAAAACTCGCGCTTAATTCCATAACTAACAACTATGATTAAGGAGGATTTCATTGGATTAGTAAAAAACTCATGCAATTGGCGTATCCGTAATCTCGTACAGTAAGTAAATCATGGCAGCAAGTAAGTTTTGTGTGTTCATGTAAAACAGTAATGCATCTCACCCCTGAGTATAAAACAGTAAAGTAGGGGCTGTGAGACTCACCTGAGCCTAGCAGACAATGTAGTAAGTAAGCAAGTAGTATCCCGAACTAGCAACCCTTAGCGTCCTAATACGCGCAAGGTTTAGTAAGTAAATGGAATACTTGTAAAGAATCCATGCTAGTTGTTCCCAAACTAGTTAATGTCCATAAGTTTGTTTGTACGTTTGTAATTGTTTGTAGTTTGTAGAAAAGTTGTACGGCCCGTTGGTATCGGTGTATAATAATAATTCCATCCATTATTATTATGTATTCATAGTAGTTATACTTTTGTAAAGCGTACGTGTATAACTGTTTGTTTGTATCACAATGTATATCGTTTGCGTAAGTTCCAATGGGCTTAATCCCCAAAGGGTACGAGAGAAACCTTGTAAGTATTCGAGTGTATGTTCGTATCAGTTAACGTGTAATCCAGCACGTAACTAGTGAGTGAACTTGTAAGTTCGTATCGGGCGCAATCCCGTGTAGTGTACAAGTGTAAGTTTGTTGGAGTGTAATCTCCTAAGTATTTCGAGTGAAATCTCGTGTACGTGTGTGAGTGAAATCTCACGTTCCGTTTAATATAATCTTGTACGTATTCGAGTATTTGTGTATACTTCCAAAAGTATAGTATTTTCATGTATAATCGTATCGTATTTGATTTGGTTGTTGAAAAGTGATTTTTAAACACTTAGAATGTTTTTGGCTTCTGTTTTTGGGTTTTTGCGACACTAAATGCGACACAGTGCTTGTGTCTTATGTCTGATGCGACACAACGCTTGTGTCTTATGTCTGATGCGACATAACGCTTGTGTCTTATGGATTATGCGACACAATCCTTGTGTCTTATGGTTGTCATGCGACACAACGCTTGTGTCTTATGTCTGATGCGACACAATCCTTGTGTCTTATGTCTTATGCGACACAATCCTTGTGTCTTATGGTTGTCATGCGACACAACGCTTGTGTCTTATAGCTTCTATGCGACACAAGCCTTGTGTCTTATGGATTTTTGGCCTGATGCAACACAAGCGGCTGTTTTCGTTTTTAAGCTCGGTTTTGGGTCAAACGACCTCGGTTTGACCCGAAACTTTTACACAAGTTCTAGGATGTTATAATGAGTTCATAAAAATTATTAGTTGACGTTTTTAGTGTTCGAGGTGTCGTTTTCTTAAAAGTGACCAAAACCGACATTTTCGATAATGTTTTCAAAAACGAGTTTAAATTACATATTTGGACATTACTAAGCTAGGGGAACAATAATCTAGCAAAATAATTGAAATCGGAAAAGTTCGAGAGTCGCCGGAAAACTTACAAAGTCGTCGGATCGAGAAACCGAAAAGATAGGTTTGTAGCTTTCGTTGTCGTGATCACTTTTCTCCAAACGAGCTAGGTGATTGAAGCTCGTTTTGTGGGTGATTTCTAGAGAGAGAGAGTGCCGAGATAGAGAGAGAGAGATGAGAGAGTTTGATGGGGTGTGAAAGTGGTGAATGTGTTTGTGTGTGTAAGTGATCAAAGAGAGGTGGGGGGTTTGTCCCCTTGTCTTGGCCGGTTGGTGGGGTCCACCGTGTGTGGATCTCACCAAGTTTCGTTCCCTCGTGTTTGCGCTCCGTGTGGTGTTCGTTTCCACGGTCGTTTAAACGTTAAAATAATTTTATACGCGTTTAATTATACGTTTTAAAATACGAAATATTATTCGATAATTTAGTTGAAGTATTTTATCAAAATACTAGTTTTTAAGTTATAAAATATAACTTTGTTTTGTTTTGTCGGTTGGTCGAGTTTTCGGAGAGTCCGGTAACGTTTTGGTTAAAATGTACGTTTTCGTTATATTATAAACATAATATAAAGTAGTAGTCAAAGTAATTAAATAATCTCACATTATTTAATAATTGTTTTACCAACGTCCGTATGTTTGTACAATTGTTGTTTCATACGGTTTGTACGAATCGTATACACGTATATATATACATATATTCCATCCATATATATATATATATATAATTAGTAGGTAATGTATATAATCCTATTTCATATTATATACAAGTAGTAAACACGTAATTAGGAAAATTTTAAATTGGCCCAAATTTTGGGGTTGTTACAATTTACCCCAGGCGGTTTAGCCGGCGGCTAAACCCCGTGACCGGCGGTCAATTTGAAAAAGTGTACCGGACCACCGAATTTTTTACCCAATCCGAATTATTTTACTTTAATTACTATTACCTAATCTATTTTAGTTACTTAATCTAATCTATTAAATTAATCTAATTTAATTGTATAACTAAATTAAACTTATTGTTATAACCTACCTAATTATATTACATTTAAAATAAAATTTTATTAAAAACACCTAAATAATATTAATCTAAACTAAATCTTACACATACTAACAAATGTCAAAAATAATTTACCCAAGTAAAAATAATACAAAAGAAAATGAAGTTAAATAATGCAAATAAGAAGGTAGTCAAATATTAGAGATTCGAAAATTGAAATAAGAAAACTTCACTATAGGCACTGTTTGAACAGTTGAGCCTGTCGACTTCGGCTACTTCAGAATTGTGGGGAGTCTTCAAACTTGCAATTTCCTTAACAACTTCCTTGACATTTTCCTTAGCATCCAATTGCTTAACTTCATTTGCTAAAAAGTCTAAATCATCTAAATACAACATTAATTTGATAACAATAGAAATATAAATATTCACAATATTCACAATCAACAATATACAAAGATTTACAAGATTAAAATTCCTTTTATTACCGCTTTCCCCGGCAGCGGCGCCAAAAACTTGATGTCGCTTATGAAAGCGTCTCTTGTTTTAAAATTTATAAATAGAAATACCTAATAAATACTTTCAAGCAACCAGGCAAGAATACCCGATCAATTGTAAATATAGATTTGGTAAGTCAGATTCGAACACAGGGAAAATGGAATAATAAGAATAAATAATCTTATAAATTACAGAGAAAAGGGGGTTACGCTTTAGTTCCGTATGAACATAAGATTTATAAAATAACAACTTAAAATAAACTAAATAAACTAAATAAAACTGAAAATAAAATAAACACTAATGTACAATATGGAAGGAACATATAGCATGTAATAATTCACCTTAGATTCATACATCCTGATACATTTGCACATTAATTATCTAATTGTGATTTCTTTTAGATCAACCTAATACCAAATTCTTCAATGAATACTAAGTTGAATGTGAACTAGCCAATGGTTCGGGTCCAACTAATTCCTATAATTTAGGGTCCAACATAAAACACTGGTTCCAATGTCACAAGATGATCAGTCAATTGTGTGCATTTCCCTAAATCATGCATTAAGTATATCACGATCTATTATAATTATCCTGTGGTATGACTCAACAATACCTACTAATAATTACTTATTAGTCTTGTTCATCTTAGGGATATTGATTACTAATTCTTAACCTATCAGACTCAATGGTTTTAGCAATAACTATAAACCTAAGTTCATAATTATCAATGATTACTATTACCAAAGGAACTCAATCTCAATGATCCTAGTAACCACGTTAAGCAAGCAATCAATACAGCACCAATAAACAAGGATTCACGAATAACATAATAGTCTTCAACTAAATAACTCAACAAATGTGCACATGAAATCATTCAATAATCATAATCTAAGATTTATTAAAACAAATACTACAAGTATCAATTCATCAAATAAGAATATATCAGAATATTAAACATCAAATTCTTCAATGACATAGAATAAATGATACAAACCCATTGACGAATCACGCGAAGATCGGTTGAAATGAAATCGACCAACACTCCTTGTGCCTCCATAACATACCTAAAACTTGAAAATGATAAAAACCCTAACCTAAAAACTGATAAAAATCGTAAATACAGAGTATATATTACATTGTAAGGGTATATGATATCTGTAAAACGTCTGCCAAGGCTGGCCTTTTATAGTTGAGATTTTGGTCATTTAACCGCCGGCTAAGACGTTTAGCCGCCGGTCAGCTCTAGCTTCACACGGTAACAAACCGCGTAGGTTGCCGCCTTCCATAAATAGAGTTTAGCCGCCGGTCACAAGCCAAGACTGCCGGCTAAATGCCATTTCCCGCTTTTTGACCTAACGGGCTTGGACTTAGCATTGGGCCTCTTCACTTTTCCTTTTGGGCTTCTTGGTTCTTCTTAAATCCGAATTTAAACATCCTCATAGCCCAACTCTTCATTTCTTCGTTATTTCCTTCGGCTTCACACGATTCTTCAAAAATGCATCTTTTAACTCGTTATTTGACTGTTTTTTCGTTCCTTTTCCATAAACGCTCCATTTCCACACCTAATTGCAAATATGAACAAAATCAATATATAAACTTAATCAAATGCAATAGAAACATCCAAGATTAGGGGTAAAATACTACTAAAATATAGTACTTTTGTGCGTTTATCACACTGCAAAGCTTTTGTTTCAGAAGTTGAAATGCTGACTCTTGTTTTTCAGTCCAGTCGAACTTTTTGTCTTTCTGAGTCAGTGTCGTGAGTGACAAGGCTATTTTTGAGAAGTTCTCGATGAATCGTCGATAGTAGCCAGCCAGTCCTAAAAACTGCCGTACTTCTGTTGGAGTTGTCGGTGATTGCCAATTTTTGATAGCCTCAATTTTTGTAGGATCTACATGAATTCCTTGACTATCGATAACGTGCCCAAGGAATTGAATAGTTTGTATCCAGAACTAACACTTGGAGAATTTGGCGTAAAGCTCCTCGTGTGTAAGTAGTTCTAGAATGGTTTTGAGATGTTGTGCGTGTTCTTGTTCATTTCGTGAATATATGAGGATGTCATCGATAAAGACGATAACAAATTTGTCGAGATAGGGTTTGCACACCCGATTCATAAGATCCATGAATACAGCCGGTGCGTTGGTTAGACCGAATGGCATCACTTGGAATTCGTAATGCCCATAACGGGTTCTGAAAGCAGTTTTCGGGATATCGGTGTCGCGAACACGTAGTTGATGATAACCTGACCGAAGATCGATCTTTGAATAAGAACTCGACCCTTGAAGTTGGTCAAACAGGTCATCGATGCGCGGAAGTGGATATCGGTTCTTGAAGGTTAACTTGTTCAACTCTCGATAGTCGATACACATTCGGAATGAACCATCATTCTTTTTGACAAACAAGACCGGAGCTCCCCAAGGTAAAGAACTCGGTCTGATGAATCCTCTTTCCAGGAGTTCTTGTAATTGGTTCGACAACTCCTGAAGTTCGGATGGGGCTAAACGGTATGGTGCTCGGGCCACAGGTGCAGCACCTGGCACAAGATCGATTGAGAACTCAACCTGTCTAGGTGGTGGTAGACCAGGCAGTTCTTCGAGAAAGACCTCTGGAAAGTCTCGATCGGCACATCCTCAAGTCGCTTCTCCTCCGACTTTTTCTCCATGATGTGTGCGAGGATTGCTGGGTAACCCTTTCTCAAAAATTACTGGGTTTTCAAGAAAGAGATGATATTCAGTCTCGTCCCACCGGTCTCCCCCTGTATGATCAAAGTTCTACTGCCGGCGAGAGGAATGCGGACAATTTTGTCATAGCAGACGATTTCGGCGCGATGTTTGGACAACCAGTCCATACCAATGATAACGTCAAAACTTCCAATTTTGACAGGCATAAGATCGATTGAGAAGGTTTCATCGGCTAAGTTTAAAGTGCAATTAGGTATCACACTATTGGTTTCTATAAGTTTTCCGTTCGCTAGTTCTACAATGTACTTAACATCTAGGGCAACAGGTGTGATGTCAAGCAATGGGTAAAATTCATCTAAAATAAAGCTCCTATCGGCACCAGTATCAAATAGAACAGAAGCAGATAAGTTGTTGAGGAGGAACATACCCGAGACCACATTCGGGTCTTGACGGGCTTCCCCAGAGTTGAGTACGAAGGCTCTACCTCTGGCGTTGTTATTGCTGTTGTTGTTGCCCTTGTTCTTTCGTTTAGGACATTCATTCCTGAAATGTCCATCCTCTCCACATCCATAGCAGGATTTAGGTTGTTGGGTATTGTTGTTGGAGGAGTTGTTGTTGGTTTTGGGTGCTCGGCAATCCTTGGTCAGATGCCCGTACCTCCTGCAGTTGTTGCAGGGAGTACTGCATGGACCGTCATGGTGGTAGTTACACTTGGAACAGTATGGTCTGTCCCCAGTGTAGCTGTGTTTGGTTTCAGAATTGGTGTTGTAAACTTGGATGGTGTTGGTTTTCTTGTTTTGTTGGTGTTGGTGTTCAGAGGATTTTCGCTTATTGTTGGAGGAGGTATTGGGTGTCTCACGGCTGACAACCATAGCCATAAGTTCATGTGCTAGCCGAATAGCACTTTCAGTAGTGGTTGGCCTAGCTGAAGCGACGTTCCCCTGAATATTCTTCGGGAGACCGCGAATGTATCGCTCGATGCTCTTCTCCTCCGGATCAACCAGACCCGGACATAACAACGCAAATTGCTGGAATTTGGTGGTATACCCAGCAATATCGGTCCCTTGCACGGTCAGGTGCCAGAATTCTTCCTCCAACCGGTGTAATTCCTCTTCAGGACAGTATTTTTCCCTTAGCTTCTTCTTCAATTCAGCCCAGGGAAGTTGGTTTGCTATTTCGACGCCTACTGAGTTGGCGTGGGTGTTCCACCACGTAAGTGCACCTTCCTGAAAGGTGTAAGCAGAGAATTTGACCTTGTTTTCCTTAGCACAGTTGCAGAGGTTGAAGACGGATTCCATACGTTCTATCCACCGGATTAGACCAATAGCACCTTCCGTGCCTTTGAAGTATAGCGGTTTACAGCTGAGAAAGTCCTTGTAAGAACAAGGTTTGGTAACCGAGGTGGTATTGACGGTTTGATCGCTAGATTGTTGGGAGTTTCGAGGAGCCAAAGCATCGGCTACGGCTCGGGAAACAATAGCATTGATTTCGGCATCACTGTAACTTTTCTTCTTGGGTGGCATGAATCTTCAAGAAAGAAACAAAAAGTACATAAGAAATTGTACCAGAATGAAAATTACAATAGATGCATATATGTAAAAGCGGTAACATACGACATCACAATGTAACATTAATAGTGTAGAATAATCGAGGGGAATTGTCAATTGATATTACGAGTCCAAAAGATGATGGACAATTCCAAATTACGAGTTCCAAAAGTTACAGGGTTAGATGTTTTATAAAAGCACCGGGAATTGTTACATCCGGTCAAATTACATAGGCCCTACGAAAGCATAATGGAGTACAGATTTCAGCCTAAGCTAATTCTGACGTAGATTGAGTTGTGGCAGCAGTGCAGTGAGATGGTTCATAGACTCTGCAAGTCTGTTGGCAGTTCGGAGGGCGTCCTCGGTTTCCCTTAGACGTGTCTCGCACTGATGTAGCCTTGATTGTAGGACAGAGATTTCATTTCGGTTGCCAATCACTTGGTTGTGGACAACCTCCATGTTTTCGACTGTTTCTTCCACTTGATTTTGAAGAGTGTTCATGGTGTTGACAGTGTGCTCGTGATCTTCAGAGACTTGCTCGATTCGTTCCATAGCTGTGAGTCTCCAGTTTTTGCGAGTTTCTTGGAGTTCGATATCCATAGCGTTAAGTCGTTGCTCCTGATGGTGTAGCCTAGCGGCTAAAACTGGTGGAGTAAGGTGAGTGGAATATGGGCTAGCTCGAGGCAACCTGGTGTCCCTTCTAGCTACCCTTGAGGTTGGTGATTCGTACGGATAAGAGCGCGACGAGTTGGAGTTGGGTGGTGTGTTTGCCATTCTGAGACAAAGCATTAGAAAGAATGAGGCCTATATTCATATAATACATATATAATATATCCTAAGATTGTAACGAGGTCTATCTATGTATACTTAGTATCACATAATAGCCTATTGGGTGTCTAGCACATACGTGTTTGAGTCCTGGTTCTCTCGAGGTCAGAGTTAACTAGTGTATTCCTGTTCGACATAATCGTTTCAGACCTTACATCATCTTTCCTTAATTGTACATAGTTGATCATGCTATGTTAAATTAAAGTTGTATGCTGTAATTCCTGAATCAGTCATGCCTAATGAGAAAATACTGCCTAACGGTCATAGTCTAGGCCCACTAAATGCAACTTAGTTCACTATAACCTTAGGCTCTGATACCAATCTGTTGCACCCCAAAATTATGATGCGGAAGCGGTTCGTGTCGGGGCGCGACTAATCAATAATCATAGCACATAAGATATAAGAACGACTCTATATGCGCCATTTTACAACTTGTATTGATAAAATCAAAGTTTACATCAAAATATAGTTACATTAGCTCGGTTGAAATTGAGAGATTTAAGTACATAATTAATCTATACAAAATATAATAATGCAGCTAAATCTCTGATTGTTTGCATGATGACTCGAGCTAATTGATCCTGATTGAGCAGTCCAACCTACTGCTGGTTACCTGTGATACATGCTAAAATAGGTCAGCGAAACACTGGTGAGCTCACAATTTTGTATGTCAACACATAATTGTATGAACCGCAAGATTTATAATTGAATTTAAAATGCAATTAAGCAAAATAAAAGTTATACAGTCATGAACACGTAGTCTGAGCTTAATTGAGTTGTCAGGTCCAATTAAGGAAACCCAACTGAGGTTGCCTCCTACGAGTGCCTAATCTACACTCGTCTTCCCAAATGCTAATACGTCCGTTTGACCAGTTAGTGCGTGCTAACCCGGACGAGGATTGTCAATCCTATATGATATCATATACTAACATTCACGCTACAGATGTATTACCAGACTATGCTATGGAGGGCTTTAGTGATTAGTTGAGAACAAGTCATGTAGTATTTGATTGTTTTGTACTTGCGTTCAACATGTAAATAAAACGTGCAATGTAATCACACCCCTGATTGAAAAACAGTAAAATATGGGCCATGAGACTCACCTGAGCCTTGAGTGTTTATCGAAATAACTTGAATTGATTAGCTGTGAATTGATGTCCGAAGACTTGTAACCTGAGGGCGTCCAATACGCGCGATGGTTATTAATTGAATAGGTATCTTTAAAGACTACCTTTGTAGTTGTTCGTTCAACTATAATGTCCAAATTATCCCCATTTGGTTGATTGACTTGTCCAAATTACTACGATTTGGTTGATTAACTTGAGTTTAGAAAGGGTGTACAGCCCGTTGGTGATTGTTTGTAATAATAATTTTCAACATTATTATTTTGATTTTTGAAGTGTTGTACTTAAAAATGTTTACAAACTTTTAGGTGACGGGGGTTCGGGGGCAGCACCCCTGGTTAGCGGGGTTCCAGGGGTGTGTTGGCGCCCGATCAGGTCGGTGTCGTCAAACGATCGCTAACCGGGCACCATCAGTGGGGTTGTTTTAAATTTGTAATTGCGGGGCCTAAGTTTTCCCTAACAATGCTAATCCTAAGGGTGAGCAAGTGGTAGGTATGACCTAGAGTCGTTCTTCAAACCGACTGAATTGAAACTAAGGCGTGGCAGATGAGGGCTTTCAAACTAGTGAATGGTTTACAAAATGGTGGAGGTTTTGGTTTTTATATTAACTAACTTAGGCAAGTAAATAAATAAAAGCGAAATAAAAGTAAAATGTAAGGCAGATAAATAAAGATAGTGTTTGCTGAGACTTCGTTAATTAAGTTATGGGATGATGTTTGGAGAAACTGTTTTAAAAGATATTAATTTTTATTCTTGAATACTTGTGATGTAAACACTAAATTCCCTACTAATTAAAATCCAATTAGCATGTCACACCGGGAGCTAGGTTATGGTAACATTACAAAGTATTTAGAATAATAAGCAACATCTTACTTATGGTTTAATAATACTTTCACATGAACGGGAATAAAATCTTAAGGTACTAGACATAATTGAATCATATAACGATTCCTCGTCATCCTAACAGATTTGTATATGTAAACAGTTCATTTACGACTTTAAACTAGCCCTTGCTTGAGACTATCCAATAAATCCCCTAGTTATTCACAGCGTTCCTCACTTTAAGTGGTTCCGCCGCTTCAAACCTTGGCCATGTCTTGTCCTATGATAATCCCCCATGTAGCCTTGCGGTTCCATAGTTTCATACCTTTGACAAATTATATTGACACAGATAATTGACTACCTTTTAATTGGACGTCGTTAAAAAGGTGTTGTATTCACGTTTATTGGTGGAAAGGCGATAGATTAATTTGAAGTTTAAAAGTCTATTTAGAAAGGTTAATTAAACTAGGTTTCTCATTTTATATATGTTAGTCCGTAATATAACTACCTTCGGTCGTTACGCAGCTTCCATGTGTTTGTACTACACCTAGAGTGTTTCCAACGCTATACTGAGTAACAGTCGAATAGGGGCCATCATATTACTTCATAGTATTATATCGTTTCGTAATATGACTACCTTTGGTCGTTCCTCGACTTCCATACATTTGTTCTCCACCTTGAAGTGTTTTCAGTACTATATCGAGTAACAGTCGAACAGGGGCCATCATATTACTTCACGATAATTAAGACCGTTTACATTTTACAACTATGATGATGATCCTAAGACAACAATCAAACAAGAACATGCAATAAGACGATCAAAGTAATATTACCGATCTTCAATATTTGATTATACATTATCCCATAATTAATTAACTACATCGCAAACAAACACAACAAGTATACTACTCTCTAATCATGGCAATAACTAAATCTAGCATAATCAATATAAACGTAATTAATTAAGATAGATAAGGATAGAAATAACCGAGATTAAATGCGAGAGAATAGACTTGAATTAATTGACGCAATTCCGAGCATACACCGAAGATTACAATGCATTCCGCACTTTCCTTCTACTTCTAATGAAACTCCTAAACTAGTTTAAATACTAGTAAAAACCTAATCTAAAGAAATAATGTAGAGTGAGAAAGTTGGAGCTTAATTCTAGAGTGAGAGAAAATAAGCTAGGAAGGTGTGTTTTGCAAATGGAACCCAAGCCTCCTATTTATAGGTGAGTTTAGGCTCACATTAGCATCAAGAGGTGCACATTAGAAAACTTTCCAAAAGTGGTGTGTACAACACGAAAAGTAGGCGCACCGGGTACCGTACAACACGAAAAGTAGGCGCACCAGGTACGGGTTTTAACCAAAAAAGGAAAGCGAGACGGGGGTGGTGTGGCCGGCGGCGCCCACCAGGTGGCCGGCGGCGGCTGGTGGGTGGCCGGCGGCGGCCGGCAGGTACCCACCCCGTTTCGTCGTCTTTTGCTTCGTTTCTTGATTCGTGCGTGTTTACTTCGTTATACGTCCGTTTGAGTTGATTCTTTTTTTGTTGGATTCGTAATTCAAAAACGAAGATTTTGACATAGGATAGGCCCTGAGATGAGGTCCATAGCTCCAGATATTGCGTTCAGATCATTTGGATATTCCGGCGGGCGCGAAATCTTCATTTTTCACCCGTTTTGGTTGATTCTTCTTCGGTTGGATCCGTATTTTGAAAACGAATATCTTGGAAATAGTGGATGTTGGTTGAGGGCACTTTGGTCTTGAAATCTCGTTTTGATGCCTTGAATCTTCAAACGTGTGTGGAATCTTCGTTTTTCATCCGTTTTGCTTGATTTTCATCGTGCAACCTCGTTTTGACCCTCTTGGCATAATGTTACTGATTTGAACCATATTTGAGTTCAAAATGCCAAGAATCATTCTAGAATGAGAGAGATATCGGTAGTAAAAATGTGACTTTTTACGCGATATCAAGTATCCCACACTTAGAACTTTGCTTGTCCTCAAGCAAACTAACATTCAACAGAGATAAAAATAAGCAGATAATGAAATATTTTAAGGCGGAACGTTTTACGAAGGGGGTTTTGGAAAAGTAAAATACTTGTTCTTTAAAAAGGAAAGATTGTAATCTTTAGGAGCATGCTTGTGATCTTTGATCTTGGATACATGACTAGGCGATCCTCTCATGGTGGTCATTCAAATCACTCATAAGGTTTAGGGTTTCCTATTCTATTATATCAATCGCTCAGAACGCCAGTCATGTGTCGTTTATCGTCATAGGCTTGATCGAGTATCAAATCGTTACCTTTTAGGTGAGCGCGAAGTCGATCTAGCCACACTCATTCTAAGGGAAGTGATGTAGGGTTTTGAGTGGAGTGTTGGTGGTATGAGAGGGGGTTGTGTTGGATTTTCTTTATGGTGAAGTTGGAAAGCTGAAATTTTTGACTTTTTGGGATTTTCGGGAGGATTGACGCCTTTTTCTTTTGGGAGGAGTCTTTTTCTCCATTTGACTTTCTTTTCTTCGAATTTTCTAAGATATTTTTTTTTCGACATCATATCCTTGATACTTCTCTTTTTTCATCTTTGGAACTTTCTATGAAGTTTGAGGGATGCTTTTGAGTAGGTAAAGGGGGTAACGTACTTTATTTTTGGGTGTATGGATGGGTTCAAGAATGATGTGATTCGATCTCCTTTTTGATTCACCAGTTCGGATTCGAAATGCATAGCAAGAGCAAGTTCTGATTCTAAACGCATACATCGGCACACTCAAGAATCGAAAAAGTGAAGCATTAAAAGTGAATGCTTTTCATATGGCTCAAGATACCTCACGAATCGAAAGTTGGGTTGTTGTATGCTTAGTCATGCGATGCTCTTTATGGGATTACTAAACTTGTTTTTCAAAAGAATTTGTATTTTATTTTTCCTTCTTCCCCAAAGTAAATCATTCTTTGTTTAAATTTTTTCATTTTTCCACATATTCTTAACTCAATTTTGAAAAATTTTGTTTACTTTTATGGAGAAGCAAGATCTTATAAAGAGCAACGATTTTAGAATCAATCATATACCATTATCCATTTAACAGTAGTGCAACTACTGCTATCCCACATTTAAAGGAACATCGTCCTCGATGTTATACTAAGCTCTGAATGGGGTAAAATCCCGCACTTAGGGTTTTAAACATCTAAGTTGCATTCTTTCAGTGTGTGTTGGGTTTGAATCCCACACTTAGTGATAAGCATAATGGATATGGTATATTTAAAACGAATGAAAGAGACGGTTTAGAAGTACTCCCTGGTTGTTGCAGTTCCTTTGTGTGCATTTTCCGGATTCCGTCTTTCTTGGTGCATTCTTGATCAAGTCTTCTTGTGATTGGTCTCGTAGGTGTGAACACGTTGGATATACTTTCTTTGATGCGCGGCTTCAAAGACTTGATGCGTCATACAGATGCTTGTTCGTATATCCAAGTGTGAAAGATAGTCGGAGACTTCATCACTTCTTGGAATGTAAAATTGCAGAAATGTAAAACACGGGTTGCCTCTCGAGAAGCGCTCTCTTAAAGTCGTGTAAGTCCCCTAGTTTTAGGATCGATAACTTCGTTATCTGTAGTATTAAGGTGCGGAATCCCTCAATACGGTGTTATCTTACTAACAACGAATATGTTCGTATTGCGTATATAAAAGCTTAACTTTAAACGATAAAACGTCAAAGCCTAGCCGTAGGTTATGTTTTCTCTGGTTTACTGAAATCGCAGGTTCGGAGTATGCAAAAGTGTTCAAAAGTCCTCTTTTTGTTTTTCACGATTGAAAAACATTAAATATGTCGTCTCAACTCGCTGCCGCTGGGCATGCGAGTTGACTCGACTCGTTCTGCAAGCCCAAGCCCATTATACTTCGGCTCGTTATACCTATCTATGTTCACGAGTTCAGTTCTCATCTTGGCTCGCAAGGCTCGCGACCTGAGAACTCGACTCGCACAGTTCGTATATATATTTATTTCGTATTTAACATTCGTCTAATTTAGCACAATTAAATATTTAACAAATATTACTAACAAAACAAATATTCATTTACAAATCTAAACCAATATACCAACACAATAATAATTACACTAGTCCTATTTCAAGCTAGATCTGTTGTCACAATCTATGTCCCAACAGACTCCCCCTTGACAATAGCTCTAGCGTCTTTATCTTCACGCTTGTCTTTGGTCTTCATTTGTAAATTTTACTTCCTGCATAAATCTTCATCTTGATACAAGTTTTAACCATCAACTGATAATCTCTTGCTAAATCAGCCCATTCAATAGTCGTCAAAATTCTGTTCTCATTTAACTTTAACAGATCCTTTCTTGACATATTCCTCAGGTGTCGATGATCATAAACTCTGAAGATTTCTCTTTCACCACCTTCAACCTCATCATCAGCTTCAACCATAACAGCTTCTCCAGTTCCTGAATCCACGTGCCAACTCTTCATATTTCCCAAAATATCCTGTGGCATTGTCTTTAGTGGAATCTGCTGTATGCATCTAACAGCTGGATATATCTTCTTCCTTCTTCTTCTTCCTGTTCTTTGACTTCTATCTTGTAGTTTCACAGCCTTTCCCTTTCTTGGCTTAATCTGAACAAACTTATTTGTACCAACCTCATGTCTAATGATTCTTTCAACACGATCAGCATAATCATCACGACTTGGATTGTTAATCTCTAATCTAGCCAAATCACGTATTTCATAACGTGGTAGAGAACTAAAAACTGCAAGCTTTCGCTCAAAATATTGAACTCCGTCAAACCTTTTGATTGCAAAAAGCTTTAGTTCTGAGTCAAAGTACCAACCAATAATCCCTTTACGTGGTACACGCTTTTTCGTAACATCAACTTCAGAAATTCCAATATTCTTCTTCTTCTTTGGAAGTTTCCTAAGTACAACAGCAGGATTTTTGGTTTGAACAAGAACTTCTTCTTCTTCATCAGAGGTTGAATCATCAATATCTTCATCTATATCGACAATTGTTGGACCTTGTTCATTTTCAATAACAACTTCTGTCCTAGATGGGCTCACATGGTGTTCATCAATGTTTGCATCTAGATCTACACCCATGTCTTGCACATTCTCAGGTACAGCAGTCCAATCTGTAGGTGGTTGGAATTCTCCTTCCTCAAGATCATAATCAATCTCTTCATCTATCTCATCAAAAATATCATCTTCTGAATCAGATAGATCAAGCATCTCTAACCCTAAGAGAAAACAATAAATACAAATATATTAATAATTTAAATTCTTCATTGATTTCCCTGAACCAATCTAAGAATTTCTTTATTAATCCGTTTGTATATTTTAACCTAACATATAAACGCAATTTACATATAACTTATAAAATCTTTTATTGATTACCCTGAATCAATCTAAAATCTCTTAAGTCTACTTAACAAATATTAATTAATTTTAAATTCTAATACATTGTGAATAATCACCAAACATTTAAATTTACTATTAATTAACTTATATAATTTCCAAGTGTTAATTGATCTCATTCATTATCAATTTAACTCTTAAATTATATATCATTTGTCTAGTTAATATGAATACATTTTTAACTTGTTAATTACTTATATACCTTACGGTCTTAAGTCCATAATCAAATCTAAAATGCATATGTTATCATAAAATTTTGACCGCCGAAATTAATCGGAACACGCCGCTCGACTACTCAATGAGTCGGAAGTCTTTCGATCACTATTTTATCTTAACATAATTATATAAACTTAAATTACATCAAATATATTTTACTTAAAATAATAATAACCCTAAGTCGAATATATTTACAAAATAAATTAAGTTTACAATTGTTCACAAATACTAACTACAGTCTATACTAAAGTTAAGCTAATGTCTCACCAGCTTCATCTTCAGTCTGACCTGTACCAGTACCAGAACCACTCGCACCAGCATTACCACCAGACTCCCCCTGAATAGTAGCTTGCTCACCAGTCTTTGAAGGACCAGTCTGCTCACCACTCGGTGCATTGGGATCATCGTCCTTGTCTTGATCTCTCTTCCTCTTCAACTCATTTTCCTTGCAAGACTCTAGATATACCAATATCTCCCCCTGAGTAGACTGTCCTGAATGCGATCTCAAGACCAGACTCTCTAAAGAAGATAACTTCAGTCTCTGTACGTTGAAGTCCGCAAGCAAAGTCTCATGAGTCTTCATCAACAGATTGTACGATTGACTCTGCTTGAGAATCTGCTGAGAAAGAAGAAGATTGCTCGACACCAGCTCTGGAATCTGAGAAGAAAGCTTCTCCAAATCCTTTACCCTCGACTCTAAGGATGTAATCCTTTCAGCATCAGTCGTTGGAGTAACAGGTATCGTTCTTGGTCCAGGCGGTGTGAGAGACTCAATATGCCAGTCTCTGGTAAGCGGTGTATGAGGTTGAGACAAAGCCTGCGTAAGCAAACTTGTCGCAAATCTAGCTGCTTTGTTCGTCGGAAAATTAGCTCCACGAACTAGATCAGCAACCTCATGCTGTAAAGTTAAACACAATTAAAATCATTTATTGTTACAGATTACTCTGTCTCAAACTCTAATTAATTGCATAACACTCATAGTTATAGAACTTATATCTCATACCTGAAGCGGTAAAGATATCGATTCAGTAACCACCGGTGCAACCATCTCCACCTGTGGTGTATCCTGAGCAACTGTATACAGAATTAACTGTCTCAGTTCAACTCCTGATAAACAACAAGTTAAGATTATTTAACTTTTATAATCAATACTAACCTTCTCGAATAATAAGCGTTCTCGGACGCTTCATCAAAGGAATCTCAACTTCCTCAGTACCTTTGTAACACCCCCAAATTTAGCGATTTGCGGAAGCATACTTTGGGTGTTACTAATCAATATACAAAGCACAAGATATACAGTAAACGACCTCTAAATGAGACGTTTTGTAAAATAATTACATTTCATAATTTAATCGTTTGAAAACATATAGTTTTCTTTACAAAAATATATAAGCCTAGAGTCCGCGTATGTGGCGGGAGATTCTATTACATAACCATAGTTACAAAAGATAATGCCAAAGAATCTCCGTTAAATGCAGTTTGGAAATCATGCGACTCTAGCTAGTAATCCTGGAGTGATCCTACTCCGTAAGTGTACCTGAGAATACATGCTAAAAAGGGTCAACCAAAAGGTTGGTGAATCTCACAGGTTTATCAGTAAATAATCAGTTTGAACACAAGATTTCATCAGTAGTGCCCGTAGGCGTATATCAAGTATTTGCAAATCTCGCAAAAGTAAAGTAATCAAGTTATACCGTTGCCATGAGGCTCATAATCGAAGCTTAACCCGTAAATAATCAGTTGCTCCCGTGACATGCTCATAAATGAGCAAGCATAAGTAAACGAAATAATAGTCGCCCGTTTATACATAACGGTTCGTGGTAGCGCTACTACCCCGGGCGGGGAGGGTCATTTCCCTAATGGATCCATTAACTACTGTTCGCGCTTAAGTACATAACTAACGATATATGATGGAGAGACTTCAGTAAATAGTAAGTAACTCATGCAATTCCGTGTGGTATAGTAAACAGTTTAGTACTTGTGTTCAAGAAAAATCAGTAGCATGCATCTCCCCCAATAAATTAAAACAGTAAAAGTGGGGCCGTAAGACTCACCTGAGTCTTTGCAAGTACGTTTATATCAATAAACGAGTAAGTAATATCAACCGTAGGTTCTCCGAACCCGTAACCTTCAAATGCCTAAACATATAAAGTTAAGTAAGTAGATGTCTCGCAAGACCATCTAGGCTAGTTGTTTACACAACTCATTATGTCCAAGTGTTTGTTTAGTAATCCGTTTGTAGTTTGAAAACAAATATGGCCCGTTGGTGACGGTTTGTAATAATGATTCAAAGTGTTATCATTATATGTATCGTTGAATCAGGTTTCGTTATTTGTAAGTGTTCAACACTTAGTGTGAAAAGTATTTACAACATTTAATGACGGGGGTCCGGGGGCAGCGCCCCTGGTAGCGGGGTCCAAGGGGCAGAGCCCCTGGCTGGGGTCGAGCTGCCAGGTCAGCTTGAAAAATTTTTATTTCTACTATATTGCTTTGACGAAAAACGCATCTGGATCCGAATTTGGGTAAAATCAGGTGTAAAAATCTTGGTTCCGACACTTAGTAAAAATCTGCGTTTTCAAGGTTCTGTTTTGTGCGACGTTGGGTGCGACGTCGGGTGCGACGTAGGGTGCGACGTGGGCATGTACGTCGCATGATGCGACCTTCGCAAATCAATGCGACGTAGGGGGTGGCGTCGCTAATGCGACGTTGGTTCGGTCTGCGACGTTAAAGTCTACGTCGCTACGTGCGACATCCGCAAGTTAATGCGATGTAATGGGCTGCGTCGCTAGTGCGACGTTGGGATTTTTGTGCGACGTAGGTCGCGACGTCGCAGAGGCCCCTGGCCAGGTGCGACGTAGCGGTCTGATGGCCGGAAATTTAGTCGAAAATGAGTTTTTCGGTTTCCGTTCGGTCCAAAACTTTTACCCAACCCATATATGGACATTTTAAGTGTCTACAAACAACAAACAAGTGATAATACTTAAAAACGAGAGTTTTCGGAGTTTTGTCGGAAACTTACAATTTGCCGAAATGAAATTCCGGAAAGATAGGATTGTAGATCGCGAAGTGGTGAACGTTTTTCCTAAAAGAGCTTTGAAATCCGAGGTCGTTTGGCGGTAGTATTTGGCGGTTTTTGGTGGTGGAGGTGTGGTGGTGATTTAGAGAGAAATGAGGGAAAGATGGTGAGAAGAGAGAGAAATAGAGAAAATGAAATGAAGAAAGAAAAGGAAATGGTGGGAGGTTAAATCCTCCACCATTTTCAGTCGGCGCACTGCGCCTCGCGCGGTGTTCGTTTGCTCCGTCGTTTAACCGTAAATAATTATTTTAAATATCAAAGGTACGTTTTAAAATACAAATCATTACGCGAGATTTCATTTAAATATTTTACAGTTTAATTTATATTTGAGTTATAAAATGTACGTTATTTTATTTAGTTGCGCGTCTTAACATTTTAAATTATGTAACTTTCTGATTGTACGATACGAATAAATACGAAATATTATTATAATAATATTTTTGACATAACAACGTTATTTAATAAAATTGGTCACCAACGTCCGTATTAAATTGAATCGAAATACCTTCAATTTAAGTTGCGTACGATTTAACCAAATCGTATTTTCGTATATATTCAACAATATATATAATTCGATACATAAATTAGCCTAACACAGAACTAATTACATGTATTAACAAAGAATTAGGCACTAATTCTAGTCCTAATTTTCCGGTTGTTACATTCTCCCCCTGTTAAAAGAATTTCGTCCCGAAATTTAAGTCGAAGTCACGTTAGGGGTAGAATCGGTGAATAAGTGGGGACACTTGAGTCGCATTTGATCTTCCCGTTCCCAAGTGAATTCCGGACCGCGCCGCGAATTCCACCTGACTTTGACGATTGGAATACGACTTTGTTTCAGTTGTTTGACCTCACGGTCCATAATTTCGACGGGTTCCTCAACGAAATGTAGTTTGTCATCGATGCGAATCTCGTCAAGGGGTATAATAAGTGTCTCGTCAGACAAACATTTCTTTAAGTTAGAAACGTGAAAAGTAGGGTGCACACTGCTGAGTTCAGAGGGCAGCTGCAATCGATATGCCACTGGACCTATCTTCTCGAGGATCTCAAAAGGTCCAATGTACCTGGGGTTTAATTTTCCGCGTTTGCCGAATCGGATTACGCCTTTCCAAGGCGATACTTTTAAGAGTACTCGATCCCCAACTTGGAACTCGAGTGGCTTGCGTCTCACGTCAGCATAGCTCTTCTGACGATCACGCGCGGCTTTGAGTCGGTTTTGGATTTCAACGATTTTCTCTGTGGTTTCATGTATGAGTTCAGGACCAGTGAGTTGACTCTCTCCCACTTCAGTCCAACAGATCGGTGATCGGCACTTACGACCGTACAGTGCCTCAAAAGGTGCAGTTTTAATGCTGGCGTGATAGCTGTTGTTGTACGAGAACTCGCACAACGGTAGATGTCTTTCCCAATTTGTACCAGAATCAACTACGCAGGCTCGTAGCATGTCTTCCAGTGTCTGAATAGTTCGTTCGCTCTGGCCATCGGTCTGAGGATGGTACGCGGTACTCATATCGAGACGGGTACCCAGTGATTTTTGGAGTGATTGCCAGAAGCGAGATGTGAATCGAGCATCCCTGTCAGAGATAATCGAGATAGGGACACCATGTTGGCAAACGATTTCTTTGATGTAAATTTGTGTAAGGCGTTCCATTTTGTCGGTTTCTCTGATTGCCAAGAAATGAGCCGATTTGGTGAGACGATCGACGATCACCCAAATGGTATTGCAACCGCTCGCCGATTTAGGTAGTTTGGTTATGAAATCCATGGTAATTTGCTCCCATTTCCATTGAGGAATTTCAGGTTGTTGGAGCAATCCGAAAGGTCTTTGGTGCTCGGCCTTGACCTTGGAACAAGTTAAGCATTTGCTGACGTACAAGGCAATGTCAGCTTTCATATTCGGCCACCAGTAAAACTCCTTGATGCCGTGATACATTTTATCAGATCCCGGGTGGATAGAATATTTGGACTTGTGAGCTTCATCCATCACCAAGTCCCGCAGGTTTCCGAAATTAGGCAACCAGATTCGGTTAGAGAAATACCTAACTCCGTTGGATCTGATCTCGAATTGTTTATCCATGCCTCGCAAGGCCTCGTTCTTGAAGTTATCGGGTTTCAGGGCTTCGAGTTGGGCAAGATGTATTTGGGTGGTGAGATCGTTATGAATGGTAATACTGAGTGCCCGGACTCGGAGTGGTTTTGTTCGTACATTACGACTGAGAGCATCAGCAACCACGTTTGCTTTGCCCGGATGATATTTGATCTCACAGTCGTAATCGGTGAGTAATTCAACCCATCTACGTTGCCTCATGTTAAGATCTTTCTGATTGAAAATGTGTTGGAGACTTTTGTGGTCGGTGAATACAGTGCTGCGGGTACCATAAAGATAATGTCTCCAGATTTTTAAGGCGAATACCACGGCCCCTAGCTCGAGGTCGTGAGTTGTGTAGTTTTTCTCGTGAACTTTAAGTTGCCGGGAGGCGTAAGCAATGACCTTGTCTCGTTGCATCAGCACGCAACCGAGACCTTGGTGAGAAGCATCGCAGTATACCACGAAGTCATCGGTGCCTTCGGGTAGAGATAGGATGGGTGCACTGCAAAGCTTGAATTTCAACAGCTGAAAGGCCGACTCTTGTTTATCAGTCCAATCGAATTTCTTTTCCTTCTGAGTCAGCTCCGTGAGAGGTTTGGCAATTTTTGAAAAGTTTTCGATGAAACTGCGGTAGTAACCGGCCAATCCCAAGAATTGACGTACCTCGGTTGGAGTGGTTGGCGCTTTCCAGTTCTTAATTGCCTCGATTTTTGACGGGTCTACATGAATTCCCTGACTGTCGATAACGTGTCCAAGGAATTGAACGGTGTTTATCCAGAACTCACACTTAGAGAATTTGGCGTAAAGCTCCTCGTGTCTAAGTAGTTCTAGGATGGTTCTGAGATGTTGTGCGTGCTCTTGTTCGTTTCGCGAATAGATAAGAATGTCATCAATAAAAACAATGACGAACTTGTCGAGGTACGGTTTGCACACCCGATTCATAAGGTCCATGAATACAGCCGGTGCGTTGGTTAGGCCAAAGGGCATTACTTGAAATTCGTAGTGCCCGTAACGGGTTCTGAATGCGGTTTTTGGGATGTCAGCATCGCGAACACGCAACTGATGATAACCTGATCGAAGATCAATCTTTGAATAACAGCTTGATCCTTGAAGTTGATCGAACAGATCATCGATTCGAGGAAGTGGGTATCGGTTCTTGACGGTTAGTTTGTTCAACTCTCGGTAGTCAATGCACATCCTGAATGAACCTTCTTTCTTTTTGACAAATAAGATCGGAGCTCCCCAAGGTGAAGAACTCGGTCTAATGAATCCTCTATCCAGGAGTTCCTGTAACTGAGTGGACAACTCCTGAAGTTCGGATGGGGCTAGGCGATACGGTGCTCGGGCCATCGGTGCGGCACCCGGCACGAGATCAATCGAGAACTCAACCTGTCTAGGTGGAGGTAAACCAGGTAGTTCTTCTGGAAAAACTTCGGGAAAGTCTCTAACGATTGACACATCTTCAAGTCGCTTCTCCCCCGACTTTTTCTCCGTGATGTGCGCGAGTATTACTGGGTAACCCTTCCTCAGAAATTTTCGGGTTTTTAAACAGGAGATCAAGTTTAGTCTCGACCCACCGGTCTCCCCCTGTATGATCAAGGTACTATCGGCGGCGAGAGGAATTCGGACGATTTTATCATGGCAAACAATTTCGGCCCGGTGCTTGGACAACCAGTCCATTCCCACGATGACATCAAAACTTCCTAGTTCAACAGGCATTAGATCGATTGAGAAGGTTTCGTTTGCGAGGTTTAAAGTGCAATTAGGTATCACACTATTGGTTTCTATGAGTTTACCATTTGCGAGCTCTACAGTGTACTTAACATCTAAGGCCGAAGGGGTGATATTAAGTAGTGGGCAAAACTCATCAGATATGAAACTTTTATCAGCACCGGTATCAAATAATACTGAAGCAGTAAGATCGTTGAGAAGAAACGTACCCGTTACAACATTCGGGTCTTCTCTAGCTTCCCCAGCTTTGATGACAAATGCTCTACTACGAGCAGGGTTGTTGTTCCGTTTGTTGTTGTTGTTGTTGTTGTTTTTCTGCTTAGGGCAATTATTCTGAAAATGCCCAGGACTTCCGCACCCATAACAAGTCTTCGGGGCACTGGTGTTTCGACAATCCTTGGCCAGATGCCCAAAGCGTTTGCAGTTTGTGCAAGGGCAGGAACCGTCGTGGTGACGATTGCATTTGGGACAGTAGGGCCTGCTTCCATTGTACCCTTTCTTTTCTGATGAGCCGGATGAATAAGCCCTAATAGGCTCGGGTCTTCGGTTGGTGATTTGGTTGGATGAGTTGGGGTTTCCTTCCCACTTTCATTTGTTGTTTGCAGGTGGGGCTGAGGTGGTGTTACGGCGGACAGCGTTTGCCGTGAGTTCATGGGCCATACGGATGGCGTTCTGGATAGTACCTGGTTTGGATGAAGTCACCAGGTCCTGGAGTTTCTCGGGCAGTCCATCAATGTATTTCTCGATCCTCTTGTACTCAGGATCGACCATGGTTGGGCACAGAAGTGCCAGCTGGTGGAAACGGTTGGTGTAACCGGTGATATCATCACCTTGCATCTTATGGTTCCAGAATTCCAGCTCCAGTTGTTTCAGTTCATCCCTGGGGCAATACTCACCCCTTAACATCTTCTTCAACTCCTCCCACGGGAGTTTGTAAGCATTGGCAACGCCCACGGTTTGGGCATAGGTGTTCCACCACGTGAGTGCGGAGTCAGTAAAAGTACTAACAGAGAACTTAACTTTGTCCCCCTCCGCACAGTTACAGATAAGAAATACCGATTCAACTTTCTCGATCCAACGTATTAGACCGATAGCTCCCTCGGTACCTGCAAAGTTTAAAGGTTTGCAGTTGTTAGTCCCTGTTTAACTTAATAAACAATCTTACGTAATAAGCCTTGAATATATTATTGAGAAGTTGCGGAATCACACTCAATAATATTAAGAAGATCAATGAATATTAATTAAATTAATGAACACAATAATATACCGAAAGCTTCAATCTTATTAATGATATAAGACGAATACACTTGATGTATTAGGGTTACAGAAAACCTTGAAGCTGCGCAAAAATCATTAACCTATCTAGGTCTAAAGGATCTCTATTTATAACATATAGAGTCCTATACAATCTCCTACAAATATGGAATAAAATAACTTCCATAACCGACTCATACTTATCACAAAATCATAAACAGTTTTAACTACCATTCTGATGTAAACAGTTGTAACTATTACACATTCAGTGGTAACTGCTTCAATTGTAATATGCGACTAAGTACAAATACATAATCAGTGTTAACTGTTTCATACATAACTAACAGTTACTAATACATAAGCAGTTTTAACTACTTACAGACACATAACTATCAGTTGTAATCTATCTTCAAACAGTTGTAACACTTGTCTTCTCTTCAGTTTTCTTCTATCAGTTGTAACTTCGTAAAGACAGTTTTAACCTTTAAAGCAAACAGTTTTAATCACTTGTACTCTGTCTTCTCATCAGAACTTCAACTCAGACCTGAAACAGTTTTGACCTAACAATCTCCCCCTAAACTTAATCTGTACTTCACAGCATTAAGTTTCTTTTAATCCTCCATTATAAGCTTCACAAAATTCTTTCAAAACTGTTAGTCTTTTCTTCTCTTCCTCCTATCAATCTCTTCCTTCTTATAAATCTGATTTAACACCATATATACCAGTTCTAGAGCTACATCATCTAACACTGCAGCTTGCAACCTTGCATTTCTCAAGCTCATCAAAAATCTCAGATTGATATCATAAAATCTATCTGTCAATAACCACATAAACACTGCATCCTCCATAACAATCTGATGTACTCCAGGTTTAGCATGATAAATCCAATTTCTGACCTTGCTAAAAGTAGCAAACTGAAATGGAAACTCTTCTGGCTCAAACATAGCTTTAATCCAATGCCATGTAACCTTTTCAACCAAATTATCAAATCTTTTTAAATCTAACTTCTTTTCCATTCCAATCTCATACATCCTCACCAAATCAATTCTACTAATCCTCTTTATCAAATCCCTAAAAGATCTCCACCAAGATATATTTCCATCTGCTCTTTCAACTTTAATCTTGTGAATCTTAACAGGATTGACAAATTGCTCTATAGACCAATCAATAATACCAGGTAATTCAACATTAATTACCTCAGATTCCATAGGCTGTAACAAAATAAACTCCTTCAATTCATCAATATTCCTTTCTCTATCAGGAATTTCATCTAACTCTCTCTTCTTTTGCTCAAGCTCATCTTTCCTCCTCTTTTCAGCTTCTATCTTTTCTCTTTTTTCTTTTTCTTCCTTTTCCTTCAATTTTCTTTCTTTTTCAGCCTTTTTCCTTTCCTTTTCAACTTCCTGCTTTTTCTTCTCAACTTCTTTCTTTTCTGTTTCTTTCTTTTCAATTACATCAGGATTCAACTCATCTTTATCCCATAACTCCTGCAATCTCTCTAAACTCATTTGTTTCAATGCATTCAAAGGAATAATTCCACATTTTAGCTTTGCAATTAAATTCTTCTTCATTTGAGCTTTTGTTGGTGGTTTTGCAGCTTTCTTCTTTCTTGCTTCTTCTGCTTTCTTCTTCTTAAGCTGATCAACTAAATATTCAATATCATCCTGTCTCTGCTCTTTCAACAAATACTCATCCCATTCTGCCACTTGCTCTTTTGTCATTTTTACAAACTTTCCTTCCTCAATCTCAACATCAATCAAGCCCTCTGCATTTAGCTCAGCCTGTAATCTTTCTGCATATTCAGTATCATGAGCAGTTACTTCTGGTGGCACTGGTTTTTGCTTCTTCTTCTTTGGTTCTTCTACCAGTTTTTCCTTGCCCTTAGCTTTTGGATCTATCTTTGGCAATTCTTTCTGTTGAACAGGAGCAGCAGCAGGTTCTCTAATTTGAAATCCAGGCAAAGATGGTTGTTGTGAAGATTTCTTCTTTGGAGTTTCAACCTTCTTTCCTGTTCCAGTCATCTTAGCAGTTTTAACTGGAATGCTCTTCTTTCTAGTTTTTTCAACTTGCTGAGCATCAGTTTTAACTTCAGTCTTCACTTCTTCCTTTTCAACTGCTATCTCAGGTTTGCTCACCTCTTCACCATCATCCTCATCAATCTTTAACTCCTCAGTCTTATCATCCATAATCACCTCTGTAGTCTGCTCCACTGACCCAATAACCTCAGTATGATCAGACCCAACAACCTCAGTATTATCAGACTTATCTTCATCTGCCACTGATTCCTTCATTTCTGTTTCCACTGTCTCAAACACTGACTCATTAACCTCTGGCTCTGTAGGTGGTGTTGAAGGTGTATGCACAAATTCATCTTCCACTGGTTGTTCCATTTCAATGTCTTCATCAACTTTTTCATCATCAGACACAACCTTCTCATTCTCATTCCTCTTATCACCCATATTTGTCCATACCTTCTCCCCCTTTTTGAAAGCATTTTGTTTAAAATTATAATGCTCCTCAGGTTCTGAAGTATCATGAACCACATATCTCCTTCCTTTCTTCAAACACTTAATAACAACCTTTTCTAACTGCTTCACTTTCCTCTGCAACTGAGTTATAACTTCATCCTTAGCCTTATTCTTCTTCCTCTCTTGTACAAACTCAGCCCATACATAATCAATCATTTTCGTCAATTCCAAGTTAGTTCTAGCCTCAACACCTTCAGAATGTGAATCCTTTGGTGAATCATTGACATCATTAAACTCTGACTCATGCCTAGCATGATCATCAAAGTTCCCTTGGTTCTTGGTACTGGGACCACTAGGATCATCTACAGGTGTAGAATCATGTCCATGTGTTGCCTCTGATTGGGTCTTATTAATGTTACTTCTGTCCTGCTCTGCCAGTGGGCTAGAAGCAGTAGAAGCAGCCCTCTCAGAATGGTCACCCCTCTCCTTATGGACCACATGTTGTTCTGGACCACTGTCCATTGACTGAGATGACTGAGCAACATGATCCTCAGACATCTGTGTTCTAGCCTTTTTGGCTCTAGAAGATTTGGCTGTTTTGGTCCCTTGTTTTCTCTTAGTACCCCCAACTACTGTGGGTTGAGAAGTGGTGGGTGGAACCATTCTCTCAGTAGTTGGTTCAGCTTCAGTTGGTAGTACTGATGCTGTGGTGGAAGGTGCAGAAAGCATTGTAGAAAATAATGCTGTAACCTTCCCAGAAAATTTAGTATCTCTCTTCATATTTACAAAAACTTTTGGTTTAAAAGAGACAATACCAATAATCTTTTCAAGTGCAGTTATATTAGGAATTTGTTCATTTAAGAACAACTGCACAAAACGTGGATACATCAAAAACTTAATCTTTGGCTGCTCAATGTTTCTAAGCATACCAGAAAATATCAGATTTGAAAAATTAAACCTTTGACCAGTTGCAAGACAAGCAATTGCATAAGCAATGTTGCTTCCAAACTGCTCAAAAGATGATCTCTTAGATGATAAGCAGTGTAAAATTGTATGTATTAAAAATCTCCACTGATGAGAAAATAAGGTTTTCTGAAAAGTAAAAATTTCAAAAGAACCCTCATAACCCATCAATCGTAAAGTATCATACATAACAGTATCCTCTAAAAAAGATATACCTGCCTCATCATCTAGTTGTAATGAAGCTCTAACAGTAGCTTCTGTGATTACAACACGTGTATCCATAACTTCTGAAACAATTCTTTTAATCCCCTGTTCCTCTTCTATTGATGCATTCACCCAGAAATTATTGATATGATCGTGAGATATTCTGGGTGCTATAGTGAGAGCATGACGAATATGTGAAGCACGAAGAAAATCAATGATTTCCACATACTCATTTGCCTCCGCAGGTTTCATTAAGAATGCAATCATATTGTGATCTTTTCCAATCGGTAGTTGAACAGTAGACGAAGTCGATGCCATGATAAGAAATCAAGTAATCGAGAAGAATCGAAGATGTTTTGACAGAATCGAAAATCAAAGAGACTTATCGCAGTTGTTTGTATGTGAAATTTTGAAAGCGTAATGAGAAACCCTAAGTGTTGAGAGTTAAGTACTGAAATTAAATCAGTTGTAAGCCCTAATTTGATCAGATCCCCAATTATCACTAAAACAGTGTTAATTAAACAAAATCACACGTTCAGTGATAACTGTGAAAATAACCATCAGTGGTAATCAACACTTGGTTTCTCAAATGCATCATTTACATAATTAAGCTAGCAGTGCTAACTTGTACAAGCAGTACCAACCGACCAAGGCAGTGCTAACTTAATACAAGTAGTACTTCAGTTCTAGCAAAATCACATAAACAAAGCAGTGGTTGAATTTTTTTTTTTTTTTTTTTTTTTTTTTTTTTTTTTTTTTTTTTTTTACCGAAAGCAAACTCCATAAGCAGTAAAAACGTCAAAAAACACCTGCATAAGTTAGACTCCAAGACATAGCAATATAACCTGCAGTGGTAATTTCAAACAATAATACAAGTATACAGTGTTAACTATACACCAACAGTGGTGAAATGATTATTACCACTGTTTATAATAAAAGTAAGAAACAGTGATAACGATACACATTACACACAATCAGTGTTTAATTAACAAATCAGTATTAACCCAAATTGAAATCACAGTGGATATTATTCACAGAAAGCAGTAACAAGAGAAATAACTTATGACAAATTGATCATTCCAATACTAGTAACCAAGAATGTGAATCTGCCTACATCAAAAGCTTTTGTAAACAGATCAGCAAACTGATTATCAGTATGAACTTTCAAAATTTGAATAAGTCTTTTCTCATTACAATCTCTAATGAAATGATATCTGATTTCAATATGCTTTGTTTTAGAATGTTTAACTGGGTTATTAATAATACTGATTGCAGAGCTATTATCAATAAAAATAGGAGTATTAAGAAAGGTAAAACCATAATCTAGCATCTGATTCTGAATCCATAGCACTTGAGCACAGCAACTTGCAGCTGCTACATATTCTGCCTCTGCTGTAGATGTAGATACAGTGGTTTGTTTCTTGCATTGCCATGAAACCAATCTTTCTCCCAAAAATTGACAACCTCCTGATGTAGATTTCCTGTCCAAGTTAGCTCCTCCATAATCACTATCTGTGTAAGCTATCAGATCAAAAGAATTAAACTTTGGATACCAAAGGCCCAATTTTGATTGACCCTTCAAATATCTAAAAATTCTTTTGACTGCTAGAAGATGTGATAGCTTTGGATTAGCTTGAAATCTTGCACATAAACACACTGCAAACATGATGTCAGGCCTTGATGAAGTAAGATACATAAGTGACCCAATCATAGATCTGTAAAGATGTTCATCCACACTCTCCCCCTCAAGATCTGCATGTAATTTCTTGTTTGTTTCAACTGGTGTGCTTGCAACTTTAGCATCTTTGTACCCAAACCGATCCAGTATATCATTCACATACTTACTTTGATGAATAAAGATTCCTTCTTTCTGTTGCTTTACTTGTAGCCCCAAGAAAAATGTTAATTCCCCCATGGAGCTCATCTTGAACTTTTCATGCATCAATGATTCAAACTCCTTGCAAAGACTATCCTTTGTTGAACCAAAAATGATATCATCTACATAAACTTGAACCAGTAGTATATCATTCTTAATTCTTTTAGTAAACAAAGTTTTATCTATTGCACCCCTTTTGAATCCATTCTGCAACAGATAATCTGAAAAAGTATCATACCAGGCTCTAGGTGCTTGATGTAAACCATAAAGAGCTTTATCCAGTTTGAAAACTTTATCAGGAAATTTAGAATCTTCAAACCCTGGTGGTTGACATACATAGACCTCTTCCTGTATAGTGCCATACAAAAAAGCACTCTTAACATCCATCTGATACACAATGAAACCCTTGAATGAAGCATAAGCCAAAAACAATCTAATTGCCTCTATCCTTGCAACAGGTGCAAAAACCTCATCATAATCAATCCCCTCTTCTTGTGAATACCCCTGTGCAACCAATCTAGCCTTGTTTTTGATCACTATACCTCTTTCATCCTTCTTGTTCTTGAAAATCCATTTAGTACCAATTGCCCTCTTCTCTTTAGGCAAATCAACCAATGTCCAAACTTCTTGAATCTTAAACTGAAGCAACTCCTCTTGCATAGCTTCAATCCAACTAGGATCTCTCAAAGCTTCAGTAACCTTCTTTGGTTCTGTTTGAGACAGAAAACAGGCAAACAAAGAAGTATTTACAGCTTCTGTATCAAGATTTACTTCTTCCTCATTTGCTGAAGCTTCAAACACCTGACTTTGATTTCTTGTTTTAACAGCTGATTCAATATCTCCTATTACATTCTCAAGTGGATGATCTTTATGAGTAATGTATTTAGATACTGCTGTTTCTTGAATACTCTCCTCTAAGTTGGTAAAATTTCCTTCTTGACCAGACTCACTACTTGACACTTCTCTTGCAATTCTCTTTGACAAAGGAGTAGAACTCATCAAATGTAGATAATTCAATTGTTCCTGCTCTGTGTCAAGATGCTTTGTAGGTGTCTGATCAACATTCACACCTGCCTTTGTAGACTTCTGTACTGGACTCATATCACTGTCTTCTGTACTGTCTTCAATAACAGGTCTATCAGAATCATCAACATGAGAAAATGATGTTTCATCTGATTTTCCTGTTTCCACATCCTGTGATGTCATTGGTTGATCAGTATCAAACACTTCTGGAGGATCAGGAGACCAAATTGGAAATAATATATATTCCAATGAATCATTCTTCTTTCCAACTGATTTTCCTGATTTTGCTCTACCTTCTTCATGTTGAGACATAGATTGTGACAACAGATCTAGCTTGATATAGGACTAGTGTAATTATTATTACGTTTGTATATTGGTTTAGATTTGTAAATAAATATTTGTTTTGTTAGTAATATTCGTTAAACATATTATTGTGTTAAGTTAGACGAATTATTAAATACGAAATAAATACATTCTGTGCGAGTCGAGTTCTCAGGTCGCGAGATTAACGAGCTGAGATGAGAACTGAATTCGTGGAAGTCTGGCGAGCCGAGTTCCGAGTTGGGCTTGGGCTGCGAGTTGGACCGAACTCGCAGGCCCTTGCGAGTCGAGACGAGCTGGACATATATAATGTTTTTCAATCGGTGAAAAACATAACTTTTGCATTCTGATTTCAATTGCTGCGAATTCAACAAACCAGAGAAAAACATAACCTAAGGCTAGGCTTTGACGATTCGTTGTTTAAAGCTAAGTCTAGCTAAAACGCAATACGAACATATTCGTTGTTAGTAAAATAACACCGTATTGAGGGATTCCGCACCTTAATACTACAGATAACGAAGTTATTGATCCTAAAACTAGGGGACTTACATCTGGTATCAGAGCTTTCGGGCTAGATACGAGTGTGTTCGTGAGTTTTAGTTTATTGCGTTTTTGATTCGGGTCGTTTTTACGTGCATTATTGCAATACTAACGATCAAAATCATTCTCTGGAAGTTTTAGGGTTAGTTTACAGTCGAATTTCTCAGTTTCGTTCGTAAAAATACCTTAAAATTCGTTTTTTCGGGTTTAACAGCCGTTTCGCGAGTCGAGATTAGGGTTCCAGCGTCGCCTGCGAACCGAGTTGAACTAGCGAGTCGAACTGAGGCTTGCAAGTCGAACCGAGATCTCTCGCGAATCGACATCACTTGCGAATCGACATCTTTTAGCAATCCGAACTGAGGCTTGCGAATCGACAAATTCTGCGAGTCGAGCTGAGATTGCGAGTTGAGCTGAGTCTTGCGAGTTGAGATTTCTGAATTCGCTGAAACAGTTTAATTTTACGTTTTTAAGATGTCTGACTTAAGTAGAATGATCGAAATGGACCACGAGGTGGGAAAGTCAAACGTTCCACCTAAGTTGTTAAGAATCGAGGATTACTACAATTGGAAGGACAGATTTGAATCTTACTGTAGATTCCATGATCTGTCTATCTGGATGTGTATCAAGAGTGGATACACCCCACCTACTCAAACTGTTCAAAATGCTACTGTAGTTCTTACCTATGCAAACATGAGTGATCAAGAGAAGGAAGCGTACAGAAATGAGAATAAATCACATTCTTGCATAAAGATGTGTCTTCCTAAATCCCTTGCTCATCAACTCAAGTCTTTTCATACTGCTAAAGCGCTCTGGGAAGCTTTAGAGAAAAGAGGTGAGGGAAGTCCACAGGTGAGAGCTGGCAAGAAGAGTCTTCTTAAAAAGCAGTTTACTATGTTTAAAGCTTTAAAAGGAGAAGATCTTGATGCCTATGTTACACGATTCTACCATCTGCTAAGTGAATTAGAATACCATGAAATTTTTGAAGAAGAAGTATCTAAAACCGACAAGTTCCTTGAGGGTTTGCCTTCTAAATGGGAAATGTATGGTGTTATGATTAAGGATAACGAAACTAGGTATTCTACTATGACCTTAGAGCAAGTCATTGACAAGCTGAAAGGTTATGATTTCTCCAAGAAGTCAAGAGATAGTGATTCTGATCAGGTTCAGAACCCTGGGCTGTATCATGGAAAGTCAAGTCTTTCGACTGCGTCATCGAGTTCGACCACTGCACTGTTAGTTGGTGATACTAATGAAAATGGAGAGATGATCACTGAAGATCTGTGCTTTATTTCCTCCTCTGGTGATGAGACAAAGGGAAAGAATTCTGAGAAGTCACCTCAAGAGCATCAGAAGATGCCGATGAGTGTGAAATCTGCTGAACAGCAACTGTCTGTTCTTGCTTCCTTTGTGGCATCATATGAGAACTACATAGAAGGAAAGATCAATGATCCTATTCTATTTGATGAGGATTATGAGCAGATAGATTCTGATTATCTTGAGGAACTGGAACTTCAAGATCAACTAGCGTTGATATCTAGAAAGGTGAAGAATTTCCTCAAGAAAACTGGTAGAAAGGTGTTGGGCAATAGATCAGGGTTTGATAAAACCAAGGTCAGATGCTTTAACTGTCAGGGTATTGGTCATTTTGCTAGAGAATGCCAAAGACCTAAAGTAGAAGCACAAGGAAAACAAGGTTCGGGAAGTACTCTTGCTTCCAAAGCCTTAGTGGTGAAGCAGTTGGATGGCTCGTATGATTGGCAAGCTCATTCTGAAGAAGCTTTGATGGCCGAGATCGAAGAAACAACTGCTGGATCAGTGTCCTACATGCCCACTGACATGGAACAGAGAGTAGAGGTGGCTGAGTCTGAAAAAAGGGCAAGTGATGATGATGTGCTATATATGGATTCAACTCCAGATATGAGTCCTGAAGAATTAGTGGCACGTATGGCTGAATTACAAACTGACAAGAAGAAGGTATGTTTAGATATTCTTAATCTTGCTGATGTTTGTTACTTAGTTACTGATTTACAGTCTCAGAATAGTGTCTTAACTGTGTCAAATAGTAATCTGTCATCACAATTAAATATGGATAAGGAATCTTATAAGACTGTTAGATCTGAACTTGATCAAGCTATTATGGATGTTCGTAGATTAAGTGATGATAAACAGGTCTTAAAAGATAAAATTAAGTCTGATGCGTTGGATAGAACAAAACTTAGAGATACCATAAGTGAAAAATCTGTTGTCATAGATGGTCTCTATATGAATATCAAAGACTTAAATGAGACGATTGCTAGTAAGGATCAGGAAATAGTGAACCTTAATTTAAGGTTAATTGAGCAAAACCGTAAACTTGAGAATTATAGGACATCTCAAATGGATAAAATGTTAGATGCTCAACGTAGTGTAAAGGACAAGACTGGGTTAGGTTACAATGATGTATCCCCGCCTTTTAATGCCAATTACACTCCTATTCCTGAGGACTCTGAGATGACTGAAGTTAATCCTGAGATTTTAGTAGCTGATAAACCTGAACAGTCAGAGGCACAGAAAGATGTTATTAAGAACGTATCATTAGATAATAGCAAGGCTTCTCAGTTCACCAAAATACATTTTGTATCGGGTGGAGTGATTAACGATGCTAAGATTAATGATAAAGTTGATAAGGAACAGCTTAAACCTTTAGTGCCTAAGACTCCGGATGAGAAAGCAAAAGTGAGCAAATCACGCAAGCAGATGTCATGTTTCAAATGTCATCAAAAAGGACACGTGGCTTCGTGTTGTCCTAACAAAAAGCCTGAAGCACCACATAAGCTTGTGATTGAGGAAAAGACACAGACCGACTCTGATATGACTGTAGACGGGTTAGATACCAAACCTAAGTTAGGTAATAAACCTGTGAACATTCTTAAAAGAGATGGTAAGCATAGTGTCTCCCCACCTAAACCTAAACGGTCATATACTCAAAGTGATAATTATGTCCATAAGTCTAGGGATGTGACACCGTCGAGGTTTAGAACTCCAAGTAGAGGCCATAGTCATTATGAAAGTGGCACTACTTCGCGATCACATGAGTTTAATTATAATTATCATAATAGAGCTCATACTTTTGTGCCTAAGAGGTTCTCCTCAAATTCACCTCTTAAGGCTGATCGTCCACAAACTCAAGCTACTTCGAAAGTAACCAAAGCTCCTGATGGGAAGAATGGTTATTTTAAAGAGCTTAAGTTTGTTGATGATAAGGGACAAACCAAGACCGTAATGGCTTGGGTCCCTCTTGATAACTGATCGTGTTTTGTGTTATGTGCAGGAGCATGCTGTGAACAAGGACAGTTGGTGGTATGTAGACAGTGGATGCTCGAGGCACATGACCGGTGAAAGAAGTCTACTGAAGGACTTCAAGGATAGTCTCAAGCAAAAAGTAAATTTTGCAGGAGATAAAGGAGGAGTAATTTCGGGAAAAGGAAAAGTTTCAAATGGAACTTTGACTCTTGAGGATGTGAACTATGTTGAAGAACTTACACACAACCTAGTGAGTGTTTCCCAAGTCTGTGATAAAGGTCATCCAGTTTATTTCAATGAAAAGGAGGCCTTAGTCCTGAAGCCAGGTTTTAAAATTCCTGATGAATGGATATTGATGAGGGCGCCAAGGAAGAAGGACATCTATGCTATCAACATGGGTGTTCCTAACTCTTCAATGGTGTCTACATGTTTATTGTCCAAGGCTTCGGAAACAGATGCTCTGTTATGGCATAGGAGAATGGCACATCTAAACTGGAGAAAGATGAATTATATAACCAAAAATGGTTTGGTTCTAGGTGTACCACAAAAACGTTTCGAGTCTGAGGATAAGTGTGTTCCTTGCATGAAAGGAAAGCAGCACAAGAAACCACACAGACCTAAGACTGAAAACTCTATCTCCTGGCCATTTGAATTGCTACATATGGATCTCTTCGGCCCTATAAGCAAGAGAAGTCTAGGTGGCAAATGGTACTGTTTGGTTGTCACAGATGACTATTCTAGATTCTCATGGGTATTCTTTTTGGGATCAAAGGATGAGACTCCTGGAATTCTAATTGAGTTCTTTGATCTAGTAGAGAATGTCTATAAAAAGAGAGTTAAGCGTATTCGTAGTGACAATGGAACAGAGTTTAAGAATTCAACGTTGAATATCTATTGCTTAAGCAAAGGGATATTACATCAATTCAGTGCACCTTATGAACCTCAACAGAATGGTGTTGCTGAAAGGAAGAATAGAACGTTGATTGAAGCTGCTAGAACAATGCTTGCTGATTCAAAGCTTCCGGTCATCTTTTGGGCAGAAGCAGTGAATACAGCATGTTATGTTCTTAATAGAGTTCTTACGGTTAAGAGACATAACAAGACTTGTTATGAGCTTTTGAACAATAAGAAACCTAACTTAAAAGGGTTTGAACCCTTTGGAGTTTCATGCACCATATTAAAGACTGGACATCAAGCAAAATTTGGTGAGAAGGCTGACGAAGGATTTTTCCTAGGTTATATGCCCAATTCGCCAAATAAGAGAGTCTTTAATAAAGTCACAGGACGTTTGGAGGTAGTTTATAATATTGAGGTTACAAGCTATTCACCGGATGTTCATAAGGGCTTAGATTGGCAATTTGATTATTCTGATCTTTTTGCATCATTTAAAGTTCCTATTAGTGACTATGTCAGTGATTCAGAGATAGCTGAACATTTAGTGTTTGAAGATGAGAATATTGGTCCCGCTTCAACATCGAGTGTTAAGCAGTCTGGAATCAAGACTACTGTTGACTCAGATAAAGCTTCCACAAGTGAGTCACAAAAACCTTCAGAGGATAAGTCTCTAGAAACAGAAGATCTTGATGATCTTCATACAAAGTTTGATGACGTACTTACTCCTTTGAAACATCTAAGAATATCTTCAGCACGTACGGAAGATGTACCTGAATTGGAAGAAATTGGTACTAATTTGGAAGATGAGATACCAGTTGAACCAGTTACTACAACTAGAACGAGTAAGAATCATCCAGTTGAAAACATCATCGGTGATATTAATACTCCGGTTCAAACTAGGCATCAATCCAGAACTAATACGTCTGAGAATTCTGAATACCAAAGCTTGTATACTGCAATGAAAGAGACAGGGATTCCTAATCAATGTCTATATTCATGCTTTATCTCACAAGTCGAGCCTAAAAATGTTCAAATGGCTTTAAAAGAAAACTCGTGGGTAGAAGCAATGCAAGAAGAACTATCTCAGTTCTCTAAATTACAAGTATGGGAGTTGGTTGACCTACCAAAGGGAGAATATCCAATTGGAACTAGATGGGTATTTAAGTGTAAGAGAGATGATAAAGGTATCGTTACTCGCAATAAAGCTCGTCTAGTGGTTCAAGGTTTTAATCAACAAGAAGGTATTGATTACAATGAAGTGTTTGCACCAGTTGCTAGGCTAGAAGCAATTAGAGTATTCTTAGCATTCGCATCATATTATGGTATAAAAGTGTATCAGTTGGAAGTTAAGAGTGCCTTTTTGTATGGCAAAGTGGAAGAATTGGTGTATGTTTCACAACCGCCAGGGTTTGCTAATCCTGAGTATCCAGATAGAGTATATCGTTTGAATAAGGCTCTATATGGATTACATCAAGCACCTAGGGCATGGTATGGAACACTATCAACGTATCTACTTGAGAATGGATTTACAAGAGGATCAATTGATAGTACACTATTTGTGAAGTGGAAAAAGAAAGACTTTCTTCTTGTACAAGTGTATGTTGATGACATTATCTTTGGATCGTCTGATGAAAAGATGTGTCAAGAATTTGAGAAAGTCATGAGAAAAAGGTTTGAAATGTCTGCAATGGGAGAGTTGAATTTCTTCTTAGGATTACAAGTTGATCAAAAGAAGGATGGATTCTTTATTCATCAATCTAAATATACATATGAGCTATTAGAACGTTTCAAGATGGATGAAAGTAAGGTCTACAATACTCCAATTCCAGTCAATCATGGATTAGGTCCAGATACATCGAGTGATAGCGATGTGGATCCAACTCTTTATAGAGCCATGATCGGATCACTAATGTATCTTACAGCCTCTAGGCCTGACATCATGTTTGCTGTTTGTTTATGCGCAAGATATCAGGCTAATCCGAAAGAGTCACACATGCAAGCTGTTAAACGAATCTTTCGTTACCTCAAAGGGAAACCTAAGCTGGGTCTTTGGTATCCGATTGATGGAGACTTAGATCTCGTAGCTTATACTGATTCGGATTATGGAGGATGCAATCAGAATAGGAAATCTACGACTGGAGGATGTCAATTCTTAGGAGGTAGATTAGTATCCTGGCAGTGCAAGAAGCAAACCTCGGTAGCCATTTCTACATGTGAAGCTGAGTATGTTGCAGCTGGCAGCTGTTGCTCGCAAGTTCTTTGGATTCAACAGCAACTGCGGGATTACGGGTTAAATATAACCAATACTCCTATGATGATTGATAACGAATCTACTATGTCGATCACCAATAATCCAGTAAAGCACAGTAAAACTAAGCATATTGATATTCGACATCATTTTATTAGAGATTGTGCTGAAAAGAAATTGATAAAGTTAGTTAAGGTTCCATCATTGGATAACTTAGCAGACTTATACACAAAGGCGTTCGACAGAGCAAGATTTGAGACGTTGGTTCAACTAAACGGAATGAGAAATCCAGAGTGATTAGTCTTCCAAGGGTATTCTTGTAATAGTTAGTATTTATGTGTTTATTATTAAAAAAAAAAAAAAAAAAAAAAAAAAAAAAAAAAGGGCGTATGGCATTCATTTGCTTGTTACCTAAGGGGAATCGCCTTCATTTAAGTTTTCATTTGCAAAAACTACGGGAAATGATAGTACATTAGGAGAATAAGCTTCACAATAATAAAGCTTAAGTCCTAAGTATGATATGGTAGTAGGTTCAAATAAAGTTGCTTTAGAACTACAGCGGTTCTATCAGGTATGTGTTTATATTTATTTGATTATACACCTATATCCACAAGTTATAATTTGTCTATTTTTAGTAAAATTTTAGATGGCTTCATCATATGATGTACTGGTAGGCAAATTATATGAAATTTTCTAAGTCTTAAGAATTTAATTAACTAGTTGTTTATTATTTTGTGTAACTATTCTATGATGTATGACATTAAGTCTTAAATGTTGAATGATGGTATTACCATACACTGTTATCATGCATTTTAATTAAAGTGACAAATAGTAGCAATATGGGTATTAATTTAATTACTGGTAACTATGTTGTACTATGTACAGAACTGAAACCTTTAATTAAATTAATATTCTCAAATATATTTTGAATTATGCTAGAAGGAATCTTCTGTTGTACTACGTACAGACTTAGATAACATAGCATATTCAAAGTATGTTTGATATTTGTCTAACCGTAAAAATTCAAGTGTATGTTATATGTTTCGAAAAGATACATCATTTAGTAACCGCTACCTTGAAAATTTAATGATGCAGTGTTATGTGTTTTACTTGAATTCTTCAGTATGTCATATAATAGGAAGCACTTGATAATTCTCATACTAACAATAAAGAGTTTGCTTAGAAAATTGAGTATAATTTGTTTATGTGGATCATATACTGGTAATCGTCTTGAACTATCTATAATTAAAATATTTACTTTATGTGCGTAATGCATTTATTAATTATGCTATGTGGATAAAGGTACCTAAGATATAGTTTTATAAATATAAATGTATAAATGATATATTTAGTTGTAATTTTATAGTAATTTATTTGAATTTCATGAGGTATGTATACTACCAATCTGCTTAAACTTTTTAAATATATCATGAATTGCTTATTCTTACTAATATGATCCCTAAGCAGATAAATTCTTATTCATTTTGTGTATGTATTTTATTTTGTTTCAAGTGTTTAATAAAATGGTACTTGATACCTATGATTATGTAATTTTGTTTTAGTTTTTAATTTTTGTGTTAATTATGCTTACCCTTCGGAATTAAATCATACTGAATGTTTTTGAGTTGAACAACGTGACAAATACAAGTGAAAATTAATTATAATTTAGACTTGTGAAAATATCGGGTTTTTATTTATACTTAGAATTAAAATTCGCGTTTTTAATTATTTCTGCGAGTTGACTTCGACTTGCGAGTCCGCTTCAAATCTCGCGAATCGAATGTAAAGTATAAAGGTGGTCAAACGAGTCAGACCAACCGACCGAACCCACATACTTCGCGAGTTCAGTAAAGCTTGCGAATCCGTCAACAAGGCGAAACGAGGCGATTTATTGTTTTCGTTTGATTTCGATTCTTAGATTACGGGAACGAGTTATTCAATCCGAGGACTTTATACACCTTCATATTGCGAACATTTTGAGGTATAAACCAACGGATTTCACCGTGTAAATAACAAGAAATTGAAGTTTTTATAAAACTTAGGGTTTCGGGTTAAAAACTAAACGATTTGCGTCGATTACGATGTTATTGGACATAAATCCTTGTGGTTTATGTTAAATGGATGTTAATAAACGTAAATCAATTGATAGATCATGTTAAATTCAACAGATTAATCGATTTTAATTAAAAATTATCGACGGCTGTTCATCGAACGAGTTGAGATTTTACCTCGACTCCCTGATTGAATGAAACGAGTTGACATTGTGAATCAACTCGCAGCGAGTTGACTAGCGAATCCATGAGATTAGCGAGTTCACTTCAATAGCTGCTTTATAAGTTTAGCGAGTTCATAAGCAAAACGAGTTGACCTCACCTCGTTAGGCCAGTTTATGCGAGTCCAGTACTTAGAAAAATTTTATTTTTTAAAGTAGTGATATAAATGTTAAGACTTTTTAAGTAATAACTTTTATGAAATGGATTTGTGTTAATTCTTATATGATTATATCGAAAGTCTACTAATTTAAGAAGAAAATTAGTGGCGTGTCCTAATTTCACATTAGCGGTATAATTTTTAACGTTAACGACTTGAGATTTTTATTAAAATAACAAGTACCTAACGTGATTTAAATTAGACTTAAGACTTTTTAGTTATAAGTAAAATTTTTATATACGACTTGAGATTATTTTTGTATCAAGTTATATATAATTACAATTTTAAACTAAGATGTTTGATGAATCTCGATTCATAATACATAATAGTTTAAATATTTTTTATCGTGCATTAAATTATATCTGTTGTTTGTATTTATTACAGATATGGCTAGAGCATTTGATAAGGGTCACAACATCCTGGTTGATCTGAACCTTGAGGCCAAACGGGCTGACAGGGTTGCTGATATATTACGTTTTCTAGCACGATCAAGGATTAGATATGCCATTACGGCCAATCCTCCTATCTCACAGACTATACTGAACGATTTCTGGACGGATATTGTTTATGACGAATCTGTCACTCCGCCAGAGATTCGAGCTACAGTTGGTGGACAACCTGTTACCTTTTCAGCTGGTAATCTTCGTGAGATTTTGCAGCTAGGTACGGTAGAACAGGAGAACGGGGATATTGAGTATCCTATGGACTTTATTGAGGGTGCTATTGGACGTATGGGATATACAGGAGACAGGCGTGGACGTCAGTTCCAGAAGCCTCTGGTCATTGGTCAGTGGAGGTTTCTTTGGCACGTGATGAATATAGTCTTCGCAGCAAAGAAAGGTGGCTTTGATGAGTTGAGCCCTGCGATTCTATCGGCTGTACTGTCACTGGTTTACAATAAACCATACAGTTTTTGTGATTACATTTTTGGAGAGATAGCTAGACAGATATCGGGTTCTGTTAGATCTAGATTTATGATCTACCCGAGGTTTTGTATGCTTATCATACGTGCGCGTCTACCGAACTTGGTTATTCCTGAGCCGTTTTTATCGGTGAATACCATTGATCAACGTGGTTATAATGCCATGTTTATGCAGACGATTAGGAAGGAAGGAGTGGTGAAACCGGAAATTAGACCACTTTTTGGATATATTGTTGATCCGAACTACGTTGCACCGCCAAATCATGGGTGGTTGGACGTAGCTCCTGCTGCTGTTGTTGCTCCTGCTGTTGCTGATGTTGTACCTGCACCTGTAGCTGAGGAAGCTCAACCTGAAGATCCACAAGGGCTCCTTGAGGATGTTCTTATTCAGGCTGGTCAGGTGGATCAGCAGGTGAATCAAGAGGTTGCTGCACAGGTTGTGCAAGAAGTTTTGGAGCAGAATGATGATGAGACAAATCCTTTGCTTCAAGACATTGAGAGTTACTTGGCACCACCTGAGGTAATCTGTTACTTATGTAATAATATAGATGCTTAGTTGATAGATTGTTTTTATTGATCATAGATGCATAATATTATTATATAATGATTCTGATATTAGATATTTAGTAAATTGGATATTATTTCTGATTTTAAAAATATAAATATCATTATACGAACAGGAAGCTGAAGCTGAGGCTGCACATCCAGAAGTTATATTACTTGAGGATGAGCAGATACAGCTTGATAGATCAGTTGTTGTACCAACTGAGGTATTATATCTGATTAATCTTAAATATATAGAACTTGTATGATAGAGCTTACGCTAATCATAAATGTTTAATATATTTAAAATTTAGGATCCTGTTAGATCATCTAGAGGTCGTGATGGTGAGACGGCTTCAGATGAAGATTCTGATAATACACCTTCTCCTCCTCCATCTGCTTCTGAAAAGAAGAGGAAGGGTAAGAGTATTCTGGAGGAAGGTACTGAGGAAGTTGAGATTCCTTGGATGAAGCGTCCGAGAACGCTTACTATTCGAGAAGGTTAGTATTAATTAAAGTTAAATAATCTTAACTTGTTGTTTATCAGGAGTTGAACTGAGACAGTTAATTCTGTATACAGTTTCTCAGGATACACCACAGGTAGAGATGGTTGCACCGGTGGTTACGGAATCGATGTCTTTACCGCTTCAAGTATGAGATATAAATTCTATAACTATGAGTGTTATGCAATTAATTAGAGTTTGAGACAGAGTAATCTGTAACAATAACTGATTTTAATTGTGTTTAACTTTACAGCATGAGGTTGCTGATTTAGTTCGTGGAGCTAATTTTCCGACGAACAAAACAGCTAGATTTGCGACAAGTTTGCTTACGCAAGCTTTGTCTCAACCTCATACACCGCTTACCAGAGACTGGCATATTGAGTCTCTTACACCGCCTGGACCCAGAACGATACCTGTTACTCCAACGACTGATGCTGAAAGGATTACATCCTTAGAGTCGAGGGTAAAGGATTTGGAGAAGCTTACTTCTCAGATTCCAGAGCTGGTGTCGAGCAATCTTCTTCTTTCACAACAGATACTCAAGCAGAGTGAATCGTACAATCTGTTGATGAGGACTCATGAGACGTTACTTGCGGACTTCACTGTACAGAGACTGAAGTTATCTTCTTTAGAGAGTCTGGTCTTGAGATCGCATTCAGGACAGCCTGCTCAGGGGGAGATATTGGTATATCTGGAGTCTTGCAGAGAGAATGAGTTGAAGAGAAAGAGAGATCAAGACAAGGACGATGATCCCAATGCACCGAGTGGTGAGCAGACTGGTCCTTCAAAGACTAGTGAGCAAGCTACTATTCAGGGGGAGTCTGGTGCTGGTGCTAGTGGTTCTGGAGTGGGTACAAGTGCAGATAAGACTGTATCGGGTGATACTGAAGCTGGTAAGATAGCTTAGTATTATCTTAGTACTGTAATATTTGTAATAGTTTGTAGTGAACAAGTGTAAACTTAATTATTGTGTAAATATATTTGGCTTAGGGTTATTATTATTTTAAGTAAAATATGTTTGGTAATTTAAGTTTATAAAATTATGTTAAGATAAAATAGTGATCGAAAGACTTCTGACTTATTGAGTAGTCGAGCGGCGTGTTCCGATTAATTTCGGCGGTCATAATTTTATAATAACATATGCATTTTAGATTTGATTATAGACTTAAGACCGTAAGGTTTATAAGTAATTAACAAGTTAAAAATGTATTCGTATTAACTAGACAAATGATATATAATTTAAAGGTTAAATTGATAATGAATGAGATCAATTAACACTTGGAAATTATATAAGGTAATTAATAGTAAATTTAAATGTTTGGTGATTATTCACAATGCATTAGAATTTAAAATTAATTAATATTTGTTAAGTAGACTTAAGAGATTTTAGATTGATTCAGGGTAATCAATAAAAGATTTTATAAGTTATATTTATATTGCGTTTATATGTTAGGTTAAAATATACAAAAGAATTAATAAAGAAATTCTTAGATTGGTTCAGGGAAATCAATAAAGAATTTGAATTATTAATATATTTGTATTTATGTTTTTCTCTAGGAATGGAAATGCTTAATCTATCAGATTCGGAAGATGATATTCTGGATGAGATAGATGAAGAGATTGATTATGATATTGAAGAAGGAGAGTTCAAACTTCCTGAAGATTGGACTGCAATATTTGAATCAGTGATAGATGAAGGTGTTGATCTGGATGCAAATGTAGATGAACATGTTGTGAATCCATCAACGACTGAATTTGTTTTTGTAAATGAACAAGGAGAATCAGTTATTGATTTAGAAGCTTTTGAGAATGCTTCTGAAGATTCAGATACTGAAGTTGAAGAAATAGAGGACAAATACAAACATATGGTTGGTAATCCTATGTTTATCCAAGAAATGCTGAAAAAGAAAAAGGAAAATAAGCAACGCATTTTGAAAGAAGTTGATATTACTGGAAAGCGTGTACTTAAAACTGGCATTATTGGATGGTATTATGACTCTGACCTGAAGCTCTTCGCGATCAAAAGGTTTGACGGGGTTCAATATTTTGAGAAGAAGCTTACCGTGTTTAGTTCATTGCCTCGATATGAGATTCGAGACTTGGCTAGATTAGATATGAAAAATCCAAGTGATGATGATTATGCTAAGTATGTTGAGCGTATCATTAGGACTGAAGGATTATCTATGAAGTTTTCGAAGATTAAGCCAAGGAAAGGAAAAATGATAAAGCTAAACGAACTTAGTCAGAGAACTGGAAGAAGAAGAAGGAAGAAGGTTTATCCAGCGGTCAAATGCATTAAGCAAATACCAATGAAGACTATGCCTCAGAATATTTTGGGAAAATTGAAATATTGGGGGGTAGATGCTGGAACAGGAGAAGCCTTTATGATTGAAGCTGATGATGATTATCCTAATGGCGAAAAAGAAATTCTTCGTGTATATGATCACAGACATTTGATGAATTTATCAAAGGAAGATTTGATTATGTTATACAAGAACAAGATCATATCTACTGTTGGTTGGGGTGATTTAGCACGAGATTATCATAGGATGGTTAAAACATGCATCAAGCTTAAAATTTTTGCAGGAAGTAAGATTTACAAATGAAGACCAAAGACAGCGTGAAGATAAAGACGCTAGAGCTATTGTCAAGGGGGAGTCTGTTGAGACATAGATTGTGACAACAGATCTAGCTTGATATAGGACTAGTGTAATTATTATTACGTTTGTATATTGGTTTAGATTTGTAAATAAATATTTGTTTTGTTAGTAATATTCGTTAAACATATTATTGTGTTAAGTTAGACGAATTATTAAATACGAAATAAATACATTCTGTGCGAGTCGAGTTCTCAGGTCGCGAGATTAACGAGCTGAGATGAGAACTGAATTCGTGGAAGTCTGGCGAGCCGAGTTCCGAGTTGGGCTTGGGCTGCGAGTTGGACCGAACTCGCAGGCCCTTGCGAGTCGAGACGAGCTGGACATATATAATGTTTTTCAATCGGTGAAAAACATAACTTTTGCATTCTGATTTCAATTGCTGCGAATTCAACAAACCAGAGAAAAACATAACCTAAGGCTAGGCTTTGACGATTCGTTGTTTAAAGCTAAGTCTAGTTAAAACGCAATACGAACATATTCGTTGTTAGTAAAATAACACCGTATTGAGGGATTCCGCACCTTAATACTACAGATAACGAAGTTATTGATCCTAAAACTAGGGGACTTACACTTCATCACCTGTTCCTGCATTTGTACCTGCACTTGTACCTGCACTAGTATCCACATTTGTATATCTAAAAGCATTATTAAGTGCATCAATATCAAACAGTGATTCAGGACCTTTTCCCTCAGGATTAACAGTGTTTTCATTAAAAGTAATGTGCACTGTTTCTTCTATGATTCTGGTCCTTTGATTGAATACCCTATAAGATTTACTTTGAATAGAATAACCAACAAATATCCCCTCATCAGCCTTACTCTGAAACTTACCTAAGTGATCTTTGGTATTTAAGATTGTACAAGGACACCCAAAAGATTTTAAGAAACTAACCAAAGGCTTTCTCTTAAACAACAGTTCATATGGTGTCTTGTTATGAGGCTTAACAACTAATACTCTATTCTGAACATAACAAGCTGTGCTAACTGCCTCTGCCCAAAAAGACATAGGTAGCTTTGCATCAGATAGCATGGTTCTAGCAGCCTCAATCAGTGTCCTATTCCTCCTTTCAGCTACTCCATTTTGTTGAGGAGTTCTAGGTGCACTAAATTCTCTCTTAATACCTTTAACTTCACAGAATTTATCCATCTCATGATTTTTAAATTCTGTTCCATTATCACTTCTGATGATTTTTACTCTTTTATCCAATTGATTTTCCATCTTAGTTATAAATGATCTAAGTATTTCACCTGTCTCATCCTTTGTCCTAAGAAAGAAAACCCATGTAAATCTAGTGTAATCATCAATAATCACAAGGCAGTAAGACTTTTTCCCCATACTACTTATACTGGTTGGTCCAAATAAGTCCATATGCAATAAGTGTAATGGTGTGATATTTGTGTTCACAGATTTGGACTTAAATGAGGATTTGTGTTGCTTTCCCTTTTGACAAGAAACACAATGGTCATCACATGAATAGACCTTTTCAGGCAAACCTCTAACAAGCTTGTTTTTGACAAGTTTATTAATGGTTTTGAAATTCATGTGACACATCCTCCTATGCCACAGTTCAGATTCATTCACACTTGCTTTAGAAATAAGACAGTTTAAATCAGGTTGAGGTGTCATATTTACTAAGTCACACTTATATACATTATCTTGTCTTGGAATTCTCATCAAAATCATGTTTTCTGGTATTTTGAATTCTTTGGACAAGATAAGGCATTCAGTGTCAGTAAAAAGAACTGGGTTCTTTTTATCTGTGATTTGACTCACACTTAGTAAATTATACCTCAGTTGCTCCACAAAATAAACATTATCAAAACTTAGCTTTTCACTCTGAACTGTTCCTTTCCCTGTGATCCTTCCTCCTTTTGGATTGCTTCCAAAAGCTACATATCCTCCATCAAAAGATTTAAAGTCCTGCAGCTTTTCTTTGTCTCCAGTCATGTGCCGTGAGCATCCACTATCAATATGCCATAAGCTCTTAGGCTTGCCCTGCACAAATAGTCAAAAAGAGAATTAATTTCTCTTGGGAACCCAAACCAATTTGGCTTTGGGTTTCCCATGTGCATTCACATAATCAACTTTCTTAAAGATTATTGATTGTGAAGCACTGTTGGTATTTGGATCTGTTAATTTATCAGACTTAATAGGTGTCCAAATCCAACTAATTTTAGACTTAACAGTGTTCTTTGGCTTAACAGTTTTAACTGTTTTACCAATTGACGATTCAGTGTTAATTTTGTTAACACTGTTTTTGAAATCAGTTACCACTGTTTTAGTCTTTGAGCTTTTGGCTAATTTTGTTATTACTGCTGCAGTAGATTTACCTGTAACAGTGTTTAACATCGTAGCCTTTGAGTTTATCTTCTGAACTCTGGCAGTATGATCAACTTTTGATTGAAAGTTTTGTTTGTTAATCATATTTGCTTTTGTCCATGACTGTTTTCTAATCCTTTGAACATTCTCAGGATTATGATAGCAGTCATATTTAAGATGACCCATTTTTCCACATATAAAGCAAGACTTTTCTTTAATCACAGTAACATTATTACCCAGTTTTTGTGAAATCATTTGATTCCAATTTCTTTGATTACCTCTGGGTTTTTGATTTTGAAAACTCTGTGAAGAAGAAGCACTTGCTTTACATTTACAATTCACACAGTTATTCACAACAGATTCAACAACAGGTTTAGTAACTGAGTTAACTGTATTACTAACATATCCTAACCCATGTTTAGATTTGTTAGTATTCAAACTCACCTTCTCTAAGTCCAGTTTAACCTTCTCCTTGAACATTTTCTTACCCTCTTCTAGTTTATCAGTTTTAAGATTAACAACTAGATCAGTAATTACTCTTTTCACATCCTCACATGTTGACTCAGACTTATATGATTCAGATTTCACACTCTTCTCACTATCAGATGTTCTATCACTCTGATCATCTTCTTCAGTCCAGTCACTTACTTCACCTTCTATAAACAGATCATCATCAGATAAACTTTTAATTGGATCAGCCTTTTTAACTTCATCTACCATTTCTCTTTTAAGTGAATTGATATCAATTTCACTTTTGGGAGGAAAGTAGGTGTGATTATAAGGTGGAGGTACATTGTTGTATCCTAATCCAGTCTTAAGTTTATCATGAATCTGTGAATTAATAAGTTTATTTACACTCTTTGAAGCATGTTCTAATTTACTTACATCAAGCCTTATACTATCTCTTTCACATGTGACCTCAGTAAGTTTCTTAGATAACAAATCAACTTTATCTTTAAAAGAGTCTCTCTCCCACCTAGCATATTCAATATCATACTTAAACTGTGTTGCATTGACTTCATATGCCTTAATTTGATTTTCCAGATTTTCAATGACAGCTATAGTGTGTTTACTTTTGATTTCCCATTGTTTTAGTTCCTCACACACTTTTATATTATGATCTCTGTAGTGTTTAACAGTTTGTTTACAAACAGCAGAACATAATTTATTTTGTACCTCAGTAGGAACTTCTGACTTTTTGTCAGATTCTGCAATGGCCATGAGACATTGATTCTTCACAACATGCTCTTCTTGATCACTCCAATCCCATCCACAGCCATCCATAGACACCAAAGCATTTGCTGAAGCCCCCTGAATTGGAATGTTTCTTGTCTGTGTCCCATTGCTTCCAGATCTCTGACCATTACCATTCTGCTCTTGCCTAGGGTTTCTGCATTCTCTGGCAAAGTGTCCCATCTTGTGACAGTTGAAACACTCAATCTTGCTCTTATCAAACCAATTTGCATCATTCCTCTTGTATGCAAAATTATTTCTACCAGTCCTCTGCATAAACCTTTTTGCTCTTTGAGTAATCAATGCAATTTGCCACTTGATGTCCATCTCCTCTAGATCATCACCATCGAATTGTTCCAGATCTTCATTAGTAAGTGAAGAATTCACATTACTTGCAAAGAAAGATTCTAATATTTGATCATTAGAACTATTTGATGATGATCCTGCTCCCCCTGAAACATGTGTAGAACCCATTTGACTTGATTCTGCTTTTGTTCCAGCCATAGACATAAAAGCAGCATTATGACTGTATCCAGTAGCTTGCTTCTTACTCTCAACCTCAGACTCAAAGTTCCTCAGATCATTGTATATATCTTCTAGTTCCTTAACTTCAATGTCTGAACTCTGCCTCAATCCAACAGTATAAATTGTCCATTCATCACCTAATGATCTCAAGAACTTTCTGTTAAGATCTTCTTTGTCAATCTTAACCTTGTGATTTTCCAATTCTCCAACTAATTTAGTAAACCTATCAAAGGTTTGAGTTAGAGTTTCAGATTTCACATGGCTAAAATTTTCAAATTGTTGTTTTAACAGAGATCTTTTATTCTTTTTGGTGTTATCATTACCACCAAACCTCTTCTCAATTGCCTCCATTAATAACTTGGGATCTTCACAATTATCAAATCTGCTCTGATGCTCATTCGGAATGGATAGCAAAAGAGTACTAAGTGCTTTGTACTCAGTAGATCTGATTTTCCTCTCTGCTTCAGATGTTGGTGGTGCTCTTGGTTGCTTTACTCCATCACCATCAAGCGTTACTGGTATACCATTAACAACAACTTCCCACATCTGATAATCCGTGAGAAGCATATATTGCCTGATTCTGACCTTCCATAGGTCAAACTCATCTGGTTTAAGCATTGGTATCTTCGTTGCTTGAATCCCTTCATTGACTTCAGACGCCATTGAGATCAAAACTTAATATCTGAACTAAACTCAAATACTAATACTAATAATCCCAGATCTTCCTGTCTTCAAAGCTTCACAAGCTCTGATACCACTTTGTTAGTCCCTGTTTAACTTAATAAACAATCTTACGTAATAAGCCTTGAATATATTATTGAGAAGTTGCGGAATCACACTCAATAATATTAAGAAGATCAATGAATATTAATTAAATTAATGAACACAATAATATACCGAAAGCTTCAATCTTATTAATGATATAAGACGAATACACTTGATGTATTAGGGTTACAGAAAACCTTGAAGCTGCGCAAAAATCATTAACCTATCTAGGTCTAAAGGATCTCTATTTATAACATATAGAGTCCTATACAATCTCCTACAAATATGGAATAAAATAACTTCCATAACCGACTCATACTTATCACAAAATCATAAACAGTTTTAACTACCATTCTGATGTAAACAGTTGTAACTATTACACATTCAGTGGTAACTGCTTCAATTGTAATATGCGACTAAGTACAAATACATAATCAGTGTTAACTGTTTCATACATAACTAACAGTTACTAATACATAAGCAGTTTTAACTACTTACAGACACATAACTATCAGTTGTAATCTATCTTCAAACAGTTGTAACACTTGTCTTCTCTTCAGTTTTCTTCTATCAGTTGTAACTTCGTAAAGACAGTTTTAACCTTTAAAGCAAACAGTTTTAATCACTTGTACTCTGTCTTCTCATCAGAACTTCAACTCAGACCTGAAACAGTTTTGACCTAACAGCAGTTCTGGAAGTCCTTGTAAGAACAAGGTTTAGCAGCAGAGGTTTCAGCGGCATCGCTGTTTCTCGAGGAATTTGGTGGTGTATTCCGAGCCAAGGCTTCAGTAACAGCCTGGGTTATAAGGGAGGTAATCTGGGCATCGGTGTATGGTCGTGTCTTTGGCGGCATGATTCTTCAAATAAAGAAATGAAGATACATGAGATTCTGTATGAACTTGTAATTGTCACAGATGTACATGTATAAAAGCAGTAATACATAACATCAACATGGAAATGACAATTAAAGTGAGTTGAGATAACAAGTGATATTTAAAAGTTACATCCTACAAGGATATTACAAAAGGTGTCCGGAATTTTTACATCCGACTAGTTTATAGAGTAGTACTAGATAGTCATTAGATTACAAGATAGATTACAAGACAAAGGCTACGCTAGTCTTCTTGTAGATTAATTTGCTCCATCAGCGTGACAATGCGGTCAACGGTTTCTGCTAGTCGGTTGGTTTGCCTGGCGTTGTCTTCAACCAAGGCCAGTCGTTGTGCTAGTGTTCGAGAGTGATCCGCAGTCTCCTGTGAACGCTGTTCACATTCTTCTAGTCGGTCTCTTACAAGTTCATCCGCACCTAGTTCGGCGGTCATGGAATCCTGAATTATGCTTACAGAGAGGTTGGTATCCTCTTGTTCTCGCTGTAGTTGTGATATGCGGTCAAGAGCTTGACGAAGCAGGTAGGTCATTCGGTGTTGTTCCAGTCGGCGGAATTGGGTAGCCATTACTGGCAACGTGAGATGTGCCGAGTTCTGAGAATTATGTACAGGATAAGGGCTGGTTCGAGGTGACCTTCTGTTCCTCCTGGCTACTCGTGGGTTCCGTGACCCATGTGAGTGAGAGTGTGTCGGATTAGGTGGTGTGTTTGCCATTCCTGTGGCAGAGTGTAAGTAAGACGAGGCTAATATATATAATTATATAATATCCAGCCTAAAGTCTAGCACTTATCAAGTAATGGTCCGGTTCTCTCGTGGTCAGAGTCAACTAACGCATTCCTGTTCGACACAACCATTTCAGATCTCACATCATCCTTCCTTAATTGTACATAGTTGATCAGGCTATGTTAAATTAAAGTCGTATGATGTAATTCCTGAACCAATCATGCCTAGTAAGGAAATACTGCCTAATGGTCATAGTCTAGGCCCACTAAATGCAACCTAGTTCACTATAACCTTAGGCTCTGATACCAATCTGTAACACCCCCAAATTTAGCGATTTGCGGAAGCATACTTTGGGTGTTACTAATCAATATACAAAGCACAAGATATACAGTAAACGACCTCTAAATGAGACGTTTTGTAAAATAATTACATTTCATAATTTAATCGTTTGAAAACATATAGTTTTCTTTACAAAAATATATAAGCCTAGAGTCCGCGTATGTGGCGGGAGATTCTATTACATAACCATAGTTACAAAAGATAATGCCAAAGAATCTCCGTTAAATGCAGTTTGGAAATCATGCGACTCTAGCTAGTAATCCTGGAGTGATCCTACTCCGTAAGTGTACCTGAGAATACATGCTAAAAAGGGTCAACCAAAAGGTTGGTGAATCTCACAGGTTTATCAGTAAATAATCAGTTTGAACACAAGATTTCATCAGTAGTGCCCGTAGGCGTATATCAAGTATTTGCAAATCTCGCAAAAGTAAAGTAATCAAGTTATACCGTTGCCATGAGGCTCATAATCGAAGCTTAACCCGTAAATAATCAGTTGCTCCCGTGACATGCTCATAAATGAGCAAGCATAAGTAAACGAAATAATAGTCGCCCGTTTATACATAACGGTTCGTGGTAGCGCTACTACCCCGGGCGGGGAGGGTCATTTCCCTAATGGATCCATTAAATACTGTTCGCGCTTAAGTACATAACTAACGATATATGATGGAGAGACTTCAGTAAATAGTAAGTAACTCATGCAATTCCGTGTGGTATAGTAAACAGTTTAGTACTTGTGTTCAAGAAAAATCAGTAGCATGCATCTCCCCCAATAAATTAAAACAGTAAAAGTGAGGCCGTAAGACTCACCTGAGTCTTTGCAAGTACGTTTATATCAATAAACGAGTAAGTAATATCAACCGTAGGTTCTCCGAACCCGTAACCTTCAAATGCCTAAACATATAAAGTTAAGTAAGTAGATGTCTCGCAAGACCATCTAGGCTAGTTGTTTACACAACTCATTATGTCCAAGTGTTTGTTTAGTAATCCGTTTGTAGTTTGAAAACAAATATGGCCCGTTGGTGACGGTTTGTAATAATGATTCAAAGTGTTATCATTATATGTATCGTTGAATCAGGTTTCGTTATTTGTAAGTGTTCAACACTTAGTGTGAAAAGTATTTACAACATTTAATGACGGGGGTCCGGGGGCAGCGCCCCTGGTAGCGGGGTCCAAGGGGCAGAGCCCCTGGCTGGGGTCGAGCTGCCAGGTCAGCTTGGAAAATTTTTATTTCTACTATATTGCTTTGACGAAAAACGCATCTGGATCCGAATTTGGGTAAAATCAGGTGTTAAAAATCTTGGTTCCGACACTTAGTAAAAATCTGCGTTTTCAAGGTTCTGTTTTGTGCGACGTTGGGTGCGACGTCGGGTGCGACGTCGGGTGCGACGTCGGGTGCGATGTCGGGTGCGACGTAGGGTGCGACGTGGGCATGTACGTCGCATGATGCGACCTTCGCAAATCAATGCGACGTAGGGGGTGGCGTCGCTAATGCGACGTTGGTTCGGTCTGCGACGTTAAAGTCTACGTCGCTACGTGCGACATCCGCAAGTTAATGCGACGTAATGGGCTGCGTCGCTAGTGCGACGTTGGGATTTTTGTGCGACGTAGGTCGCGACGTCGCAGAGGCCCCTGGCCAGGTGCGACGTAGCGGTCTGATGGCCGGAAATTTAGTCGAAAATGAGTTTTTCGGTTTCCGTTCGGTCCAAAACTTTTACCCAACCCATATATGGACATTTTAAGTGTATACAAACAACAAACAAGTGATAATACTTAAAAACGAGAGTTTTTGGAGTTTTGTCGGAAACTTACAATTTGCCGAAATGAAATTCCGGAAAGATAGGATTGTAGATCGCGAAGTGGTGAACGTTTTTCCTAAAAGAGCTTTGAAATCCGAGGTCGTTTGGCGGTAGTATTTGGCGGTTTTTGGTGGTGGAGGTGTGGTGGTGATTTAGAGAGAAATGAGGGAAAGATGGTGAGAAGAGAGAGAAATAGAGAAAATGAAATGAAGAAAGAAAAGGAAATGGTGGGAGGTTAAATCCTCCACCATTTTCAGTCTGCACACTGCGCCTCGCGCGGTGTTCGTTTGCTCCGTCGTTTAACCGTAAATAATTATTTTAAATATCAAAGGTACGTTTTAAAATACAAATCATTACGCGAGATTTCATTTAAATATTTTACAGTTTAATTTATATTTGAGTTATAAAATGTACGTTATTTTATTTAGTTGCGATTCTTAACATTTTAAATTATGTAACTTTCTGATTGTACGATACGAATAAATACGAAATATTATTATAATAATATTTTTGACATAACAACGTTATTTAATAAAATTGGTCACCAACGTCCGTATTAAATTGAATCGAAATACCTTCAATTTAAGTTGCGTACGATTTAACCAAATCGTATTTTCGTATATATTCAACAATATATATAATTCGATACATAAATTAGCCTAACACAGAACTAATTACATGTATTAACAAAGAATTAGGCACTAATTCTAGTCCTAATTTGCCGGTTGTTACAACCTTCCTCCAAAATACTCTTACCTTTTCTCTTCCTTTCTGAAGCAGATGGAGAAGGAGAAGGTGTATTGTCAGAATCTTCATCTGAAGCCGTCTCACCATCACGACCTCTAGATGATCTAACAGGATCCTAAAGTATAAATATATTAAACATTTATGATTAGCGTAAGCTCTATCATACAAGTTCCATATATTTAAGATTAATCAGATATAATACCTCAGTCGGTACTTCAACTGATCTATCAAGCTGTATCTGCTCATCCTCAAGTAATATAACTTCGGGATTTGCAGCCTCAGCTTCAGCTTCCTGGTCATATCATGATATTTATATTTATAATCAGAAACATTATCCAATTAACTAAATATCTAATATCAGTATAAATATATATAATAATATTATGCATCTATGATTAATAAAATAATCTATCAACTAAGTGAAAATAATATTATATAATGAAAATAATACATGTTCCGGTGCAATCTCCAAGAACAGATCAATTTCCCTCATCTCAGGATCTTGTGCCTCATCATTTTGATCTAGCACTTCCTGCACTACCTGTGCAGCAACCTCAGCATCAACTTGTTGACCTGATTGATCAGCTTGTATCAACACATCCTCAAGCAATGCCTGTGGCTCAGGTTGTGGAAACACAGCAGCAGCAGGCTCTGGAACACCATCAGCAGCAACATCTATCCATCCATTGTTTGGTGGCGTAATGTAAGTGGGATCAATAAGATAGCCAAAAAGATCACGGATCTCCGGCTTGACATATTCTTCCCGTCGAATAGTCTGCTGAAACATCGCATTGTATCCTCTGAGTGCGATAGTATCAACACCTAAGTGCGGCTCAGGGATAGCAATATCCGGAAGACGAGCACGAATAATCATCATACAGAACCTCGAGTAGATCATAAAACGTGATCTGACAGAACCCGAAATCTGCCTAGCTAACTCGCCAAAAATGTAATCACAAAAAATGTATGGTTTATTGTAAACCAGTGACAGTACCATCGATACAAGAGCAGGGCTCAGTTCATCAAAACCGCCCTTCTTTGGTCCGAAAACAGTGACAATAACGTGCCACAAGAATCTCCACTGGCCGATTACTAGAGCCTTTAGGAACTGTCGTCCTCTACGCTCACCTATATAGCCCATACGGCTTAGTGCACCCTCGATAAAATCACTTGAGTACTCAGTCGGACCATCTTCTTGGTCTACTGTACCCAAATGCAAAATTTGACGAAGGTCAGAAGCTGTAAACGCAATCGGTTGTTGGTTAACCGTTGCGCGGATGACCGGTGGATTGACCGACTCATCATACTGAATATCCCTCCAAAAATCGTTCAGTATTGACAGAGAGATTGGTGGGCACTCTGTAATTGCATATCTAATGCGTGAACGTGCGAAAAATGTAAGGACTTGAGCTACTTGTCTAGCTCCCTTGACTGTAAGATCTAGATCCACAAGAATATTGTGACCTTTATCAAACTGTCTAGCCATATCTGCATAATAACACACATAACGAAAACAATTAATGCACGTTACTTACAATAAATAAATTTTAAACTATTATGTATATATGAATTAAAATTCATCAAACATCGTAGTTCTAAATTTAGAATATATAACTTGTTACATAATTGTCTCAAGTTGTATACATACGTATATAACATATATAACTTATAACTAATAAGTCGTAAGTCCAATACGTAATTTCCGTTAATTACTTGTTAATAAGAAATTTTCAAGTCTTTAACCTTTTATAAAACCAATATATATATTATACCGCTAATATAAAATTAGGACACGCCACTCGATTACGTTTTGAATCGGTAGACTTTCTGTAACAACCGGCAAATTAGGACTAGAATTAGTGCCTAATTCTTTGTTAATACATGTAATTAGTTTCGTATTAGGCTAATTTATGTATCGAATTATATATATTGTTGAATATATACTAAAATGCGATTTGGTTAAATCGTACGCAATTTAAATCGAATGTATTTCGATTCTATTTAATATGGACGTTGGTGACAAATTTTATTAAATAACGTTGTTATGTCAAAAATATTATTATAATAATATTTCGTATTTATTCGTATCGTACGATCAGAAAGTTACACAATTTAAAATGTAAAACGCGCAAACTAAATAAACCAACTTACATTTATAACTCAAACGTAAACTTAATTGTAAAATAATTAAATAAAATATCACGTAATAATTTGTATTTAAAATGTACCATTTAATATTTAAAATAATTATTTAACGTATAAACGACGGAGCAAACGAACACCGCACGGAGCGGGAACGCGGGGCGAAAAATGGGAGGATAACCTCCCATTTCCCACTCTCTTCTCTCACTTTTTCATTCTCTTTCTCTTTCTCCTTTCTTTTCTCTCTAATCTACCAACCAACCAAATACCCCCAACTTCACAAAATCGACAAATAAACATACTAAACGCACGCGAATCATACTACTCTTTTGGAAGAAAACGACCACCGTATCCCGATCTATCTTTCCATCTTTTCGGATTTTCGATCCGACATTTTGTAAGTTCCCGACAAAACCCGAAACTCTCCGTTTTTACTCATTTTTACGTTTTTATGGTTTATATATGCTTAAAATGTCCAAAAATGGGTTGGGTAAAAGGTTTGGACCTAACGGAAGTTTTTCGACCGATTTTCCGGCCACCTATTTCCGATCAGACCGCTACGTCGCAGAGACGCTGGGCTATCTGCGACGTAGCTCAAAACGTCGCATTACACCTCACAACGTCGCACATAGCGACGTCGTTACCAACGTCGCATTAAGTGGCCAACGTCGCACTTAGCGACGTCGCGACCTACGTCGCACAAAAATCTCAACGTCGCATTAGCGACGCCACCCCCTACGTCGCATTGATTTGCGAAGGTCGCATCATGCGACGTACAGGCCCACGTCGCACCCTACGTCGCTTGCAACGTCGCATGCTACGTCGCATGCTACGTCGCACAAACCAGAAACTAGAAAAACACAGATTTTTACTAAGTGTCGGAACCAAGATTTTAACACCTGATTCAACGATACATATAATGATAACACTCTGAATCATTATTACAAACCGTCACCAACGGGCCATAATTGTTTTCAAACTACAAACGGATTACTAAACAAACACTTGGACATAATGAGTTGTGTACACAACTAGCCTAGATGGTCTTGCGAGACATCTACTTACTTAACTTTATATGTTTAGGCATTTGAAGGTTACGGGTTCGGAGAACCTACGGTTGATATTACTTACTCGTTTATTGATATAAACGTACTTGCGAAGACTCAGGTGAGTCTTACGGCCCCACTTTTACTGTTTTAACTTATTGGGGGAGATACATGCTACTGATTTTTCTTGAACACAAGTACTAAACTGTTACTATACCAAACGGAATTGCATGAGTTACTTACTATTTACTGAAGTCTCTCCATCATATATCGTTAGTTATGTACTTAAGCGCGAACAGTAGTTAATGGATCCATTAGGGAAATGACCCTCCCCGCCCGGGGTAGTAGCGCTACCACGAACCGTTATGTATAAACGGGCGACTATTATTTCGTTACTTATGCTTGCTCAATTTCGAGCATGTCACGGGAGCAACTGATTATTTACGGGTTAAGCTTCGATTATGAGCCTCATGGCAACGGTATAACTTGATTACTTTACTTTTGCGAGATTTGCAAATACTTGATATACGCCTACGGGCACTACTGATGACTTCTTGTGTTCAAACTGATTATTTACTGATAAACCTGTGAGATTCACCAACCTTTTTGGTTGACCCTTTTTAGCATGTATTCTCAGGTACACTTACGGAGTAGGATCACTCCAGGATTACTAGCTAGAGTCGCATGATTTCCGAATTGCATTTAACGGAGATTCTTTGGCATTATCTTTTGTACTATGGTTATGTAATAGAATCTCCCGCCACATACGCGGACTCTAGGCTCACTTATTTTTGTAAAGAAAACTATATGTTTTCAAACGATTTAATTATGAAATGTAATTATTTTACAAAACGTCTCATTTAGAGGTCGTTTGCTGTATATCTTGTGCTTTGTATATTGATTAGTAACACCCAAGTATGCTTCCGCAAATCACTAAATTCGGGGGTGTTACAGATTGGTATCAGAGACTAAGGTTATAGTGAACTAGGTTGCATTTAGTGGGCCTAGACTATGACCATTAGGCAGTATTTCCTTATTAGGCATGATTGGTTCAGGAATTACATCATACGACTTTAATTTAACATAGCCTGATCAACTATGTAAAATTAAGGGAAGATGATGTGAGGTCTGAAATGGTTATGTCAAACAGGAATGCGTTAGTTGACTCTGACCACGAGGGAACCGAGACTCTTACTTGTTATGTGCTAGACATACACTAGGCTATTATGTGATATACGAGTATATACATACATAGGCCTCACTCACTGACTATACTACTAGGCTATTATATATTGAATATATATATGAATGGGCCTCTCACGTAAACACACTCGCTATAGAGATAGCCGACGTTTCTCTGGTGACACTTACGAATTTCTCTCAGCGGTTTGCACCGACCATGACAGACTTGATTTCCGTCACACCACCTTGTGGCGCACTCTAATGATTCTATGAAAATCACATCTAACACCCAGAAGCAACGTACTTCCAAGGACTAAAATCCTCTCTCTGTCATTTCTATAGAACTCAAAGCCGCGAATTCCCAAATGGACGACTACATGTCTGATAGAGACCAAGTCCACGAGGAACAGATCCAGTACACGTATCTCGATGAGGACATTGTACCAGAAGAAGAAATCATGCTGGAGGGAAACGAAAATCAGAATTTCGGAATGACTGGCATCGACATAGAAGAATACGAAAGAGTGCGAGATCGGGCCGTGGGACTAGACGGCCGAAATTGGGCACTTAAGCGTAAGTGCATAGACTATGAACAAAGATTGAGAATCTCAAACCGATCTGTCCCTACACGAATCAAAGATAAGATCCGTTACTGGAAGAAAGTGGCCACCAACCTAACCCGTAGGACCAAAACATGGATCAAACGTTTGGGCAGGAAGTCAACGGAGGAGACTAGGTACCGCTCCACGACTCAAAGATACAGGGACATGCTTGAGGCACGCTACCACACACACGACCTGAACCTGGAGTCGGAAGACGAATCCGAAGGCCAGGAACCCTAACTAAGAATGAACCAACCGACTAGCAGAAACTGCGGACCGCCTTGTCACGCTATTGGAACAAATTAATCTACAAGAAGACTAGCGTAGCCTTTGTCTTGTAATCTAGGGACTATCTAGCACTACTCTATAAACTAGTCGGATGTAACAATTCCCGACACCTTTTGTAATATCCCTGTAGGATGTAACTTTTAAACTCACTTTATCTATCAAATATCACTTGTTATCTCAACTCACATTAATTGTCATTTTCCATGTTGATGTTATGTATTACTGCTTTCATACATGTACATCTGTGACAATTACAAGTTCATACAAAATCTCATGTATCTTCATTTCTTTTATTGAAGAATCATGCCGCCAAAGACACGACCATACACCGATGCCCAGATTACCTCCCTTATAACCCAGGCTGTTACTGAAGCCTTGGCTCGAAATACTCCACCAAATTCCTCGAGAAACAGCGATGCCGCTGAAACCACTGCTGCTAAACCTTGTTCTTACAAGGACTTCCAGAACTGCAAACCTCTAAACTTTGCAGGTACCGAGGGAGCAATCGGTCTGATACGATGGATAGAGAAAGTTGAATCGGTATTTCTTATCTGCAACTGTGCGGAGGGGGACAAAGTCAAGTTCTCTGTTAGTACTTTTACTGACACCGCACTCACGTGGTGGAACACCTATGCCCAAACTGTGGGCGTTGCCGATGCTTACAAACTCCCGTGGGAGGAGTTGAAGGAGATGTTAAGGGGTGAGTATTGCCCCAGGGATGAACTGAAACAACTGGAGCTGGAATTCTGGAACCATAAGATGCAAGGTAATGATATCACCGGTTACACCAACCGTTTCCACCAGCTGGCACTTCTGTGCCCAACCATGGTCGATCCCGAGTACAAGAGGATCGAGAAATACATTGATGGACTGCCCGAGAAACTCCAGGACCTGGTGACTTCATCCAAACCAGGTACTATCCAGAACGCCATCCGTATGGCCCACGAACTCACGGCAAACGCTGTCCGCCGTAACACAACCTCAGCCCCACCTATAAACAACAAACGAAAGTGGGAAGGAAACCCCAACTCATCCAACCAAATCACCAACCGAAAGCCTGAGCCCCTTAGGGCTTATTCATCTGGCACTTCTGAAAGGAAAGGGTACGTTGGAAGCAGGCCCTACTGTCCCAAATGCAATCGTCACCACGACGGTTCCTGCCCTTGCACAAACTGCAAACGCTTTGGGCATCTGGCCAAGGATTGTCGAAACACCAGTGCCCCGAAGACTTGTTATGGGTGCGGAAGTCCTGGGCATTTTCAGAATAATTGCCCTAAGCAGAGAAACAACAACAACAACAACAACAACAGCAACAAACGGAACAACAACCCAGCTCGTAGCAGAGCATTTGTCATCAAAGCTGGGGAAGCTAGGGAAGACCCGAATGTTGTAACGGGTACGTTTCTTCTCAACGATCTTACTGCTTCAGTATTATTTGATACCGGTGCTGATAAAAGTTTCATATCTGATGAGTTTTGCCCACTACTTAATATCACCCCCTCGGCCTTAGATGTTAAGTACACTGTAGAACTCGCAAATGGTAAACTCATAGAAACCAGTAGTGTGATACCTAATTGCACTTTAAACCTCGCAAACGAAACCTTCTCAATCGATTTAATGCCTGTTGAACTAGGAAGTTTTGATGTCATCGTGGGTATGGACTGGTTGTCCAAGCACCGGGCCGAAATTGTTTGCCATGATAAAATCGTCCGAATTCCTCTCGCCGCCGGTAGTACCTTGATCATACAGGGGGAGACCGGTGGGTCGAGACTAAACTTAATCTCCTGTTTAAAAACCCGAAAGTTTCTGAGAAAGGGTTACCCAGCAATACTCGCGCACATCACAGAGAAAAAGTCGGAGGAGAAGCGACTTGAAGATGTGCCAATCGTTAGAGACTTTCCCGAAGTCTTTCCAGAAGAACTACCTGGTTTACCTCCACTTAGACAGGTTGAGTTCTCGATTGATCTCGTGCCGGGTGCCGCACCGGTGGCCCGAGCACCGTATCGCCTAGCTCCATCTGAACTTCAGGAGTTGTCCACGCAGTTACAGGAACTCCTGGATAGAGGATTCATCAGACCGAGTTCTTCACCTTGGGGAGCTCCGGTCTTGTTTGTTAAAAAGAAGGACGGTTCATTTCGAATGTGTATTGACTACCGAGAGTTGAACAAACTAACCGTCAAGAACCGATACCCACTTCCTCGAATCGATGATCTGTTCGATCAACTCCAAGGATCAAGCTGTTATTCAAAAATTGATCTTCGATCAGGTTATCATCAGTTGCGTGTTCGCGATGCTGACATCCCAAAAACCGCATTCAGAACCCGTTACGGGCACTACGAATTTCAAGTAATGCCCTTTGGCCTAACCAACGCACCAGCTGTATTCATGGACCTTATGAATCGGGTGTGCAAACCATACCTCGACAAGTTTGTCATTGTTTTTATCGATGACATCCTTATCTATTCGCGAAACGAACAAGAACACGCACAACACCTCAGAACCATCCTAGAACTACTTAGACACGAGGAGCTTTACGCCAAATTCTCTAAGTGTGAGTTCTGGATAAACACCGTTCAATTCCTTGGACACGTTATCGACAGTCAGGGAATTCATGTAGACCCGTCAAAAATCGAGGCAATTAAGAACTGGAAAGCGCCAACCACTCCAACCGAGGTACGTCAATTCTTGGGATTGGCCGGTTACTACCGCAGTTTCATCGAAAACTTTTCAAAAATTGCCAAACCTCTCACGGAGCTGACTCAGAAGGAAAAGAAATTCGATTGGACTGATAAACAAGAGTCGGCCTTTCAGCTGTTGAAATTCAAGCTTTGCAGTGCACCCATCCTATCTCTACCCGAAGGCACCGATGACTTCGTGGTATACTGCGATGCTTCTCACCAAGGTCTCGGTTGCGTGCTGATGCAACGAGACAAGGTCATTGCTTACGCCTCCCGGCAACTTAAAGTTCACGAGAAAAACTACACAACTCACGACCTCGAGCTAGGGGCCGTGGTATTCGCCTTAAAAATCTGGAGACATTATCTTTATGGTACCCGCAGCACTGTATTCACCGACCACAAAAGTCTCCAACACATTTTCAATCAGAAAGATCTTAACATGAGGCAACGTAGATGGGTTGAATTACTCACCGATTACGACTGTGAGATCAAATATCATCCGGGCAAAGCAAACGTGGTTGCTGATGCTCTCAGTCGTAATGTACGAACAAAACCACTCCGAGTCCGGGCACTCAGTATTACCATTCATAACGATCTCACCACCCAAATACATCTTGCCCAACTCGAATCCCTGAAACCCGATAACTTCAAGAACGAGGCCTTGCGAGGCATGGATAAACAATTCGAGATCAGACCCAACGGAGTTAGGTATTTCTCTAACCGAATATGGTTGCCAAATTTCGGAAACCTGCAGGACTTGGTGATGGATGAAGCTCACAAGTCCAAATATTCTATCCACCCGGGATCCGAAAAAATGTATCACGGCATCAAGGAGTTTTACTGGTGGCCGAACATGAAAGCTGACATTGCCTTGTACGTCAGCAAATGCTTAACTTGTTCCAAGGTCAAGGCCGAGCACCAAAGACCTTCCGGATTGCTCCAACAACCTGAAATTCCTCAATGGAAATGGGAGCAAATTACCATGGATTTCATAACCAAACTACCTAAATCGGCGAGCGGTTGCGATACCATTTGGGTGATCGTCGATCGTCTCACCAAATCGGCTCATTTCTTGGCAATCAGAGAAACCGACAAAATGGAGCGCCTTACACAAATCTACATCAAAGAAATCGTTTGCCAACATGGTGTCCCTATCTCGATTATCTCTGACAGGGATGCTCGATTCACATCTCGATTCTGGCAGTCACTCCAAAAATCACTGGGTACCCGTCTCGATATGAGTACCGCGTACCATCCTCAGACCGATGGCCAGAGCGAACGAACTATTCAGACACTGGAAGACATGCTACGAGCCTGTGTAGTTGATTCCGGTACCAATTGGGAAAGACATCTACCGTTGTGCGAATTCTCGTATAACAACAGCTATCACGCCAGCATAAAGGCTGCACCTTTTGAGGCACTGTACGGTCGTAAGTGCCGATCACCGATCTGTTGGACTGAAGTGGGAGATAGTCAACTCACTGGTCCTGAACTCATACATGAAACGACAGAGAAAATCGTTGAAATCCAAAACCGACTTAAAGCCGCACGTGATCGTCAGAAAAGCTATGCTGACGTGAGACGCAAGCCACTCGAGTTCCAAGTTGGGGATCGAGTACTCTTAAAAGTATCGCCTTGGAAAGGCATAATCCGATTCGGCAAACGCGGAAAATTAAACCCCAGGTACATTGGGCCTTTTGAGATTCTCGAGAAGATAGGTCTAGTGGCATATCGACTGCAGCTGCCCTCTGAGCTCAGCAGCGTGCACCCTACTTTTCACATTTCTAACTTAAAGAAATGCCTGTCTGACGAGACACTCATTATACCCCTAGACGAGATCCGCATCGACGACAAACTACATTTCGTTGAGGAACCAGTCGAAATTATGGACCGTGAGGTCAAACAACTGAAACAGAGTCGTATTCCCATCGTCAAAGTCAGGTGGAATTCTAGACGCGGTCCAGAATTCACTTGGTAACGGGAAGACCAAATACGACTCAAGTATCCACACTTATTCACCGATTCTGCCCCTAACGCGACTTCGACTTAAATTTCGGGACGAAATTCCTTTAACAGGGGGAGAATGTAACAACCGGCAAATTAGGACTAGAATTAGTGCCTAATTCTTTGTTAATACATGTAATTAGTTTCGTGTTAGGCTAATTTATGTATCGAATTATATATATTGTTGAATATATACTAAAATGCGATTTGGTTAAATCGTACGCAATTTAAATCGAATGTATTTCGATTCTATTTAATATGGACGTTGGTGACAAATTTTATTAAATAACGTTGTTATGTCAAAAATATTATTATAATAATATTTCGTATTTATTCGTATCGTACGATTAGAAAGTTACACTATTTAAAATGTAAAACGCGCAAACTAAATAAACCAACTTACATTTATAACTCAAACGTAAACTTAATTGTAAAATAATTAAATAAAATATCACGTAATAATTTGTATTTAAAATGTACCATTTAATATTTAAAATAATTATTTAACGTATAAACGACGGAGTAAACGAACACCGCACGGAGCGGGAACGCGGGGCGAAAAATGGGAGGATAACCTCCCATTTCCCACTCTCTTCTCTCACTTTTTCATTCTCTTTCTCTTTCTCCTTTCTTTTCTCTCTAATCTACCAACCAACCAAATACCCCCAACTTCACAAAATCGACAAATAAACATACTAAACGCACGCGAATCATACTACTCTTTTGGAAGAAAACGACCACCGTATCCCGATCTATCTTTCCATCTTTTCGGATTTTCGATCAGACATTTTGTAAGTTCCCGACAAAACCCGAAACTCTCCGTTTTTACTCATTTTTACGTTTTTATGGTTTATATATGCTTAAAATGTCCAAAAATGGGTTGGGTAAAAGGTTTGGACCTAACGGAAGTTTTTCGACCGATTTTCCGGCCACCTATTTCCGATCAGACCGCTACGTCGCAGAGACGCTGGGCTATCTGCGACGTAGCTCAAAACGTCGCATTACACCTCACAACGTCGCACATAGCGACGTCGTTACCAACGTCGCATTAAGTGGCCAACGTCGCACTTAGCGACGTCGCGACCTACGTCGCACAAAAATCTCAACGTCGCATTAGCGACGCCACCCCCTACGTCGCATTGATTTGCGAAGGTCGCATCATGCGACGTACAGGCCCACGTCGCACCCTACGTCGCTTGCAACGTCGCATGCTACGTCGCATGCTACGTCGCACAAACCAGAAACTAGAAAAACACAGATTTTTACTAAGTGTCGGAACCAAGATTTTAACACCTGATTCAACGATACATATAATGATAACACTCTGAATCATTATTACAAACCGTCACCAACGGGCCATAATTGTTTTCAAACTACAAACGGATTACTAAACAAACACTTGGACATAATGAGTTGTGTACACAACTAGCCTAGATGGTCTTGCGAGACATCTACTTACTTAACTTTATATGTTTAGGCATTTGAAGGTTACGGGTTCGGAGAACCTACGGTTGATATTACTTACTCGTTTATTGATATAAACGTACTTGCGAAGACTCAGGTGAGTCTTACGGCCCCACTTTTACTGTTTTAACTTATTGGGGGAGATACATGCTACTGATTTTTCTTGAACACAAGTACTAAACTGTTACTATACCAAACGGAATTGCATGAGTTACTTACTATTTACTGAAGTCTCTCCATCATATATCGTTAGTTATGTACTTAAGCGCGAACAGTAGTTAATGGATCCATTAGGGAAATGACCCTCCCCGCCCGGGGTAGTAGCGCTACCACGAACCGTTATGTATAAACGGGCGACTATTATTTCGTTACTTATGCTTGCTCAATTTCGAGCATGTCACGGGAGCAACTGATTATTTACGGGTTAAGCTTCGATTATGAGCCTCATGGCAACGGTATAACTTGATTACTTTACTTTTGCGAGATTTGCAAATACTTGATATACGCCTACGGGCACTACTGATGACTTCTTGTGTTCAAACTGATTATTTACTGATAAACCTGTGAGATTCACCAACCTTTTTGGTTGACCCTTTTTAGCATGTATTCTCAGGTACACTTACGGAGTAGGATCACTCCAGGATTACTAGCTAGAGTCGCATGATTTCCGAATTGCATTTAACGGAGATTCTTTGGCATTATCTTTTGTACTATGGTTATGTAATAGAATCTCCCGCCACATACGCGGACTCTAGGCTCACTTATTTTTGTAAAGAAAACTATATGTTTTCAAACGATTTAATTATGAAATGTAATTATTTTACAAAACGTCTCATTTAGAGGTCGTTTGCTGTATATCTTGTGCTTTGTATATTGATTAGTAACACCCAAGTATGCTTCCGCAAATCACTAAATTCGGGGGTGTTACACTTTCGATATATATATATATATATATATACATTGTTATAGGAATCCAAAATATACTAGTTATTACTTAAAAAGTCTTAACTCTTATAAAAACTAAAAAAAATAATTTATCTAAGTTCTGGACTCGCATAAGACACCTATGCGAATTAAGTTCAACTCGTTTCGCATTTCAACTCGCAATTGTATTCGCAGTCAATTGAACTCGTTAATCAAGTCGATCCGCAGGCCAACTCGTCAGTTGATCCGCTAATCAACTCGATCTGCTAGTCAACTCGCTGCGAGTTGAGTCGAAGTGTCAACTCGTTCGACGAACAGCCGTCGCGAGTTTATTTTCAAAATCAATTAATTCGTTGATTTTAACGTGATCTAATGATTGTTTTACGTTCATTGATGTTCGTTTAACATAAACCATGATGATCCATGTCCAATAACATCTTAAATCTATGTGAATCGTTTAAACTTCAAACCGAAACCCTAAGTTTTTTTAGAATTGTCGATTTCGAGTTAATTACACGGTGAAATCCGTTGTATTATACCTCAAAATGTTCGCAAAGAAGTCTTGAATATAATCTACGGATTCAAAAACTCGTTTCGCCTGTAAGCGGATTCGCCAAGTTTAAGTGAACTCGCGAATGATGTGGGTTCGGTGGGTTGGCTTGACTCGTTTGACCCCCTTTATACCTTGTATCCGATTCGCGAGATTTCAAGTGGATCCGCAAGTTGACTAAGTCGACTCGCAGAAATAAATAAAAACGCGAATTAAATACCTAGTATAAATAAAACCCGATATTTTACAAGTCTAAATTATAATTAATTTTCACTTGTATTTGTCACGTTGTTCAACTCAAAAATATATAGTTTATTTTAATTCCGAAGGGTAAACATAATTAACACAAAAATTAAAAACAAATAAAAATAAGATAAATATACAACTATATAAACGTTGGTATCAAGTACCATTTTATTAATCACTTGAAACAAAGTAAATATACAAAGTAAATAAGATTTTATCTGCTTAGGGATCATATTAGTAAGAATAAGCAATTAATTATATATTTAGAAGTCTAAGCAGATTGGTAGTATACATACCTCATGAAATTCAAATAAATTACTGTAAAATTACAACTAAATTTATCATTTATACATTTATATTTATAAAACTATATCTTAAGTACCTTTATCCACATAGCATAATTAATAAAAGCATTACTCACATAAAGTGAATATTTTAATTATAGATAGTTCAAGACGATTACCGGTATTATGATCCACATAAACAAATTAGACTCAATTTTCTAAGCAAACTCTTTATTGTTAGTATGAGTATTATCAAGTGCTCCCAATTATATGATATACTGAAGAATTCAAGTAATACACATAACACTGTATCATTAAATTTTCAAGGTAGCGGTTACTAAATGATGTATCTTTTCGAAACATATAACATACACTTGAATTTTTAAGGTTAGACAAATATCAAACATACTTTAAATATGCTATGTTATCTAAGTCTGTACGTAGTACAACAAAAGATCCCTTCTAGCATAATTCAAAATATATTTGAGAATATTAATTTAATTAAAGGTTTCAGTTCTGTACTTAGTACAACAAAGTTACCAGTAATTAAGTTAATACCCATATTGCTACTATTTGTTAATTCAAATTAATATGTATGATAACAGTGTATGGCAATACCATCATTCAACAATTAAGACTTAATGTCATACATCATAGAATAGTAACACAGAATAATAAACAAGTAGTTAATTAACTTCTTAAGGCTTAGAAAATTTCATATAATTTGCCTACCAGTACATCATATGATGAAGCCATCTAAAGATTTAATAAAACTAGACAAATTATAACTTGTGGATATAGGTGTATAATCAAATAAATATAAACACATACCTGATAGAAACGCTGTAGTTCTAAAGCAACTTTATTTGAACCTACTACCATATCATACTTAGGACTTAAGCTTATTATTGTAAAGCTTATTCTCCTAATGTACTATCATTTCCCTTAGTTTTTGCAAATAAAACCTTAAATGAAGGCGATTCCCCTTAGGTAACAAGCAAATGAATGCCATACGCCCTTTTTTTTTTTTTTTTTTTTTTTTTTTTTTTTTAACACAGAAATACTAACTATTACAAAAATACCCTTGGAAGACTAATCACTCTGGATTTCTCATTCCGTTTAGTTGAACTAACGTCTCAAATCTTGCTCTGTCGAACGCCTTTGTATATAAGTCTGCTAAGTTATCCAATGATGGTACCTTAACTAACTTTATCAACTTTTTCTCAGCACAATCTCTAATAAAATGATGTCGAATATCAATATGCTTAGTTTTACTGTGCTTCACTGGATTATTGGTGATCGACATAGTAGATTCGTTATCAATCATCATAGGAGTATTGGTTATATTTAACCTGTAATCCCGCAGTTGCTGTTGAATCCAAAGTACTTGCGAGCAACAGCTGCCAGCTGCAACATACTCAGCTTCACATGTAGAAATGGCTACCGAGGTTTGCTTCTTGCACTGCCAGGATACCAATCTACCTCCTAGGAATTGACATCCTCCGGTCGTAGATTTCCTATTCTGATTGCATCCTCCATAATCCGAATCAGTATAAGCTACGAGATCTAAGTCTCCATCAATCGGATACCAAAGACCCAGCTTAGGTTTCCCTTTGAGGTAACGAAAGATTCGTTTAACAGCTTGCATGTGTGACTCTTTTGGATTAGCCTGATATCTTGCGCATAAACAAACAGCAAACATTATGTCAGGCCTAGAGGCTGTAAGATACATTAGTGATCCGATCATGGCTCTATAAAGAGTTGGATCCACATCGCTATCACTCGATGTATCTGGACCTAGTCCATGATTGACTGGAATTGGAGTATTGTAGACCTTACTTTCATCCATCTTGATGCGTTCTAATAGCTCATATGTATATTTAGATTGATGAATAAAGAATCCATCCTTCTTTTGATCAACTTGTAATCCTAAGATGAAATTTAACTCTCCCATTGCAGACATTTCAAACCTTTTTCTCATGACTTTCTCAAATTCTTGACACATCTTTTCATCAGATGATCCAAAGATAATGTCATCAACATAAACTTGCACGAGAAGAAAGTCTTTCTTTTTCCACTTCACAAATAGTGTACTATCAATCGATCCTCTCGTAAATCCATTCTCAAGTAGATACGTTGATAGTGTTCCATACCATGCCCTAGGTGCTTGATGTAATCCATATAGAGCCTTATTCAAACGATATACTCTATCTGGATACTCAGGATCAGCAAACCCTGGCGGTTGTGAAACATACACCAATTCTTCCACTTTGCCATACAAAAAGGCACTCTTAACATCCAATTGATAAACCTTTATACCAAAATATGATGCGAATGCTAAGAATACTCTAATTGCTTCTAGCCTAGCAACTGGTGCAAACACTTCATTGTAGTCAATACCTTCTTGTTGATTAAAACCTTGAACCACCAGACGAGCTTTATTGCGAGTAACGATTCCTTTATCATCTCTCTTGCACTTAAATACCCATCTAGTTCCAATTGGATATTCTCCCTTTGGTAGGTCAACCAACTCCCATACTTGTAGTTTAGAGAACTGAGATAGTTCTTCTTGCATTGCTTCTACCCACGAGCTTTCTTTTAAAGCCATTTGAACATTTTTCGGCTCAATTTGTGAGATAAAGCATGAATGAAGACATTGATTAGGAATCCCTGTCTCTTTCAATGCAGTATACAAGCTTTGGTATTCAGAATTTTCAGACGTACTAGTTCTGGATTGATGTCTAGTTTGAACCGGAGTATTAATATCACCGATGATGTTCTCAACGGGATGATTCTTACTCGTTCTAGTTGTAGTAACTGGTTCAACCGGTATATCATCTTCTAAATTAGTACCAATTTCTTCCAATTCAGGTACATCTTCCGTACGTGCTGAAGATATCCTTAAATGTTTCAAAGGAGTAAGTATGTTATCAAACTTTGTAGAAAGATCATCAGGATCTTCTGTTTCTTGAGACTTATCCTCTGAAGGTTGTTGTGACTCACTTGTGGAAGCTTTATCTGAGTCAACATTAGTCTTGATTCCAGACTGCTTAACACTTGATGTTGAAGTGGGACCAATATTCTCATCTTCAAACAATAAATGTTCAACTATCTCTGAATCACTGACATAGTCACTAATAGGAACTTTAAATGATGCAAAAAGATTAGAATAATCAAATTGCCAATCTAAGCCCTTATGAACATCAGGTGAGTAGCTCGTAACCTCAATATTATAAACTACCTCCAAACGTCCTGTGACTTTATTAAAGACTCTCTTGTTTGGCGAATTGGGCATATAACCTAGGAAAAATCCTTCGTCAGCCTTCTCACCAAATTTTGCTTGATGTCCAGTCTTTAATATAGTGCATGAAACTCCAAAGGGTTCAAACCCTTTTAAGTTAGGTTTCTTATTGTTCAAAAGCTCATAACAAGTCTTGTTATGTCTCTTAACCGTAAGAACTCTATTGAGAACATAACATGCTGTATTCACTGCTTCTGCCCAAAAGATGACCCGAAGCTTTGAATCAGCAAGCATTGTTCTAGCAGCTTCAATCAACGTTCTATTTTTCCTTTCAGCAACACCATTCTGTTGAGGTTCATAAGGTGCACTGAATTGATGTAATATTCCTTTGCTTAAGCAATAGATATTCAACGTTGAATTCTTAAACTTCCATTGTCACTACGAATACGCTTTACTCTCTTTTTATAGACATTCTCTATTAGATCAAAGAATTCAATTAGAATTCCAGGAGTCTCATCCTTTGATCCCAAAAAGAACACCCATGAGAATCTAGAATAATCATCTGTGACAACCAAACAATACCATTTGCCACCTAGACTTCTCTTGCTTATAGGGCCGAAGAGGTCCATATGTAGCAACTCAAATGGCGAGGAGATAGAGTTTTCAGTCTTAGGTCTGTGTGGTTTCTTGTGCTGCTTTCCTTTCATGCAAGGAACACACTTATCCTCAGACTCGAAACGTTTTTGTGGTACACCTAGAACCAAACCATTTTTGATTATATAATTCATCTTTCTCCAGTTCAGGTGTGTCATTCTCCTATGCCATAACAATGCGTCTGTTTCCGAAGCCTTGGATAATAAACATGTAGACACCATTGAAGAGTTAGGAACACCCATGTTGATAGCATAGATGTCCTTCTTCCTTGGAGCCCTCATCAATATCCATTTATCAGGAATTGTGAAACCTGGCTTCAGGACTAAGGCCTCCTTTTCATTAAAATAAACTGGGTGACCTTTATCACAGACTTGGGAAACACTTACTAGGTTGTGAGTTAGTTCTTCAACGTAGTTCACATCCTCAAGAGTCAAAGTTCCATTTGAAACTTTTCCTTTTCCCGAAATTACTTCTCCTTTATCTCCTGCAAAGTTTACCTTTTGCTTGAGACTCTCCTTGAAGTCCTTCAGTAGACTTCTTTCTCCAGTCATGTGCCTTGAGCATCCACTGTCTACATACCACCAGCTGTCCTTGTTCACAGCATGCTCCTGCACATAACACAAGATACGATCAGTTATCAAGAGGGACCCAAGCCATTACGGTCTTGGTTTGTCCCTTATCATCAACAAACTTAAGCTCTTTAAAATAACCATCCTTCCCATCAGGAGCTTTGGTCATTTTCGAAGTAGCTTGAGTTTGTGGACGATCAGCCTTAAGAGGTGAATTTGAGGAGAACCTCTTAGGCACATAATTATGAGCTCTATTATGATAATTATAATTAAACTCATGTGATCGTGAAGTAGTACCACTCTCATAATGACTATGGCCTCTACTTGTAGTTCTAAACCTCGACGGTGTCACATCCCTAGGCTTATAGACAGAATTATCACTTTGAGTATATGGCCGTTTAGGTTAAGGTGGGGAGACACTATGCTTACCATCTCTTTTAAGAATGTTAACAGGTTTATTACCTAACTTAGGTTTGGTATCTAACCTATCTACAGTCACACTAGAGTCGGTCTGTGTCTTTTCATCCATCACAAGCTTATGTGGTGTTTCAGGCTTTTTGTTAGGACAACACGAAGCCACGTGTCCTTTTTGATGACACTTGAAACATGACCTCTGCTTGCTTGATTTACTCACTTTTGCTTTCTCATCCGGAGTCTTAGGCACTAAAGGTTTAAACTGTTCCTTATCAACTTTATCATCAGTCTTAGCATCGTTAATCACTCCACCCGATACAAATTGTATTTTGGTGAAATGAGAAGCCTTGCTATTATCTAATGATACGTTCTTAATAACATCTTTCTGTGCCTCTGACTGTTCAGGTTTATCAGCTACTGAAATCTCAGGATTAACTTCAGTCATCTCAGAATCTTCAGGAATAGGAGTGTAATTGGCATTAAAAGGTGGGGATACATCATTGTAACCTAACCCAGTCTTGTCCTTTACACTACGTTGAGCATCTAACATTTTATCCATTTGAGATGTCCTATAGTTCTCAAGTTTACGGTTTTGCTCAATTAACCTTAAGTTAAGGTTCACTATTTCCTGATCCTTACTAGCAATCGTCTCATTTAAGTCTTTAATATTCATATAGAGACCATCTATGATAACAGATTTTTCACTTATGGTATCTCTAAGTTTTGTTATATCCGAAGCATCAGACTTAATTTTATCTTTTAAGACATGTTTATCATCACTTAATCTGCGAATATCCATAATAGCTTGATCAAGTTCAGATCTAACAGTCTTATAGGATTCCTTATCCATATTTAATTGTGATGACAAATTGCTATTTGACACAGTTAAGACACTATTCTGAGATTGTAAATCAGTAACTAAGTAACAAACATCAGCAAGATTAAGAATATCTAAACATACCTTCTTCTTGTCAGTTTGTAATTCAGCCATGCGTGCCACGAATTCTTCAGGACTCATATCTGGAGCTGAATCCATATATAGCACGTCATCATCACTTGCCTTCACTTCAGACTCAGGCACCTCTACACTCTGTTCCATATCAGTGGGCATGTAGGAAACTGATCCAGCAGTTGTTTCTTCGATCTCGGCCATCAAGGCTTCCTCAGATTGAGCTTGCCAATCATAAGAGCCATCCAACTGCTTTACCACTAAGGCTTTGGAAGCGAGAGTACTTCCCGAACCTTGTTTTCCTTGTGCTTCTACTTTAGGTCTTTGGCATTCTCTAGCAAAATGACCAATACCCTGACAGTTAAAGCATCTGACCTTGGTTTTATCAAGCCCTGATCTATTGCCCAACACCTTTCTACCAGTTCTCTTGAGGAAATTCTTCACCTTTCTAGAAATCAACGCAAGTTGATCTTAAAGCTCCAGTTCCTCAAGATAATCAGTATCGATCTGTTCATAATCCTCATCAAACAGAATAGGATCATTGATCTTTCCCTCTATATAATTCTCATATGATGCCACAAAGGAAGCAAGAACAGACAATTGCTGTTCAGCAGATTTCACACTCATTGGCATCTTCTGATGCTCTTGAGGTGACTTCTCAGAAATCTTTCCCTTTGTCTCATCACCAGAGGAGGAAATAAAGCACAGATCTTCAGAAATCAGTTCTCCATTTTCACTAGTATCACCAACTAACAGTGCAGTGGTCGAACTAGATGACGCAGTCGAAAGACTTGACTTTCCATGATACAACCCAGGGTTCTGAACCTGATCAGAATCACTATCTCTTGACTTCTTGGAGAAATCATAACCTTTCAGCTTGTCAATGACTTGCTCTAAGGTCATAGTAGAATACCTAGTTTCGTTATCCTTAATCATAACACCATACATTTCCCATTTAGAAGGCAAACCCTCAAGAAACTTGTCGGTTTTAGATACTTCTTCTTCAACAATCTCATGGTATTCTAATTCACTTAGAAGATGGTAGAAACGCGTGACATAGGCATCAAGATCTTCTCCTTTAAAAGCTTTAAACATAGTAAACTGCTTTTTAAGAAGACTCCTCTTGCCAGCTCTCACTTGTGGACTTCCTTCACCTCTTTTCTCTAGAGCTTCCCAGAGCGTTCTAGCAGTATGAAAAGATTTCAGTTGATGAGCAATCTCTTTAGGAAGACACATCTTTATGCAAGAATGTGATTTATTTTCATTTCTGTAAGCTTCCTTCTCTTGATCACTCATGTTCGCATAGGTAAGAACCACAGTAGCATTTTGAACAGTTTGAGTAGGTGGGGTGTATCCACTCTTGATACACATCCAGATTGACAGGTCATGGAATCTACAGTAAGATTCAAATATGTCCTTCCAATTGTAGTAATCTTCGATTCTTAACAACTTAGGTGGAACGTTTGACTTTCCCACCTCGTGGTCCATTTCGATCATTCTACTTAAGTCAGACATCTTAAAAACGTAAAATTAAACTGTTTCAGCGAATTCAGAAAACTCGACTCGCAAGACTCAGCTCAACTCGCAATCTCAGCTCGACTCGCAGAATTCGTCGATTCGCAAGCCTCAGTTCGGATTGCTAAAAGATGTCGATTCGCAAGTGATGTCGATTCGCGAGGGATCTCGGTTCGACTCGCAAGCCTCAGTTCGACTCGCTAGTTCAACTCGGTTCGCAGGCTACGCTGGAACCCTAATCTCGACTCGCGAAACGGCTGTTAAACCCGAAAACGAAAATTTAAGGTATTTTTACGAACGAAACAGAGAATTTCGACTGTAAACTAACCCTAAAACTTCCAGAGAATGATTTTGATCGTTAGTATTGCAAGAATGCACGTAAAAACAACCCGAATCAAAAATGCAATAACACTAAAACTCACGAACACACTCGTATTTAGCCCGAAAGCTCTGATACCAGATGTAAGTCCCCTAGTTTTAGGATCGATAACTTCGTTATCTGTAGTATTAAGGTGCGGAATCCCTCAATACGGTGTTATCTTACTAACAACGAATATGTTCGTATTGCATATATAAAAGCTTAACTTTAAACGATAAAACGTCAAAGCCTAGCCGTAGGTTATGTTTTCTCTGGTTTACTGAAATCGCAGGTTCGGAGTATGCAAAAGTGTTCAAAAGTCCTCTTTTTGTTTTTCACGATTGAAAAACATTAAATATGTCGTCTCAACTCGCTGCCGCTGGGCCTGCGAGTTGACTCGACTCGTTCTGCAAGCCCAAGCCCATTATACTTCGGCTCGTTATACCTATCTATGTTCACGAGTTCAGTTCTCATCTCGGCTCGCAAGGCTCGCGACCTGAGAACTCGACTCGCACAGAACGTATATATATTTATTTCGTATTTAACATTCGTCTAATTTAGCACAATTAAATATTTAACAAATATTACTAACAAAACAAATATTCATTTACAAATCTAAACCAATATACCAACACAATAATAATTACACTAGTCCTATTTCAAGCTAGATCTGTTGTCACAATCTATGTCCCAACAAGTCGAGAGCTCGACTTCTTTTCTCCTAGCTAGATGGAGATGGATGCATCCATGGGATCCACTGTGTTGATGTTGTGGGCCCTAGGTTGCGGAAAGGTGTATCGAGGTGGATAGATTTTCTTGAAATGATTGACTACTATCGTAATCAATTCAAATGGACTATCTCTTGATTCTTCCTTGTAGTTCTGAAGATGCTCTGAAGTTGTCCTTGCAAGTCCGTGAAGTCCGAAGGTGATGTAGTTAACTGCTTTAGTGACAGGTCCACTAGGGTCGGTCATGGTGGTTGTGTCTGTCTTAACAACCTCTCTTGGCGGTGGGTTTTGCCAGAGAGAGCAAACAAACGCCAAGAATTGCAGTTTTATGCCTTCATAATTCTCGGTCTTGGGGTCTCCGTTGAATCTTCTGATGCATGTGCACAGGTTCTCTATTTGCCGGTGCTGATGGTTGTTGAATGGAAAGTCGGATTCTGAGAAAACTAGAATAAGCTGACGAGTATCTCCTTGCATCCTGAGTAGAATATGAACTTTCTTCTGGAGTTACTTTTCCGTTGTTGAATCTCCCATAGATGGATCGTAACAAAAGTAGCGATATCAAGTGGTGATTCATATGTGGCCCTAAAAGGTCGTTCGCACCTTGATTCCTCCGAAACAAGATCACTAAGTTCTTCAATCAGTAACTCAACTTGTTTTTCAATAGTGGAGTTGATAACCATAGATCCGCTTTCTTTGGAACTAAGGTGATCTTCTCTATTTAGCAAGTCTAGCAATGATGTGAGGTCACTCATCGTCAAGATATTGGCACGACTGCTTGGATGTCCAGTATTGTAGATCCTAGCGTAAGTCCGTTTCTGTTGTTGACAGAATTGCAGCTCAGTAGGGGAAAGAGTAAGCAAGTTGACTGCGTTGCTAATTCCTCCTACTACTTTGTCAAATCTTTTGATGAATTCTTCGAGCACTTTGTGATCTATGATGGTTTGCGGTTGGTATCTTGTGCGTTTGGAATATTCCTCCAGTGTTTCTCTTCTCGTGGGATGATTGTGGTTACTTCCCGCCATTTCTTCCGTGGTAAATGGATTAGTTGGCGGTGTGCTTCTTTTGTTTTCTTCTTCAATCTTTATCTTCCCAAATTCTTCCATCGTTGGTTTGTTTGCTGATGGAGATGCATTTTTCATCTCTTGTCCTATTCGTCGGAGGACAATCGGGAAATATGGCGTGATTGCCATTTCCTTGCTAGATTTACTTTCACTTGTTGACTTTGCAGTTTCTTCATCTCTGGCGGTCTTCATGGAGATCATGTACATATCGGTTTGCTCTCCAGCATTTGGATTGTCGATATGGAAAGTGATGGTTTCTCCCTGAGACTGCAAGCTGATGGTCTGTGCGAAGACGTTGATGATTGCCTTGGCCGTATTCATGAAAGGTCTTCCTAGTATGATTGGGATGTGTGCATCTTCCTGTATATCCATAACTACAAAATCTGCTAGGTAAAGAAATTTATCAATCCTAACTAAAACATTTTCAGCTATTCCCCTAGGGTATTTGACCGAGTGGTCAGCAAGCTGTATTGTCATTTTGGTAGGTCGAAGATTTTCTAACTCAAGCTTCTTGAAAAGCGAGTATGGCATAAGATTAATACTAGCTCCTAAGTCGGCGAGAGAACAGATGATGCCTGAATTGTAAATGGAAATAGGGAGAGTAAAACATCCGGTGTCTCCGAGTTTTTTAGGAATGGTATTGTTAAGAATAGCTGAACATTCCTCGTTCAGCGGGACATTGGGTACTTCGGGTACCTTATCCTTGGTTGTAAGAAGTTTTCTGAAGTACTTTTTGGAATGAACTTCAGAGGCGGTATCTAGGAATTTCCTATCAAGCTTAAAAGACTTAAGCTTGTCGGGTCGTTGTTTAAGACGAGCCGGAAATGGGATTTTCCTATTTGGTGTAGACTCTAAATCCATTGTCGATGGGACAATAGGTGGTTCCTTCACCGGAGAAGAAATCGTAAGTGGGCTATGTGCTACCTGAGAGTCTTGAATATGGGAAGTCTCCTTATGGCAACTAGTTGGACTATCCTGAGGTTTATCATTAATACGCTGTGCTAATTGTCCTAACTGGGATTCGAAAGCTTTTAACAAAGTCAAATGATCTCTTAAGATGAGATCAGTTTGGTTTTGTCTAGCCGAGAGACCTTGAATGACTTGTATCAGGGTGTCGTCAAAACTAGAGGTTTGTGAGGGAGAGGGTTCTAAAGGTTGGGGTTGGTAAGTTAGTGGGCTATTCCTAGGTGGGTAAGGAGAATGGTTAGTGTTGGGTGGTGTTAGATGAGACTGAGGAATTTGGGCTGAGTGGTTCAGATTAGCACAATTAAGGCAGGTTTGATCTTGACAGACTTGTTGTTGTTGACTTTTCAATTCCTTAATCTCCTTGGTTAGGTCTGCCACTTGCTGAGTGAGGGTTTTGATAGCTTCATTCCCGATTGTAGTAGATGAATTCACTAGCGAGGGGTGATTTTCACTATTCCAGTCATGGTTGTGTATTGTCATTTTCTCAATAAGGCTCCAAGCTTCATTTGCCGTACAGTCTATGAAACTACCTTGAGAGGCGGTATCAAGTAAAAGACGGTGATGTGGGAAGAGACTATTGTAGAAAATGCGCAACTGGTCTGAACGCTCAAAACGATGATTTGGACATTTCTTAAGCAATTTCTTAAAGCGCTCCCATGCATCGAAGATTGATTCATCATGCACTTGACGAAAGTTTATGATGTTGGACCTAAACGTGGCTTGTTTTGATGGGGGGACATATTTGGCCAAAAATTTGGTTGCTAGTTCTACCGAAGAGGTTATAGAGTTAATCTCTAGTTCCTCAAACCAGGTTTGTGCATTGAGAGTGAGTGAATAGGGAAATAGGTATAGATAGACTATGTCCTGATTAACCCCAATCGGATTGAAAGAGTTGGCTAAGGAAATGAATTTGTCAAGGTGGGAGTTGGGATCATCATTTGGTAGGCCATGGAATTGACAGAGGTTTTGGACTAACTGAACAATATGGGGCTTTAATTCAAATGAAGTTCTTTCGGTTTCCGGATAGACAATTGGTCCACCTCGACCTTCAATCAGAGGTTTAGAGTTTTCAGCGAGAGTTATACGTGTAGCTATCATAGTCTCGTTGGCAGGTGGTTGACTAGTTGAGTGGATAGGGATAACGTAATTTGTGAAAATAGTACAAGGAATGAAAAATAAAGAAAGACGTAGGGGTCTAAGAAGAAGAGTTAATCCTAAAGGCTCACTAGCGAGTAAGTTCATCTTGACGCCTAAGGATCGTACAATTGGTTCCCCGGCAGCGGCGCCAAAAACTTGTTGGCGCCCGATCAGGTCGGTGTCGTCAAACGATCGCTAACCGGGCACCAGCAGTGGGGTTGTTTTAAATTTGTAATTGCGGGGCCTAAGTTTTCCCTAACAATGCTAATCCTAAGGGTGAGCAAGTGGTAGGTATGACCTAGAGTCGTTCTTCAAACCGACTGAATTGAAACTAAGGCGTGGCAGATGAGGGCTTTCAAACTAGTGAATGGTTTACAAAATGGTGGAGGTTTTGGTTTTTATATTAACTAACTTAGGCAAGTAAATAAATAAAAGCGAAATAAAAGTAAAATGTAAAGCAGATAAATAAAGATAGTGTTTGCTGAGACTTCGTTAATTAAGTTATGGGATGATGTTTGGAGAAACTGTTTTAAAAGATATTAATTTTTATTCTTGAATACTTGTGATGTAAACACTAAATTCCCTACTAATTAAAATCCAATTAGCATGTCACACCGGGAGCTAGGTTATGGTAACATTACAAAGTATTTAGAATAATAAACAACATCTTACTTATGGTTTAATAATACTTTCACATGAACGGGAATAAAATCTTAAGGTACTAGACATAATTGAATCATATAACGATTCCTCGTCATCCTAACAGATTTGTATATGTAAACAGTTCATTTACGACTTTAAACCAGCCCTTGCTTGAGACTACCCAATAAATCCCCTAGTTATTCACAGCGTTCCTCACTTTAAGTGGTTCCGCCGCTTCAAACCTTGGCCATGTCTTGTCCTATGATAATCCCCCATGTAGCCTTGCGGTTCCATAGTTTCATACCTTTGACAAATTATATTGACACAGATAATTGACTACCTTTTAATTGGACGTCGTTAAAAAGGTGTTGTAATCACGTTTATTGGTGGAAAGGCGATAGATTAATTTGAAGTTTAAAAGTCTATTTAGAAAGGTTAATTAAACTAGGTTTCTCATTTTATATATATTAGTCCGTAATATAACTACCTTCGGTCGTTACGCAGCTTCCACGTGTTTGTACTACACCTAGAGTGTTTCCAACGCTATACTGAGTAACAGTCGAATAGGGGCCATCATATTACTTCATAGTATTATATCGTTTCGTAATATGACTACCTTCGGTCGTTCCTCGACTTCCATACATTTGTACTCCACCTTGAAGTGTTTTCAGTACTATATCGAGTAACAGTCGAACAGGGGCCATCATATTACTTCACGATAATTAAGACCGTTTACATTTTACTACTATGATGATGATCCTAAGACAACAATCAAACAAGAACATGCAATAAGACGATCAAAGTAATATTACCGATCTTCAATATTTGATTATACATTATCCCATAATTAATTAACTACATCGCAAACAAACACAACAAGTATACTACTCTCTAATCATGGCAATAACTAAATCTAGCATAATCAATATAAACGTAATTAATTAAGATAGATAAGGATAGAAATAACCTAGATTAAATGCGAGAGAATAGACTTGAATTAATTGACACAATTCCGAGCATACACCGAAGATTACAATGCGTTCCGCACTTTCCTTCTACTTCTAATGAAACTCCTAAACTAGTTTAAATACTAGTAAAAACCTAATCTAAAGAAATAATGTAGAGTGAGAAAGTTGGAGCTTAATTCTAGAATGAGAGAAAATAAGCTAGGAAGGTGTGTTTTGCAAATGGAACCCAAGCCTCCTATTTATAGGTGAGTTTAGGCTCACATTAGCATCAAGAGGTGCACATTAGAAAACTTTCCAAAAGTGGTGTGTACAACACGAAAAGTAGGCGCACCGGGTACCGTACAACACGAAAAGTAGGCGCACCAGGTACGGGTTTTAACCAAAAAAGGAAAGCGAGACGGGGGTGGTGTGGCCGGCGGCGCCCACCAGGTGGCCGGCGGCGGCTGGTGGGTGGCCGGCGGGTACCCGCCCCGTTTCGTCGTCTTTTGCTTCGTTTCTTGATTCGTGCGTGTTTTCTTCGTTATACGTCCGTTTGAGTTGATTCTTTTTTTGTTGGATTTGTAATTCAAAAACGAAGATTTTGACATAGGATAGGCCCTGAGATGAGGTCCCTAGCTCCAGATATTGCGTTCGGATCATTTGGATCTTTCGGCGGGCGCGAAATCTTCATTTTTCACCCGTTTTGGTTGATTCTTCTTCTGTTGGATCCGTATTTTGAAAACGAACATCTTGGAAATAGTGGATGTTGGTTGAGGGCACTTTGGTCTTGAAATCTCGTTTTGATGCCTTGAATCTTCAAACGTGTGTGGAATCTTCGTTTTTCATCCGTTTTGCTTGATTTTCATCGTGCAACCTCGTTTTGACCATCTTGGCATAATGTTACTGATTTGAACCATATTTGAGTTCAAAATGCCAAGAATCATTCTAGAATGAGAGAGATATCGGTAGTAAAAATGTGACTTTTTACGCGATATCAGGGTGGCAAGTCAGCTCGAAAAATTTTTATTTCTACTAAATTGCTTTGGTGAAAAACGCATCTGGACTTGAATTTGGGTGAAATCAAGTGATAAAATTTAGGTCTCGACACTTAATAAAAATTAGTTTGAAAACCTTATGTTTTATGCGTCACTTATAGCGACACTTAGGGCTTAGGTGACACTTAGGAAGTGTCGCATGAAATGACGGATTCAGATCTAATGGCGTCACTTGTGCAAGTGACGCATAGAGTGCGACACTTAAGGAAGTGTCGGTTGTAAGTGTCGGTACAAGTGTCATGATTCACTAAGGTTAGTGACGGGTGAAATCAGTTCTCGATTGTAGGCGTCACTTAAACAAGTGACGCTATAAGTGTCGGTTTATAGTGACGGATATTGAATTTGCGACACTTAGGCAAGTGTCGGGAAAAAGGGGTTTTATGCGGCACTTAGGCAAGTGACGCAAAATTAGGGCTTTTAGCGACACTCAGTGCGTCACTTAAGTGACGCACGAAGTGACGCTATACTGCATTCATCGTTGCGACATTTAAAGCTGTTGACGGATTTTTGAGCCAAAAACGAGTTTTCTGGCCATAGTTTGGTCCGATCCTTTTACCCAACCCATATATGGATATTTTAAGCTTATATAAACAACAAACATGTAAAAATGAGTGAAATCGAAGAGTTTCAGGTTTTTGTCGGAAACTTACAAAGTGTCGAAATAAAAATCCGAAAAGATAGAATTGTAGATCGTTGCGTGGTGGTTGTTTTTCTCCAAAGGGCTTCGAGATTCGGCGGCGTTTGATGGTGTTATTTGACGATTTAAGGTGATAGTGGTTTGAAGCTTTTTGAGAGAGAAATAGAGAAAGAGAGAGGAAGAGTAAGAGAGTGAGAATGAGAAAGTGGGGTGGGGATTTGATCCCCTCACCCCTTTTGGCCGGTTTTTGGGGTGGGGTCCACGGGTGTGGGCTTCACCCATTCTTCGTTCCCTGCATTCGTGCTCCGCGCGGTGTTCGTTTTCCCGATTATTTAAACGTTTAAATACTTTTATGTGTGTTTAATTATAAGTTTTAAAATACGAATAATTACCCGATATTTTTGTTGAAGTATTATACCAAATACTTAATGATTGCGTTATAAAAATATAACGTTAACTCGTTTTGTTTGATTGCGCGTTTAATATTTTAGTCGCGTCGCCCTTGATTGTACGATACGAATTGTGTACTAAATATTATTAAATCAAATAATATCTTGAATGTAATGGTGTTATTAAATAACGTTATATTATTTAATTAAATTGTTCACTAACGTCCGTATTTAATTGAACCGAATTACATTCGATTTGAAACTTGTACGATTTAATCAAACCGTATAATTGTATATATTCAATAATATATATATTGATACATTAATTAGCGTAACACAGAACTAATTACATGTATTAAAGCTTGATTAGGCACTAATTACTAGTCCTAATTTGACGGGTGTCACATGGCCGACGGTGGGGAAGAGAGGAGAGGGAAGAAGATGAGGTTTTTGTGTTTTTGTCATTTTGTGTTGGCTAAAAGTCCTTTTTATACCCTTTCAAACGCGCGCGATTTAAAATTTGCGAAAGATACGAAACATACAAGTAAAATTTCAAAGTTTAAAATTTTTTAATAAAATAATTTTAAAAAGTATGTTCGTAATTTTCTGAATCTTTACGCGTAGTCTGAACAGATATTGCGAATCGTATGCGAAATCGTATACGTTTTTATTTAAAACAAGACAATCTTTTTTGTGTTCTTTAAAATCCGAGACAAATTCAAAATTAATTTTTCAAAAATTTAAAATAAACTTTTTTGAACTTTCTGAAAATGTCTGAAATTCGTTACTGTGTTGCGCGAATTTGAATTTTAAAAGAGCCTTTTCTTGTATTTTAAAAGCTTTTAATCCTAATAATTAACTACTAATATTACTTAGCCTAAATACTTAAAGTAAAACTAAATTAACTAAAGTTTGGATTGCCTCCCAAAAAGCGCTTGGTTAAAGTCGGTAGCTCGACTTTCGGACAAATTTATTGAATATTACCCAAGAGCAATTGTTTGAGTGAATTTGGTGCTCTTGGCTGAGGGAAAGTGTAGCGAGGAATAAAGTCACAAGTAAGAATCTTAATGATAGAATCAACTAGGTCTGCAGGATGTAACGAGAATCGTTCGTGCTTAGTGAGAAACATACGTTCCTTTTTGCCTAAATCTAGAAGATTGTCAATAAACTTGTTAAATTCCTTTCTAACTTTCTTAGGGTTTGAAATTCCGTTTCGTGATCCGTCATCTATATTGTTCAAGTCATGAAGAAGCATTCCAAGGGTTTGTTGAAATTCCCATTCTTCTCTCGAATCGGGATCTCCGGTGGTAGTGTGAACTGACTCCGTGATTTCTTCGATTAAAGATGTTTGTGAAACAGTGAAAAGAAATTTTGACTGAGCAAATAACATAGTGAGTGAGACGTTAATATCCTTCCTTCCAGCAAAGAAAGTAGCTTCCATGTTATCGTCAGTGGCTCCATGGAATATCTCTAACAACTTGTCGATCATGTAAGTAGCAGGGTCAACGAAGAGTGGAATTTTATCAGAAATGACGAGAGATATAGCGGGGTCTTTGCTGATCCAGAACTCAAGCTCATAAATCATAGCCGCAACATAACGATTAATTTGGGTTTGGGAAACCGGCTGATAATCGGTGCAGGCGAATAGGTCCATTGGTAGGTCTATTTATGATTTAAGCTTTTGTTCTTGCTCTCGATAATGTGCGAAGATACCTTCCTCCTTTTGATTTTGAAGACGGTGGAGAATACCAACCTGTTTCTTTATCCTACGAGTGACTTCTCCCTGTTCAACCGAAAAAGGAAAGTCCGACGTTATGAGTTGTCTAGCAAATGCCCGACAAACATCCAATCTCCTGTCAGGATCAAAAGAGTTGCCTACGTAGCGGATATTTTCTTCAGGTTTGATTGGTAAAGTCCTATCAACAACACGATATATGATGTACTCAGGTTCTGGTACAAGGTTCAAAAAGATAGGTGATTTTGGAGGGTATTCGTAAACTTCTTCATTCCATGGTGGAAGACGTTCTTCAATGGGTAGAAAACGAAAGGGTTGAAGATGTTCAGAGTTACTCTCGACAAAACCAGATGAAACAGGGAATTGAAAGAAGTTTTCCAAGGAATACGAAATCTCAGGAGCAGGTATAACCTGATAGCTTAGAATGCTAGATGCAGAAGTTGAGATCTTCTGATGAGAATCATGGGTTCCTAAGTCAAGGTCTGAGAATTGCCCTATGGTTCTAGATTCATCGTTTGAATTAGCGGAGATATCTTCGGAAGAGGATAAAGATGAAGAGTAGACGTCAGATTCCAACTCTCGTTCTAAGCAGGCGAAGAACTCAGCGTCATCCATGGCCATCATTTCTTCGGACGTCTTGAGGGCGAGTGGAGAAATGGGGCTAGACGGAAATGAATCATAGAAATATGTTTTTGTATTTTTCATTTTTAATTTAACTAAATTAAACTATCTAAATTATTCTAAGGAAAGCAAATAAGTTCCAACTAAGTTTGGGAAAACCTAACTGGAAAGGATCTCCTAAAAGCTAGAATATCTAAGGCGGCTTCAAATCGGAACGCTCTACGATCCCCGGTAGCGGCGCCAAAAAACTTGCCGCGCTTCTATCGGTCGATCGGATTTGACTCCGGTCGTTGTTCCAACGTCAACAGAGGCGGCGGACAGTGAGTTTAAAATTTATATGAGCTGGGGCTCAAACTATAAGTACTACCTACCTTGGGAGCAAACAATAAGTATAACTCGAGGTCGTTCTTAAATCGGAGCGAATTGAAATGAACCGAATAACCAAAGATTATGGTCGCTAATAATATGGGGGGTAGGTAGATAGATTTTTGATAGGTTTGTTTTTCTAATTTTCCTAAGTGCAGTAAAGTAAATAACAGAGATAAGAGATAGGGAATAAGCAGACAGGTAGAGATGAGATTGCTGAAACTTGGATAATTATGGTTTCGAGATGATGTTCATTATAAAATTGATTGGAGATTCACCTGATAAAAAGCAGACATACTTTCGGTGTAAACGCTAGGAACCTACGTCCAGGTGAAACCTTAGAAACATATGTTGTAACAACCCCAAAATTAGGATCAATTTAAAATTTTCCTAATTACGTGTTTATTACTTGTATATAATATGAAATAGGATTATATGCGTTATTTACTTATTATATATATATAGATGGAATATATATATATACGCGTATACGATTCGTACAGATCGTATAAAACAACAATCGTACAACTTGCGTACATTAATAAAACAACTATTAAATAATGTGAAATTATTTAATTACTTTGACTATTACTTTATATTATGTTTCTAATATAACGGAAAACGTACGTTTTGATTAAAACGTCACCGAACTCTCCGAAAACTCGACCAACCGACAAAACGAAACAAAGTTATGTTTTATAACTTAAAAAGCTAATATTTTGATAAAATACTTCAACTTAATTATCGAGTATTATTTCGTATTTTAAAACGTATATTAAATCACGTATAAAATGATTTTAACGTTTAAACGACCGGGGAAACGAACACCGCACGGAGCGCAAACACGGAGGAGCAAAACTTGGTGAGACCACTCCATGGTGGCCCCACCCAACCGGCCAAGGTAAGGGGACACAACCCCCCTCACCTCCTTTCCCATTTCAACACACAAACACAACACCCTCTCACTCAATCTCTCTCAACTCTCTCTCTCTAGCTCATTCTCTCTCTCTAAATCGGTACACCCTCTCTCTCTAGAAAACACACCCGAAACAAGCTTAAATCACAAAACGCAAAGGAGCAACGACGATCACCACAACGAGGGCTACAACTTCATCTTTTCGGATTTTTGTTTCGACAACTTTGTAAGTTTTCCGGCGACTCGAAACTTTTCCGATTACATTTATTTTACTTCCATGTTGTTCCCCTAACTAAATGATGTCCGAATATATAATCTAAACTCGTTTTTGAACACGTTAACGGAAATGTCGGTTTTGGTCATTTTAAAGAAAACGACACCACAAACATTAAAAACGACTAACAATAGTTATTATGGACTTATTACAACATATTAAAGCTAGTATAAAAGTTCTAGACCCAACGGAAACCGGAAAATACGTTTTCGGAAACTAAATTTCCGAACAGACCTCTTGTGTCGCATCGGACCGAAATTTCATGCGACACAACACTATGTCGCATGTTATGTCGCACGTTATGTCGCAATGTATGCGACACAACGCTTATGTCGCATTATATGTCGTACCATCTACGACAAAAAGTTTACCTATCGCTTGATTGCGACACAACGACTATGTCGTATCATTGTGTCGTACCCTTGTCTGCGACACAACCATTGTGTCGCATAAACACCAAACCGAAACAAATCCATACGACACTGACCTTATGTCGCATACGGTCTGCGACACAAGCCTTGTGTCGCAGAAAGCCCAGATCAGAAAACAAAATATATTCTAAGTGTTGGAATCACTTTTCAACTACTAAATCAAATACGATGCTACTTATACCTGAAAATACTATACTTTCGAGAGTATACAGCAACACTTGAATACGTACAAGATTATACTAAACTAACGTGAGATTTCACTCACACACGCGTACGAGATTACACTTGGAAATACTTAGGAGATTGCACTCCAACAAACATACACTTGAACAACTACACTGGATTACATCCGATACGAACTTACAAGTTCACTCACTAGTTACGTGCTGGATTACACGTTAACTGATACGAACATACATACGAATACATACGAGGTTTCACTCGTACCCTTTGGGGACTAAGCCCATTGGAACTTACGCAAACGATACATGTTGTAATACAAACAAACGATCATATGAGTATACTTTACAACTGTACAACTACTATGAACACATAATAATAATGGATGGAATTATTATTATACGCCGATAACAAACGAACTGTACAACTTTTATACAAACTACGATTTACAAACGATTACAAACTTACAAACAAACTAATGGACATTAACTAGTTTGGGAACAACTAGCATGGATACTTTACAAGTATTCCATTTACTTACTAAACCTTATGCGTATTAGGACGCTAAGGGTTGCTAGTTCGGGATACTACTTGCTTACTTACTGCATTGTCTGCCAGACTCAGGTGAGTCTTACAGCCCCTACTTTACTGTTTTATACTCAGGGGTGAGATGCATTACTGTTTTACATGAACACACAAAACTTACTTGCTGCCATGATTTACTTACTGTATGAGATTACGAATACGCCAACTGCCTGAGTTTACGACTAATCCAATGAAATCCTCCTGAACCATAGTTGTTAGTTATGTGATAAGCGCGAGTTTTAGTATATGGATCCATATGGGACTGACAATCCCCGCCCGGGGTAGCAAGCACTACCACGAACCGTTCCTGTAGAAACGGGCGTTTCTTACTCGTTCCGTATGAATGTTTTGGATTACATTCATGAGGGGGTACCTATATTTACTGTACGTTAAGCTTCAACTATGGTGGCTCATGGCAATTGTATCAAACGGTTAGCATAACCTGCAACCACCACTTATTAAAACTTAAGTTAACGATGAGCATAACCTGTGATCGTTACTTACTGGCTGGCTATGATTTACAAATACTGCTTGTGTGTTCAAACTGTTTACTTACTTACAAACCTGTGAGATTCACCAACCTTTTTGGTTGACCATTTTAGTAATGCTTCTCAGGTACACAGCATCAGTAGGGATGCCCAGCAGGATAAGCTTTCTTAGCTCGAGTCGCATGCATTTACAAGCTTGGAGATTTTATTACATTACTTTTGTACTAGTTGTTATGTATTAGAATCTCTAGGAATTTACTTGAACTCGAGCTTGTATTTTGAAACTATTTATGTATTAATGTAATAACTTTTCGAACGTCTCATTTAGAGTCGTTCACTGTATCCTTTGTGCTTGTGATTATTGATTAGTAACACCCAAAACGTCGCTTCCGCAAACTGTTAAATTTGGGGGTGTTACATATGTCACTGGAATCCTAGGTTATCATGATTCTGATCAGATCAGGCTGTTTTTAAACCCCCCTGAACTTTTGCTTGAATAACACAAAGTCACCCTTGATTTATCTAGGGAGCAGGCATAAGGCAACAGACCGCAATTGTATTTACTGACCTTTCTTAACACCTAATCGTCTATTTACTTTTATCATGGCAAATACTGATTGTATCCTATGTATGTTAAACTATTGGTCTGATTAGGGTTTTGCATGTCTAGGTATTATAATTGACACAACCCTGTATTGTATCCGTTGAAGCACATACTTAACCATCGTAAATATAGACCCTCCTTTACATTCAGGCATTCATCCCTAGGAATAATCACGGCTTACAGGGCAATTAGGCATTTCCACAGTGTTCCAAACCCTAGATGTACTAATGGTGTACTGGGCATTTAAGCATTTCCACATTGTTCCAGATCTTAGGTGTACTGATGGTGTACAGTGCAACAAGCATTTCCACAGCTTTGATTCCTAGACCACAGTTCTAGAAGGGTCACTTCTAGGTAATATACGATGAAACAATCCATGGCATTTCCTTAGCTTCCACGTATTTGTACTCCACACGAGGTGTTTCCAACGCTATACGAAGTACCTTGTCTTTTAAAGGAAAGTTAATAGTTTCATACTGTAACTAGAGATAACTGCATATTCATAGTATTAGGGTTGATCAGATCCTATCCTAGGGCAACAGTCACGTGAAAGTCTGGAAAGGGTGATGAGAGACTAGATCTATATTCAGGATAAGCTTAACCAGATACACAACATAACAATTTCCAATCGTATAAATGAGATATTAATTTAACATCATCCCTACTCCTAATATCTACATTTCAACAATAACAATATTAAACTACTCTATAAACATGGCAATATGTAGAATACAAACTGAAATAACATAAAGCACAAGCATTATAACAGTAAGTAAAGTTTAGATATCACCGGGAATACAGCAGTGTAATACTGAGGATTACAAATAGTCTGAACTTGAAAAACTCGTTACAACAAGATTACCAAGCTAAACCTTCCTCTAGACTCGAACCGTAAGCTCAACCCTAACCTTTCTCCTCTAACTCCTAAGAGTAGTGCTAGAGAGAGAAAGTTAGAGAGAGAAAGTGAAAGAAAGAGAGAAATGAGAAAAGTGTGAGAATGTGAAAGTGTGTTGAGGTGTGTAAAATGAGGAGGTTGGTATCCCTATTTATAGGCAAAGCTCAAAATCACACGTACAACTCACGAAACAGCACGTACAAGCAAACGAAGCATCAGATGGGGTGCAGGGGGACGTATACGGCCTTGGTAGGGCCGTATACGGTGTATACTAGGCCGTATACGGTCTCTGTGGGGCCGTATACAGTTCCTGAGGCCGTATACGGTGTCCGTCTGATTTCGTTCGTTGCTTAAAACGCGCGTATCTCCTTCGTTATACGTCCGTTTGACCTGATTCTTTTGCTTGTGTCTTCGTAATTCTGTTACGCTTCTAATGATGCCAACTTCACTGAAATTGGATGTGTATAGCTTAAGCATAGCCGAAATGACTTTATAGGGTCTGATACCGCTCAGTCTTCTCCGTTCTTTATCCGATTTGCATGAATCTTGATTTTCCCATCTCGATTTTACCTGTTTTATCATATAATGAAGTTATAATGTGATCTATATAAGATAAATGAGGCCGGAGGATTTTGTGCACGTTTATTCGCCCTAATTTGCTTGTTATTTAGACGTTTTAGGTGATTTTTGCAACAACGCCTATATTTAGACCACTTTAGTGAATTTTAGTAAATAATGATCATTTTGGAATGTTTTCACTAAAGATACGTCCAAAAAGTGTGGAATATTGCCCTTAAAAACATGACTATTTGAGTCACATCATAACCGCTCCCCCATTTAGTAAGAACACCCAACCAGACTGTGAACGGCAATCATCTCTGTCTGTTTGGAAACTGGCGTCACTATAACCCGTTACTCTTAGTTCCTCTTCTCCACCATAAACCAAGAACCTGTCTTTAGTATTTCTCAAATACTTAAGAATATTCTTTACAGCTGTCCAATGACCTTCTCCAGGATTCTGCTGATGTCGACTCACTAAGCTCAAAGCAAATGAGACATCAGGCCTTGTACACGTCATGGCATACATGATCGATCCTATAGCCGAAGCATATGGGATTCGAATCATTCTGTCCAATTCTTGTTCAGACTTTGGACATAGATCCTTACTGATCTTAATGCCATGATTCAAGGGTAAGTTCCCTTTCTTAGAATTCTCCATATTGAATCTTTTCAATATTTTATCTATGTACGTATCCTGGCTAAGTCCTATGAGACGTTTTGACCTATCTCTATAAATCTTTATACCAAGGATATATGTTGCATCTCCAAGATCTTTCATAGCGAAACACTTTCCCAACCATTCCTTTACACCTTGTAAAGTTGGGATATCATTTCCTATGAGTAGTATATCATCCACATACAATACTAAGAATACTACAATACTCCTACTGAATTTAACATATATACAGGACTCATCTTCACTTCTAGAAAAACCAAACTCCGTGACTTTCTCATGGAAGCAGAGATTTCAGCTACGAGAGGCTTGTTTAAGTCCATAAATAGCCTTTTCAAGCTTGCACACTCTATTAGGATACTTTGCATTTTCAAAACCTTCCGGTTGTGACATGAACACATCCTCTGTCAGTTTCCCGTTAAGGAAAGCGGTTTTGACATCCATCTGCCAAATTTCATAGTTATGAAATGCAGATATGGCTAGCATAATCCTAATCGACTTAATCTTAGCTACTGGTGAGAAGGTTTCCTTATAATCAATCCCATAGGTTTGAGTATAGCCCTTTGCTACCAACCTAGCTTTATAAGTGTGTACTTTTCCATCCATGTCTGTCTTCTTCTTGAAGATCCACATACAACCCACCGTCTTAAGACCGGGTATAGTGTCAACCAAATTCCAAACTTGATTGTCATACATGGACTGAATTTCGCTTTTCATAGCTTCCTTCCATTTAGCAGCCTCAGGGCCTGCCATCGCTTCCTTGTAGTTAGCAGGCTCATCTAATTCACAAAGTGTACCATCACTTATCTTATCCTCTTCTTCTATTTGATAACCATAATAGAACTCAGGAGGATTGCTAACTCTACTAGATCTGCGAACGGGTAAGGATATGTCTTCAGGTTCAACAGGTGTCTCCACCTCTTGTTGAACTTCAGTGTTTATTATAGGTTCTTCATCGGTAGATTCTTGAATTTCTTCAAGATCAATTTTACTCCCACTGTCCTCTTTAGATATCATTTCTCTCTCAAGGAACACTCCTCTTCGAGCTACAAAGACCACATTATCCTTGGGTCTGTAGAATAAATATCTAAATGACTCTTGTGGATAACCGACGAAAAGACACTTTTCAGATCTGGAGTCTAGTTTGTCCCGAGTTTCCCGTCTAACGTAAACTTCACAACCCCAGATTTTGATGTGACCAAGAGAAGGTTTCTTTCCCTTCCACATCTTATAAGGTGTCTTTGAAACTTTCTTAGTAGTTATTTGATTTAAGATATGGGCGGCTGTTTCTAATGCATAACCCCAGAAACTGATTGGAAGTGTTGCTCGATTCATCATAGATCGAGCCATGTCTAACAAAGTTCTGTTTCTCCTCTCAGCAACACCATTAAGTTGCGGTGTTCTAGGAGGAGTCAATTGTGAAACTATTCCACAGTCTCTAAGATGATCGAGAAACTCGATACTAAGGTACTCTCCTCCCCTTTCGGATCGGAGAACCTTTATCTTTCTGCCCAGTTGATTCTTTACTTCGTTTTGATATCTTTTGAATACCTCAAAAGTATCTGACTTATGTTTAATCAGATAAACATGTCCAAATCTACTGAAGTCATCAGTAAATGTAACATAGTATCTATTTCCATCTTTTGTAATACATCGGAATGGTCCACATACATCTGTATGTAACAGATCCATTAGTCCTTCACCTTTTTCACATGATCCTGTGAATGGTGAATTAGTCATCTTGCCTAATAAACAAGATTCGCATACATCATCCGATTTGAGGTCGAATGATTCCAACACTCCATCCTTTTGGAGTTGGCCGATGCGTTTCTTGTTTATGTGCCCTAGATGATAATGCCACAACTTGGATTTATAAATTTCATTAGACGAATCAACATTTAAAATAACATTGCTAACACATTCAACATTTTCATATATGCCTTTGTAAGGAGAAGCTTTAAAAATAAAACAATCATTTAAATGAACCAAAATATCTCCATTTCCATTATCAAAAGAAAAATGATAACCATCTTTATACAAAGCATAAAATAAAATAATGTTTCTAGTCATTTCTGACGAATAATAGCAATTATTTAAATATATCCTAACTCCAGAATTCAGCATGAGCTCAAATCTTCCAATCTTCGTCACAGGTACAATTCCCTTGTTTCCCATAACTAAGTTGAGCTCTCCATGCTTCACACTTCTACTTTCCTTTAGCCCCTGCAATACAATGCAAATGTGATTAGCACATCCTGTATCCAGAACCCATGAATTAGAAGATGTTGTATTATGGAGTTCGATCATAAACATACCTGAGTGAATGCTCTTCTCGACCTTTCCATCTTCAAGGTCCTTCAGGTACTTCGGACAGTTACGCTTCCAATGCCCCTTTGTGTTGCAGTAGAAGCACACTGCTTCCTTTGGGTCACTCACAGGCGCAATCTCAGAATCGGTCCCTTTCTTAGACTTGCGAACAGACTTTCCGTCAACAGTCTTCCTTTTCCAATTAGAATTTGACCTTTTTCTTTTCTTTGCACTTTGACCAACAGTCAACACAGGAGCTGCTGAGCCAGAGGACACATCATCTTTCTTGATTCCTTGCTCAGCAGTTTGCAGTAAATTGTGGAGTTCCATTATTGAGCCTTCCCTCTCATTCATATTCATCTGATATGACATTACAAACTGATTGTAGACAGCTGGCAAACTGGATAGAATTATGGCGATGGAAAACTCTATGTCAAATACCATGTTCAATGACTCCAACCTATCAAAGTACCCTTTCATCTCTAAGATGAAAGCACAGATAGAAACTCCTGGTTTGGGCTTGCAAGCCATGAGGGATTTCACCACATCAAGGCGTTCTTTGCTTGCCTTAGCCTGAAACATTTCTTTCAGCTGTTGGTTCATTTCATAAGCCCATGTATTTTCAAAAGTCTTTTGTAGTTCAGGGCTCATGGAAGATGCCATGATACAAGACACTTTATTCGCATCATCATAATGTTTCCGGTGTGCCTCAATCTCCTATTGGGTTGATTCTTCATCAATTACGGGAATCTGCTCATCAAGAACATACTCCTTGTTCTCGTACCTCAAGGTAAACCTTAGGTTACGCATCCAGTCCATATAATTTGGACTGGTCAGTCTTTCCCTCCCAAGAACTGAGAGTAGTGAGAAGTTCAAGTTATGTGCGGGATTGGGGACGGGAGGATTTGCACCATTTAAATTAGCCATCTATGAGAAAAAACAGTTTTAGTTAGTTTGAATATTCCTTAATTATTTACCCAATTTTTTAAATTAAGGCTAGGATCCATATTTTCAGTTTTATGAAAAGGGTCGCTGTAATCATATAACTAAAATACCATTATCTATTTCATTTCTATGAAACTCCTAGATCTTTGAGATTCATTGATTTCTATCAATGGCATGTTAATCTCGGTTATGCACATCTACTATTCATGACTGGTATGCCGAGGATCATGAACAAGATGGTGAATTAACCATGCAAACCCCGCGTGATCCCCGGCTCGAGTACGCTCGAGAATCACGAGTCTCAATCATCTCTCATTATGTCCTCTTATTAATGTGCCGGTAAACCACACATGCTCCATTAATAGTTCATATGAGAGATGTGCGGATTTCATGGATTAGCATACTATTCATTATTTCCTATAGCTAAAACGGGTTTTTGTTTTACTATTTTAAGTCTACTTTTAATCTTAACATCATCATATCAAAAGTCTTCGGTAGCTCCATCGAACGCACAAAGAAGTGGAGAAGTAGGTCAGCGCGAAGCTTATTAAAAACCTAACTTCTTTAGGGAAGCAGAATGACCCGCCTTATACCTCTCTCATAGTTTGTTCCTCATGGATGAGCCGATTTATCGATTGACTGACGACGCATTTAGACTTTAATTTTACATATATATGTGACACCCGACCAATTAGGGCTAGTGTTAGTTCCTAATCATTTTGCTAATACATGTAATTAGGGTGAATTATGTGTATCATTATGTGTATTAATATATGTGATTATATTTGCACACATTTGCGATTTGTTTAAATCGTACATTTTATTATCGGATGGATTCCGACACAGTTAAATACGACGTTGGTGAAAACATTTCTATAAATAACTTTAATCTATTTTTAGAAGTTATTTATCTATTATTTTGCTAAAATAATACTCGAAAAACCTAGACGTTTCGGTTAAAACGTCTCAAACGCAATGATAACGCGCGAATTTATTTCGACAACCAAACGAACGTCAATAATTAAATTGACAACCTAAATTAAGTATTTTAAATAATACTTCAATGGAAATTTATCCAAATTATATCGTTAATCTAAACGACTCAAAATAACGATACGCGATTTAACCTCCGTAGAACGTGCACGCAAATCGAGGCCAATAATTTAACGAAACATTTTTATAAGTGTTTCCAAGTACTATATTAAATATTTCAAGTGGAAATATCGAAACTCAAATCGTTAAATAAAAACGTCAACTAAACATTTAACGTACGAATAAACGTTTAAACAATCGGGTAAACGAACGAAAAACGCAACGATTTAAGCTAGAAATGGAAAATGACCAAAATACCCTTGTGTGGGACCCCCCCCATGGCCGGCCCATGTGGCCACCACCCCACCAAGCCAACCAAAAATCATGCACTCACAATGATGAGTGATTTCTTACTTCTCCACTCTATGATCATGCAAAACACTTACACCATTCATTTCCATCTCTTCTCTTTCACTCAAACTCTCCTCTCTCTCCCAAACTCTGGATAATCTCAGCCCCAAAAATCATCATCATACATCTTCATTCATCATATTAACAAGAGCAAGAAGAAGAAAAGCAAGAATCAAAGCTTCATCTCATCATCTCCATCTTTGTTCTTCATATTCTTGGTATAAATCCCATGAACTCTTCATTTGATTTACTTTCATGTTGATTATTTACTTACTTTATAGCTCATCTATCACTAATATGTCCATGAGTGTTGATAAAAATCGTTTTTAAAGCTCACACAAGAACATGCATGAATCTGCTCAAACATCTACAGTTCACAAAAATATTCGTATAAAATCAAATACTGAGACTTAGAAGATGCATTTTTTTTTAAAATTTGCGTATTGAAAAGATCTACAACTTTCATGTTTTACACTTTTTCCAGAAACGTACTCATTTTTCTCTACGATCCGATTTATAAGACTGACCAGGAAGTTTTTCGATAAAATGTGTTCGGTTGTTACGCGGCTTTATTTAACTATGTTAATGGACTTGTTAGAAGCTGAAAATTTGATATGTTAGTCAAGACACTTAGTAAATCAGTTGGTAAAAATTTGGAAGTTTGATTTGGACTATAGATAGGTGAAATCAGTTGGCGTAATGACCCGACATAAACCGAAAACATTAAATCTTGAAGTTTAAGGTGTAAACTTAAAAACCGACATCTCGAAACGACCCCGACTCGAACCAAAATTTCTGGAGACTCTTTGAACATATCTAAGGCTTCCCTAAAAATTTCGGGTCAAACCGAGCCCGTTTGACCATGTTTACAAAGCAAAAACACAACAGTTTGACTTTGCGAGTTGACTTTGACTTGCGAGTTCAGTTTGACTTGCGAGTTCAGTTGACTTGCGAGTTCAGTTGACTTGCGAGTTCAGTTTGACTTGCGAGTTCAGTTTAACTTGCGAGTTCAGTTTGACTTGCGAGTTCAGTTTGACTTTGCGAGTTCAGTTTGACTTGCGAGTTCAGTTTGACTTTGCGAGTTCAGTTTGACTTGCGAGTTCAGTTTGACTTGCGAGTTCAGTTTGACTTGCGAACTGAAGACTTGCGAGTTCAGTTTGACTTGCGAACTGAAGACTTCCGAGTTGACTTTGACTTAGGAGTTGACCTTTTTCAGTTGACTTTTTGACCTTGAGAGTTGACTTTTTAACCCTTAGTTAATTCTCATAAAATCACATTTTGGACTCTAAATTCCGAGCCTTAACACATTCGGACATATATAAAAGCAATAAACACCTACAAAGATCAAACCTTTATGATGTAGATTCATATATGAAACACAGGTGCTTCGAGAAGTATACAACACGATGAACTTAACAATAATAATACTTTGAATTATTATTACAAACTTTCACCAACGGGTCGTACACGTTTTTGATAAACAACATGAACAACTTATTTGGACATACTAGTTGGATGAACTAGCCTTAGGTGGACATTAACCCTCCACCTACATTATGATTTAAGTGGACATTAACCCTCCACTTACATAGATGATCTTTCTAGACATCTACTCATACAACCTTATACGTTTAGGACGTTAGAAGGTTGCACTTTGGACCACACATTGCTTGCTAATTGATATTGCTTGCTTACATTTGCTAGAACTCAGGTGAGTTTCATAGCCCCTCTTTTTACAGTTTTATAACTATTTTGGGGGAGAATACATACTACAACTGTTTTATACAATTGCTTTGCAACTGCTTTGTATACATTTGATTTACACAACTGCTTTTATGAACACAAGTACCATAAACAACGCTATACGGATTGCATGAGTTAACACACTAATCCACAAAGGCCCTACACATCATAGTTTGTTAGTTTTGCTAAAGCGTGAATATTAGTAAATAGATCTATTTGGGACTGACAATCCCCGTCCGGGTTAGTCGCGCTAACCAGTCAAACGGACGTATTAATATTTGTTCATAACGAGTGTACCGGATTAGACACTTGCATTGGGGCACCCACGATCGTGTACTCGAAAGAGGCACGGCACACATTGTTAAGCTTCGGACTATGAGCTCATGGCAAATGGTATACATCTTTTTGCATTCGTGCAATTACATATTTACTTATCGTTTGTTAACGATACATCTTTTTGCATTCGTGCAATTACATATTTACTTATCGTTTGTTAACGATACATCTTTTTGCATTCGTGCAATTACATATTTACTTATCGTTTGTTAACGATACATTTACTTATCATTGTTGAATGATACAACGATTAAAATCTTGTGTTTCATAACTCGTGTTTCATAACAATTGGTTTGATACCAACATTTAAACAACTCTATGAACTCACCAACTTTATGTTGACCTTTTAGTATGTATTTCTCAGGTAACCCGCCGCAGTAGGAAGCTTATGGAAAGCTTAGCTCGAGTCGCATTGTTTTCAAACATCAAGAGATTAGATTGCATTTATCTGTATTTGGTAAAATCAGTAATGTATTAGAAATCTCTTAACGGTTTATGCGAACTCCAGATATTTTGTGAACATTTAAACTTATGGAATGTAATGTTTTTAAACGTCTCATATAGAGGTCGTTTGCTTTAATCTTTGTGTAATGATATTTGATTTGGTCGGCGCCCCCATGACAACTCATGTTTCCGCTGCCACGTGTTTTGGGGGTGCGACAGATTGGTATCAGAGCCTAAGGTTATAGCGAACTAGGATTGCATTAGTGACCTAGACTATAACCGTCAGGTTAGTATTCCTCATTTGTTATGACTGGTTCAGCAATTGCATCATTTGAATTTAATTTAACATAGCTTGATCAACTATGTACAATTAAACAAGAATCGATGCAAGACCTGAAATGGTTATGATGGATGGGAATGCATTAGAAGGCTTTGACCGAGGATAGAACGGGACCAACCTTATACGTGCTTATGTGCTAGGTTATTGTATTTATATATAACCTTAACCTTACGTATACTAAAACTCCTTGCCACAGAAAATGGCAACCACTCCCACCGCTACGTCTCCCAACTCTGAGAACGAAGCCCAAACACGAACTGCTACTGAAGGAATCGTTACTATGTCTTCAGCACCAAACTCTCCTGAACGACTTTACTACATCACTGGCGAAGCCCGAGTGTTACGTACTCACCCAAGGGGTACCAGATCATCTCGAGCCAGCCCTTACTCAAACTCCATTGCTAATACCACTCGCCGTCCATCATACCCCCGTAGATGGGACTGGCTACCCACAACTCTCAATATTTGGAGGTCTGAGGAAAACATGGAGGTTTCCGATGATCCCATGGACATCTCTCCCTATACCCAAGAACCAACACACCACACTGTACCCGTGTTGACTGCCAGACTTCACCGCCACGAGGCAAGACTTGAAAGCCTGGAACGAGAACAATACATAGTGCAAATGTACTGGCTGCGCCAATCACATGACCGCGTTGCACAACTGTTTCAAGACCAAGAAAACATGACAAATACTCTAGAAATGATGCACCAACACGTCATTGACGACAGAGGCGCGGTTGATCTTCTTCAAGCAAGGTTAGAAGAATGTGAACAACGTTCACGGGAAGCTGAAGAGTACGCCCGAGTACTAGAACAACGACTAACCTTGGCTGAGGATAATGCCAGACAAGCTGGCAGACTTGCAGGAACCGTGGACCGACTTGTCACACTAATGGAACGAATAAACTTGCGTTAGAACTAGTTTGATCTTCATCTTGTAACCTATCGAGGCTGGATATGCCCGACTAATCTATCTTAGGTTGTCTTTTGTAAACTCTAGTATTAAGTCCGGAAGTAACAATTTCCGGCATGTTTTGTAAACTCCCTAAAATTTGTAATCGTTTAAACTTGCGCCTCGGTGTGGTTATAAAATTTTCTTCCTTGTGTTATTGAATATCTTGCTGTACATATTTGTTTTATCTTCTTGTGTACACCTACAAAGATTTTAAGATCTTACTCACTGAAATCTTATGTACCTCGTATTCTCTTTATCTCAGAATCATGGCACCAAAACGTCAAATGAACTCCGCTGACATCGAGCAACTCGTCAATCAGAGGGTCCAAGCAGCTCTAGAAGCTGCCAGAAACAATCCCAATCCGAACCAAGGAAACCCTGGAGGGACAGGCAACAACCCACCTGTGCCAAAGCCCTGCACCCACAAAGATTTCATGAATTGTAAACCTCTCCATTTCAAAGGAACCGAAGGAGCCGTCGGTCTTATGCGATGGATTGAGAAAATGGAGTCAGTCTTCCGAATAAGTAACTGTCAAGAAGAGAACAAAGTCAAATTCTCTACCTACACTCTAGCTGAGGGTGCACTCACTTTCTGGAACACATACGCCCAAACTCAGGGTATTGATGCTGCTTATCAAATATCTTGGGACGAACTTAAGAACTTGTTGAGGGAAGAATACTGTCCGCGCGAGCAACTCCAACAGCTCGAACATGAATTCTGGAACCTCACAGTTCAAGGAAATGATATTACTGGCTACACAACCAGATTTCACCAGCTTGCTCTTCTTTGTCCATCTATGGTGGACCCTGAATCCAAACGTGTCGAAAGATACATTTGGGGACTACCTGATTCCATCCAAGGCAATGTCATCTCTTCCAAACCCGGGACCATCCAGAGTGCCGTCCGCATGGCACACGAGCTTATGGCTCAAATTGTCCGCCGTGGGGCACCCACCGTGAAAACCACAGGGGACAACAAAAGAAAATGGTCTGGGAACAACAGCAACCAACAACAAACCAACAAAAAGGCCGAGACTGTAAAGGCCTACACTTCTGGTTCAGGATCTGGGGATAAGAAAGCATACGTAGGAAAGAAACCTTACTGTTCCTCTTGCAATCGACACCATGATGGTCCGTGTGGTAACCAATGCGGTAACTGCAAACGCTACGGACATCTAACCAAAGATTGCCGAACTCAACCCACAAATGCCAACCCAAACAACCAACCCAACGCACCAAAAGCTTGTTTCGAGTGTGGCAGCACTGCCCATTTTAGAAACACCTGCCCGAAACGCAACAACAACGCCAACAGAAACAACAACAATAACAACAACCCCCGCGGTCGCGCTTTCGTCATCAACGCAGGAGAAGCCCGCCAGGATCCCAATGTGGTAACCGGTATGTTTCTCCTCAATGATTTAACCGTTACTGTTTTGTTTGATACCGGAGCTGATAAAAGCTTCATATCTGATGAATTCATTTCACTTCTCAACATAACACCCATTGCCCTAGATGCTAAGTACACTGTAGAGTTAGCTAACGGCAAACTGATCGAGGCCGATAGTGTGATACCTAATTGCACTTTAAACCTCGCCAATGAATTGTTTCCCATAGACCTTATCCCTGTTGAAATCGGGAGCTTCGATGTCATCGTAGGCATGGACTGGTTGTCCAAGCATCATGCTGAAATTGTCTGTTTTGAAAAGATTGTGCGTATACCTCTCGCTACCGGTGGAACCTTGATCATACAGGGGGAGACTGATAGGCGAAACTTAAACATCATCTCTTGTATGAAAACCCAAAAGTACCTGAGGAAAGGGTACCCGGCAATCCTTGCTCACGTAACCGAAAAGAAGTCGGCTGAAAAGCGACTTGAAGATGTACCCATTGTACGGGACTTTCCTGAAGTCTTTCCCGAAGACTTGCCAGGCCTTCCCCCGTCGAGACAAGTCGAGTTCCAAATCGACCTTGTGCCCGGTGCTGCACCCGTGGCACGAGCCCCATACAGATTAGCCCCATCCGAGTTGCAGGAGTTATCCACTCAATTACAGGAACTCCTGGACAAGGGATTCATTCGACCAAGTTCCTCACCTTGGGGAGCTCCGGTCCTATTCGTTAAAAAGAAGGACGGATCCTTCAGAATGTGTATCGATTACCGTGAACTGAACAAACTTACCATCAAAAACCGATACCCACTTCCTAGAATCGATGACTTATTTGACCAACTTCAAGGTTCAAGCTTTTATTCGAAGATCGACCTTCGGTCTGGTTATCACCAACTTCGCGTTCGAGACGCCGACATCCCGAAAACCGCTTTCCGAACCCGCTACGGGCATTACGAATTCCAAGTGATGCCTTTTGGCTTAACCAACGCACCGGCTGTATTCATGGATCTTATGAATCGGGTGTGCAAACCATACCTGGATAAGTTTGTCATCGTCTTCATTGACGACATTCTAATCTACTCTAGCAACGAAACAGAACATGGTCAACACCTGAAAACTATCTTGGAATTACTCAAACACGAGGAGCTATACGCCAAGTACTCCAAGTGTGAGTTCTGGATGCGAACAGTACAGTTCCTAGGGCATGTCGTTGACAGCCAAGGGATACGTGTTGATCCAGCAAAAATCGAGGCCATCAAGTGCTGGAAAGCACCAACTACTCCAACCGAGGTCCGACAATTCTTAGGTCTCGCTGGGTATTACCGGCGATTCATCGAGAACTTTTCCCGAATTGCTCAACCATTAACCTCCTTGACTCAGAAAGACAAGAAATTCGACTGGACCGACAAACAGGAGTCGGCTTTTCAACTCCTTAAACAGAAACTCTGCAGTGCACCAATCCTGTCCTTACCCGAAGGCACAGATGATTTCGTAGTTTACTGCGACGCCTCACATCAAGGACTAGGTTGTGTGTTAATGCAACGTGATAAAGTCATCGCTTATGCCTCTCGGCAACTGAAAATCCATGAGAAAAACTATACCACTCACGATCTCGAATTAGGAGCCGTTGTTTTTGCGCTCAAAATTTGGAGACACTACCTATATGGTACCAAGTGTACTATCTTTACCGACCACAAAAGCCTTCAACATATCTTTGATCAGAAGGACCTAAACATGAGACAACGTCGTTGGGTCGAGTTACTTAGTGACTACGACTGCGAAATCCGATACCACCCGGGTAAAGCTAACGTTGTTGCCGATGCCCTAAGCCGAAAAGAACGAGTGAAACCCCTTCGAGTTCGAGCCCTTGGTTTAACCATCCACAACGATCTTATTGCTCAAATTCATTCCGCTCAACTCGAAGCACTCAACGAGAAAAACATTAAAAACGAGGCCTTGCGAGGCCTGGAAAAACAATTTGAAACCAAATCCGATGGAACCCGATACTTCTCCAACCGAATTTGGTTACCTAACTTTGGGAACCTACGAGATTTGGTCATGGATGAAGCTCACAAATCCCGGTACTCCATACATCCTGGTTCTGACAAGATGTATCATGACGTCAAACAACGATATTGGTGGCCCAACATGAAAGCTGACATAGCCACGTATGTTAGTAAGTGTCTAACCTGTGCCAAGGTTAAGGCCGAATACCAGAAACCTTCTGGGTTACTTCAACAACCCGAGATACCTCAATGGAAATGGGAAAACATAACCATGGACTTCATCAACAAGCTACCAAAAACACCGAGCGGTTGCGATACCATTTGGGTGATCGTTGATCGTCTCACGAAATCCGCCCATTTCCTAGCTATCAAAGAAACCGACAAGATGGAGCGCTTGGCTCGCATCTACATCAAAGAGGTTGTAGCACGACATGGCATACCCATCTCGATCATCTCCGATAGAGATAGCCGCTTCACCTCTCGATTTTGGCAAACACTTCAGAAAGCTCTCGGTACTCGCCTTGATTTGAGTACTGCTTATCATCCGCAAACCGATGGTCAGAGTGAACGGACCATTCAAACTCTCGAAGATATGCTTCGAGCATGTGTAATCGACTTTGGAAACACATGGGAAAACCACCTACCTTTGTGTGAGTTCTCCTACAACAACAGTTACCACACCAGCATTGATGCTGCACCTTTTGAGGCACTTTATGGTAGAAAGTGCCGATCACCCATTTGTTGGACCGAAATCGGCGATAGCCAACTCACTGGTCCTGAAATCATCCATGAAACGACCGAGAAAATCGTGACCATTCAAAACCGGCTGAAAGCTGCCCGTGATCGTCAGAAAAGTTATGCTGACGTGAGACGCAAACCGCTCGAGTTCCAGGTTGGGGACCGAGTACTCTTGAAAGTATCACCTTGGAAAGGTGTCATTCGTTTTGGTAAACGCGGCAAACTAAACCCTAGATACATCGGACCTTTTGAAATTCTTGAAAGAATTGGTCCGGTGGCATATCGACTGCAGCTACCACCACAACTCAGTAGCGTGCACAACACATTCCACATTTCTAACCTGAAGAAATGTCTGTCTGATGAGACACTTGTTATCCCTCTCGACGAAATCCATATCGATGATAAGCTCCATTTCGTCGAGGAACCGATAGAAATCATGGACCGTGAGGTCAAACGCTTGAAACAGAGTCGTATTCCCATCGTTAAAGTCCGGTGGAATTCTAGGCGCGGTCCTGAATTCACTTGGGAACGGGAAGACCAAATGCGACTGAAATACCCACATCTATTCATAGATGCCCCTCAGACCACGACAACAAGCTAATTTCGGGACGAAATTCTCCTAACAGGGGGAGAATGTGACACCCGACCAATTAGGGCTAGTGTTAGTTCCTAATCATTTTGCTAATACATGTAATTAGGGTGAATTATGTGTATCATTATGTGTATTAATATATGTGATTATATTTGCACACATTTGCGATTTGTTTAAATCGTACATTTTATTATCGGATGGATTCCGACACAGTTAAATACGACGTTGGTGAAAACATTTCTATAAATAACTTTAATCTATTTTTAGAAGTTATTTATCTATTATTTTGCTAAAATAATACTCGAAAAACCTAGACGTTTCGGTTAAAACGTCTCAAACGCAATGATAACGCGCGAATTTATTTCGACAACCAAACGAACGTCAATAATTAAATTGACAACCTAAATTAAGTATTTTAAATAATACTTCAATGGAAATTTATCCAAATTATATCGTTAATCTAAACGACTCAAAATAACGATACGCGATTTAACCTCCGTAGAACGTGCACGCAAATCGAGGCCAATAATTTAACGAAACATTTTTATAAGTGTTTCCAAGTACTATATTAAATATTTCAAGTGGAAATATCGAAACTCAAATCGTTAAATAAAAACGTCAACTAAACATTTAACGTACGAATAAACGTTTAAACAATCGGGTAAACGAACGAAAAACGCAACGATTTAAGCTAGAAATGGAAAATGACCAAAATACCCTTGTGTGGGACCCCCCCCATGGCCGGCCCATGTGGCCACCACCCCACCAAGCCAACCAAAAATCATGCACTCACAATGATGAGTGATTTCTTACTTCTCCACTCTATGATCATGCAAAACACTTACACCATTCATTTCCATCTCTTCTCTTTCACTCAAACTCTCCTCTCTCTCCCAAACTCTGGATAATCTCAGCCCCAAAAATCATCATCATACATCTTCATTCATCATATTAACAAGAGCAAGAAGAAGAAAAGCAAGAATCAAAGCTTCATCTCATCATCTCCATCTTTGTTCTTCATATTCTTGGTATAAATCCCATGAACTCTTCATTTGATTTACTTTCATGTTGATTATTTACTTACTTTATAGCTCATCTATCACTAATATGTCCATGAGTGTTGATAAAAATCGTTTTTAAAGCTCACACAAGAACATGCATGAATCTGCTCAAACATCTACAGTTCACAAAAATATTCGTATAAAATCAAATACTGAGACTTAGAAGATGCATTTTTTTTTAAAATTTGCGTATTGAAAAGATCTACAACTTTCATGTTTTACACTTTTTCCAGAAACGTACTCATTTTTCTCTACGATCCGATTTATAAGACTGACCAGGAAGTTTTTCGATAAAATGTGTTCGGTTGTTACGCGGCTTTATTTAACTATGTTAATGGACTTGTTAGAAGCTGAAAATTTGATATGTTAGTCAAGACACTTAGTAAATCAGTTGGTAAAAATTTGGAAGTTTGATTTGGACTATAGATAGGTGAAATCAGTTGGCGTAATGACCCGACATAAACCGAAAACATTAAATCTTGAAGTTTAAGGTGTAAACTTAAAAACCGACATCTCGAAACGACCCCGACTCGAACCAAAATTTCTGGAGACTCTTTGAACATATCTAAGGCTTCCCTAAAAATTTCGGGTCAAACCGAGCCCGTTTGACCATGTTTACAAAGCAAAAACACAACAGTTTGACTTTGCGAGTTGACTTTGACTTGCGAGTTCAGTTTGACTTGCGAGTTCAGTTGACTTGCGAGTTCAGTTGACTTGCGAGTTCAGTTTGACTTGCGAGTTCAGTTTAACTTGCGAGTTCAGTTTGACTTGCGAGTTCAGTTTGACTTTGCGAGTTCAGTTTGACTTGTGAGTTCAGTTTGACTTTGCGAGTTCAGTTTGACTTGCGAGTTCAGTTTGACTTGCGAGTTCAGTTTGACTTGCGAACTGAAGACTTGCGAGTTCAGTTTGACTTGCGAACTGAAGACTTCCGAGTTGACTTTGACTTAGGAGTTGACCTTTTTCAGTTGACTTTTTGACCTTGAGAGTTGACTTTTTAACCCTTAGTTAATTCTCATAAAATCACATTTTGGACTCTAAATTCCGAGCCTTAACACATTCGGACATATATAAAAGCAATAAACACCTACAAAGATCAAACCTTTATGATGTAGATTCATATATGAAACACAGGTGCTTCGAGAAGTATACAACACGATGAACTTAACAATAATAATACTTTGAATTATTATTACAAACTTTCACCAACGGGTCGTACACGTTTTTGATAAACAACATGAACAACTTATTTGGACATACTAGTTGGATGAACTAGCCTTAGGTGGACATTAACCCTCCACCTACATTATGATTTAAGTGGACATTAACCCTCCACTTACATAGATGATCTTTCTAGACATCTACTCATACAACCTTATACGTTTAGGACGTTAGAAGGTTGCACTTTGGACCACACATTGCTTGCTAATTGATATTGCTTGCTTACATTTGCTAGAACTCAGGTGAGTTTCATAGCCCCTCTTTTTACAGTTTTATAACTATTTTGGGGGAGAATACATACTACAACTGTTTTATACAATTGCTTTGCAACTGCTTTGTATACATTTGATTTACACAACTGCTTTTATGAACACAAGTACCATAAACAACGCTATACGGATTGCATGAGTTAACACACTAATCCACAAAGGCCCTACACATCATAGTTTGTTAGTTTTGCTAAAGCGTGAATATTAGTAAATAGATCTATTTGGGACTGACAATCCCCGTCCGGGTTAGTCGCGCTAACCAGTCAAACGGACGTATTAATATTTGTTCATAACGAGTGTACCGGATTAGACACTTGCATTGGGGCACCCACGATCGTGTACTCGAAAGAGGCACGGCACACATTGTTAAGCTTCGGACTATGAGCTCATGGCAAATGGTATACATCTTTTTGCATTCGTGCAATTACATATTTACTTATCGTTTGTTAACGATACATCTTTTTGCATTCGTGCAATTACATATTTACTTATCGTTTGTTAACGATACATCTTTTTGCATTCGTGCAATTACATATTTACTTATCGTTTGTTAACGATACATTTACTTATCATTGTTGAATGATACAACGATTAAAATCTTGTGTTTCATAACTCGTGTTTCATAACAATTGGTTTGATACCAACATTTAAACAACTCTATGAACTCACCAACTTTATGTTGACCTTTTAGTATGTATTTCTCAGGTAACCCGCCGCAGTAGGAAGCTTATGGAAAGCTTAGCTCGAGTCGCATTGTTTTCAAACATCAAGAGATTAGATTGCATTTATCTGTATTTGGTAAAATCAGTAATGTATTAGAAATCTCTTAACGGTTTATGCGAACTCCAGATATTTTGTGAACATTTAAACTTATGGAATGTAATGTTTTCAAACGTCTCATATAGAGGTCGTTTGCTTTAATCTTTGTGTAATGATATTTGATTTGGTCGGCGCCCCCATGACAACTCATGTTTCCGCTGCCACGTGTTTTGGGGGTGCGACAATATATAAATCATATTATACATATAATATCTCTTGAAGTTTTGGGTTCTATTTTAAACCTTTTAAAAGTGAGTGGTCTATTTTAAATAATTTAAAATTATCAGTATCTAAATTGTAAATGCTTATTACCTATTTAGATAATTCTCTTACCAATTTATCTTTACCTACATACTATTGCAGATAATTAAATGCTACTATTTGTTAATCTATGTCTCTGACACCACTGTTGGGTTTTCTATTCACTAACTAGATTATTATACACGCAGCGGAATAATAAAACTTTAAATAATCTAAGGCAATTAGAAAACTAAAACCCTAAGGGATCTTTAACTTTAACAACATAGTACAATAAATAAATTAGACAAAGAAAATAAGGAAAAACACTAACCTTAGAGAAAACCTATTTCTCACGCGCAGACCAACGAGCAGAGCTTCGTCACTTGGAGGTAAGTACCCAAAGTAGAATACCTCTAATGCTTCACACCCAAAAACCCAAGAGAAAGTCAAATTTTCGAAACCCTCAAAAATTCGTATGAAATTCGTATATAATAAGGTATAGGTTTGACCCCTATTTATACTGGAGAGGAAAACCCCACGGTTTGACAGATTCGACATTTAGCCGCCGGCTAAAACCTTTAGCCGGCGGTCGGGTTAACTTTCTACCCAAGAATCCGAGATCTGATCCGCATTTTGACCGACTTCAAATTTAGCCGCTAGCTAAACCATTTAGCCGCTGGCTCAGATTTTTCCATCTTTTCAATTATTTTTTATTTCTAATTAATAAATATTATTAATAAATCAACCAATAATTTATAATATTAATACTATTAATATTATCCTTCATCTTTCTCTTGACTATTTATGAGGGCAACCCAAAAAGGACTTTACCATTAATGATAGTCTCACCAATTAATTATGATATTGGACACTATTCCAACAGTTTTCATGGATGATTTTTCCGTTTTTGGCAATTCGTTTGACTCTAGTTTGGCTAACTTGAACAAAATGCTTGAAAGGAGCGAAAAGGCACATTTGGTTTTGAATTGGGAAAAATGCCACTTCGTGGTGAAGGAGGGCATTGTGTTGGGACATAAGGTGTCGGGGTTGGGTATTGAGGTAGACAAGGCTAAGATAGATGTGATTGCTAAGTTGCCACCACCCACCAATGTAATGGGAATTAGAATTTTTCTTGGTCATGCGGGCTTTTACCGTAGATTTATTAAGGACGTTTCAAAGATGACAAGGCCTTTGACCAATTTGTCATGCGGGAAGTTTTCTTGAAAAAGAAGCTCCCTTTGTGTTTGATAATACTTGTTTAAATGCCTTTGATATGTTGAAAGACCAATTGACCAAAGCACCCATCATTGTTTCCCCCGATTGGTCCAAACCATTCGAATTAATATGTGATGCTAACGACTTTGCTTTAGGAACCGTCCTAGGACAAAGAGTGGACAACCATTTTAAACCCATCTATTTTGCTAGCAAGACACTCAATAGTGCCCAACAAAACTACACCACAACCGAGAAGGAATTGCTTGTCGTTGTCTTTGCCTTTGACAAATTTAGGCAATACCTTGTTTTATCCAAAACCGTTGTATTTACCAACCATTCGACTCTCAAGTATCTTTTTGCAAAACAAGATGCTAAACCCCGTCTCATTCATTGGATTCTTCTTCTACAAGAATTCGACATTGAGATCAAAGATAAAAAGGGAGCCGAAAACCTTGCCGCCGACCACTTATCGAGATTGGAAAATTCAAATCTTGACAAGCAAGGCGATTCTAACATTGATGATTCCTTTCCCGAGGAATTATTTTGCAGGTAGGTGATGACAAGGAAGAAGAGGATGAAGCACCTTGGTATGCCGATTTGGCAAATTACTTGGTTGGTGGAGTTTTGAGGAAAGGAATGAGCCATCAATAAAAGAGCAAATTCTTCTCGAATTTAAAGTACTATTTTTGGGAAGAGCCTTACTTGTTCCGGGTTTGTGCGGATGGTATGATTCGAAGGTGTGTTTCAGGAGGAGAGACAAGGGAGATTTTGGATTCTTGTCATTATGGGCCCACGCGGGGTCATTATAGGCCGTCGGTGACTGCAAAGAAAGTGTTTGATGCGGGTTTCTATTGGCCCACAATTTTCAAAGAAGCAAACACTCTATGTCAAACATGTGACGCGTGCCAAAGAACCGGAAATATTTCCAAGAGGGATGAGATGCCTCAAACTAGCATCCAAGTTTGCGAAGTGTTTGACGTGTGGGGCATTGATTTCATGGGTCCATTCCCTCCATCATTCAAGAATGAGTACATTTTAGTGGTGGTTGATTATGTATCGAAGTGGGCGGAAGCTAAGGCCCTACCCAAGAACGACGCTCGTGTGGTCATTGATTTCTTGAAGAACTTGTTTTGTCAGTTTGGGATGCCAAAGGCTTTAATTAGTGACCGGGGAAGTCACTTTGTGAATGCCCAATTGGAGAAGGTCCTTAAAAAGTATTGGGTAAATCACCGGTTTTCGACTTCATACCACCCTCAAACGAGTGGTCAAGTTGAAAACACAATTCGTGTTTTGAAATTTTTTTTGGAGAAAACGGTGAAAGACAACCGGTCAATATGGTCCAAGAAGCTAGATGAAGCATTGTGGGCTTTTTGAACCGCCTACAAGACACCCATTGGAACTACACCATATCGGTTACTCTATGGCAAAACATGCCATTTACCTCTTGAAGTTGAGCATAAGGCATATTGGGCCTTGAAGAATTGTAATATGGACTTGGTGGAATCCGGGGAGAAGCGGATGTTACAACTTCACGAGTTGGACGAACTTCGGTTGCAAGCCTATGAGAACTCTCGTTTATACAAGGAAAGGGCTAAAGTTTTGCATGACCGCAAGCTTAAAATGAGAAAAGAGTTCAAGTCCAGTGATAAAGTGCTTTTGTTTCAATCAAGGTTCAAGTTGAAACAACCGAAGTTTAAACCAAGGTGGACCGGTCTGTATACGGTCAAGCATGGTTATCCATCGGGATATGTGGAACTATACAAGGCGGATGGTGGAACATTTATTGTGAATGATCATAGGTTGAATTTATATCACCAAGAGGATGCGGATAGCGAGTGGGAGGAGCTCGCAACTTACCCCAAGGACAAATGAATTCGGGGTCGAGTCTAGCTTGGACTCGTTAATAAATTAAGCACTTGCGTGAGGAAACTCGTGTTAGTGTCCTTTTTATTTATTACTATTATTATTTTTGGTATCATTTTTGTGATATATCTTGAGTTGCTACTGCTACATGTTGCTAAAATTGCTATGTGATATGCTTATCTGCTTTGCTTATCTGCTGCTGTGATTTTTGTGATTTCTGACCTGAACTGAGAAATGAGTGTGACCCGTCCGGGTGAGGCACCATACCCGTCCGGGTATGTCCTCTGACCCGATCGGGTGAATTTAGCCGACCGGGTATTTCTTTGAAAAATTAAGACAGAACCGAGCCATGTCTGCCAATGAAAAGAACTCGGACCATACCCGACCGGGTAAGGTCAGTGACTCGTCCGGGTGGGCTAAGTGACCCGACCGAGTAGGATGTTTGACCCGAACGGGTAAGGTGTTGGATTCAGTCGATTTCTTTAAGGCTTGGGACTGTGCTTTATTCATACCCACACATACACCCGACCTGCTGTCTCTCTCTCTGCCGACGCCAAATCCACACCAACACTCACTCAAAACAATCTCTAAACTCAAATTTTCTCAAGAATCTTTCAAGTAATCATTCTCTAATCATGCCTAGACTATCTAAGGTACCCTTTAACATCACAAATTGCTTAATCTTTTGATTTTTGGGTATGAACACTTGAAATTGGGTTTTGCTAAAATCAAGTGTGGGGATGTTATTTGTTAGTTTTGACTGATGATTATGCTCACTAAATGCTTATTGCTTAGTTTCTACCACGATTCCATGCTTAAATTGCTTGATTTTGATGCTTAGAAAATTAGGGTTTGTATGGCTAATTTTGGGTAATCCGAATTTGGTAATTTATGATTGTTATTTGGTGTTAATTAGCATGTATTTCATGATTGCTATGCTTATTGATGCTTATTAGTTGATTAATTTCAATTTCTAGCAATTAGGGTTCTTGAGGAATTTGGGGAAGATGATACAGTTGACTTTTTGGGTCAAACTTTGACTTTGACTTTCTTGACTTAACTTTTAATTGTAATGCATTTCTTGATTCCAATTGTGTGATTCTTTTGGACAATTCAAGTTTATGTTTGATATTAAAGTTATGTGCCTATGTGAAAGTCATTTGGTTTAGTATGTAATCTTGATTGTAAGGTTTGCTTGAGTTAAATTGTGTGTCATTGGCATGATTCAAACATTGTTTAATATTAGATTGCATGCTCTTCTTTGCAAAGTCTAAGTTTTGATTGTGAAATTTATCGGTGGTAATTGGATTGAATTATAGAAGCGGCATGAATGACATTGTGTGATTGGTAAATTATGTTCTCATTGTGCAAATTTTGTTGTTTGGGAGTGTTGACTGTCTTTGGCATTGATCGCTTATTTTGTTTCAATTTTGCTAACACTAACACTGCTATTGGCAACTTTGTTTCTTGTTATGTTGTGTTGTGCAGAAAAACAAACAAAGCCAAGGTCAAACATCGAAACCTCAATATCCTATAAGTGTTTTTGCAGAATTGCTTCCTCGGGGCCTCCATCCAAACTTGGTTTTTGAGCCTCAACACCACCGTTATAATGAGAACAGTGAAGCATTGTACAAGATACACAAAAAAGAATGCGAGTACCCGAGAGATATTGACTGGGCACCATTGCGTGAAGTTGGTTTTGCTCATGAGATTACCCGGGCTCTGACTCAGAGCATTCGTCTTGATGGTGAAGTTGAGGATGTCCAGGATTTGCGAAAGTTGATGGAGATTCAGGAACCGATTTATAAGGAGCTTACCATGGAATTTCTTGCCACTCTGGAAATGTTCTTTATAAATTCCATTGATTGTGATTTTTTGCACTTCAAGCTGGGGGGAAATCCCCACTCCTTGTCACTTCGGCAAATGGCCGTCTACCTTGACATCTACACTCAAGAGGAATTGGATGCCGTTTGGTTTCCTAAATATATTCTGACAGGTGCTTGCCTAGATGAGGGCGAGGTCTCTTCTACCGATTGGGCAAAGTTCAGTGATAAAGCATACCTTTCGGGCAAAAACAACGCAAGTGCCCTCAGGGACCCTAAATATAGGGTCTTGTAAAAACTGTTGGTTCACACCATCACACTCCGTAGACAGAACACGGAGAAGGTTTCGAAAGCAAACTTATGGTATTTGCCCAAATTAAAGGACCGGGAAAGAATAAACCTCCCTTATTGTATGGGTAAATTTCTTCATGCTTATGCTTGTGGAACTAAACCAGAATCTAGGTTGTGCGGTGGTCATTTCATTACCAGAATTGCGAAAGGTTTGGGAGTTAGCCTTAGACCCAGGGCCCACCCCAATACTCTTGTTCCAGACCCGGGTCTCATTTTGGGAGTTGATATGTTTAGACCTACGGGGGTGGTCCGAATGCAAGGGGGCAAGTACCTTCCTTATCTTTCCGCCGGATCATCATCCTCACGCACCGTTGTACCCCGGGTGGGAGCCAAAGGGAAACGGCCCACATCCCGACAAGCATTCGAAGTGAAAGAAGGGGACGATGATGATGAAGAAGAGGAAGCTGAGGACGAGGAGATGGCAGAAAGAGACGGTCCGGTTCAGAGTTCTCAGTCTGAGGAACCCTCATATTGGCAAGGTTTTATGACAAACTTCGACAATATGCATTTAGAGCAGGATAAAAGGTGGCAACAACAGGAGGAATGGCATAGGGAGCAAGAGAGGAAATGGAAGATCGAGGAGGATTTCAGGGACGAGTCCAGATACGACCGGGGAGCCAATCGTTACCAAAATGATTGGCTTATCCATAATCATGAAAGATTGGGCCACCGTGTGCCCGACTATGATCCCACCCCTTATCATCACCCACCCTCTTGGGGTGCACCTGTCACACCCCCAATTTCATGCTTTGCGGAAGCGACTGTTTTGGGGCGTGACTAATCAATAATCAAACCCAAAGTACAAGCAAACGACTCTAAATGAGACGTTGTAGAAGATGTTACATTAATACATAAGTTTTCAAAAGTAATACATCATTGATGAGTTCGCAACTTGTTTTGTTAGATTTTAAGTACATAATCATTATACAAAAGATAATGCAAGTAAAATCTTCATATGTGTAACTGCATGCGACTCGAGCTACTAAAGCATATCCTGCTGGGCCATCCGTACTGATCAACCCTACTGTTGCTGTGTACCTGAGAATGCATTACTAAAACAGGTCAACCAAAAGGTTGGTGAATCTCACAGGTGTATAGTAACTACAGTTTGAACACATCAGCTTGTAAAATCATTGAGTAATTATTGCACAGTCGCAATAGTTTCCGTATATATTGCCATGAGCACCATAGTCGAAGCTTAACAATCAGTGATTTTGCCCTCGTGAATGCTAATCCAGAACATTCATATGTAACGAGTAAGAAACACCAATTTATACATGTATGTTCGGGGTAGTGCTTGCTACCCTGGGTGAGGATTGTCAGTCCTAATGGATCCATTTACTAGTACTCGCGCTTAAGACCATAACCGACGACTATGATTAAAGGGACTTCATTGGATTAAGTAATCTCATGCAATCGATATACCAGTAAATCAGTTTGTAATCAAGTGAGTAAGTACATGTGTTCGAGTAAAACAAGTAATGCATATCCCCCAAAGTAAAGCAGTAAAAAGGGGCTATGAGACTCACCTGTAGAGCCAGCAATCCTAATGTGCGTACGTATTCCAACAGTAATCTCCTAACGTCCTAAACACGCAAGATTGTATGTTTGTAAGTGTACGCGTAATGATTCGTATATTTGTTCACTTAATTGATTATGTTCAACGTATTTGTCGAGTGTTTATGTTTACGCGTTTGAAATCCAATTAAGTTTGTAGTTTGTAAAAGTGCACGGCCCGTTGGTATCGGGTTACAATTATATTTGAAAAATATAATTTCAATTGTTCCAAGAAAATATACTTTGTATAATTGTATTTCGTATATTTTATCATTGTATTGTTTACAATTTATCCGTAAGTGTATAAGATCAATACTTGGTGAAAAATGTGTTCTGGTTTGGCTTGGATCCGCCGGATCCCTTGGGAATCCGCCGGATCCCTTGGGAATCCGCTTGATCCGCCGGATCCCTTGGGAATCCGCCGGATCCCTTGGGAATCCGCTTGATCCGCCGGATCCCTTGGGAATCCGCCGGATCCCTGGGGAATCCAGCACCTGATCCGCCGGATCCCTTGGGAATCCGCCGGATCCCTGGGGAATCCAGCCCCTGTTCGTGCAGATCATCAACAAAACGGTTTCTAACCTAGTTTTAACCAATTTCCGCACATATAGAATGTTACTACATGTTATATAATGTATTAAAAACATGAAATTAACGAGAATTAATAAGTGTTCTTACGTAGTAAAATTTGGAAACCGAGAGGATGATGATGAGGATGATCCGATGATGATGAAGATGATCAAGATGAAGATGATTATGATGTTGCTGATGATTTTGATCTTGTTAATGTTTTTGTTGTTGTTGTTTGAATTGGAACGAGAGAAAGCAGAGGAAGAGATCAAATGTGTGCGTGTGTTATTTGCATTATTGAGGTCGGTTGTATAAACCGGCCTCAATTATTGAAGGTTGGTGGTATATTTCGCCCCGTGTTTGCGTACCCGATCGTAATGTAGTATAATATTTAAAAATGAAAATTTTCTAAATATTATTTCGGATGTGCTAACAATTGAAATATTTTATAAAAATACTTCCAATGAGATATAAAAATATATCTTAGTTTAACTCGAAATACACGGATAGTTTTCTGTATCTAAAATGTATTTAAATAATTTTCTGAGTACGTTATTATTATTATCAATAATAATACTTTGTTTGAAAATGTTTTTCACCAAATCTTAATTTGGGTTTCTGCGTTCTACCAGATTCGTGTACGTGTGTTTATTATATAATCGTTTCGGGTTTATATATATATACCTATATATAATACTTGTGTACTTGAGTATTGACACGTATGTAATGACGTGTTTTAAAAGTTTAAATTAGGAGCTAATTTTGGGTTATTTTGACCGGGTGTCACATTCTCCCCTTGTTAGGAGAATTTTGTCCCGAAATTTGTTCGTAGTATTTATCGTTGTATTCAAGTTATAGTTCGCGTGTTATCTATGTAAGTCTGACAACACCTATCTAGAGTTGTCTATCTCCCCTTTTTGAACTAGTGCCCTTCCGGCAACTAAGGAATTTGAAGTCAATCTTCAAGATGTGTTGACTATTGTGCCTACATGATCAGTCCAGTCGATCACTAGGGAGTAGCTACAATGTGTACTAGTAGCCTAAAGTAATTCAGTAAATCCTTGATTGTTTTGTCGGTAGGACAAAGTTTGTCGTTTAGCCAATTGCTTGAGTACAACTACTTTTGCACTAGTAGTCCACCTTAGACTCTATCAGTCTCATACAGAAACGAAGTAGTTTAGCACATTTCAGGTTTATGTGGGATGTTACCCAAAATACGGTTTTATGTGAGTCGTCACCAAAAAAATTTTTGTTTTACTCGGGACGTTACCCAGTATATAAAAGTCAACCGGTATGTTTTCCGGTATACTACTGCGTAGGATATGTGATTCCTATACCTTTGTGCTAAAACTAGTTTCATATATAGAGACTATAGATCTAAATTGTTATTTTCCCCTAACTCTTTAGTGTACTTAGAATCTAGGGAAAACCTAACAAGTTTCAAGTAGCAAGTAAAATTTATCAAGTAAGTAGTATGAAAGCAGATAGGTTGCTAGCGAGTTACCATGATCGCATCCCTATTCAGATTCTGGTAAATTTTGTTCCTATAACTGCAAGGAAGTCATTGTGTACTATGAAATCTTGTTGACCATTCAAGGTTTGAAGTTTTGTATCAAGTTGTGTACAGTATGCAAGTTTGAACGATTTTGAAGTTTTGAAAATTTCTTTAAAACTTTTCATAAGAAATTTTGCATCATGTTTGTTAAAAGTACATTTGTCAGAAAATGTTGACAGTGAAAGTCGATTGAAAACTTTGAAGTTTGTCGAAAACTTTAGTCAATAAACAGTTTGGTTGAAATTCTTGTCAGTAGCAAAGTTTTGAAATCTTGTTTAACAAAATTTATTTGAAAACAGATTTTATGAAAAAGTTCGGGGTAAAAGCATGTTGAAATTGTTGAAAATGGATTTCGTTGTAAACGTACGATTTAGTAAACATTGGTAGTTTAAAGTGGAGTCCCGATCTTCTTATCAAAGGACGTTGAAGTAAGTATGGTTGTTTGTTGTAGTGGTGTAGACGGTCTCAAAAGTATCATCAAGTAAAGGCCTATTCCTATACATCCAGTATATAATAGCCTAGTGAGTAGTACTTAGTCTAGGCCTATGTATGTATATATACCAATATCCCATAATAGCCTAATCATACTTGTATATGTCACCGATTTCATCGGTTTCTCACTGTCTACCTGAAATAGTTCGCCAATTTCCTTATTCTATTTGTACTTAAAATCTAAGGAAACACATAAGGTACTAAACAGTAATAGAACCTATTCAGGTAAGTAGTACAGATGTAGTTTTGGTTATCCGGGAATGAACGTACCCGAGTTGAGTAGGTCAATAAGTCTAGGGTTCTGGTGATTACCTTCAGCATTGAGTACGTAGAACCTGCCCTTAGCAGCGTTGTTGTTTTTGTCCTTCAGTTTTGGGCAATCTCGCTTAAAATGCCCGGTACCATTGCACTCATAGCAGGTTTTGGGTGCAGAGGTGTCAGTACCAGTGGTGGTTTCTTTACAGTCCTTGGTCAGATGTCCAAATCGCTTGCATTTGGTGCAAGGACATAGACCATCATGATGAAGTTTGCACTTAGAGCAATAGGGCTTTCTTCCCTTATACTCTTTCTTGTCATCAGTTTCAGAAGTGTTGGCCTGAACAGTTGCAGGCTTCTTGTTAGCTTGGCTCTGATTTCCAGAGCTTCCATCAGCTTTCCTCTTGTTTTCTCCCGAGCTGTTTACAGTAGTTTTGTCGCTAGTGGTCCCTTGACGAACCATTTGCGCCATCAGTTTGTGTGCCATACGCACTGTACCATGAAATGTGGGAGAGTTTGACGAAGTAACCATTCCCTGAATTTGTGGAGGAAGTCCCCAAAGATAGCGCTCAATTCGCTTGGATTCTGTATCGACCATTGATGGGCACAGGTGTGCTAACTGATTGAATCTAGAAGAATAACCAGCAATGTCGTTGCCTTGAGTGGTGAGGCTCCAGAATTCTGCCTCAAGCTGTTAGATCTCATCCCTAGGACAATACTCATCCTTGAGCATTTTCTTCAGCTCATCCCAGGGAGTTTCCAGAGCAATGTCTTGGCCTATGGAGTCAGCATAAGTGTTCCACCATGTCAGAGCATCATCCATGAAAGTGTAGGTGGAGAACTTGACCTTACAGTTCTCAGGGCAACTGCAGATGCGAAAGACTGCCTCTGTCTTCTCCATCCATCGCAACAACCCGATGGCACCTTCTGTGCCTTTGAAGCTCAAAGGATTGCAGTTAAGGAAGTCTTTGTAGGTGTAGGGTTTCACTACAAGGGTATTTGGTGTTGTTTCAGCACTTTCAGATCGTTGTCGCTCGGCAAGTACTGCGTCAGCAACCAGTCGATCAACCTGAGCTTGAGTGAACTTTTGGCGTCGTGGAGGCATGTTCCTTCAATGAAGATAAGGGACATGTCAGAGTTTCGTATAAGAATATGATCATCGTAGTTGCATATATAACAGTAATATATCACAACACAAGTGACAATCAATAGCGTAGAGTAACAATGATTGTAATCATCCAACTTGCGAGTTCAAATGATTACGAGGATTAAGGTTTTCAAAAGTGAAAAGGGATATTACATCCGTACATGTATCAGCAGTTTTGCGGAATGTGATAGGAAAGTAGAAAAGATTTGTACTTAAAGAAATACTGGATTCGAATGTTAAAACTGATGGGTGAGTGAAGAATGGTCCTCTGCTGACCAGTTTGTGCAGAGTAAGGCGTCGAAGTTCTTAATCTCTACCTAGGGTAAGTCTATTTCGAAGAGATGACCCTCTCTGTCAGGGCACATCCCGGTACTCTTTTCCTGATTCGGTCAACTTACCATAGGCCTAATCTAAAGTGTGTTTGTACAGTGAGTGTGTTACTAAATATCGGAGGATCTTAATAAGCCTAATCATATAGGTGTAACCCATATATACTTATTATCCACCTAGTTGTGTCTATCACAGAACAAGTACAAGTCACGGTTCTCTCGTGGTCAGAGTCAACTAGTGCATTCCTGTTCAACATAACCCCTTTCAGATCTTACATCATTTTCATTTAATTGTACATAGTTGATCAGGCTATGTTAAATTAAACTCGTATGACGAAATCCCTGAACCAGTTATATCTAATGAGGAATACTGCCTAACGGTCATAGTCTAGGCCCACTAAATGCAACCTAGTTCGCTATAACCTTAGTCTCTGATACCAATCTGTCACACCCCCAATTTCATGCTTTGCGGAAGCGACTGTTTTGGGGCGTGACTAATCAATAATCAAACCCAAAGTACAAGCAAACGACTCTAAATGAGACGTTGTAGAAGATGTTACATTAATACATAAGTTTTCAAAAGTAATACATCATTGATGAGTTCGCAACTTGTTTTGTTAGATTTTAAGTACATAATCATTATACAAAAGATAATGCAAGTAAAATCTTCATATGTGTAACTGCATGCGACTCGAGCTACTAAAGCATATCCTGCTGGGCCATCCGTACTGATCAACCCTACTGTTGCTGTGTACCTGAGAATGCATTACTAAAACAGGTCAACCAAAAGGTTGGTGAATCTCACAGGTGTATAGTAACTACAGTTTGAACACATCAGCTTGTAAAATCATTGAGTAATTATTGCACAGTCGCAATAGTTTCCGTATATATTGCCATGAGCACCATAGTCGAAGCTTAACAATCAGTGATTTTGCCCTCGTGAATGCTAATCCAGAACATTCATATGTAACGAGTAAGAAACACCCATTTATACCTGTATGTTCGGGGTAGTGCGTGCTACCCTGGGTGAGGATTGTCAGTCCTAATGGATCCATTTACTAGTACTCGCGCTTAAGACCATAACTGACGACTATGATTAAAGGGACTTCATTGGATTAAGTAATCTCATGCAATCGATATACCAGTAAATCAGTTTGTAATCAAGTGAGTAAGTACATGTGTTCGAGTAAAACAAGTAATGCATCTCCCCCAAAGTAAAGCAGTAAAAAGGGGCCATGAGACTCACCTGTAGAGCCAGCAATCCTAATGTGCGTACGTATTCCAACAGTAATCTCCTAATGTCCTAAACACGCAAGATTGTATGTTTGTAAGTGTACGCGTAATGATTCGTATATTTGTTCACTTAATTGATTATGTTCAACGTATTTGTCGAGTGTTTATGTTTACGCGTTTGAAATCCAATTAAGTTTGTAGTTTGTAAAAGTGCACGGCCCGTTGGTATCGGGTTACAATTATATTTGAAAAATATAATTTCAATTGTTCCAAGAAAATATACTTTGTATAATTGTATTTCGTATATTTTATCATTGTATTGTTTACAATTTATCCGTAAGTGTATAAGATCAATACTTGGTGAAAAATGTGTTCTGGTTTGGCTTGGATCCGCCGGATCCCTTGGGAATCCGCCGGATCCCTTGGGAATCCGCTTGATCCGCCGGATCCCTTGGGAATCCGCCGGATCCCTTGGGAATCCGCTTGATCCGCCGGATCCCTTGGGAATCCGCCGGATCCCTGGGGAATCCAGCACCTGATCCGCCGGATCCCTTGGGAATCCGCCGGATCCCTGGGGAATCCAGCCCCTGTTCGTGCAGATCATCAACAAAACGGTTTCTAACCTAGTTTTAACCAATTTCCGCACATATAGAATGTTACTACATGTTATATAATGTATTAAAAACATGAAATTAACGAGAATTAATAAGTGTTCTTACGTAGTAAAATTTGGAAACCGAGAGGATGATGATGAGGATGATCCGATGATGATGAAGATGATCAAGATGAAGATGATTATGATGTTGCTGATGATTTTGATCTTGTTAATGTTTTTGTTGTTGTTGTTTGAATTGGAACGAGAGAGAGCAGAGGAAGAGATCAAATGTGTGCGTGTGTTATTTGCATTATTGAGGTCGGTTGTATAAACCGGCCTCAATTATTGAAGGTTGGTGGTATATTTCGCCCCGTGTTTGCGTACCCGATCGTAATGTAGTATAATATTTAAAAATGAAAATTTTCTAAATATTATTTCGGATGTGCTAACAATTGAAATATTTTATAAAAATACTTCCAATGAGATATAAAAATATATCTTAGTTTAACTCGAAATACACGGATAGTTTTCTGTATCTAAAATGTATTTAAATAATTTTCTGAGTACGTTATTATTATTATCAATAATAATACTTTGTTTGAAAATGTTTTTCACCAAATCTTAATTTGGGTTTCTGCGTTCTACCAGATTCGTGTACGTGTGTTTATTATATAATCGTTTCGGGTTTATATATATATACCTATATATAATACTTGTGTACTTGAGTATTGACACGTATATAATTACGTGTTTTAAAAGTTTAAATTAGGAGCTAATTTTGGGTTATTTTGACAGGGTGTCACAGCACCTGGTGGTGTGCTTCCTTCCCCGGTTTATGACAGAGATGCTGCCTTACTTGAGCTCCAAAGTCAGCACCAGGAGCATATGCAAACTTCAGAATATCATCAGCAGCAGGATTGGGGCACTAATTGGTCTACTCTTTCACCTACCAAATGCAGCAAGGGGCCTTGCAAGATTGGCTTTTTGGTTCTCTCAGCCACAGCAGCATCATCCTCAGGATCCCACCCAAGACCCGTCCCAAGACGGGAGTTGGCAGTAGCTTTATTAATTTATGATTTCTTTAATTTAAAAAAAAACTAGTTTCTTTTATTTTCTTTCTTTGGTTAGTAACCCGTTGAACAAATTTTCATTCTGTGTTATTTTTCCACTTTTTGGTACTTTGGATGATTAGCATTCATTTACCCTTAATTAATATTATTATTGTCTATTTTTCCCCGTTTGTTTGTTTGCTTCTTTTCCCACGATTAGCATACCGAGCTGGAGTGGATCTCAAAGCTTTCTCATGAGCCAGCTCATTTTTCCACGCTTCTATGCAAAACCCCCAGGGAAGTTCTCATTTCTTTTTACCTTTCCCACTTATGCTTATATGCTTGATGATTTTTGCATTGGGGGCAATTCAAATCTCAAGTGTGGGGAGGGTAATTCACTTGAATTTTGTTCCTAGTAAATTATTGTTTCTAGCCACTTATTAGGTCTGTTATTGATCTTGGATTTCCAATAGAACTTTACGAATTCTAATAACGGGTTATGAAATGGTAATTTGCTAGGAATTTTGCTTGTCCTAATAAGATTAATTGCTTTAAAATGTGTTTGTTAAACTCTACTGAAAGTAATTTAATCTTCCCTCTTTCAACTTAACTTTTTGAGATGTGTCATAAAAAGCAACCTAATAGGGTGAATTGCATGACTAGCACACTTGTAGCCTCCACTATTAAATTGTGAGACAATTTGAGCCTTAATTGAAAACACTTATCTTTAGTGTTTATATTGTTTGTTGCTACGAGTGTGCCGGTGATTGTAGTTTGTTCTAGAACTTGCCCTAGTGATGCATTTTGAGACCGCTGTGGGATCACAGAAATGTGATATAGGTGGGGTCAAAGACGAGGAGGTATTCTTAGGATTTGAAGCTTAATCCCAATAGTTTTGACTTTCTAGCCAATTATTGAGTTTGTGCTTGATCTTTTATGGATCGTACGAACTTACTAATCGATCAAGGAATCTTAATAATTCGGATCTCAGTTTCTTTTAAAACTATTTATTTCCAGTCCACCTAGGTCGTTAGCACTCATTTTTAGTGCTAAGAAACCCTTAGAAAATTTCCACATTCATTCCACTAAAATACTTGCCTCATTTTTGTGTAGTCAATTCCCGAACCATTTACTTTCTAAGATGTTGCCTAGTTGAAATTTTTAATGAGTTTTATCTAAATGTGACTTAAATCGTTTTGAAATGGGATTCTAGTGTTAAATTCTATAATTGAAGTTGCATGAAATGGAAATTGTTTTAATGTTAAAGTTAAATGATTAAAGTTGAAAGCAATTAAATTATTGGAGGTTCACCTTTAAAGCTTAATGTTAAAGATTGGGTAATTGTAGTCAACTAAATGGCCTTTGAATTCCTGAACAAGTAGTTCCCGAGGGGTGTTTTACACCTAGCCACCGAAGGCCTTTATCCGGTCTAGGATGGTTGGTCCTAAAGTTCGTTACACAGGATTCATAGTAAGTCATAGAATGCAATTATTCCAATCAAATGTGTAAATCAATTTGAGTTATTTGTGTGAAATTATTGAATATAAGTTGAAAGTGAGAACAAGGAATAATTTGAATTGATTTGGCATGAGAATCCTAAGTTTTATCACTGTCACATGTTTAAACTATTAGGCAACATTTCCACATTTTTCACGGGTCTTGACTACCGTTTTTCACCAATTTTTGTGTCTATCATACCCATTCTATACTAGCCTTCACTTATGCAACACATGTTTAGAATACCTCTTCCGAGATCTCACTTGGTTCTCACGCCAAGACGGTGGAGATTTGATCCTTTTGCAAGCCTATGGTAACATTGCATCACGACTTGGCTTGATTGAGTGTTACATCATTTATATCCTGCTTACCCTGTAGTTTTATAGGTTGAAAGTGAGTGATTATACACTTATCCTTATGTGAGGTGCTAGGTCGTGCATTCGGGCTTGACAAATTTATCATCTCAAGTTTCTATTGACTATATACATGTTACTAACATAATTGCTTCGGTGGTTAGTGTTAGTATTATTTTGGTAAACTTGATCTTCACTTATTGCAAGAGCGGGTTGTGAAATGGTAATAATGGTTTGCCTGAGGACAAGCAAAGTTCAAGTGTGGGTTATTTGATATCACACATTTTGTATAGATAAATCCTTCGCAATATCATTGTTTTGAATTTGTATTTGAGTAAATGTCGAGAACTTTTGATACTTATTTTGATTAGAAATTTATCTTAGGTCGAAACTTGGGAAAAGCATGCTAAATAGTGGAATCTGGTGAAGTCTGGAGCTGATGTGAAAAATGGACTAATGTTGCACCATAGCCGTCCGGGTAAGGGTATTCACCCGTCCGGGTGAGGTGTCTAACCTGATTGGGTGATTCTACGCGTCCGTGTGTTTTTGTTCAAAACGGTTACAGACTTTGGCCCAAGTTGAAGCTGAAAGTATCGTGATCCCTCCCATCCGGGTATGGCATCCCACCCGATCGGGTATGGCAGCCTACCCGACCGGGTATGTTTGCTCACCCGATCGGGAAATTTGGCGGAGCACTGTACATCCCTTTAGGCCTAGATATAGAGCTCAGATATCTGAAGAATATTACATACGTGTGTGATGAAGGATGGAGAGGCAATTAATGCCAACCAATTTTTGGTCCAAAAACACTTCCCGCTCAAGAAAAATCCAGTGGTCGGAGCAATTTGTGAGATGGGTTTTTATAACCCTAAAATTATCACCAGACCTTATCCATCCATATCCACCACTTTTCACTTGGGGGATATATCTCTCTCCATACACCACGACACCACTGCTACTTCACCACCACTTCATTTACTCTCAGAAATCTCTGGTATTTTCACTTGGAAATTTGTGGGGAACAAGCTAGCAACAATTTCACTAGGAACAATTACTTCAAATTGTGGTGTAATCATTTGGGTACAATTATAACTCTTTATTCAATTCAAGTAATTTATGGTTTCTTTAATTATTTGCAATGATTTCATGATAATTTATATGATGAGTGGCTAATTTCATTATTTACTTGTTTGGATGATTTAACTAGTGATTAGGGGTGATGTATTTCGGTGTTTGATTATGTTAGGGTTTATGGTTCATCCTTGAACTCACTTGTGCTTAGCTCAACAAAATTTGTAGAACAAATTGGTGGTTTTAACTACATAATTATAGCGAATGTTTGTTGTGGAGTTAAAATGATTTCATTTGTATTTTCAAGTATAGATGAACTTAGTTCATGAACATGATCTTTGATATTTGTTAAACAAAAAGAGCTAAACATATATGAGTAGCGAATATGGCGAATGTCTTTCTTTTGGGTGAATTGTAAACCTATAACTTTGGCTCCTATGTTTAATCAATGAAACTTGTGTATTTGAGCTAAGCATTTACTATCAACTGTTTGAATTTGGTAGATTGCTAATTTGGTAGATTGCTAGTGAATATGGCGAACGTCTTTTATTCAGTAATTTACTATCAATTGTTTGAATTTGAATGGTTGAACAAATTTGCGGTTGTAACTTTGGAATAAGCTAGATACTTTAAGCTCAATTGTGCAAGTTGGTAACCATGGCGAATGTCCCGTTGCTTGATTAAATCATAGGGTCACAATTGAAGTTAAACATTAGGTGATGGAGAATCTTAAGCCTTTGTTTAAATAGAAATTTACCTTTGAATAATTTAAACCGGTATTTTAGTCTTCACCCCGAAATCACTAGTGACCTAGTCTAAACAAGTATAATTTTTAGAAAGTTTCAATCAATCACTCCGACTCTTAAGAGTTCACTTACCTAGTTTTAATTTAATGATTGTAGTTTTAAGCATCGTGACAACTCAGTCACAAAACCACACTTTTATTTTATTTTCTATATTACTTACACTTAACTTAAAACATCTAAAACTGAGTTCCCTGTGTTCGAACCCGAACTTACCAAACTATACTACTACACGATAGGGTCCACTGCTCGGTTGTGTATAGTCTTAACAAGGTACTTTTCAGTTCATTTACAACGATAATTTTTAGACTAGATCTACAACATCAATATCCTAACCTAAGTAATTAACAATCAAAAGTACCTGATGAAAATAATCTGGTATGTGTTTATTAAAAAAAATATGTGTGTAATTAACCATCATATAAATGACCAAAAGCCAATGTTTTGAAAATCGGATTTTTAGTTGACCAATTGAAGTGTTCGGGACCGGTTCAACCAGTTGAACCCCGGGCTAAACCGATTTTCTAAATATGTTGAAAAGTCATATATATTAATCTGCAAATAATAAGGCTACAACAAAAGTACAAAAAATACGACTTTTATTCCCTTCTACACGTCTCTCTCTCATATTTTTCTTTCTTTTCTCTTTTCCCTTAATTCCTATTTTCAAGAATCAATTCATCCCACAAATTAAACTTATAAAACTAAAGTCCCTATCATGTTATCCTTCTCTCTGCCTCATCCATCTTCAAGTTTTACTTTGGGTTTTTTAAGTTTCCTTTACCATTCTAGAATTGTGTATTGATTAGGTTCTTCTTGGATAAAATAACAGTAAATTTTTTTTACACACAAAAGGTCCCTAAAAATACATCTACTAGTAGGGGTCCCATGGTGGTACAAAAAGCATGCAATATGGTCTCTATGAATGATCAAATTATGTAGGTTTCCTATACCGGACCTAAATCAAATCGTCACATATTTCCGTTTCCCCCGTGTTTGTTGCGAAGATGTTGGGATGGTCATCGCCGAATTTTTCTGCTGTTGCGAAGATCTAGTAGTAGATGAGTCAGTTGTATCGATCATTTTCGAATACCACTTTTCGCCTATTTTCTCTGTCCATTCTTCATCACCCAACACATCATAGGTGACGTTATGTTGAAAATAGCGCAGCTCTCTGGATTGTATTGCATTGCTTACATCCTCTAAAAAAAAACATTCTCTTTTGCGCACTCCAAAAGAGTGGATGATTAAGCACATCTTTAAGTGTTATCCCTGAATGTTCAACATTTAGAAGCTTCCAACAAACATTACTGGTTAAACTATCTACCAAATGTAACTCTTCATTCAGTTTATCATTCTTCAACCTGGAACCATCAAGCTTAAATATGTGCTTTCCGCGTGTCCGATAAGTTAAGATCAGCCGGCCCAATGATGCCATTTCATCATTGAACGAGCTTGTAGTTTGATAATCACTTCCCCTAAATGTTTTGCATGCACTCAAGCCACAAAACATGATCATATCTTCATTACGACCCCATTTAATCAAGACATTCTCAGGAGCAATCCTGCCATGAAATACCTTATTGGCGTGTAGATTCATCAGCCCGAGAACAACATTCCTTACTACATTTAATGCAGGTTGTAAGACATCATCATTAACAAATTGTAAATTACTCTTAGTCTTCTCAAAGGCCAAGTAGTAGTATTTGTCATCACTTTCAACTAAAAGGAGACTCACAACATAGTCAACATGCTTCAAAGTTCTGTGCATGTCAATAGCTCCAAAGTTAACTAAATCCTTTAAAACCACTTTAACGAGAACTTCGGAATTATTGTAAGATCCCGAAAAATATGAAGCTTTTTCGGTGCACGTGGCTAGTTCTCTCAAAGGATATTTAAGAATGATCCTCTTCGTAGAATTGATGGCACCAACTAGTCTTCCCTCCCCCGGAAATTCTTGCATCCTCAAATTTTGAAATTTTCCAATAATTTTTTTCTAAATTGTGTGTGCATATGGCGGTGCACACTTCACCGTTTAGAAACGAAGCTTCAATTTGGGCAAAATGTAGGGACCAACAACTTCTGAAATTGATGTGCCAATCTATTCTTTTAATATAAAAAACATTGACATCAATAGAAACACTCTTAGTACCTTTGTAACTGTCAACCAATACTCCTTATCGATTTTGTTGACGGATACTTCTTCACCGAATAGCTTTTTTGATTGTCTAGTCAGCATTTTTTGGTCATCCGGCATATTCACTTTTGATTGCAAATTGCCATTTTTGTAAAACTCGAGACGTTTGCCACCACTGTTTGCATCTCAATCAAGATAATTCTTACCATAAGCAACATCAGATAAGAGTATATCATATGGTTTACATGCATAGTATGTTCGCCCTTCTTCTAAAGGAAATGCCCAAAGTATGTCCCGTGAATTCTTAGCAGCATAATATACGATGCCTTCATGAGACACCAATATCATTGCCGTTTTCGCTAATATCATCCCGTCAAAAATCTTGTTAGTGCATTCCATTTATCCAATACTTTTGGTTGAATGGATCTAAGCCTTGAGAAATCATTAGTTAGGCATGCAACACAAGAAACTCGCTGTGTATTCAACACAAGCCACATGGTTTTCATTTTGGATGATGGTCTTTAGTTGTTTGGTGTTGGCTTTTTAGCTATGTGGATGTTTTTGGATGTCTATTGTATTCTTTGGTCCTTTTCAACTTTGTTGAAGAGGTCTTTTGATTTTATGATATTATATACTTTTCGAAAAAAGAAAAAAAAAAGTAACCTTTTTTAATAGTAAACTTAAAAATCTTGCAGAATTGTATAGATTATTGTGTTGAACACTTTGTCCAGGTTTGTTCTTGGTTTTTTTTAGCCCTTTAGTTTCTTTCTTTCTTCTCTCTCTTTTTTCCCCCTAATCTATGCACTAATACTTTCAAGATTATGAAAGATAATTCTTTATTTTCAAAGTTTCTTTATATGAAAATTTGTGTTTCACGACTGGTGGTGGTCTTTTTAGAGTTACATAAAAACTATTTTGCTTTACTTAAAAGAATTATTATTATGTTTTTTTGTGAAAATCGGTTTACACACGGGTTTCGGGTCACTGGATTACCAATCTGACAGGAAAACCCGGCGGGTCAAACCGAGTAAAAAATTGAGGTTTTACCCCTACTTATCGACCTGCTCAGAAGCCCGGGTCGCAGTTCAAATGTCCGATCGAACTGTTTGATCCGGATTTTAAATTCCCGCTTCTTTTTATTCTCACCGAATTAACACTTGAACACAATTGATACAAATTTCCATACTCACCCCTATAATATCAAGTGTTTTACTTTTCTTTCCCCTAAACAAATACTAAAACATAATTCGAATAAATATACAATACAACATTATTTCGTTAAAATTATCTCTTCAATACGATTCTAATGAACCTAAAATTACTTCCCTTGTCCCACAAAAAATGTCCTCCAACAGTTTTTGTTTAAAAATTGATAGGTTTAGTAATTGTCAGTTTTAACCTAATATATAAGGCAAGTTTGATTGAATTGTTTAAGAGTTAAATGATTAAAAGTAATAATTAGATCAAAATTGAGAGTTCAATAACTTTTAATAGTTATTTTTTACAAGTGAACTAATTATTTTGATTCGCACACACACGCACGCGCACGCACACACACACACATATACTAACGTGGACATTTATTTTGTGACACCCCGCAATTTTGACTTAATTATAAACGTAATTTGCACGCATTTCTAGGTTAATTCCCTACTTGAGTGAATTCACAACACATTTTAGAGGTAAGTCTAGGAAAGCCTAACTAGTTAATACGTGTAGTATTGCATTTCGTAATTTGCTATAATTACGTACAGAATGATTGAAATAACGCGACAAAAATATACGACTGTTGGTGAACAAAAATTATTTGATAATATGAAATTATTAAATAACATTATAAATTATTAAATATTATGTTGATAATATTTACAAGGTATTTCGCGTCGAATAACGTTTATTTCATACAATTGAAACGACTCGAAACATATACGTAAAATTTAAAATAAAACAAAGTTATAATTTTAGTATTTCAACTAATTAACTGTTATAAAATATCTCAATTAAAAAAATATTCGATAACGCATTTAAAATTATGATTTTAAATTAATATTAACATTTAACGATCGGGTAAACGTACACCACACGGAGCGCAAATGCAGGGAACAAAGTTTGGGACACACCCACATGGGGTGGGCCCCACTAGCCGGCCAAGGGTGAGGGAGGTCAAGCCTCACCCCTTGCTTTCCCCACACTTCACCATTATCACCAATCTCACTCTCTCTCTCTCTACCTTCTTTCTCTTTCAATCCTCTCTCTAAAACCTTCAACAAAACTACCATTAAAACACCTCAAATCACCAAGATTGTTTAGAGAAAAACGATCACGACAACGAGGGCTATATTTCTATCTTTTCGGATTTCTCTTGCGACAACTTTGTAAGATCCTGACATTCTCGAAAACTCTTTGATTTCGATTTTTCTCTTCATATTTCGTGTTTATACTACTTAAAACATCATGTTGTAGTGTTTTTATCAACTAATTATGTCCAAATCAAAGCTTAAATCTTGTTTTAACAAACCGATTCACGAACAGTTGTAAGTGACGCATAGGGACTCAAAACAGTATAGCGACACTTAAGTGACGCATTAAGTGTCGCATAAAACCCTCTTTTCGCGTCACTTGCTTAAGTGACTATAACACCCCTCATTTTACCAACATTTCAATACAATATATCGGAAGCGTTAGTCCTAGTTTCAACATTTATGAGTTACATCATTTCATATACTTATAAAATTGATAAACGCTCAAAAGTACTATATTTCAGTAGTATTTTACTCCTATTCTTAAATGTTTTTATTGCATTTTGTTAAGAATAGATACTGATTTCGTTCATATTTGCAATTAGATGTGGAAATGGAGCGTTTATGAAGAAAGGAAGAAAACAGTCAATAAAAGAGTTAAATGATGCGTATTTGAAGAATAGAGTAAAGCTGAAGTCGAAGAAAAGAATAAAAGAAGAAAAATCAAAAATCCGGCTGAAAATCTCATCCATACGCCGTACGGAATCCATACGCCGTATGGATTGCTGCAGTGGAGGCCCAGGTTACGCGGACATGGGCTGGGCTTGAAATCAATCCATACGCCGTATGGAAATCCATACGCCGTATGCATCAAAAATTCCAGAAGTATAAAAATGCGATTTTTACCCTAAATCAGAGTTTTTTTGGGAGGTTTTCGTTTCCAGACGTTTTCAGTCGAGTTTTAGGTTAGGTTTACGAATTTTAGGAGTATTTTGGAGGTACAAAGGCTCGGGATTGAAGTTTATTCATCACGGATCGTTGTAATTCGTCTTTATAACTCAGTATAATTTCTTTTATTGTTTAATCCATACGCCGTATGGAATCCATACGCCGTATGGATCAAAAATGCAGAAAACCGCCAGCAGCCCCTTTCTTCTTCATTTTCACTCCAAAACCTTTTTCTTCATCACCACCTACGACTCTAACACCCACAACCCCCAAACGGAAATTCCGGCCATGAATTCATCGCCATTTTTGCGTATTCGTGTTACACGCACTTTCCTCTACAAGGTATAACTTCCTGTTTTCATTTTCGTTGGTTAAATCACTCGTTTGGAAGTTAGGGTTTATGATAGATTTTTTGGGTATTTTGGATATGGGTATGATTATTAGCATATTTTGATTGATTTATGTTCTAGTTGCTATATACATTGCAATGTCATGCTTGTTTTTCAATTGTATTGCATATTTTGTGTTATTCGAATTATTCGTTAGTAATGATGAAATGTGAATATGAGAAACTCAATTGTGCTATGTTTTAATTTAGTGCTTATTAATTTTCTGACCACATGATGATTAATGCAAATATTTGTTTGGTACACAAGTGTTTGTGATTACGGTTATGTGATAAGTTGTTATTTTGATTAATTGTGTTATGATAATTCATTTTGATATTGTATGGATGTTTGCTAGTTGCTAATACGCGAGTTTAGTGCTTGTGCAATTTCGTATATTCATAATGGTACCAAGTTATTATAATGCATTTGATTAGGCAATTGTCATAGATATTTAATTAAGTATATAAATATATGCAATTTGAGTGGTTTTTGTTTAAAAATTGCAATTTAGGTTCATGAAATTGGTTGTTGCGGTAGTTTTAGGCTAAACCTTTATGGTGAATTATTCAATTTAAGCCGAAATGCTGCCGAAATTCTTAGTAACCTTTTTGCAATTAACTGCTTATTTAGTATTATTAATAATTGTTTTGTTTAGCAGTTATCATGTCTAACAGGAGAGCACGAGGAGGTGAAACTTTGGGAAACCCGTTGATTAGAGCCCATAGATATCTCACTTTTCATGGGTCGTATTCTGAGACTGCTAGGATGCAGTTTAGAGATCGTCTGGCTTCCAATATTGGCCAGTCAATTGAGGTGTTTGATGTTGTTAACTGGAATGTTTTGGAGCATGTGATTACTAGAGAAGGGTTTACTAGAGAAGGGTTTACTAGAGGATGGAAACATTGGATTTGTTTCCTATGCTTGGTCCCGGTTATTCAGTATCAGGGAGGATATCTACAGAGAGCTGGTTGTTGAGTTTTATAGCACTTTTAGGTTTGATGCCAGGTCGACTCAATGGACTGAGAACTCCATTTTCTTCCAGCTAGGGGGACAGCCTAGACAGATGACTTTGGTTCAGTTTGCTGTGGGATTGGGGCTTTATGAGCCCAATGAGCTGGATAATCCTCACTTTTTAAACCACATTTCTGCAGGTGCTGTGAAGAAGCTTACTGATTTGGAAGTTGAGCAGGAGTAGCAGTTTATTGCCCAAGGTAGTTATGGCAGTTCGACACCTTCTTACACGCGTATTCGAGATCCTCGTCATCGACTCATTCACAGATTGTTGACTTACACCATTGTTGGTCGCAAGGAGGGGCCTGAGAAAGTTTCGAGGCCTGACTTGTTTTATTTGAGCTCGATTATCAGGAAGAGGTTAGTGAATGTACCTTGGAGGTTGGCGAAGTGGATGTCGAAGAGAGCTACTGGTACTAGAGAAGGTAGTAGTTTGTGCGGAGGTCACTTTGTTACTCGATTGGCGAGATACTTTGGTTTGGCTACTCAGGATGAGATGGGGTCATGCACGATTGTTCAGCCTAGTATGGGATGGTTGACTGCACGCCGGTTGGAGGCGTTTGCTCTCATTAAGCCATGCATTACTTATGGTGGTCCTGCAGAGATGTATTACTGGGTTCCGATTACTCCGGTAGGACAGACTTTGCAGTCGAGGCAGGCTAGAGCCAGAGGAGATACGAGTGGCAGTGATAGAGGTCGAGGTACGGCACGAGGCCGTAACAGAGGTTATGCTACGGAGTTTGATCAGTTGTCTCAGCAGATGCACCAGATGCAGTTACATCAGACTCAGAGGTTTGATCAGATAGATCTTATGCAGAGACAGCATTTCCATCAGACCAGTGCACACTTGGACTACCAGGATGACTTGTTTGAGCAGCTGTTTGGACAGTTTCCTTCTGGACCCGCGTATCAGCCATTCCAGTACCAGATGCCACCAGAGTTCATGCCACCACCACCACAGTCAGAGTATGGAGCGCCTTCCCATCAGTACCAGTACCGCCAGGATGATGACAGTGACTAGGATGATGTTCATCCTATTTGGTTTATGATTCCAGACACTATTATTATTATTGTTTTATTATTATTATTATGACTGTTTTTATTTGTAGGTTTTATTAATTGTGCTGGATTGGTAGTTTTAGGATTTGGTAGTAGTTATTTTTAATTAGAATGTTTTAATCTGGTATTATTTAATTATGTTTGTTGATTGATCCCTCAGAATTGTGTTGTGGGTACGTGTCATGCTGGCAGTAAGTTTAGCGCAACGAAAAATTGAATCGAGAGGATGTGGGAAATTCGTATCATCTTTGTCATTAAACTGCACACTATTCCAGGGGAGTTTTTCTGTTCTTAGTTCTTTTCTCTTTTTCCCGTTTTAAGTATTTCATTATTTGTACAATGAGGGCATTGTACATCTTTAAGTGGGGGATGGGAGAGAAAAGAAGTTTAATTTCCACATAATTGTTCTGTTAAGTAGTAAATGATTTTGTAATTTGGTTAATAGTTATCTTATTAAGGTAAGTAACTAGGAGGTTATGAGTTGCCCATTTTTCAACCAAATTTTTGCATTAAAATTTTTGTTTTCTAGAGATAATTATTTTGTAACTATGTAGGTTAAATTTAAAATTTTCTACACTTTTAATTAAATACTAAAGCTATTAAAGATGTTATTTAGCTTCATTATATGATGTATTGATAGGCGATTTATATGAGAATGTTTGAGCTGTTAAGAAATGATAATTAAGGAGTAAATGTTACTTGTAGATGAACTTTAGCTATGTATGACATATGTCTTAATTTTCATATTAGTAATGTGTGATATGCCATATTTTTGGGAATTTAATTAATATCATTTGGGGATATACTGGGTGTTGTTTCCTTTGTTGTATGAAAGTACAGACCTGGTCTCCGTCAGTATATCTAATGAAAAAGAGCAAAAGAGTTTAATAACTCATAATTTTAAAATGTGGTCAAATTAAGTCGCTTTGTTGTACTGAGGTACAGACCTGTCACCAATGGTTTGACTAAAGACATTATTGCTAAACTAAAATCAAGTTATGTTGCTTTGTTGTGTTGAGGCACAGACCTGTCACCTCTGTCTTGATTTGAAAAATGATTGTTTTGATTAAATTTCAAGATATGTAATATCGGCATATTATGAGTATGAAAGTATATAGTTTTTGGGAGTCTAAGGGAATATTTACACGAATAATAATAAGTTGAGCTCGAGTATTCAAATATAGATTGTTTAAGTGGATAACAATATCAGTAATCATTGTGAACTATTTGATGTTTAAGAATAATAACTATATGTGTAGATTAGTTTTTGTAAATCTCATAGTTTCTTAATAATTGTTTTTAGAATTAACATATTTTTAAATTTAAGCATTTGAGTTGAAGATGGGTGATGTTGTGTAATTCCTATTTTAGTTATTTAGATTAATAGAGATGACTGTTTTCTTAAGAAATTGATTTTTTGAATCGATAGTCTACTTGAGGACAAGTAGGATTCAAGTGGGGGATGTTTGATAAACGCTCAAAAGTACTATATTTCAGTAGTATTTTACTCCTATTCTTGAATGTTTTTATTGCATTTTGTTAAGAATAGATACTGATTTCATTCATATTTGCAATTAGATGTGGAAATGGAGCGTTTATGAAGAAAGGAAGGAAAACAGTCAATAAAAGAGTTAAATGATGCGTATTTGAAGAATAGAGTAAAGCTGAAGTCGAAGAAAAGAATAAAAGAAGAAAAATCAAAAATCCGGCTGATAATCTCATCCATACGCCGTATGGATTGCTGCAGTGGAGGCCCAGGTTACGCGGACATGGGCTGGGCTTGAAATCAATCCATACGCCGTATGGATCAAAAATTCCAGAAGTATAAAAACGCGATTTTTACCCTAAATCAGAGTTTTTTGGGAGGTTTTCGTTTCCAAACGTTTTCAGTCGAGTTTTAGGTTAGGTTTACGAATTTTAGGAGTATTTTGGAGGTACAAAGGCTCGGGATTGAATTTTATTCATCACGGATGGTTCTAATTCATCTTTATAACTCGGTATAATTTCTTTTATTCGATTTCATTGAAGAATTTACGGTTGAATAATCTGAGTTTTACTGTTTTATGATGAATTGAATATCCAAAGTGATTGTGTAGTTGAATAACCTTAGATTATGATTATTGAACGATTATAATTGCGTATTGAATAAGTTATTTAATTGAAAACGGTTATATTGCTCGTGGACACTTGTTTATTGGTAACTAGTAATTATTTGTTGCTTCACGTGATTAATAATTTTAATGAGATTGAGTTCCTTTAAGATTATTGATTATTGCTAGTACTACCTTAGGGTTTTGGACTATCACTAAATACGTTGAGTCTGATAGGTCGAGTATACAATAATTATCTACTTTAAAATGAACAAGACAATAAGTTAATTATTGGGTATTGTTGTGTCATACCATAGAGTTAATTATAACGAGTTGTGAATGTTTAATGCATAATTTAGGGAAAGGCACACAATTGACTGATCATCTTGTGACATTGGAACCAGTGTTTCATGTTGGACCCTAGATTATAGGAATTAGTTGGACCCGAAACGTTGGCTAGTTTATATTCGACTTAGTATTCATTGAAGAATTTGGTATTAAGTTGATCTAAAAGAATCACAATTAGATAATCAATACGTAATAAATCGGGAAATATGAATCTAAGTGACATTAACTATACAATTACTTATTCCTTCCAATTAGGGTTTATTGTTATTATTTATTTATTATTTTAATTTAAAGTTTTATTTACGTTTGTTTATTTTAATTAAATGTTTTCTAAACAAATGTTCGTACGGAACTAAAACGCCCCCCATATTTACTGCTTTCTAGTTAATTGTTAATTTCTATTTTAAATATTCCACCATTTTCCCTGTGTTCGAATCTGACTTACCAAATCTATATTTACAATTGATCGGGTATTCTTGACTGGTTGCTTGAAAGTATTTATTAGGTATTTCTATTTATAAATTGTAAAACAAGACGCGCTTTAATAAGCGACATCAAAAATCAAACTAATATATAACATCTTTGGCAACATGGGCGTTATTTCAAAACCAAAAGATAAAAATGATTTATACAAATTATTATCAGAGTAACGTCTTCCTGTCAAACATTCCTTCCAGCCCAACTTCTTGCCCACCCAAATATCTCAATAACCTGCAAGAAGTGATAATGTGGGGGATTAGCATAAAGCTAAGTGAATGAATAATTAATCAACAGTTCAACTTAGCATAACAACTTTGTGTACAACAACTAACCTGAAGCACACAAGTATACAATACAACAACTCAATAACTCGACTGGGCAACTGGTCAACTATCAAGTGGTCAACCTATTAACTGGTCAACTTATCAACAATGCAACTGTTCAACCATAGCACAACTTAGTAATGAGGATCGGTGGCTCTTGCGATATCATAATACCCGGGGATTCCCAAGAACACTTATCCAACCATATCCGTATGGCCATAACGGACGAGACCGATAGCTAATTGTTATTATCAACCAACACAGGAGATGTGTTAAATATTAAATAACAATTAGCCCAACCAACTGTACATTTCGTTGACCTCATTAACAACTGATGCCCGAAGGCCAATAATAACAACAAACAACAGGAGGTCAACTTTCCTCAGTGATCACATATTCATCAAGTCATCAGGTCACATATCAAACCAAACAACATATCAACAGTATTATTACTAACTACAGTAATCATCATGGAAACTAAAACAATAATAATACCTTACTCGTTGTAACCAAACTCGTTACAACTAAATTATACTGAGGATTAAAGATCCACTCACCGTTACCTCAGCCGCAAGCTCAGAAGTCTAATATTACTGAGCCTTCTACATATCTGAGAATACAACAGAATACCACAAGTTAGTAACTTGTCATCACCGGATAATACTTATGTAAATTACAACACTACACAAGTAATCACACCATGAGTACAACTAAATTATAATTCTTGTAAGTCTAACATGTTTCAGACATGTTATAGCACAATACAACAAGTACCATTTAAGTAATTAGCTTTAAATGATAAACACTAAAAAGCCTTTGACAACCAGGTGAATCCGCCGGATCCCCTTTGAATCCGCCGGATTCATACCATTAACCCCAATCCACCGGATTCCTTCTAATCCGCCGGATTCTCACATTTTCAACCCAATCCGCCGGATTCAATTGAATCCACCGGATTCCCTCTTCATCCCAGCAAACCTGCGACTGCTCAAAACCCAGAACCCCGAAATTTTAACATCAAAATCATCAACTCCAGTTTCTGATCATTCTAATACAGTTACTAACATCAACTAGCAACTTATAACATCATGTATCAACCTTTTTAACATCAATTTCATATTCAAATCATAACCCACCAATTTCACATAAAAATTAAAATTTCAAGATCACTAAATCAAGAAATTAACTTACAATCATGAAGATATCAAGATGGTGATTATGAAGAAATTTAGTTCAAGATCACAGCTTCACTTTGTTTCAATCTTTGAGTTTTCTATGTTGTTGGTTTTGGATTTCAAAGGAAAAATGAATAACTTTCCTTTTTAGGAAAGTTAATATAAGTCGGCTCATATCACAACCGACTCCATATCCACTTAAAATTTATCCCCTTCCAAACCCATTGTCTGGAACCCGAAAACCATTTGCGAGTCCAAACATTTTATTTCACCGACAACTTTATTAATTTATAACAATTAATAATTTATCTATCACATTGGAATATTTGGCTCATAGTCCAATTATTTTCAACTTGTTCAAACAATATTACTTCCAAATACATTAAATAATACTTTAAACTCAGGAAATAATATAAAACAATTAAGTCCACTTTGAGGATGTTACAGTGACGCCACAAACCCTCTTTTCATGACACTACGTTAAGTGTCGGCCACACGACACTCTATGCGACACTCACTCAAGTGCCGCCCACCACTTAGCGCGTCACTTAACCCGACACTTATCTAAGTGACGCCCAAAATCAATTCCGTCCTGTCCGTCACTACCAACAAGTGACGCATAAAGCTATTAAACACTAATAGCGACACTTACGCAAGTGTCGCTACCCCAAGGCAAGTGACGCCTCAAGTGATGCTAAAAACAAAAAGTTTATAACTTTTTCACTAAGTGTTGGACTTAACCGAAAATGAATAATTTTTATACAATACGATACATGAACTGTACAAACATTACAAACACCGTTATATCATTGAAATGTTGATTTCAAACTATCACCAACGAGTCGTATACATTTTCACAACTATGAAATACAAACGCAAACGTTAAACGAACACTTTGGACATAACTTGGTTGTACGAACACTAGCATGGATGGTCGACTTAGAGATCCACATACTTATTAAATCTCATACGTTTAGGGCGTTAGGAGATTCCGGACTATACTTGGGCTTTAGGCTTTGCTAGCGTTCGCACATTACTTAACTCAACAGGTGAGTTCACAGCCCCACTTTTAACTGTTTAACTGCTTTCAACTTGGGGTGAGTGTGACACCCCCAATTTCGGGTTGCGGAAGCGGTCGGGTCAGGGCGTCACTAATCAAATATCAAGCACCAAGATTTCAAGCAAACGAGTCTACATGAGATGTTTATAATATATTACAAAAGTAGTACATTGTTTTGAAGTTATAAGTTTACAAAGATAGCGAGTTCGCAATTGATTTTGAAGATTTTAATACATAACCATTAATACAAAAGATGATGCTAGAAAATCTTCATGTTTAAATAGATACATGCGACTCGTACTAGCTAGCGTATCCTGCGGGCCATCCTACTGTTGAGCACCTGAGAATACAACACTAAAAGGGTCAGCTATAAAGCTGGTGAATCTCACAGGTTTAAAATAAACATTGATGTGATCAACATGATTATCCGACGATAATTGAACAATGTAAACCGAACAATGATAAGCAATATAACCGAACAATGATGTAACCTATTAAGGTTTCCGAACCATGATAAAACTGACACATATATTGCACTGAGCTATGATTCAAGGCCTAACCCGATCTTTGCCTCCCGTCTTGGTGATACACCCTTGACAATTACTAAAGTGCCCGTTTTTAACTTGGTTGTAGCTAGCAACCCGGACGGGGACGTCACTCCCATGATAGTACTATCCTTTAGCAGTCGCGCCTTATTAAGTTAACGAATCATACATTGATGAGGACTTTACCGAATTAAAACACTCGTGCAATAACCGTACTATGAAAATCAATACCGACAATAATAACCAAAACAATGAACAAGTTAATAACTAAATTAACTAACCGAATAACTTGTGATCACTAAAACAATTTGTGTTGCATCTCCCCCGAATTAAAAAAAAACAGTAAACAGTGAAAATGGGGCCGTGAGACTCACCTGTGGGTGCTAGCGTTCCTAACGCACGTAATATCCAATCCGTAACCTCCTAACGTCCTAAAGGTAAGAGATATATAAATATGAGTATTTGACGTTTTGTCAAAATCTGTGACACCCCCAAATTTGATTGATTTGCGGAAGCTCGATTTGGGTGTCACTAATCAATATCAAAGCACATAAGATAATAATGAACGACCACTATATGCGTCGTTTTAAACTTGTATTAATAAAGTAAACGTTCACATCAAAACAATGTTACATTAGCTCGATTCCTGAAATTGAGAGATTACATGGCATAATTACTTTTACAAAATATAATAATGCAATCAAATCTCTAGTTGTATGTATGCTGACTCGAGCTAATAATCCCTGCCTGTGCAGCCAACCTACTGCGGGGTACCTGTGATAAATACTAAAATGGGTCAGCGAAAACGCTGGTGAGCTCACACGTTTGTATGTCAATGTATAGTTGTCAGAACCGCAAGATTTATATTGAATTTAAAATGCAATTAAGCAAAATAAAAGTTATACAATCCATGAGCACATAGTCTGAGCTTAACTTGATTTGTCAGGCCCAATTAAGGAAACCTAACTTGAAATGCCTCCTACGAGTGTCTAATCCACACTCGTCTTCCCAAATGCTAATACATCCATTTGACCGGTTAGTGCGTGCTAACCCGGATGAGGATTGTCAATCCCATATGATATCATATACTAACATTCACGCTATAAATACTAGAGACTATGCTATGGAGGACTTTAAATTGATTAGCTTGAAACTCATGTAGTATTTGAAGTTTGGCACTTGCGTTCTACTTGTAAAACAAAATGAAGTAGTAATATCACACCCCTGGTAAAAGTAGTGAAAATGGGGCCATGAAACTCACCTGAGTCTTGAAGTGTTTAATTTAATAAACTTGGAGTAATTAGCTGTGAGTTGGTGTCCAAAGACTTGAAACCTGAATGTGTCCACGACACTTGAATTGTTATTAATTGTACCGGTATCTCGAAAGACTACCATCGAATTGTTTGTTTAACTTAATGTCCAAATTACCCCGATTTGGTTGTTTGTATAGTTACAAGTTACAACGAATTGTTTGATTGAATTGTTCCAAGTTACAATAACTTAGTTGAATTGTATTTTGAAAACGCGTACGGCACGTTGGTGATTAGTTGGAATAAAAGTATTGTTGTTATCGTCTTGTTTTTGAAGTGTCACACTTGAAGTATAAGTCCCATTATGTTCTAAAAGTCGTATTGCATAAGCATTTGAAGTTGTATAAGCTCGACATTTGGTGTAAAAATGTGCTTACGGAATCTAAGCACGGGGGTCCGGGGGCATCGCCCCTGGTTAGCGGGGTCCAAGGGGCGGCAGCCCCTGGCGGGGTCCAAAGGGCAGAGCCCCTGGCTGGGGTCGAGCTGCCAGGTCAGCTTGGAAAATTTTTATTTCTACTATATTGTTTTAAGGAAAAACGCATCTGGATTTGAATTTGGGTGAAATCAAGTGATAAAATTTCGAGCCTCGACACTTAGTAAAAATCTGTGTTTTTGAGGTTCTGGTTTGTGCGACGTGGGGTGCGACGTTGGGTGCGACGTCGCAGATCCGGACTGCGACGTTGGGCACGGCGTCGCTATGTACGACTTCCGCAATTTAATGCGACGTTGTACGTGGCGTCGCTATAGGCGACGTAGTTGATTTCTGCGACGTAAGGGTTTGCGTCGCTAAGTGCGACGTAGGGCGCTGCGTCGCTAATGCGACGTAGGTTCGGTTTGCGACGTTAAGGTCTGCGTCGCTATATGCGATGTTGGGGATATAGTGCGACTTAGGTCGCTGCGTCGCATTTGCTCCAGGCCAAATGCGACGTACGGAGTCTGATCGGAGTTTCAACTTCAAAAACGCATTTTCCGGCCATCGATCGGCCTAATATTTTTACCCAACCCATTTTAGGACATTACAAGGTTATACAAACAACTAGCAAGTTATAAAACTTAAAAACGAGAGTTTTCGGAGTTGTGTCGGAAACTTACAAATCGCCGAAATGAAATTCCGGAAAGATAGGATTGTAGATCGCGAAGTGGTGAACGTTTTATTCCGAAAGGGCTTGAAGATCCGAGGTCGTTTAGCGTGTTTATTTTACGATTTTCGTTGATGGTGGTTTGTGGTTTGTTTGAGAGAAAAATGAAAGAGGAGGGAGTAAGAGAGAGAAGAAAGAAAATAAAATGAAAGAAAAGGGGATAAGGTGGTGGAGGTTAAATCCCCACCTTTTTCAGTTCGCGCACTGCGCTCCGTGCGATGTTCGTTGTCTCCGTCGTTTAAACGTTAAATATTTATTTTCTAAGTTTTAATATGCGTTCTAAAATACGAATAATTATTCAGTATTTTTGTTGAAGTATTTTACTAAACATTTAGTAATTATATTATAAACGGTGATTTGTCTCATTTTGTTTGCGAATTTACATTTTATTCGCGTTTATATTAATTGTGTGATAAAACTTGGATTCTCAATATTATTGACATAATATTTTTAAGCACGATAACGTCATTAATAATCCTTGTATTACTCAATAAAATTGTTCACCAACGTCCGTATATATTAAATCGAATTACATTCGATTTTGAAGCTCGTACGATTTAAACAAATCGCATAATTGTTGATATATATTCAACAATATTTATAATAATTGATACATTAATTAGCCTAACACAGAACTAATTACATGTATTAAAACTTGATTAGGCACTAAATTATAGTCCTAAACTGACGGGTGTCACATTCTCCCCCTGTTAGAAGAATTTCGTCCCGAAATTTATGCTGAAGTCGTGTTTGATGTTGTATCAGTGAAGAGTTGAGGATACTTGAGTCGCATCTGGTCTTCCCGTTCCCAGGTGAATTCCGGACCACGCCGCGAATTCCACCTAACTTTGACAATGGGAATACGACTTTGTTTAAGTTGTTTGACCTCACGGTCCATAATTTCGACGGGTTCCTCAACAAAGTGAAGTTTCTCGTCTACTCGAATTTCATCGAGTGGAATGATAAGTGTCTCATCAGATAGACACTTCTTCAGATTTGAAACATGAAATGTGGGATGCACGCTGCTGAGTTCAGATGGCAGCTGCAATCGATAAGCCACTGGACCAATCCTTTCGAGGATCTCGAATGGTCCAATGTATCTGGGATTCAACTTCCCTCGTTTGCCAAATCGAATTACGCCTTTCCAAGGCGATACTTTGAGTAGTACTCGATCCCCAACTTGGAACTCTAGTGGTTTGCGTCTCACGTCAGCATAACTTTTCTGACGATCACGCGTGGCCTTGAGCTTGTTTTGTATTTCGACGATTCTTTCGGTCGTCTCGTGAATGATTTCTGGACCCGTGAGTTGACTATCCCCAACTTCGGTCCAACAGATAGGTGACCGGCACTTACGACCGTACAGTGCCTCGAAAGGTGCAGCTTTAATGCTGGTATGATAACTGTTGTTGTACGAGAACTCGCACAATGGTAGGTCTTTTTCCCAGTTTACACCGAAGTCTACTACGCAGGCCCGTAGCATGTCTTCTAGTGTTTGAATTGTTCGTTCACTTTGGCCATCGGTTTGAGGATGATATGCGGTACTCATATCAAGTCGAGTACCCAGGGATTTCTGAAGTGATTGCAAAAATTGTGAAGTGAAACGACTATCTCTATCGGAGATAATTGAGATTGGAACACCGTGTTTGGTCACGATTTCCTTCAGATAGATTCTGGTGAGGCGTTCCATTTTGTCGGATTCCTTGATTGCCAGGAAGTGAGCAGACTTTGTGAGACGATCCACGATCGCCCAAATGGTATCGCAACCGCTCGAGGATTTGGGTAGTTTAGTTATGAAGTCCATGGCAATTTGTTCCCATTTCCATTCAGGAAGACTGGGTTGTTGAAGTAAACCAGAAGGTTTTTGATATTCGATTTTGACTTTGGAGCAAGTAAGGCACTTGCTGACATAGGTGGCGATTTCAGCTTTCATGTTCGGCCACCAATAGAAGTCCTTGATACCGTGGTACATTTTGTCGGATCCTGGGTGGATAGAATATTTGGACTTGTGAGCTTCATCCATCACCAAGTCTCGTAGGTTCCCAACTTTAGGCAACCAGATTCGGTTTGAGAAATACCTAATCCCGCTAGGTTTGACTTCGAACTGTTTATCCATGCCCCGCAAGGCTTCATCTTTGACATTTTCGGGTTTTAAGGCTTCGAGTTGAGCAGTGAGAATTTGAATGTTTAAATTGTTGTGAATGGTCATACTGAGGGCTCGAACCCGAAGTGGTTTCACTCGCTCTTTCCGACTGAGGGCATCAGCAACAACATTTGCTTTGCCTGGATGGTATTTGAGTTCGCAGTCATAATCGGTAAGCAACTCGACCCATCGACGTTGCCTCATGTTGAGATCCTTCTGATCGAATATGTGTTGGAGACTTTTGTGGTCTGTAAAGATTGTGCACCTAGTGCCGTAGAGGTAATGTCTCCAGATTTTGAGGGCGAAAACGATGGCTCCTAATTCGAGGTCGTGGGTGGTGTAATTCTTTTCATGAATCTTGAGCTATCGTGAAGCATAAGCTATGACTTTGTCTCGTTGCATAAGCACGCAACCGAGACCTTGATGAGAAGCATCGCAGTATACCACGAAGTCATCGGTGCCTTCGGGTAATGATAGAATGGGAGCACTGCAAAGCTTTTGTTTCAAGAGTTGGAATGCCGTCTCTTGTTTATCAGTCCAGTCAAACTTTTTGTCTTTCTGGGTCAGAGTCGTAAGGGGTAAGGCTATCTTGGAGAAATTTTCAATGAATCGTCGGTAGTACCCGGCCAGTCCCAAAAACTGCCGTACTTCGGTCGGAGTGGTTGGCGATTGCCAGTTTTTGATAGCCTCGATCTTTGACGGGTCAACGTGAATTCCCTGACTGTCGATCACGTGACCAAGGAATTGAACGGTTTGAATCCAGAACTCACACTTAGAGAATTTGGTGTAAAGCTCCTCGTGTCTAAGTAGTTCAAGGATGGTTTTGAGGTGTTGCGCGTGTTCTTCTTTGCTTCGTGAATATATGAGGATGTCATCGATGAAGACAATGACAAACTTGTCAAGGTAAGGTTTACACACCCGATTCATAAGGTCCATGAATACAGCCGGTGCGTTGGTTAGGCCGAATGGCATCACTTGAAATTCGTAATGCCCATAACGAGTTCTGAAAGCGGTTTTTGGAATGTCGGCATCGCGAACACGCAATTGGTGATAACCTGATCGGAGATCAATCTTTGAATAACAACTCGACCCTTGAAGTTGGTCGAATAGGTCATCGATCCGAGGGAGTGGATACCGGTTCTTGACAGTTAACTTGTTCAACTCTCGGTAGTCGATACACATTCGAAAAGAACCGTCTTTCTTCTTGACAAATAGGACCGGAGCTCCCCAAGGTGAAGAACTCGGCCTGATAAATCCTCGTTCCAAGAGTTCCTGTAATTGGGTGGACAACTCCTGAAGTTCGGACGGAGCTAAACGGTATGGTGATCGGGCCACAGGCGCAGCATCTGGTACAAGATCGATTGAGAACTCAACATGTCTTGGTGGTGGTAGACCAGGTAGTTCTTCGGGAAAGACTTCTGGAAAGTCTCGAACAATTGGAACATCCTCAAGTCGCTTCTCCTTCGACTTTTTCTCCATGATGTGCGCGAGGATTACTGGATAACCCTTTCTCAGAAATTTTCGGGTTTTTAGGCAAGATATGAGGTTAAGCCTCGTCCCACCGGTCTCCCCCTGTATGACCAAGGTTCTACCGACGGCGAGAGGTATGCGAACAATTTTGTCATAGCAAATGATTTCGGCGCGATGTTTGGATAGCCAGTCCATGCCTACGATGACATCGAAACTCCCTATCTCGATTGGCATAAGATCTATGGAGAAGATTTCGTCGGCTAGGTTTAAAGTGCAATTAGGTATCACACTATCGGTTTCTATCAATTTGCCATTTGCTAGCTCTACTGTGTACTTAACGTCTAAAGCAACAGGTGTGATGTCAAGTAGAGGGCAAAATTCATCGGAAATAAAACTTCTATCGGCACCAGTATCAAACAGAATAGAAGCAGTTAAATTGTTGAGGAGGAACATACCCGTGACCACATTCGGGTCCTGACGGGCGTCCCCTGAGTTGATCACAAAGGCGCTACTTTTGACGTTGTTGTTGTTGCGGCTGTTGTTGTTGTTGTTGTTGTTGTTGTTGCCCTTATTCTTCAATTTCGGGCACGTATCCCTAAAGTGTCCTGGATTTCCACATTCATAGCAGGACTTAGGTTGTCGGGCATTTTTGTCCGAGAAGTTGTTATTGGATCTGGGGGCTCGGCAATCCTTAGTCGAATGTCCGTACCTCCTACAGTTGTTGCAAGGGGTATTACACTGACCAAAGTGGTGATAGTTACACTTGGGACAGTAAGGTCTGTCCCCGGTGTAGCTGCGGGTGGGTTCAGAGGTGGTGTGGTAGACTTGGATGGCGTTGTTTTTCTTGTTTGAGTTGTGGTGGTGTTCAGTGGATTTGCGTTTGTTGCGGTTAGAGGATGAAGTGTTGGAAGTCCCACGGCTGACAACTAGGGCCATGAGTTCGTGGGCTAAACGAATGGCACTTTCAGTGGTGGTTGGTTTGGATGAGGCGACATTTCCCTGGATGTTCTCAGGGAGTCCGCGAATGTATCTCTTAATGCCCTTACTTTCCGGTTCAACCAAGCCTGGGCATAGTAAAGCAAACTGCTGAAATTTTGTGGTATAATCAGCATCATTTCCCTGCACCGTCAGGTGCCAGAATTCCTCCTCCAGTCTGTGCAGTTCTTCTTCAGGACAGTATTTTTCTGTCAGCTTCTTTTTCAGTTCGGCCCAAGGAAGTCGATTTGCAACCTCAAGGCCTACAGAGTTGGCGTGGGTTTTCCACCACGTGAGTGCACCTTCCTGAAAGGTGTAAGCAGCGAATTTGACTTTGTTGTTCTCAGTGCAGTCGCAGAGACTGAAAACGGATTCCATACGCTCAATCCAACGAATCAAGCCAATGGCACCTTCCGTGCCCTTGAAATATAGGGGTTTACAGCTGAGAAAGTCTTTGTAGGAACAAGGCTTGACAGTATGAGTGGTGGCGGTGGTATCGGCTGTTTCCTTGGACGTTCGGATTGGATCCCGAGCGGCCAAGGCGTCGGCTACGGCCCGATTAACGGCAGCAGCGAGTTCGGCTTCACTGTAACTCTTTTTCTTCGGTGGCATGATTCTTCAAGAAAAGAAACAATAGGTACGTAAGAAATTGTACCATAATGATAATTGTGATAGATGTATATATCAAAGCGATAATGTAAACATCACAAGTGTAATAGTTTCATAATATAGATTTAAATCGAAAGAAATTGTCAATTGAGACTACGTTGTTTAACGATTACAGACAATTTCGAGTTTGAGAATTCAAAAGTTACAAACTTAGATATTGTGCCAAAAGTTCCGGGAATTGTTTCATCCGGTCAATTTACATTAGTTCTACGAAAGCGTTATGAAGTGCAGATTCAGCCTAAGCTAATTCTGTCGAAGGTTGAGTTGTGGCATTAAGGCAGTGAGACGGTCAACGGACTCTGCAAGTCGGCTAACCATTCTGAGTGCCTCCTCGGTTTCCCTCAGGCGTGTCTCGCACTGAGTCAACCTTGATCGCAAGATAGTGATTTCGTTGTGATTGTCAGTCACTTGATTGTGGACGATCTCCATGGTCTCGATGGTTTCACCCACACGATTTTCGAGAACTTCCATATTGTTGACAGTGTTTACATGGTCCTCAGAGACCTGAGCAACTTGCCCCATTAGGGTGAGGGTCCAGTTCTCCCGGGTCTCTTGCAACTCGATGTCCATGTCACGCAGTTGTTGATCTTGACGGTGTAGCCTAGCGGCCAAATCTGTTAGGGTGAATTGATTGGGGTATGGGCCCGCTCGAGGCAACCTGGGGTTCCTCCAAGCTACCCTTGAACTTTGTGATTCATACGGATGAGAACGAGATGAGTTGGGTGGTGTGTTTGCCATTCTGAGACAAAATGTTAGAAATAATGAGGCCTATATTCATATAATATAATATAGCCTAAGATCGTAAGCGAGGGTCTATTTATGTATATATATGTATATCACATAATAACCTATTGAGTGTCTAGCACAGACATGTTTTGAGTCCCGTTTCTCTCGAGGTCAGAGTCAACTAGTGTATCCTGTTCAGCCATAACTTCCTTCAGATCTTACATCATCTTTATTTAATTGTACATAGTTGATCAGGCTATGTTAAATTAAATTCGTATGCTGTAATCTCTGAACTGGTTATACCTAATAGGGAATACTGCCTAACGGTCATAGTCTAGGCCCACTAAATGCAACCTAGTTCACTATAACCTTAGGCTCTGATACCAATCTGTGACACCCCCAAATTTGATTGATTTACGGAAGCTCGATTTGGGTGTCACTAATCAATATACAAAGCACATAAGATAATAATGAACGACCACTATATGCGTCGTTTTAAACTTGTATTAATAAAGTAAACGTTCACATCAAAACAATGTTACATTAGCTCGGTTCCTGAAATTGAGAGATTACATGGCATAATTACTTTTACAAAATATAATAATGCAATCAAATCTCTAGTTGTATGTATGCTGACTCGAGCTAATAATCCCTGCTTGTGCAGCCAACCTACTGCGGGGTACCTGTGATAAATACTAAAATGGGTCAGCGAAAACGCTGGTGAGCTCACAGGTTTGTATGTCAATGTATAGTTGTCAGAACCGCAAGATTTATATTGAATTTAAAATGCAATTAAGCAAAATAAAAGTTATACAATCCATGAGCACATAGTCTGAGCTTAACTTGATTTGTCAGGCCCAATTAAGGAAACCTAACTTGAAATGCCTCCTACGAGTGTCTAATCCACACTCGTCTTCCCAAATGCTAATACATCCGTTTGACCGGTTAGTGCGTGCTAACCCGGATGAGGATTGTCAATCCCATATGATATCATATACTAACATTCACGCTATAAATACTAGAGACTATGCTATGGAGGCCTTTAAATTGATTAGCTTGAAACTCATGTAGTATTTGAAGTTTGACACTTGCGTTCTACTTGTAAAACAAAATGAAGTAGTAATATCACACCCCTGGTAAAAGTAGTGAAAATGGGGCCATGAAACTCACCTGAGTCTTGAAGTGTTTAATTTAATAAACTTGGAGTAATTAGCTGTGAGTTGGTGTCCAAAGACTTGAAACCTGAATGTGTCCACGACACTTGAATTGTTATTAATTGTACCGGTATCTCGAAAGACTACCATCGAATTGTTTGTTTAACTTAATGTCCAAATTACCCCGATTTGGTTGTTTGTATAGTTACAAGTTACAACGACTTGTTTGATTGAATTGTTCCAAGTTACAATAACTTAGTTGAATTGTATTTTGAAAACGCGTACGGAACGTTGGTGATTAGTTGGAATAAAAGTGTTGTTGTTATCGTCTTGTTTTTGAAGTGTCACACTTGAAGTATAAGTCCCATTATGTTCTAAAAGTCGTATTGCATAAGCATTTGAAGTTGTATAAGCTCGACATTTGGTGTAAAAATGTGCTTACGGAATCTAAGCAAGGGGGTCCGGGGGCATCGCCCCTGGTTAGCGGGGTCCAAGGGGCGGCAGCCCCTGGCGGGGTCCAAAGGGCAGAGCCCCTGGCTGGGGTCGAGCTGCCAGGTCAGCTTGGAAAATTTTTATTTCTACTATATTGTTTTAAGGAAAAACGCATCTGGATTTGAATTTGGGTGAAATCAAGTGATAAAATTTCGAGCCTCGACACTTAGTAAAAATCTGTGTTTTTGAGGTTCTGGTTTGTGCGACGTGGGGTGCGATGTTGGGTGCGACGTCGCAGATCCGGACTGCGACGTTGGGCACGGCGTCGCTATGTACGACTTCCGCAATTTAATGCGACGTTGTACGTGGCGTCGCTATAGGCGACGTAGTTGATTTCTGCGACGTAAGGGTTTGCGTCGCTAAGTGCGACGTAGGGCGCTGCGTCGCTAATGCAACGTAGGTTCGGTTTGCGACGTTAAGGTCTGCGTCGCTATATGCGACGTTGGGGATATAGTGCGACGTAGGTCGCTGCGTCGCATTTGCTCCAGGCCAAATGCGACGTACGGAGTCTGATCGGAGTTTCAACTTCAAAAACGCATTTTCCGGCCATCGATCGGCCTAATATTTTTACCCAACCCATTTTAGGACATTACAAGGTTATACAAACAACTAGCAAGTTATAAAACTTAAAAACGAGAGTTTTCGGAGTTGTGTCGGAAACTTACAAATCGCCGAAATGAAATTCCGGAAAGATAGGATTGTAGATCGCGAAGTGGTGAACGTTTTATTCCGAAAGGGCTTGAAGATCCGAGGTCGTTTAGCGTGTTTATTTTACGATTTTCGTTGATGGTGGTTTGTGGTTTGTTTGAGAGAAAAATGAAAGAGGAGGGAGTAAGAGAGAGAAGAAAGAAAATAAAATGAAAGAAAAGGGGATAAGGTGGTGGAGGTTAAATCCCCACCTTTTTCAGTCCGCGCACTGCGCTCCGTGCGATGTTCGTTGTCTCCGTCGTTTAAACGTTAAATATTTATTTTCTAAGTTTTAATATGCGTTCTAAAATACGAATAATTATTCAGTATTTTTGTTGAAGTATTTTACTAAACATTTAGTAATTATATTATAAACGGTGATTTGTCTCATTTTGTTTGCGAATTTACATTTTATTCGCGTTTATATTAATTGTGTGATAAAACTTGGATTCTCAATATTATTGACATAATATTTTTAAGCACGATAACGTCATTAATAATCCTTGTATTACTCAATAAAATTGTTCACCAACGTCCGTATATATTAAATCGAATTACATTCGATTTTGAAGCTCGTACGATTTAAACAAATCGCATAATTGTAGATATATATTCAACAATATATATAATAATTGATACATTAATTAGCCTTACACAGAACTAATTACATGTATTAAAACTTGATTAGGCACTAAATTATAGTCCTAAACTGACGGGTGTCACAAAATATACAAATGATTTAATTGTTCTGAGTTGAATTGTGTACGATTTGTTAGGTGATGATCTTGTAACAATAATTTCCAAAAAAGTAATATTATTAAACCTATTTCGTTGTATACTTTGAAAAAGTATATATAATTATAACGTACGAGTTTTATCGTATAAAAGCATAGGAAAGGTCATCTTATAAATATGTATATACTCGTATTATTTTGTCATCCTTCATATATATAAATATATGTTTATATATATAAATTTATCTTTAATGATAATGTTAATATTAATTAGTAATTAGATAATTAATAAACATTAGTGACTTGCTAAAATTAGTAGTTTGCAATGTTAAGTAATTAACCTTAAACATTTACAGCTAGGCTATTAACTATATTTATAAATCATTTGCTAGGTAAAATATATATATATACATACAAGAAGTTGCTTAAAAACAATTAAATGAATCAAAAACGGATAAGAGAGGGGGTTGAACCCCTGACCTTTTCGATGCATACTGAATGCTTAACCACTAGGCTAGTGCCTTCCTTTGTTTATATTTCTCCAAATATGTAATATATGTCTTTATAAGAAGTTAATAGGTCAAAAATGAAATGAAATATAAGTAGGTCACAAGGATCGATCCTGTGACCTCTCACTTACAATTCCACGCCTCAACCAGTTGGATATATGCCTTTCATTGTTTTAAATGTTGCTTTATATTTATTTATGTGTTCGTAATTTGTAAACTGTGTAGGTTTTATGCCATCGTACTCATATGGGTGTAGTTCCAGTTAGTCAACCCTTTTCACAATCTCGTTCTCAATCTTGAAATCTCGACATACAACTTGGGTATAATCATTTAAGCACAACGGTTTCAAGTTTTATAAACATGAAAATGTAAGAGAGGGAGAGAGGTTGCTCACGGTGGTGGTGGTTGTTACCAAAGGTGATGATGAGGATGAATCTCGATGATGATGATGGTGGTGGTGAGCTACCGCTGCTGCCGTTGTCGAGTTGTTGTGGATGACGATGGTTACCAAGCTCGATGGTGCTCGGTGGTGTGTGGGTGCCGAGAGATGAGACGAGATAAGTGAATGAAGATAGGTGATCGATGATGATACTTTGATGATGATTATGAGTTTATGTTGTGATTATTGTTGTTTTTCTTGTTGATCATCAAACCGAGAGAGAGAGTTGAGAATTTTTGAAAGAACAGGAAATGAAAATGAGAGGGGTGAATGGCACGGGTTGTTGACAAGACGAAGTAACTGACCATCTCCAATTATTGGAGGTGGTTGGGCTAACTTGCCCTGTCTCATGGTATTTTGACCCGTGTTTTGGTACCCGATCGCAAAGTAGTATAAACTATAAACTTCTAAATATTAAATCGTATATATTTTCATTTGAAATATTTTATAAAAATACTTCATTCGGGTTATATAAATATAGTATTGTTTCGCTTTGAATATAAGGATAGTTTTTATTAACCAAAAAGGTTTTTACCAATTCTCTAAGTTCGGTAATATTATTTCTAACAATAGTAATTTATTTGGAGATGTTTTGGGATAACTTTTATTTCTATGATTTCTGAGTACATTCAGATTTTGTTTGCGAATGATTATTAATTAATCATTTAATGTTATATATATCTTTTATATATATATATATATATATATATATATTATCCGTTTACCTTGGTTTTAGTTCGTACCGAGTACGAATATTTAAAGTTTAAATTTGGCGCTAATTTTGGCTCTTTTGACCGGGTGTCACATTCTCCCCTTGTTAGGAGAATTTCTTCCCGAAATTCAAGTGAAACCTAGATCCGCGTGTTTCTAAGGCCGACTATGTGGTATGTCTAATTCTAAGACATCCAAGTCCTCTCCCCTTGTTAGACTTAAACCTACCGTTTACTCAAGAAATGGAGAGGTCCGTATTCTACCCGACCGTTATGTCTACATGACCAGGTCGTCCCGTAAGTATTACTATCTTTTGGATTACTAATCCCCCAAATCCACTGAGTCTTGCTGTGTTCATACAGTTTGTAACTGTCAGTAGTGTCGTAGCATAATTTAGAATCTATCAGTCCCCTATAGAAACTAAGTGGTTTAGCATACATTAGTTTTACGTGGGATGTTACCCAGTGTATAAAAGTTAACCGGTATGTTTTCCGGTATAATATAGTGTAGGATATGTTATTCCTATACATATGTAAGCTAAACCTCATCTCATATAGAAACTATAGAAACTAAATTGTCGTTTTTCCCTAACCCTATCGTGCAGTTAGAATCTAGGGAACACATAAAAGATATCAATCAGCAAGTAATATCTATCCATGTAAACAGTGTAAAAGCAGTCAGGTCATTAATGAGTGACCATACCCGTGTTGAGCAAGTCAATGAGTCTTGGGTTCTGGTCGTCTTCCCTAGTTCTGAGTACGTAGGCTCTTCCTCGAGCAGGGTTGATGTTTTTGTCTTTCAGCTTTGGACAGTCATTCCTGTAGTGACCTACAGTTCCACATTCGAAACAGGCTTTTGCTCGGCAATCCTTAGTAGCATGACCATAACGCTGGCACTTGTCACAGGGAGTGCCACAAGGCCCGTCATGGTGACGTTTACACTTTGAGCAGTAGGGTTTGGTTCCAGTGTATTCTTTCTTGTTTTCAGACCTAGAGGTGTTGGCCTTGACGATTGCAGGCTTTTTGGTAGCCGGACCTTGATTGTCAGAGTTTCCCTTAGGTTTTCTCTTGTTATCACCGGAGTGATTTTCAGTACTTTTGACAACAGATGTTCCTTGGCGAACAATCTATGCCATCAATTTGTGTGCCATATGCACAGTACCATGAAATGTAGGAGTGTTGGACGAAGTCACCATCCCTTGGATTTGCGAAGTGAGTCCCCAGATATAGCGTTCGATACGCTTGGATTCCTCACTAACCATAGATGGACACAGGTGTGCTAGTTGCTTAAACCTAGAGGTGTAGCCGGCAATGTCATTGCCTTGGGTAGTGAGTTGCCAAAATTCGGCCTCTAGTTGTTGAATCTCATCCCTGGGACAATACTCATCTTTGAGCATTTTCTTCAGTTCGTCCCAAGGGGTTTCCAAAGCAATGTCTTGGCCCACAGAGTCAGCATAATATTCCACCATGTCAGAGCATCGTCCATAAGGGTGTAAGTGGAGAACTTGACCTTACAGTCCACTGGGCAATTGCAGATGTAAAAGACTGACTCAGTCTTCTCCAGCCATCGCAATAAGCCAATAGCACCTTCAGTGCCTTTGAAGTTCACAGGATGGCAGCTAAGGAAGTCCTTATAGGTGCAAGGTTTAACAGGAGTAGAGGGTGTTTCAGAACTTTCAGATCGCCGTTGCCCCGCAATTAATGCTTCAGCAACCAGTTGATCAACCTGAGCTTGAGTGTAGGTTCGTCTTGGCGGCTTGATTCTTACAAAAGTAAAAAGAATATGGGTGAGTTGTCTGTACCAAATCACGACATATCACACATGTATTTATATTTATGTTGTAATATACGGCAACACAGGCGAAGTCATGATTCGGTAGACAACGGGGTTTAATGTGGGCTAAGAGTTTTCAAATGTTTTCAAAATATGGTTTACAAATAATATGATGAGTTTGTGAATCGTGATTCGGGGTTTGTTTGGATAGAAGTGACATCATTAACAGTATAGACGACATAAGGCTTTGTTTGTGAAACCTAACTGGTTTCCATCGAACACCTAACAGTACAATGAAAAATTTATAGGCGTATAGTTAGGTAGGCGGCGGTAAGTAAATACTAAGTCCCGATCTTCAAATCTAAGGACGTTGGAGTAGCTATGTTTGTCAGTTACAATGATGTAGGTGGTGACAAAAGTATCATTGGTTAAGGCCTATTCCTATACCTTCAGTATATAATAGTCTAGAGAGTGTTACGCATTCGTGGCTGATGTACGTATGTATACTAAGTATACTTCCGAGTTATATATCCGAAGCGTTAACCGAATTAGATCACATAAGTGTCAACCGAACGTGATTACCTAAGTAACAATCCGAACTAGACCACTGATGTGGTATCCGTACTATGTCGCATAAGGGATAACAGATTAACATGTATATCAAGTATTTTATCAAACAGTCGAGGCCTATTCATACATATATATATCTGCAGTATATATAATAGCCAATTTGTATATGTATATACCATATATACGTACATATATCCACCTAGTTGTGTCTAGCACAAAACAATCATGAGTCCCGGTTCTCTCGTGATCAGAGTCTGCTAATGCATTCCCATTCGACATAACCCTTTTCAGATCTTACATCATCCTTGTTTAATTGTACATAGTTAGCTACGCTATGTTAAATTAAATTCGTATGATGTAATCCCTGAACCAGTCATACCTAACAAGGAATACTGCCTAACAGTTATAGTTTAGGCCCACTAAATGCAACCTAGTTCGCTATAACCTTAGGCTCTGATACCAATCTGTGACACCCCCAATTTCGGGTTGCGGAAGCGGTCGGGTCGGGGCGTCACTAATCAAATATCAAGCACCAAGATTTCAAGCAAACGACTCTACATGAGACGTTTATAATATATTACAAAAGCAGTACATTGTTTCGAAGTTATAAGTTTACAAAGATAGCGAGTTCGCAATTGATTTTGAAGATTTTAATACATAACCATTAATACAAAAGATGATGCTAGAAAATCTTCATGTTTAAATAGATACATGCGACTCGTACTAGCTAGCGTATCCTGCGGGCCATCCTACTGTTGAGCACCTGAGAATACAACACTAAAAAGGTCAGCTATAAAGCTGGTGAATCTCACAGGTTTAAAATAAACATTGATGTGATCAACATGATTATCCGACGATAATTGAACAATGTAAACCGAACAATGATAAGCAATATAACCGAACAATGATGTAACCTATTAAGGTTACCGAACCATGATAAAACTGACACATATATTGCACTGAGCTATGATTCAAGGCCTAACCCGATCTTTGCCTCCCGTCTTGGTGATACACCCTTGACAATTACTAAAGTGCCCGTTTTTAACTTGGTTGTAACTAGCAACCCGGACGGGGACGTCACTCCCATGATAGTACTATCCTTTAGCAATCGCGCCTTATTAAGTTAACAAATCATACACTGATGAGGACTTTACCGAATTAAAACACTCGTGCAATAACCGTACTATGAAAATCAATACCGACAATAATAACCGAAACAATGAACAAGTTAATAACTAAATTAACTAACCGAATAACTTGTGATCACTAAAATAATTTGTGTTGCATCTCCCCCGAATTTAAAAAAAACAGTAAACAGTGAAAATGGGGCCGTGAGACTCACCTGTGGGTGCTAGCGTTCCTAACGCACGTAATATCCAATCCGTAACCTCCTAACGTCCTAAACGTAAGAGATATATAAATATGAGTATTTGACGTTTTGTCAAAATATACAAATGATTTAATTGTTCTGAGTTGAATTGTGTACGATTTGTTAGGTGATGATCTTGTAACAATAATTTCCAAAAAAGTAATATTATTAAACCCATTTCGTTTTATACTTTGAAAAAGTATATATAATTATAACGTACAAGTTATATCGTATAAAAGCATAGGAAAGGTCGTCTTATAAATATGTATATACTCGTATTATTTTGTCATCCTTCATATATATAAATATATGTTTATATATATAAATTTATCTTTAATGATAATGTTAATATTAATTAGTAATTAGATAATTAATAAACATTAGTGACTTGCTAAAATTAGTAGTTTGCAATGTTAAGTAATTAACCTTAAACATTTACAGCTAGGCTATTAACTATATTTATAAATCATTTGCTAGGTAAAATATATATATATACATACAAGAAGTTGCTTAAAAACAATTAAATGAATCAAAAACGGGTAAGAGAGGGGGTTGAACCCCTGACCTTTTCGATGCATACTGAATGCTTAACCACTAGGCTAGTGCCTTCCTTTGTTTATATTTCTCCAAATATGTAATATATGTCTTTATAAGAAGTTAACAGGTCAAAAATGAAATGAAATATAAGTAGGTCACAAGGATCGATCCTGTGACCTCTCACTTACAATTCCACGCCTCAACCAGTTGGCTATATGCCTTTCATTGTTTTAAATGTTGCTTTATATTTATTTATGTGTTCGTAATTTGTAAACTGTGTAGGTTTTATGTCATCGTACTCATATGGGTGTAGTTCCAGTTAGTCAACCCTTTTCACAATCTCGTTCTCAATCTTGAAATCTCAACATACAACTTGGGTATAATCATTTAAGCACAACGGTTTCAAGTTTTATAAACATGAAAATGTAAGAGAGGGAGAGAGGTTGCTCACGGTGGTGGTGGTTGTTACCGAAGGTGATGATGAGGATGAATCTCGATGATGATGATGGTGGTGGTGAGCTACCGCTGCTGCCGTTGTCGAGTTGTTGTGGATGACGATGGTTACCAAGCTCGGTGGTGCTCGGTGGTGTGTGGGTGCCGAGAGATGAGATGAGATAAGTGAATGAAGATAGGTGATCGATGATGATACTTTAATGATGATTATGAGTTTATGTTGTGATTATTGTTGTTGTTCTTGTTGATCATCAAACCGAGAGAGAGAGTTGAGAATTTTTGAAAGAACAGGAAATGAAAATGAGAGGGGTGAATGGCACGGGTTGTTGACAAGACGAAGTAACTGACCATCTCCAATTATTGGAGGTGGTTGGGCTAACTTACCCCGTCTCATGGTATTTTGGCCCGTGTTTTGGTACCCGATCGCAAAGTAGTATAATATTTTTAAACTATAAACTTCTAAATATTAAATCGTATATATTTTCATTTGAAATATTTTATAAAAATACTCCATTCGGGTTATATAAATATAGTATTGTTTCTCTTTGAATATACGGATAGTTTTTATTAACCAAAAAGGTTTTTACCAATTCTCTAAGTTCGGTAATATTATTTCTAACAATAGTAATTTATTTGGAGATGTTTTGGGATAAATTTTATTTCTATGATTTCTGAGTACATTCAGATTTTGTTTGCGAGTGATTATTAATTAATCATTTAATGTTATATATATCTTATATATATATATATTATCCGTTTATCTTGGTTTTAGTTCGTACCGAGTACGAATATTTAAAGTTTAAATTTGGCGCTAATTTTGGCTCTTTTGACTGGGTGTCACAGTGAGAAACATAGTCAACTACTTTATTGATTGCCATAACTGCTTTTACTTACCTGATTGTATACTTGTTTTTGCTCGAACGATTAGAGTACTTTAAACTGTTGAACTCTTACATAAAACTGGTATTTATGAAACAACATTTTCATAAACTTGTTAAACTTTGTTTGGTAAACAGGAGAACGACTGGTACTTTTTATGTAAACGCTGGAGAACGACCAGCCACGTATTTTAGTGCCATAGAACAATTGGCCAAGTAAGCGGGAGAACGACCCGTGCGTGTTTAGACCGGAGAACGACCGGTACTGTGTCTTGCTGGAGAACGACCAGCGGTGTTTTAGGCCAGAGAACGACTGGCCGAGTTAGATGGGAGAACGACCCGTGCATATTTAGACCGAAGAACGACCTGTACTGTTTTGGGTAACATCCCACGTAAACTGTGTTTTGGGTAACATCCCACGTGAACTGTATTTTGGGCAACATCCCAACGGAACTATATTTGGATAACATTCCACAAAACGTTTACTTAACTATTACAGCAACAACTGTTTACGAACGTATTTGGTTTAATGAACTTTACTTGCAAACTTAAAACCTGTGAATTCACTCAACCTCGTTGTTGACTTTTACTATGTTTTTCAGGGAATTAGCTGTGCACGTAAGAATCGCCTGCACATACGGAACATAGGCGACCCACGAAGGAATAGGATGCCAACTTTTGACAACTGGATTTCTTTTATATAACTAAAACAATTTAGTCATATTTACGAAATCTACTTTTGTAACTTAATTACTTTTCAACTTATACGATTTGATAAATCATAAACTTTGTAACTATTACATTTGGCATCTTAATATATATGTTTGGTTGTAATCATATGCTCTGATATGTATGTATGTACTTTGTATACGTCACCACCCCCACACGATCTAATGCTTCCGCAAACTTCCGATAAACGTAATTAACGAATTTGGGGGTGTGACAAATATGTGACCGAATGATTATAATTTTATGTATTTATAACTAATTTCATCACTAATCACCCAAAAAATATATTGAAAGTATTTACATTATATTTTTCGTAAACATAAATTACTATCCTACTACAATAAATTTATATTTCATATCCTAATCCTACTCCTAATAGATATATAAAATTAACCAACAGGGCTTTATGATTGTAATTTCTTATTTTTGGATTTAATTGGAGAGATGGTGTAGCTCTTGAAAGTAAATCGTCTCCCGAATATGGATTATCTTTCGTTTTTATATCAGGTTGGTTCATATCACAATGGAACTCGTTTCAAGAAGTCAAGCTTAGCTTAATATAATTTGATCAACTGATTAAAACTAATGGATAAACAACAAAATTAGTTAATTGTACATGTGCACTTCTTAAGTCTTATTATCTTTTAGGATTTCCCGCGCGACGATTTGTAAGTTTCTGACAACTTTCGAAAACTCTTAGATTTTGATTATTTTTCATGTTTGTTGTTAATCTAGCTTGTTAATGTCCAAATAAATGGTTAAAACTCAATTTCGGAACATCGTCGGAAAAATGTCGGTTTGGCCCATTTTAAAGAAAACAACCCTTCGGACATAACCGACCCAAACTAATAACTTTTATGAACTCCTTGAACCATTCTAAAACTTGTGTAAAAGTTTCGGACCAAATGGAAGTCATTAAACACGTTTTTGACAAAATTCGGATCTGACCAGACGTAAGTGACGCTAGGGCCAAAAACAGTATAGCGTCACTTCCTTAAGTGACGCAGTAAGTGTCGCCAAAAACCCTCATTTTGCGTCACTTGCTTAAGTGCCGCGTAAAAACCCTCTTTTTGCGTCACCGCCTAAGTGTCGCAAATTCAACACCCGTCACTTGTATCCGACACTTGCTTAAGTGTTGCCCCGAAATCGATTGGCAATCCACCCGTCACTTGCACCCGACACTCGTTTAAGTGTCGCCTCTTATGCGTCACTTCCCTAAGTGACGCCACTAATTCAGAACTTACCATTTTATGCGACACTTCTTGAGTGCCACCTAACCCTTAAGTGACGCTTTAAGTGACGCTAAAAACAGAAATATTACAATACATTTTTACACTAAGTGTCGAACACTTACAACCTCAAACATGTAGACGATACAACTTCTAAACACTTCCCGTAAACTATATAATCATACGTTACACTTGGAATACATATGAGATTACACTCACAACCGACATAAGAGATTTCACTCACGTTATAGACATACGATATTACACTCGAAACTAATAACGAGATTACACTCGACTCTCAGATGAGATTACACTCATACATCTACGAGCTTGCACTCGTGCACACACGAGCTTACACTCACACATATACAAGTTTACACTTGTACACCCTAAGGCTTTCGCCACAAAAGGGTTACACCCACTCGAACTTACATTTGCACAGACTTTTACAAAATAGTACAAATGACAGACATACTAATATGCTTTACATGTATACGATTTCAAAGAACGCATAATAATAATAAGTGAGATTATTATTACCGTCCATCACCAACGGGCCATACACACAATTACAGACTATAAATACAAAAAAGTACAAACTACAACTACAGACGATTACAGACTTACAAACAAACAACAGACATTAACTAGTTAGTGAACAAATAGCATGGATGATATTTAAGATATCCATTTACTTACTTAACCTTATGCTTATTAGGACGCTAGGGGTTTCTGGTTCAGAGAACCATATTACTTGCTTACTGCTTACTCTGCTAAGACTCAGGTGAGTCTCACGGCCCCTATTTTACTGTTTTCACTCAGGGGGAGATGCATTGCTTGTTTTACTTGTTTTACCCGAACACTTATAAACTTTACAGACTTTACAAACTTTACAGACTTACAGACTCACAGACTTACTGATATACAATATTTCATGAGTTACGATTAATCCAATGAAGACCTCTGAATCATAGTTGTTAGTTATAGGATAAGCGCGAGTTTTAGTATATGGATCCATATGGGACTGACAATCCCCGCCCGGGGTAGCACGCACTACCACGAACCGTACTATATAAAAGGGCATTTCTTACTCATTTCATATGAGTGTTTTTGGATTTGCACTCACGGGGGCAAATTTACAGACGTGTTAAGCTTCGACTATGATGCTCGTGGCAATGTATATCAAAAGTATTGCATTCATGCAATTCACCGCAGACTACTTATTTACATACTATCTTACTGATAGTGTACAGACTTATTTACAAACAGATGTGTTCATACTGTCTATTTACTACAAACATGTGAGATTCACCAACCTTTTGGTTGACCTTTTAGTGATGCATTCTCAGGTACTCAGCTTTAGATGGACGCCCAGCAGGATGTGCTTACTAGCTCGAGTCACATGCATTTACAAACTTAGAGATTTTTCTATATTACTTTTGTAATAGTTGTTATGTGTTAGAATCTCTAGATATTTACTCGAACTTGAGCTATGTATTTTTGAAATACTTATGCAATTAATGTAATATATTCAAAACGTCTCATATAGAGTCGTTTACTGTATCCTTTGTGCTTGATTACCGTTATTAGTCGCGCCCGACCCTAATCACTTCCGCAAACATAATTTGGGGGTGCGACACTGTAACACCCTCAAATTTCGGTTTGCGGAAGCTGTCGGGTCGGGTGTTACTAAATCAAATATCACAGCATAAGATACATAATGAACGACTCTAAATGAGACGTTTGAAAATGGTTATACATTTCGTAAATAAAAATGTTTACAACGTTATAAGTTTAACAACAAATTCCAAATACATAATTGGAAAATATGAAAGTAAATGCAGAGTAGTCCCATTTGTTGAAAATATGCGACTCGAACTAGTAAGATCTTGTAGTAATCCTAATCCTGCTGGGCACCTGAGAACACATGCTAAAACAGGTCAGCTATAAAGCTGGTGAGTTCATAGGTTTGTTAGTTGAATACATAAAGTATAAATCTTGTATGTTTTGAGAAATTGTTCAGAATCCACGATTCTGATTTGTAGCAAATTGTAGTTGTAATTACCAATGTGTAATTTGAAAGTTTAGGTATCTAATACCTAAGCAATTGTAGTCCGTACCTAAATACACAATAATTGAGGCATACCGAGCCTGAATACCTATCTGGTATGAGTAAGTGTATAACGGGAGGCAATACCTGCCTAAGTTGTAACCAAATAACTGTATGACCACGTTATATGATAGTAAGTAACTGTAGTCCCGCAGAACTATGATTTAATATATGAGGTGTTGCATCCAGCAACAAATGTTTGTAGATCCGCAGATCTATGTTTGAATGTTTAGCGTGTCCGTTTACCCGATTAGCATAAGCTATCCCGGACATGAATTTGAGCTAACGGCCTCGCGTGGCAGCACCACCGATCCGTTAACTTATTGTGAATCCCGAGTATAACTCGCTGATCCATTGATTGAAGTTTCGTCCACTGCAATACCGTGGTTTCGTTTTGTGCCCACTTTACCGTGGCATCGTTTGGTGCCCGCTGCAATACCGCGGCATCGTTTTTGGAATTGCTCGCAGCAATTTGTGATTAAGCCGGCAGTACAACGACATGCCCGACTAAGTTGTTTGAGAGCCAGCAGTACTCGACATGCCTGACTAAGTAGATCGTATAATAGTATGTAGATATTCATCAGGTGACACCCCCACGGTTGGATTACATCCTGGGCCGGGGGACCATCCCTGGTTGGATTACATCCTGAGCCAGAGTCGTCACCGGTTGAGTCGTATAGATATAAGAAGTCTGTACTAACTTGTAATAATATTGTATACTCCTAGCCTAAAGCCTAGCAAGTATATATAACGGAGTCTTGGGAAAGTGTTCACTTAAGTTCAGTTCCCATTCTAATGATAATGGAGTGTGTCGACAGTTTTAGTTCTTAAAGAATAACTAAACTTGTAACAGTACAGATGTTATTCAGTGTAGGTAGAACTAACTAGTTCTAATGTATTCAATGATATTGTCCCGTGACAATATGGCCAAAATATTGTGATAACTAAATCAAGTTATGTGTTAGTAATCGTTTTCCAACGACCTAACCGGGTACTATTGTAACCTATCTAGGTTAAGTATTGATATTGTTCTAAAACAACGTTGCGGGTGTAATTCCTAAGTATTACACATTTCGTATTACATACAGTAATATAAATAATTGTAAATTATACACGATTGTTAATATGATTTGAAAACAGAAATTGAGCATGTGTTTCACCCCGAAAATAGTAAAACAGTTAAAAGAGTGGGGTTATGAACTCACCTGTGAGTTGTTAGCGATGCGATGATACGTGCGTCGTCCGAATGGTAACCTTCTAGTGTCCTAAACACGTGAGGTTATATAAGTATGAGACAAATCAGTTTGTCTAAACGAGTTGTTCATGTATGCATTTGTTGTTGAAGTCTGGGAATGGTGTACGGGGGTCCGGGGGCAGCGCCCCTGGTAGCGGGGTCCAAGGGGTGGCAACCCCTGGCGGGGTCCAAGGGGCAGAGCCCCTGGCTGGGGTCGAGCTACCAGGTCAGTTTGGAAAATTTTTATTTCTACTACTTTGCTTTAAAGAAAATGCATTCGAAATCCAAATTCGGGTAAAATCAAGTGGTAAAATTTTGTTGTCAATACTTAGTGAAAAACATAGGTTTTTAAGGTTCTGCGACGTCAGATGCGACGTCAGCTGCGACGTCAGATGCGACGTCAGATGCGACGTAGGGTCTTGCGTCGCTATGTGCGACATTCGCAAGTCAATGCGACGTAAAAGCTTGCGTCGCTAAATGCGACGTTGAGGTTTTGTGCGACGTACGGGTTGGCGTCGCTATATGCGACGTCGCAATTTCATGCGACGTTGTGACTGACGTCGCACCAGGCGACGTCATGGTATTTGCGACGTTGAGCTGCGACGTTGGCTGCGACGTCGCAGCACTGTTTTTGGTCCCTGCGACGTAGCGAACTGATCGCCGGAGTTTGAGCCGAAAACGAGTTTTCCGGCCTCCGTTGAGTCTGATTCTTTTACCCAACCCATATTTAAGTATTTTACGCTTATCTAAACCGCAAACAAGCAAAATAACAAAGTTTTGAGAGATTTCGAGAATTGTCGGAAACTTACAAATCCGCGCGAGGAGAATCCGAAAAGATAGGATTGTAGATCGTTGCGTGGTGATCGTTTTTCCCTAAAGGAGCTTCGAGATTGGAGGTCGTTTGACGGTGGTTTTTGGCGGATTATGGTGGCGGTGGTGTGGTGGTAGGTTGTAGAGAGAGAGAGAGATGAGAGAAAAGTTGAGAGGAGAGAGAGTGTGAAATGTGGTGAATAAGAAAGAATGAGGAGGGGATTTGGGTTTTTGTTAAAACTCAGATCCCTAACTCGCAGACTGTGGTCTCCAACCACAGTACATAATACCCATATTTTTGTACTCGATCGTAATATAAATTTAATATTTTAAATTTATAATTTTGTTTATATTATTTCGAAATGATTTTGAATAAAAATATTTTACTTGAATTACAAAAATGTAATTTGGTTATAATTGTTTATAAAAATACAATTATTTAAAGTTTAAAATCGGCGCGAAATTTGACTTTTTGACCGGGTGTTACATTCTCCCCCTGTTAAGAAAATTTCGTCCCGAAATTTAAAGTGATGTCAGGGTTGCGCATGGTCTGGGGAGCAATGCACGTACGAGGTATTTGTCGAATAGATTGCAGACACATGATGTCTATAACGAGGTTGAATAGCAGTCACTCCATGACCGCATCATGTTTAATCGTTGTAGTCACATTCTGACTATATTGTTTGTTCAGAGTATGATTATTTTGTGGTTACTCGGTAACCGTTTATGTCGTAGTCCATTCGGGATTAGATGGTTGTCACATAGTGACCGTTTTGTAAGTCGTCCTATCAGGACTAAATGTTTGGTGAACGTGCAGTAGATCAGTCTGCTGAAATCAAACATTTAGTTTTATGTGGGCCTAGGTCAACTAGCCCTACGATGTAATCAATATTAGTTTGATAAAATGATATCGGGGATAATAAGTAAGCGTTTAGCGAATCTATAATTGAAGGGTTATGTTTTCGAGGAGAAATTGTACTTACATTATCATTGGAGATTTATTTGATTTACTCGGAGTCGATTAAGTGAATTTTGCGTCTTTTTGGGCAGTCCTTCTTGTAATGACCGGGTTCCTTACATTTGAAGCATATCCTTCGAGAGTCGGGATTGGCGGGAACTCTGCAGTCCCGGATTACGTGTCCGTATCGTTGGCATCTCTCGCAGGGTAATCCGCATAATCCGTCATGATGACGTTTACAGCCGTGACAAAATGGTTTGTTACCCGCATAGCCTTGTCTTTCGTTGGGTTCGACAGCATAGTACCCCAAGGGTTCAGGTTGATTGGTTGGATTTTGACTAGTGATGGGATCCCCATTCCCTTTTGTTGGGTTGTTTTCCGTTGCAGTTGTTTCGCGTCGTTCCCTCTGTGCCATAAGTCTGTGGGCCATACGAATGGCCTCTTCAATAGTAGCGGGTTTAGAGGCGGTGACCATTCCCTCAATTAGTAGCGGGAGTCCACCGGTGTACCTTGCGATTCGTTGACTTTCAGGGTTTATGATGGTTGGGCAAAGGTGTGCTAGTTGTTGGAAACGATTGGTATATGTTTTGATGTCATTGTCTTTTACGGTGAGGTGCCAAAGTTCGTCCTCAAGTTTGTGAAGTACTTCGATGGGACAATACTTGTCCTTCATGATTCGTTTCAGGTCTTCCGACGGAAGTTCGTGAGCAGTGTCGATTCCTACAGTTCGGGCGTGAAAATTCCACCAGGTAGAGACATCATCCTGGAGGGTGTATGTGGCGTACAAGACTTTGCAGTCGTCGGGGCAGTTGCAAACGCGAAATATAGATTCCATTTTCTCGAACCATCGAATTAATCCGACAGCTCCTTCAGTACTAACGAAGTTTGGTGGTTCGCACCTTAGGAAATCCCTAAAAGTGCAAGGCTTTACTTGGTTCTGAGCAGCTAGGGTCGCAGTCACTGCTTGATTAATGATTTGATCGTGCTCAGCTTGAGTGAAAGTTTGTCGTTTAGGAGGCATGATTCTTGAACAAGAATGAAACGACAAAGTGTGAGATCTTTATTCAAAGATTCTGACTTTTATAGTTGTATACTTGGATGTAAAAGTGATAGTTATCTAGAACCCATTTAAAGTATCCATATGAAAGTCCTCAGACTTTGAAGTTTTAAATGTGTAGTCGTACTAACGACCTAGTTGTGTATTATACGTAGTTGATTAGAACCATAATATTGTCGTAGTCTATCAGACTATAATGTAGTACTAAGGTACTATAGATGTAATCCCACTAATTTTAGAGTGTATTCATCGAATGAGGCATCCCATGCCCTAGTAGTTGTGATGTGGCACTTCGTGCCCAGTAAGGTAATCGCGTATGCGTATAAGTGTACAAGTGCCTATAGCGAGTGTTCATACGCAAAGTAATCGAGTGGGACACCTCGTGTCCGGTAGAGTAGTCGTATATACATATATGATGTACACGTAACTATGCAAGTATACGTGCGTAATAAAAGTCAGGTGTGGCACCTCGTGCCCAGTTAAGTAAGTGTATATGTATATATATAAGTTGTACATGTAACTATAACAAGTCTACATGCATATTGAGAGTAGCACCTAGTGCTGAAATGCAGTGCCTAAAACACTGGAGTGTAGTAACAACGTACTGTAATGCAGTGCTATCAGCACAGTAATTTGAAATACCAATGTATTGTGATTGTAGTACCGAAGTACTATGAAATGCAGCACCACGTGCCGTAATGAAGTGCCCGCGGCACCGTAATTGCAGTACTCATGTACTGTGAATGTAGCATCAACATGCTATGATTTGCAGTATTGACATACTATGAGGTTTGCACTAACGTGCCCATATTGTGGTATCAACATACCATGTGTTGTGTTTGAAAGCATGATGTGACACCACGTGCCATGTGTTGTTTGATTGTAGCCCTAAGGCCAAAATACGTTGAAGTTATGTGATTTCCCCGAATATAGCACAAAGGCTAGAGTGTGAGTGCCAAAGCACTGAGGTATTGAGTTGATTGATCTAAATGATTAGGTTGTGATTTGAGAAAATTAATTTGTTGTGGACTTAGTCAACACTAATCCAATGGTGACCAGTATGATCAAGGATGATAAACTCGTTTGTTTGTTTTAAATTTCGTGGACGTTTAGCATGTGTGGGTTTCCATTCCCATTGAATACGTTTGTACCTCCTTCCCGAGGTTCAGTGATATATGTGATATCCTCTTATGCGTACATAAGGAGAAAGATGTCGAGTCGTGATAGTTAGGAAGACGGCGATGTGCCTCTTCACAAGTAGATGATAGTACAGCGGGATTTAGTTGTAGATACCAAGTATATATTTGATACGTAGAAGTAGTATACATGTAAGGCCTATTCATATATACCTACAGTACATATAATAGCCTAGAATGTCTAGCACATAACAATCAGAGTCAAGTACGCATTCCTGTTTCAGTATAACCCCTTTCAGATCTTACATCATCTTTGCTTAATTGTACATAGTTAGCTACGCTATGTTAAATTAAACTCGTATGATGTAATTCCTGAACCAGTCATACCTAATGAGGAATACTGCCTAACGGTCATAGTCTAGGCCCACTAAATGCAACCTAGTTCACTATAACCTTAGGCTCTGATACCAATCTGTAACACCCTCAAATTTCGGTTTGCAGAAGCTGTCGGGTCGGGTGTTACTAAATCAAATATCACAGCATAAGATACATAATGAACGACTCTAAATGAGACGTTTGAAAATGGTTATACATTTCGTAAATAAAAATGTTTACAACGTTATAAGTTTAATAACAAATTCCAAATACATAATTGGAAAATATGAAAGTAAATGCAGAGTAGTCCCATTTGTTGAAAATATGCGACTCGAACTAGTAAGATCTTGTAGTAATCCTAATCCTGCTGGGCACCTGAGAACACATGCTAAAACAGGTCAGCTATAAAGCTGGTGAGTTCATAGGTTTGTTAGTTGAATACATAAAGTATAAATCTTGTATGTTTTGAGAAATTGTTCAGAATCCACGATTCTGATTTGTAGCAAATTGTAGTTGTAATTACCAATGTGTAATTTGAAAGTTTAGGTATCTAATACCTAAGCAATTGTAGTCCGTACCTAAGTACACAATAATTGAGGCATACCGAGCCTGAATACCTATCTGGTATGAGTAAGTGTATAACGGGAGGCAATACCTGCCTAAGTTGTAACCAAACAACTGTATGACCACGTTATATGATAGTAAGTAACTGTAGTCCCGCAGAACTATGATTTAATATATGAGGTGTTGCATCCAGCAACAAATGTTTGTAGATCCGCAGATCTATGTTTGAATGTTTAGCGTGTCCGTTTACCCGATAAGCATAAGCTAACCCGGACATGAATTTGAGCTAACGGCCTCGCGTGGCAGCACCACCGATCCGTTAACTTATTGTGAATCCCGAGTATAACTCGCTGATCCATTGATTGAAGTTTCGTCCACTGCAATACCGTGGTTTCGTTTTGTGCCCACTTTACCGTGGCATCGTTTGGTGCCAGCTGCAATACCGCGGCATCGTTTTTGGAATTGCTCGCAGCAATTTGTGATTGAGCCGGCAGTACAACGACATGCCCGACTAAGTTGTTTGAGAGCCAGCAGTACTCGACATGCCTGACTAAGTAGATCGTATAATAGTATGTAGATATTCATCAGGTGACACCCCCACGGTTGGATTACATCCTGGGCCGGGGGACCATCCCTGGTTGGATTACATCCTGAGCCAGAGTCGTCACCGGTTGAGTCGTATAGATATAAGAAGTCTGTACTAACTTGTAATAATATTGTATACTCCTAGCCTAAAGCCTAGCAAGTATATATAACGGAGTCCTGGGAAAATGTTCACTTAAGTTCAGTTCTCATTCTAATGATAATGGAGTGTGTCGACAGTTTTAGTTCTTAAAGAATAACTAAACTTGTAACAGTACAGATGTTATTCAGTGTAGGTAGAACTAACTAGTTCTAATGTATTCAATGATATTGTCCCGTGACAATATGGCCAAAATATTGTGATAACTAAATCAAGTTATGTGTTAGTAATCGTTTTCCAACGACCTAACCGGGTACTATTGTAACCTATCTAGGTTAAGTATTGATATTGTTCTAAAACAACGTTGCGGGTGTAATTCCTAAGTATTACACATTTCGTATTACATACAGTAATATAAATAATTGTAAATTATACACGATTGTTAATATGATTTGAAAACAGAAATTGAGCATGTGTTTCACCCCGAAAATAGTAAAACAGTTGAAAGAGTGGGGCTATGAACTCACCTGTGAGTTGTTAGCGATGCGATGATACGCGCGTCCTCCGAATGGTAACCTTCTAGTGTCCTAAACACGTGAGGTTATATAAGTATGAGACAAATCAGTTTGTCTAAACGAGTTGTTCATGTATGCATTTGTTGTTGAAGTCTGGGAATGGTGTACGGGGGTCCGGGGGCAGCGCCCCTGGTAGCGGGGTCCAAGGGGTGGCAACCCCTGGCGGGGTCCAAGGGGCAGAGCCCCTGGCTGGGGTCGAGCTGCCAGGTCAGTTTGGAAAATTTTTATTTCTACTACTTTGCTTTAAAGAAAATGCATTCGAAATCCAAATTCGGGTAAAATCAAGTGGTAAAATTTGGTTGTCAATACTTAGTGAAAAACATAGGTTTTTAAGGTTCTGCGACGTCAGATGCGACGTCAGCTGCGACGTCAGATGAGACGTCAGATGCGACGTAGGGTCTTGCGTCGCTATGTGCGACATTCGCAAGTCAATGCGACGTAAAAGCTTGCGTCGCTAAATGCGACGTTGAGGTTTTGTGCGACGTACGGGTTGGCGTCGCTATATGCGACGTCGCAATTTCATGCGACGTTGTGACTGACGTCGCACCAGGCGACGTCATGGTATTTGCGACGTTGAGCTGCGACGTTGGCTGCGACGTCGCAGCACTGTTTTTGGTCCCTGCGACGTAGCGAACTGATCGCCGGAGTTTGAGCCGAAAACGAGTTTTCCGGCCTCCGTTGAGTCTGATTCTTTTACCCAACCCATATTTAAGTATTTTACGCTTATCTAAACCGCAAACAAGCAAAATAACAAAGTTTTGAGAGATTTCGAGAATTGTCGGAAACTTACAAATCCGCGCGAGGAGAATCCGAAAAGATAGGATTGTAGATCGTTGCGTGGTGATCGTTTTTCCTTAAAGGAGCTTCGAGATTGGAGGTCGTTTGACGGTGGTTTTTGGCGGATTATGGTGGCGGTGGTGTGGTGGTAGGTTGTAGAGAGAGAGAGAGATGAGAGAAAAGTTGAGAGGAGAGAGAGTGTGAAATGTGGTGAATAAGAAAGAATGAGGAGGGGATTTGGGTTTTTGTTAAAACTCAGATCCCTAACTCGCAGACTGTGGTCTCCAACCACAGTACATAATACCCGTATTTTTGTACTCGATCGTAATATAAATTTAATATTTTAAATTTATAATTTTGTTTATATTATTTCGAAATGATTTTGAATAAAAATATTTTACTTGAATTACAAAAATGTAATTTGGTTATAATTGTTTATAAAAATACAATTATTTAAAGTTTAAAATCGGCGCGAAATTTGACTTTTTGACCGGGTGTTACAGACACTCTCCCCTATAAATAGAGGACATCCCTAAGCTTTCCAATCATCCCATATTCGAATTCAATTCGTTTCTTTCTCTCTTTCTCATTCCTAATCCTTGTAAGAGTCTTTTGACTTAGAATCGGGACCTTAGGATATGGAATTTCTCTTAGTTCACGGGTGTGAAGCATTAGAGGTATTCTGGTTTGGGTACTTGCCATCCAAAGCATGGAAGGTCGAGCAAGGAGTCTGCGTGAAGCATCTGCAAGGTGGTCTGCACATGAGAAATTGGTTTTCTCAAAGGTTAGTATTTTCTTATTTATCTATATATTTTGTATTATCGCTTTCGTTTATTAAGTCAAGGTCCTTAGAGTTTAGTTTCCTAGTTGCTCTAGATTAATTATTATTTTCCGCTGCATATGTTAATCTAGTTAGGGAATAGAAAATCCAACAGTTTGGTGGTTTGGTGATCCAGCGCCAAACATTAGAAATTTTTTTTTAAAAAATCTAAACTTTATAGTAAAGTGTTATACTTTTAAATCTCATTCTAAATTTTATGTTTATCAAGAATAATAACATGTTTAGTGTAAATTGTTTGTAATTATTAATGTACCTATTAAATTAGTTAATATAAAGGGTATCCATGAAATTCATGCATAATTTGTCATGGATATCACTTTGATATATATTGATATGCTAGTTAGAATTAATTGTTACTTGAGATGGCATGCTTAAAAATTGATTAATATAATTGGTGTGCGAGAAGTATATGCAATTAAATTCATAACAAGTTTTAAATCAAGGAAATACTAAATAATAATTAATCACACAATTCAGGCAAGAATAACCTGTTCGTATAATATAGCTTTTACAAGTAAGTCCAGGTATCGAACACAGGGAACGTGTTAAAATAATTAATCTATTCCACAACTAATATTACAATTACAATTATTTACAATTAATATTACAAATAAAGGAGGTACGTTTTAATTCCGTGTGAATTAATTATATTGATACTGATTTTCAATTACCTAACTCAACTAAGCTTCTAGGAACAAATAGAAATACTAATTATAGAGAGAAGAGTGTATTTATTTAAACTATCTTTAACCTAATCTTATGATTCTCCTTTGTTTTTATTTTATCGTTGACCAATCTATCGGTGATTTCACTAATGTATAATAATCGCTTTAATATAAAGGCCACTATCGTTTATTATTAAAGAAAAGTATATGCTAAAGAACATAACTCACGATAATAATATTATGTTAAACCTATCAACTATCTATTATAACTTTGTAGGCAACCTTGTAATATACAAGCGTTTATGATTACCACATCAATTATATTATTAAGTCTTAACGTTCTTCCACTTTTGTTAAGTCCCGGGTGGGGATGGATCTAAACGTGATTTAAACCGCGACTAATTGTATAGCGGAAATCAACAACCGTCAAATGAACGTGTAGTTAACCAAAACACAAATCACACGAGAGTATAAATAATGTTTTTGTTTATATTGATAAAACAAAAACGACTGATTAAGCTCCAAATACAAACTCTCTCTCTAATCTCTCCACTGATTTCTCTCTCGTTTACACCTTAGAAAACACACACAAGAAATGAAGACCTCTTACAAAAATGAGCTAGAAACCACTATTTATAGTCTGACTTTAGTGTTTAGCGACACTTGCCAAGTGTCGCATATAGCGTCACTGGCAAAGTGTCGCTGTTAGCGACACTTGCTTAGTGTCGCTAAAACACTAAAATTCACATTTTTGATACACAAGCTAAACTATGATTCTATACAAGATATTGACAATAAGCATTCTTGGAATGCACCAACAAACTCCCCCTTGGCAATAGCTTGTATAAGTCTTCAATTCTTCAAGTCTTCAACTTTAGCTTGATGTAACTTGAATCCATTTCTTCATCAAATGATATAAACCTATCCCATACTAGGTTAATATCAAAATCATCTCCCCCATATCAATAGCTAGATCTTCAGATGTCGTCAAGTAACTTGAACCAACAAACTCCACCATTGAAATAGCATGATCTTCAAAGAAGTCTTGATGTCCAAATTCTTGTAATGGACACAAATTTATCATACAATAAGATCTTCTTATCTGTGACCATTTTTTAATCACAAGCAGCAACTTCTCCAATAAAATTCATCTTCAAAGTCTTTGGAGAACAACAAACATCCTTGACATCTTCAATATTTGACTTTAACAAGATATATGATATTGAAGAAAATAACATAGAAAGAAAATCTTTTTGTAATTATTTTTTTTATAAGCACACGTACAGAAATTAAAATAAGTAAATAAATATTTACATACATAAATAACATTAAAACATACGTAAAGCAATTTGAAATAAAATTAACAAAATATTTTTGGTGACATGAATTGTCTTTGTCTGGTTAAGGATCATATCAGAACAACATGCAATTATTAGAAAATAATAAGTTTTATTTCAATTATCAGTATTTTTGTACACTTTAAATTTACTTAACATATTTAAAATAACATTTACAAAAATTAGTTCAAGACGATTATCGGTATTGTTTGTCCACTTAAACATATTACATCCGTATATGTGAGCTAACCTTTATTTTTAGTATGAATATTAATTTAATGAAACCTATTATATGATATACTGATAAACTTTAGTAAAACACATAACGCTGCATATTTTACAAACAAGGTAGAGATTACAAGACCAAGTTTATCTCGGCTTTCTCGTAACATACACTTGACCTTTAAATTTAGGCATACATCAAACCTATTATGAAGATACTAGTGGCCCCAGATCTGTACTTAGTACAACAGAGGGTCCCTTAGTATGAATAGAACAAGTTTGAGACTATTTTCATAACTAATGGATTCAGGTCTGTACGTGAGTACAACAATAGTCACCATTAGTTAGGCGAATAATCATATTATTACTATATGCCAATTTTGCGTTTACATAATGATTATGACAGCGTATGGTAGTACCTTCATTTATCAATTAAGACTTATGTCATACATCATATAACATTTTTCACAAAGTAATAGACAAGTTTTAATTAATACTTCTTACTCACTCACAAACCGGTGTGTAAAATGCCTACCAATACATCATATGATGAATCTAATGTTTATAAAAGCTGTTTGAAATATGTCAGATAAACCTACTGACACATCAAACATAAACCTCAAAATTTTCATTTTGTGCATGTTTCCTGATGTACTATCATTTCCCAAGTTGTTTACAGACACAATCCAACGTCTATTTTGATAAGAATTTTGCTGTTCAAATTTGTAATTCAAAATTTTAAAATACTCCCCCTGAACAGCAAATTCTTTTCAATTTTTTTTTTTTAAAAAAAATGTTGCAACATTGCATTTCTTTAATACTAGAAAGTATAAAGACTGGCTATTGCATAGTTAAACAAGTACAATGCACACAAAAAATTTCAAATCACATATCAAGTCAAATCAAACTTCATTTAACACTTTTTACCAGCTCGCAAAGATTTATCCATCCATGTTTCACCAACACATCCTTGCAGTCACTGAAAATATTAGCTATCAAAAACCTGACTGCATCACCACAAACAAGCAAACATTAGATTTTGTGGGATACCCAAGCCTTCACAGACTTGGGTTGCCCAGAAGCATCCATAATCACCGCATCAATGAGTTTATGATATTTTAAAAACTCAGCAGAATTCATTGATGTGTTGTTCGTGGATTTTGGTATCCAAATCTGTGTAGGTTTGGATGATTTGTTTTCAACAATATTGTGCTTTTGAACTTGGGGTCTACTAGGCACAACTTTGTTTACTCTAGCCATAGGTTTTGGAGAATTTGATGCACAACTAGATATAGGCGAATACGAACTATGCCTTGAAAAAGATTTTGAAAAAGAATTCCTAAAAGAGGAAGTTCTTGGCATCTCTCCACCAAACCTATCTAGGGATAATAATCTGCAATCCCTAATGATATGGCCCTGTTGACCACAACGAAAACAAGAACGTCTTTCCACAAAAGTATTATTCCAATGAGTACCCTCAAATCGTTTCGGTGGAGGAATATACACAGAAGGTCTATGAACAGGAACATTTGTTGAACATGCAGTACTAGGAAAGCATGTTGAAGTAGATGTTCCTAAGGTTGAGTTAGTTGATGTTGAAGGTTTATTCTTGTCAGATTTTTCAACTATTTTATCTTTCTTCAGATTCTTTTGATTTTTAACGTTAAAAGATTCATTGTCAACCTTAGCTTTGCCTTTACATTTAAAACGTTCATCATTTTCAGTCGTAATGATGAAATTTTCAGGTTTGATATTTATTTTCTCAACCTTAATGGTAGACTCTTCAGGTAAATCTTCTACCTCAACAATCTCCTCTACACTAACTAGAGGTGTACTCTTAGACTTAACACATGTAGGCCTAACAAGCTCGGCCTTTTTATCTTGCTCATTAACTGATGAATCAAAAGAATTTGTGGCTACATTGGAAGAAAAAGGCACAAAATCTTTGATGGGATCCTTCGATGGCATTGGATGATAATCCTTAGGAGGAAGTACTTGATGATAACCAAGATTAACCTTCCTTTTGGTATATGTCTTTTGCGATTGAAGGATTTCATCAAACACCAAAGAAGATGTTGAATAATTAGAAAGTTTTCTTTGTAAATCAAGAACTTCAGCCTGTGAGTCAGCAAGTTCCTTTTTGATTTTAGTCATCATTTTTATATAACTATCAATTTCATCTTGCTGCGCAAAAATTTTGGCTTTATATTCTTTCTTTTCTTCAAAAATTGCTTTTAACTTTTGTTCATAAACTTTCTCATTTTCTTTCAAAACCTTGTTTGCCTCAATCAAATTTTCAATGTCAACCATATACATGTTGTTAGAATCAGTTAATTGAACACAAGATAAACATTTAAAAGTATCAGAATTAACCTCTTGTTTTTGAGTCACGAATGCACTAGGTTGAGACTCATCTTCTTTTATATTTCCACCACAGCGTTCTTCGATAGCAACCCAAAGATCATAAGCAATATTGTAATGGCTAAAAATTTTTGCTATCTCCTTTGGTAAAGACATTTGAATTGCTGCGAGAGTCTTCTTTTCATTATTCAAAGCTTTACGTTCTTCAGGTGTCATTGATTTATATTGTTTTTCGCTTTTTGTTCCTTCTCTGACTGGCCTTTCATATCTCTTAAGTAATGGTATTCGCATGTCTGGATCATTATAAGAGATATATTCCTCGAAAGCTTTTCGCCACTTTGAGTAGCTGGTATTTTGTGTGAACATCGGAGGCTTATTGCGAACACTTTGTAAAAACGACATTTTTTTTATTTTTATTAATTTTTTTTTTATTATTATTATTTTTTTTTATAAAAACAAAACTTTTTCAAAATAAAAATTAAACACTTTTAAGCTTAAAAACAAAATTTGGTACTATTAAATTTTTCGCGAATTTCCCGCCAAAATTTCGTCCGAAAACGTCCAAAAATGCCCGGGTAAAATGAAACTTTTTTCAGACTAAAATTGAACCCTTTTAAGCTTATCGACAAAATTTGACGAAACCCAATTTTTTTTTTTTTTTCGACACTAGGGAAGTGTCGCAGTAAGTGTCGCTATGAATAAATGCGTCACTTATGAAGTGTCAGTATCAAGTGTCGCAGTAAGTGTCTCAAAGAAGTGTCGCTTATAAGACACTAGTGAAGTGACGCTGTTAAGTGACGCTGAAATGGTATATGAGACACTAGCTTAGTGTCGCTACTGTCGGCAAGGTAAGTGTCGCTAATACTATTCACAGCCACCAAAAACCCACTAAAACCGCACTTTTGAAAAAGCAAAACCCACTATGCGACACTAGGTAGTATCGCTAGAAGTGTCGCTATAAAGTATTATCCACTAAAAATCCACTAAACGCCCACTAAAAAAATGCACTTTTTCAGTGTTTGATCCACTATAGCGTCACTTAAGAAGTGTCGCTAAGACATATGCGTCACTTGTGAAGTGTCGCATTAAGTGACGCAAAAACGCGATCTCAGACACCAAAAAGCGATTTTTCGGCTGTAACTCGGAATTTTTCAAATTCCGGCGATCCAAACACCAAAATTCACATAAAATGACCTCTGAAACAATCTAAGCAATCCCCAAAGTCTAAAAACGAACAAAAACCACATAAAACTTTTACGTACCTTCGTTTTTTAACCCAAATAACACGTTTAAACTTGCGATTTAACACGCCCGAAAGCTCTGATACCAATTGTTAAGTCCCGGGTGGGGATGGATCTAAACGTGATTTAAACCGCGACTAATTGTATAGCGGAAATCAACAACCGTCAAATGAACGTGTAGTTAACCGAAACACAAATCACACGAGAGTATAAATAATGTTTTTGTTTATATTGATAAAACAAAAACAACTGATTAAGCTCCAAATACAAACTCTCTCTCTAATCTCTCCACTGATTTCTCTCTCGTTTACACCTTAGAAAACACACACAATAAATGAAGACCTCTTACAAAAATGAGCTAGAAACCACTATTTATAGTCTGACTTTAGTGTTTAGCGACACTTGCCAAGTGTCGCATATAGCGTCACTGGCAAAGTGTCGCTGTTAGCGACACTTGCTTAGTGTCGCTAAAACACTAAAATTCACATTTTTGATACACAAGCTAAACTATGATTCTATACAAGATATTGACAATAAGCATTCTTGGAATGCACCAACAACTTTTACCTTAATATAAAGTCTCCAGCTCATAATCTAGTTAAATTATAATATATAATCTTAACTAAATTCTGTAAGAACAACTAAATTATATATAACCAATACAATTATCAGGAAAGTATAATAAATAAGCAATAAATCAATATCAACGTAAACACAAATTCAAATCATAATTTCAATTAACATTCATTTAAATAAACACAATAAGAAACTCAATTCATATCAAAACTAAGTAAACAATATCCAAAATATGATTAAGTAATATACTTACAAAATATTAGGATAAGAAACCAAACCCTAATGATGAATAAGCTCTTCTAGGGTTAAAAACCTTCAAACCCTAACTCCTTTGGCCTCCAAATTCGTACTCTAACCGAACCTTAAACCCTAAAATCGAATTTTGATAATTGAAATCGTATATGGTTTAGTATAACCTAAGCCTCTATTTATAGTTTTCAAAACCACCAGTCCAACCGCCGGTTGGAGTTTCCAACTGCCGGTTGGATTACTTGGAGTCCAAGTCCAACTCTGCGATCTTCACCGCCTTTAATTAAATATATTCAATCGCCGGTTGGGCTTACCAACCGCCGGTTGGGTCTTCTTTCCAGAATCTTCCAAAACCGGGCTGGGCTCTCTTTTGGGCTTCTCTCTTCTGTAAACCGTTTTTAATCTCTTTCTTTGGCCCAATTCTTCAATATTATCATTTTAACCTTCTTTTTTATCTTCTATATTCTAAAGTCTTCGATTCTTCTTGCTTTTTCTTCATTTCAGCTTCATTCTTGTTTCTTTCTCCAATTATTTATCTTTCACACCTAAATTGCAAATATAAACAAATTAAGTATCTAAATCAATAGAAATGCAATAGAAGTATATAAAATATAGGGAATTATTAGTATATAAATATCATATTATTTGATGTTATCAAATATCCCCACGCTTAAGTTCTGCTTGTCCTCAAGTAGAATACATTCATAAATCAAAATTGATAAGCATCAAACTAATATTTAATAACCAAAATACTTAAATTAAAAACCTGTTTCATAAATTAAAAATTTAAACAATTTAATTAACATGGATAACTATAATATACAAATAAAAATTATTATTATTTATATAATGTATAGTTCATGAATGATTACTAATATTTTTGTCATTTTTAAACAATCTAAATCTATATTTCTGAATACATCTTTATTATTTATATGTATATTACTTATGATTTCCATATATGATATACTCTTAAACTTAATCATGAAATTTAATTTTATACTCAAAATAAATATATAAAATCCGTTTTTAAGAATCAAGACATTGGTGGCAGTCTGCATTTTCATGCAACAGAGCGACATAACTTGATTCAGGTAAAGAAATTTAATTTTAAATCAAATCAGCGGTGACAGGTCTATACCTTAGTATAACAAAGCGACATAATTTGATTTATTTATTATTTATGTTTCTAAAAGATTTTTCTTTCTTTTTGCTTCATTTTTAAGAATACGAATATGAAACCAGGTCTGTACTTAGTACAACAGAGGAAACAATTAGTAAATCCCCAAATGTTTTCATATAAGTACTAAGATATATAAAACTATTGCATGATAAATCTAAAAATTAAGACTTTTATGTCATATATCATATTATGTTTCATAAAATAATATCTAAGTTATTTTATTAATTTCTTAAATTCAGAAATCTTTATATAGATTGCCTATTAGTACATCATATCATGTAACTATATATTTATTTATTAAGTTAGTTTATTACGTTATATGTATAAAACAGTTAATCCACATTAATGTCTAAACTTTTAAATATAAAACAAAAATTTTAACAAAATATATTTTAACTAACAAATACCTAGTTATTAACTTAAAAATTTTAAAATTTAATGAAAATTTATAATAACAAAACTTAAGTGAATAATTTAAAGAAATTTCTTTTCTACTGATCCCTTCCCCACACCTAAAGTATACAATGCCCTCATTGTATAAATAATATAAAACATAGGAGTTAGGAAGTATGAATGGGAATTGAGAATTGAAACATGTTATAGATGTTAATTGATGCTATATACATGTTAATAACTGTTATTGAAGTAGTGGTAAAGAATTAGAACCGAGTTTGATGAATTGTTTGATTAAATTTCGTGCATAAGCTGCTGTAATGGTTCCTGCATGTTGCTGGAAAATGCGTGGATCCGACTGATCCTGACCTGATCCGGCGGATCCTAGTGTTTTTGGGTTTGGATCCGGTGGATCCTATTGTGGAGCCGGCGGATACTCGTTGGTCGGTACTACACTTTTAAATTGACATGCTAAATATTATTAGTTCCAAAAAGGTGCCAACGGATCATTATTAGATCTGTCGGATAGTAGAAGGATCCGGTAAGGATCCGCCGGATCAGCAAGGGGATCCGGCGGATCCGGATCAGATCCGGCGGATCTTTGAACTGTTTTACTTGTACATTGATATAAACAATGTAGTGTTTAATTGTACGATCTTGTATTTGAATTGAATTATATTCAATCAATGAAATGGGTACTGATTTATAGTTTGTTGTGTTTTCAGATCAACCAAGGACTCAGTAACATAAGATATCTGAGTTTGGATCCTGAGACAGTCAGGTGAGTGGACTCGTGACTTTCAGTGTAAATTGGTGTAACCTATTTGGTTACTACGAGTAAACATGATTATGATGTGTGTAGACTGTTAGCCTGATTTGATACATGTGACTATATGATACGTGGCCTTTGAGGCATTATGATGAGAGGTCAACTATGGTTGGACTTGATTGCTATAGGTTAGTCAATATAGGAATTGTGAAAATTGGTTGTGAATGGATCCTATGTTGATTAAAGATAGAAATGAGTTATCGGTGAAACCACTGCGTGGCCTGTAGTTGGTTATAAGTGTTGCTTGGAGGACCACCTCGGCAATGAGGGTTCCTCAATGACCACCGATCCTCTGAGATGATTGTGTGTTTACTATTATTTGTTGTAAACAAATGGTTAAGCTGAGTTAGACTATTAATTGCTTGTCTATTCACTTAGCTTCGTGCTAATCCCACCACTCTACTTCTTGCAGGTTATGTTTGATATGTTTTGAGCAAGAATGTTGGACTTGAAAGAATGTTTGACGATGATGTACTCTGATCATGTTTTGAACTAATGTTATGTTATGTTTTGAAAGCTATATGACACCCTGTTATGTATAATGTTTGAAACAATTTCACTTTTGAATATGTATGGATTTTATTATGTAAATTAATAATATTGGGATATACGTTTCCGGTAATTAAAAAAAATTGCTTCAACTGAAGGGTGTTTTAATTTGGTATCAGAGCATAGTTTTGGGCGAATTGAACAGTTGTAAGTTGTTCAGTCCCAAATCTATTTGAGTTAGTCAAACATTCTGAGATGTGGGATTAGTTATGATATGATCATTGGTTAGTATGTTAGGTACTAACAATTAACGAGATGTGAGATGTGTTGTGATTACAGATATGACAGATAATGAACAACCGACCAATACACTCAACAATGCCTCTAGAATCGACGTTCCACATTCTAAAACTCATAATGAGAGACTTGGGCATTCTGGTACTTCTGTTCCAGGGGTTGAGGAAACTGATAGGGGTGATTATATGTTGCAATTAGAAGATGAATTGCAAGAACTTCGCAGATTTAGACAGAGAACTTTGGAAGCTGAATCTTCACAGCCAGTTGAGAGCAGTATTCCACCTCCTGTGGTATCATCTTCTTAGATTCCTGTATCTTTACCGTTTCAGACTACTATTCCGTTAGCATCGTCTGGCCATATAGTTATCAGTTGCCTGTATTTCCACCATTACCTCAGCAACAGTAAAAGGTGTGTTCTTTTAAAACATTTATGGCCAGTAAACCCTCAGAATATTCTGGTAGCAGTAATCCTTCTGTGACTTTGGACTAGTTACGAGATATGTGATAAACACCAAAATGTACTATATTGTAGTACTAATTCACCCCGTGTTTGATAGATTTCTAATGCATTTTATATGAAAAAGATACTAATTTCGTTCATATTTGCATTTAGGAGTTCAAATGGAGCTTGGATCAAAAAGAAACAGAAAATGAGCTTTTTGCGAAGAAAAGTTTCTAAGAGAATAAAACAATGGACAAGAGAAGATTGGCTCGGAGTAAAAGATGATCAAATGGTGAAAAAACTGAAATTTGCATCCATCCGGCGGATGGAAATTCCATACGGCGGATGGATTGATTAAGTGGGCTGACAAGCGTCGCGGGCCGAGCCACTTGGACTTTTGCATCCATCCGGTGGATCCGGCGGATGGATCAAAATGGCATAATATGTTAAAAACCTTATTTTTCCTCATTGTTAACCCTAACTTTGTCACAACTTCACAATGGAGCTTGGATAAAAAAGAAACAGAAAACGAGCTTTTTGCGAAGAAAAGTTGCTAAGAGAATAAAACAATGGACAAGAGAAGATTGGATCGGAGTAAAAGATGATCAAATGGTGAAAAAACTAAAATTTGCATCCATCCGGCGGATGGAAATTCCATCCGGCCGATGGATTGATTAAGTGGGCTGACAAGCGTCGCGGGCCGAGCCAGTTGGACTTTTGCATCCATCCGGCGGACAGAAAATCCATCCGGCGGATGGATCAAAACGGCAGAATATGTTAAAAACCTTATTTTGCCTCATTGTTAACCCTAACTTTGTCACAACTTCACCAATACGAACAGAGGCGACCAGAGGGGTTTTCCTTCCATTTCGGGAGCGATTCGATGGCAATTCGGAGGTGAAAAAATCTAGGATCAATTCCTATTGATTCTTCTTCATTCGGTTTATGATTCGGTTTGCTTATCTTGTTCCGATTTCAATTCAAACATGGTCTAAGTGTTTTGTTTTGGGATATGAATCTGATTTTGTATAATTAAGTCATGGATTAGACTTATTGTTAATTGTTTAGTTTAATAATCTTTGATTATGAATGTTTGAAAGTTATAATTGTGTTTTGAATAAATTTTGACTGATTGAAGATTGTTACGTTGTCTGTAGAACCTTGTTTATTGGTGATAATTAATTGCTACTTAACGTGGTCAATAGGATTATTGAGATTGAGTTCCTTTGATACTATTGATTATTGATGATTATGAATTTAGGTTTATGATCATTGCTAAATATATTGAGTTTGATAGGTTAAGAGCATAGTAATTAATTAATCTAAAATAAATGAGCTAATAAGAGATTATTAGTAGGTATTGTTGAGTCATACCGCGAAGATTAATCGTAACAAGTCGTGAATACTTAATGCACAATCTAGGGAAAAGCATGCAATAGAGCAACATTCTTGCGACATCGGATCGATGTTTAATGTGGGACCCTAGGTTGTAGATATTAGTTGGACCCGGAACGTTGGCTAATATATATTTAACTTGGATTCTTTGATTAGTAACTAAGTTAATATAGAAGAAATAACAATCAGACAATCAAAACACAATGAACCGGATAATATGAATCTGAGGGTGAAGACTCTAAGCAATTACATGTCTATCTCCAATTGTTTATCTTTTACTCTTTACCTGGTTTTATGTTGTTGGTTTAGTGAATTAGTTCATATTGAACGTTCGTACGGAACTAAAACGTAACCCCTATTTTACTGCTTTATTAATAATTCCAATTTAATTGAATAACATCGTTCCCGTGTTCCTGTGTTCGACCTAGACTTACCATAGCTATACTATTCCAATCGGGTATTCTTGCCTGGTTGTGTGATAGTATTGATTGGTATATCCTGTACTTTATACATAATAAAACTAGACGCTTTCACACGCATCAATATGGAAAGAAAATTTGAAGTTTGCAGGTGTGAAGAATAAGTTAAAGTCCCATATGCTACTCAACTTTTGAAAGGGCAATCCATGACTTGGTGGGATTCCATTACTGCATCCATAACTCCACAACAAAGAGAATCAATCCGGTGGTTAGATTTTTACAATGAAATGTGTAAACAGTTTTGCTCTGAATCTGATATGTCTAGAATCAGACGTGAGTTTATGAATTTACACATGACATATCAAATGTCGATTGATGATCTTATTAGTCTGTTTTCTGAAAAGCTGAGATTTGTACACCAATGGGTTCCGGATGATAAAACTAGAATTGAGCATTTTGTTGGAACCTTGCCTCCACACTATCGAAAGACTGTCAGATTAGCAGGTTCTCTTCCTCACGCTTTTAACTTAGCTCGTGCTGTTCATAGTGATATTCGAGCTAGAACTTTGCAAAATAAAGAGAAAGCCTTGCAACGATCCAAAAGTGATTCAGGTAAAGGTAAACAGAAAAGTCAAGATAGTCAGCCAAGCAGGAGATTTAATACCGGTAGTGGTTCGGGTGACCGACCTTGGTGTGTTAGATGTAAATCCAGTCATTCTGGACCGTGTACTTTACAGACCTCTCGTTGTATTAAATGTGGTGTATTTGGACATGCTGTGAAAGATTGTAAATACCCTAAATTTGTGTACTGGAAATGTCATAAAGAAGGGCATCGATCAGGAGCTTGTCCAGAGGCTAAGAAATTTGGAACGGGTGTGGTCGGTGGGTCATCATCTCCAGGTCAAAAGTGGAAGAATCCGCCACCTGCTACTGGGAGAGCCTTTCAGATGACTGTGGATGAAGCTGTTACTACTGAAGATGTCATTACTAGTACTTTTCTTATTAATTCTGTACCAGCACGTGTGTGATTTGATTCTGGAGCCAATTGTTCTTTTATATCTGTGTATTTCTGTGATAAGTTGAAATTGACTCCGTCCTTGATTGCTAATCCTCTAGAAGTTGAAATAGTTTATGGTAAATTGGTTCCTATTACCACAACGGTGACTTGAGATAATATATTGATAGAGGGTTATAGTTTTTCTGTTTCTTTTCTTTTGATGCCAATTCCTGGTTTTGATGTGGTTATTGGTATGGATTGGTTGAGTTGTAATAAAGCTGATACTTCATGTCATAAAAAGTTGATAAAGATTCCTGTCTCTAATGAGTCATATGTCGTGGCTCGAGGGGATCGGGAAAAAGGTAACGTTCCTTTGATTTCTTTGATGAAAGCTAGAAAATATCTATCTAAAGGTTGTGATTCATATTTGACCTATGTTGTTGATGTTAAGTTAGAAAGTAAATCTATTTCTGATGTTCGGGTGGTTTCTGAATACCCGGAGGTTTTTCCTGATGAATTGCCTGGTTTACCACCAGTTAGAGAAGTAGAATATCAAATTGACTTGATTCCTAGTTCTACTCCGGTAGCTAAGGCTCCTTACAGATTAGCTCCTTCTGAAATTCAGGAAATGATGAATCAAATACAGGAATTGTTAGATAAGGGTTTCATTAGACCCAGTTCTTCTCCTTGGGGTGCACCTGTTCTGTTTGTGAAAAAGAAAGACGGTACCCTTCGTATGTGTATTGATTACAGGGAATTGAATAAAAGAACTATAAAGAATAAGTATCCTCTGCCTCGAATTGATGAATTGTTTGATCAGCTATAAGGATCTTCTTACTTTTCTAAGATTGATTTGAGATCAGGTTATTACCAGGTGCGGGTTCGTGAAGAAGATATTTCTAAAACAGCTTTTCGTACCAGGTATGGGCACTATGAGTTCTTGGTTATACCTTTTGGGTTGACTAATGCTCCCGCGATTTTTATGGATCTAATGAATCGGGTATGTCGGCCTTTTCTTGATAAGTTTGTGATTGTCTTTATCGATGATATTTTGATTTACTCTAAGTCTGAAGTTGAACATGAAATGCATCTGCGTGTGGTTCTTGAGACTCTGAAAAGAGAACATTTGTATGCTAAATTCTCTAAATGCGAGTTCTGGCTTCGAGAAGTACAATTTTTGGGTCATGTGATTTGTAAAGATGGGGTAAAAGTTGATCCGTCTAAAGTTGAAGCTTTAATGAATTGGAATGCTCCAAAAACTTCCTCTGAAATTAAGAGTTTTCTGGGATTAGCAGGTTATTATAGAAAGATTATTAACAACTTTTCAAAGATTGCTGGTCCGTTAACTAAATTGACTCGTAAAGATGTTAAGTTTCAGTGGGATGAGCAGCAAGAATCAGCTTTTCAAACTCTAAAACAGTTGTTGTGTCAGGCTCCAGTGTTAGCATTGCCTGATGGTTCTGATGATTTTGTGGTCTATTGTGATGCTTCTTATGCTGGGTTGAGTTGTGTTAATGCAGTAGGATCGTGTAATTACTTATGCTTCTCGTCAGTTGAAAACTCATGAAAAGAACTATCCTACCCATGACTTAGAGCTTGCCGCAGTTATTTTCGCGTTGAAAATTTGGAGACATTATTTGTATGGCACTAAATGTCTTGTTTGTACTGATCACAAAAGTCTTCAGTTATACGTTAATGAAATTGTCTCGAGACATGGGATTCCTTTGTCTATTGTTTCTGATAGATTCTCGATTTATCTCTCAGTTTTGGCAAAGTTTGCAGCATGAATTAGGTACTCGAGACCTCAGCACCGCTTATCATCCTCAGACTGATGGCCAGACAGAACGTACTATTCAGACATTGAAGGATATGTTACGAGCTTGTGTGTTGAAATATGGTGGTTCTTGGGATTCTCACTTACCATTGATTGAGTTTGCTTATAATAACTCATATCATTCTAGTATTGGTATGCCTCCATACGAGATGTTATATGGTCGTCGTTGTAGAACACCTACATGTTGGTTAGAGGATGGTGAGAAACAGTTTGCGGGTCCAGATATTGTGCAGATCACAGCAGATAAGGTTGTAATTGCACATGAGAAACTGAAAGAAGCAAGAGACAGGCAGAAACAGTATGCTGATCCTCATCGTCGACCGGTTTCTTTTGTGAAGGTGAATTAGTTTATCTCAAAGTTTCTCCTTGGAAGGGTGTGATTCGATTTGGTAAGCGTGGGAAACTTGCTTCTAGATTCATTGGACCATTTAGGATTCGACAGGTAGTTAATGATTAGACTGTTTCCTTTGATCTTCCTTCTGAATTATCTGGCATTCACGATACTTTTAATATTTGTTATTTAAGAAAATGTAATGTAGAGGATCAATCACAAATCCTTCCATTACAAGATTTGAAAGTTGACCACAGTCAGAAATTGGTAGAAGAGCCCATTGAACTGTTAGATAGAAAGGTGACCAAACTGCGCAGGAAGGAAATTCCTATGGTTTTGGTTAAATGGAAACATAGTTTGGGTCCCAATCTTACGTGGAAAACTGAGTCTAGCATGAGATCGCGATACCCTAGTTTGTTTGAACGTGATGAGATTTCAGGGACGAAATCTTCTTAAGGGGGAAGATTTGTAACATCCACCCTAATGGCCTAAGGGTATTCTGGTAATTTCTTAGCTTTATTTAATTACATTATGAGTTAGGAAATTTATTGTTATTTTGTGTCATTGTGAATAGTAAATTATTACTTGTTTTAACTTTCTATAGTTAACGGTAAAATAAAATTGTTGAAATTGCAAATGGTTTCTAGGTTCCAGACAATAGGTTAAAAAGAGGATTAGTTTTAAGTGAATACGGAGTCGGATAAAAAGCTAGGCCGACCTATTTATAAACTTTCCTAAAAAGGAAAGTATCTCACTTTCCTTCGAGACCCTAAACTTGAAACTTGAAACTACAAACAAATAGAAGTTAATTGAGTTGTGATCTTGAGTTGTAGTTTGATTAAGCATCATCATTATCATCCTATTGTTCTTCATTGGAATGTAAGTTTCTTTCTATATTTAACATAAACTTGTTTTGGTTGAAACATAGGAGTTAGGAAGTATGAATGGGAATTGAGAATTGAAACATGTTATAGATGTTAATTGATGCTATATCCATGTTAATAACTGTTATTGAAGTAGTAGTAAAGAATTAGAACTAAGTTTGATGAATTGTTTGATTAAATTTCGTGCATAAGCTGCTGTAATGGTTCCTGCATGTTGCTGGAAAATGTGTGGATCCGGCGGATCCTCACCTGATCCGGCGGATCCTAGTGTTTGTGGGTTTGGATCCGGTGGATCCTATTGTGGATCCGGCGGATACTCGTTGGTCGGTACTACACTTTTAAATTGACATGCTAAATATTATTAGTTTCAAAAAGGTGCCGACGGATCATTATTAGATCTGGTAGATATTAGAAGGATCTAGTAAGGATCCGGCGGATCCGGATCAGATCCGGCGGATCTTTGAACTGTTTTACTTGTACATTGATTTAAACAATGTAGTGTTTAATTGTACGATTTTGTATTTGAATTGAATTATATTCAATCAATGAAATGAGTACTGATTTATAGTTTGTTGTGTTTTCTGATCAACCAAGGACTCAGTAACATAAGATATCTGAGTTTGGATCCTGAGACAGTCAGGTGAGTGGACTCGTGACTTTCAGTGTAAATTGGTGTAACCTATTTGGTTACTACGAGTAAACATGATTATGATGTTTGTAGACTGATAGCCTGATTTGATACACGTGACTATATGATATGTGGCCTTCGAGGCATTATGATGAGAGGTCAACTATGGTTGGACTTGATTGCTATAGGTTAGTCAATATAGGAATTGCGAACATTGGTTGTGAATGGATCCTATGTTGATTAAAGATAGCAATGAGTTATCGGTGAAACCACTGCGTGGCCTTTAGTTGGTTATAATTGTTGCTTGGAGGACCACCGCGGTAATGAGGGTTCTTCAAGGACCACCGATCCTCTGAGATGATTGTGTGTTTACTATTATTTGTTGTAAACAGATGGTTACGCTGAGTTAGACTGTTAATTGATTGTCTATTCACTTAGCTTCGTGCTAATCCCACCACTCTACTTCTTGCAGGTTATGTTTGATATGTTTTGAGCAAGAATGTTGGACTTGAAGGAATGTTTGACGATGATGTACTTTGATCATGTTTTGAACTAATGTTATTAAATGTTTTGAAAGCTATATGACACCCTGTTATGTATAATGTTTGAAACAATTTCTCTTTTGAATATGTATGGATTTTATTATGTAAATTAATAATATTGGGATATACGCTTCCGGTAATTAAAAAAAATGGCTTCAACTGAAGGGTGTTATACTAAATTCATTATATTCAATTCAGAAACTAAAGTTGCAGAAATTACGTTATCATCACTTAAAGAGAGACGATATTATCATTTGAAGGATCTAAATTAAAAAAAGTCATATGCCCAAATGGCCAAATCTATCTATATATCTATCTATCTTATAATTTAAAAGAAAAACTTTGCATTAGGTATGCCCCTTGAATAAATTAGCAACTTACTAATATCACCATTAAAAAACTTAATGATCATAAGTCTTTTGATTCTTTAATTAAAGAAAGTATTAATTAACCCTTAATAAAAGCATTAATGAGTTAATGCATAATAATAATAATAATAATAATAATAATAATAATAATAATAATAATAATTAAATTAATAATTAATAATCACATAATTAATTAATTAAAAATAATGATTTAATTATAATTATTAATTACTAATATATAGATACTAAAAATAATTATATCTTACTTATAGGTGGACTAACACCTATAATTAATTATAGCTACATACAATTGTACTGACCTACGTTGTCATATCTCATGCTGATAACTTACTGGAAAAAATAATGCAATAGATCTATGTATTACTTATGACTAAACAATCTGTACATGCCATCATTGTAATACCTAACTATTTCTCTCGGCTACGGGCGTTTAGTACACTTTGGGTTGCTCACCACCAGAATTAGTTCTTCCAGATGTTCTGGCGTATATATTTTATAGTACCTACTAAAGTTTGAAATTTTGAATAGCACTTTCTAATCCCGAGATATAATTTTGCAGTACACATTACAATATATATTTTTTCTATATGTGTTCATTTAAATTTCGATTAAAAATATATTTTTTTGTTAAAAGCCGTGAATCTCGCGGGTCTTAATCTAGTAACTCATATAAACAAATTCCGATCAATAATTATCATATATGCATATAATTGCATGACTTTTAGTGTGATAAATGATAGAACAAGGACGACTGAGAGTGTCAAACTTGATTCTTAAAGGGCTTGTTGCAGTGCAGATCAAATGAAGGAGATTGGAGTAATTTATCAAAGTAGAAGGGTCAAAGCTGGGTTCTCAATTCATATATATATATATATATATATATATATATAGCTTAGGATCCTGTGAGAACAAGGAGATTCCGTGAGAACGGTGAGAACACATCTTAGCCATCCATTTTTTGATCAAAAAACCTGATTTTGGAGGTGGCATTTTTGTAAATACTTTGAAGTTTGATTTTGGAGGGTTCATATAAGGATTGCTATGTGAAGTTTAATTTTTTTTGCTTCACAATAGTTTTAACATGGTGAAGCTTTATTTAATTTTTTTAACAACATGTTTTAATTAGTGAATTGATATGTATAAACATTAATCTCTTCGAAAACTAATGTTAACAAAAAAATATTTACTTAATCTCATTAAAACTATGTGAACCTATAAAAATAAAAATTCATAGCATCGTAACCTTATGTTAAGAAAAAAAAATATTAAACTTAACCTCACCAAAATGATGTGAAGCTAAAAAAAAGCTTCACATGAGCAAAATGATGTGAAGCTAAAAAAAAAAAAAAAAACTTCACATGAGCAAAATGATGTGAAGCTAAAAAAAAAAACTTCACATAAGCAAAATGATGTGAAGCTAAAAAAAAAAAAACTTCACATGAGCAAAATGATGTGAAGTTAAAAAAAAAAACTTCACGTGAGCAAAAGTGGTGTGAACCCTCCAAAATCAAACTTCAAAGTATTTACAATATTGCCACCTCCAAAATCAGATTTTTTGATCAAAAAATGGATGGCTAAGATGTGTTCTCACCGTTCTCACGGAATCCCCTTGTTCTCACCAGAACCCAACCCTATATATATATATATATATATATATATATATATATAGATTAGGGTTCATAATTTTTGATCATAAACCCTCTTTGATCGATTTGTCATCATCTTATTTGAGAGATTTCTGATGTGAATGTTTCTGTATTCTGGAGTTAATATTTGATTTAAAAGTTAGTTTTTGAATTTTGATTTGTACAACACTTTCGTATATATGTTGTTAATTAGGAGATTTGATATAGATTTAGAAGAAGATTCAGTTTCTGTTTTTATAGATTTGTTAGACCTATAAACACGACATTGGTTCCCTCACTTACGTTTGTATGCTCCAAAAAACAAGAAGGGGCCGGTTAGGATTTGCGATGGCCACGACGACTTCGTACAAAGTTGCATTAACAAAACATAATATTTGTATCCTCGTAGACGCACCACCACCAGGTGGTGGTGATGTAGATGAAGTACTTATGCTGCTGGGCAATGGAAGAGTAACTTCCCAACACGACTATGTAAACATTGACGACTTCAAAGCTTTGTGGGTGTTTGATGATTATGTAACTTGTAGGTTGGAGTTCAAACTGAATCATGCGTCAGTAGTCGCTGCTCGATACTTCGGTTTGACTGATGAGGAGGAAGACGAGGAGTGGAATAGTAAAGGAGCTATGGTGATTGCAAGTATAGTATTGTGGTACGAGTCTAAATTCTCAAGGGAAAAGTTTTTAGAACGTGTGATCAAGACTAGTCGATTTATGGGTAAAGAGAAAGATGATGATGATGATGATGATGATGATGATGATGATGATGATGATGATGATGATGATGATGATGATGATGATGATGATGATGATGATGATGATGATGATGATGATGATGAAATTTGTGCAATTTGTCTCGGAGAATACAAAGCGGAAGAGATGATCGGAACATTGGAATGCAAACATAGTTATCATCGTAAATGTATCAACAAATGGTTGATGCTGCCTAAGCAAAGGGTATGCCCATTTTGCAGGTTTGACGTTTTCACTGTCAAAATCGAAACTGCGACATCCATTCGTGTTATTACTAGTTAGATTACTTTACATGTGCTTAATCATGTTATTACATGATACCTAACAATGAAAATTCAATGGCTTTGGTATTTAAGTGACTAGATTTTGATCGACAATATAATGCACTATGCCTAATAATTTTTCTTTTCTTTTTTCCCTTTTCCTTTTCTATCCACCTTTATAAACCGAAAATCCGCTTCATCTCTCCTCTCTGTTGTAAGTCGTGAATCTCAAGACCAAAACCACTAAATTGTCAGACGTATGAATCTCAACACATGCAAATTTGATTAAAAATCAATCATTCTAGCTCGGTTTGTTCATGTGGTGTTTGCTTATAATTGCCAAGTTAATTCTCATAAATAAATAATACGGAGTATATAATTACGTGTGAATCGAGAACATATATTAACCATATTCTACTTGTGTTTCAATGCCGATTTGTAAACATGAAGAAAATGATGATGAAGATATATGAATGGTTTCAAGCCAAATATATAAAGTTCGAACTCAACTCATTTGACATTTACAAGCTCAGCTCGAGTTTGGTATATTTATAATAATATATATTTTATTCTATTATTATATATACACCAGATAAAAGACTCGTGGTAACACGGACTTTGTTATACCCTGTTTTAGAGAATCTTCAAATTCTGGGATCAAGTTTCTCTTAATGGTACCTTGAATCTTGTGTCGCTAAGCATATCAATGTATAAAAAAATACCCAAAATCAGGACGTATTTTAGACTGCAACAACATTGGCGTACATACAACAACTGAATGCATACATCAAGTAACAGTTTGAGTACACTCATAAGTGATACTAAATTAACTACATACAACAACTAATATTATTACCGTTAAATTAAAATTGGGGAAAAACTAATAAAATCAAACACTATAAACCCTGGGATGACTAAAATCACAATCTGATTCATTCTGCATACCAAAATCACATACGCATCTATTCTAACCAGAAAAAGTAGTATATTTAAATTAAATATCAGATTGAAAAGCACTTCTATATAGTTAAAACTATAGTAGTCATCATATTACGTATATTTCTAAAAAAGTAAAACCAATAAAAATCAAAACCAGATAGATTTGTACACTTAACTACAAACAAAAAACCCTACCTTTCAATATCAATGAGCAAATTGAAAAACCAAAATAACTAAAATAACCCTAAAGAAAAACCCCTAGCTTTCAATATCAATAAGCAATTTGAAAGATGAGAAAAACGTAGTAGTAGTTTTTTTTTTTAAACTTACATGCTCATTTTCCTAAAATACTGCTTCCACATGTTGAGCACTTGCACTTTGATAGTTGAATTTTCAGAATCACCATTGATGTGTCTAACACATGTGAATAGATCGTTTGAAGCCATGGAAGAGAAGCTTGCGATTTTAATTGTAGCTATTGAGTTTTTGCGTTTTTTATTTCGTGAAATTGTGAATGGAGGGGTAAACATATAGGAAGTATTTATAGGTTAAGAGGTGGTTGAATTGTAAGGAAAGTTGGATTCTGTAGATATTTTCCCTATATGTATTTTATACTCCATAATTGTATTGTGAAGATACTTTCATTATTAAATATATATAATATTAATATATATAATATAATTTATTTCATGGGTCCGATTTTTTTTACCACAATTCGTTTTATATTAAATTTAGATAGTTATTAATAAATCTAATTTTAATTTAAATATAAAAATGTGTTAAGTGTAACAATCATTAAATTAATCTTAATCGTCGGATTAAGATGGAAAAAACCAATTAAGGGTTGGGATTGCCCCGATCTATTTTGCTTTAAGTATATTTTATTTTATACATTATTGTTATTATATAAATTTGGGTGTGACATTGGGTGATGTGTTGAATCCAGTTATAAAATTTATCGTTGATAAGTAAACCAAAAAGTACCGAGCTAGACCAAAACACAACCGGGCAGTGGACCCTGTCGAGTGGTAGTATAGTTTGGTAAGTTCGGGTTCGAACACAGGGAACTTGGTTTATACAACCAAGATAAGTGTGAGCAATTTAAAGAGATAAAATAAAATGTGGTTGGTTTGTGTGACCGAATTGTCACGATGCTTAAAACTACAATTATCTTTCAATGAGAACGGTGGACTCAGGAAGAGTCAAATTAGTTGTTTGGAACTTTCAAATATTAAAAACAATACTTGCTTGGACTATGTCGCTAGTGATTTCGGGGTGTGAAGTTAATACCGGTTAATTCTATGCAAGCAAATTTCCATTAAACCTAGGCTTAACTGTGACACCCGAACAAAAAGGGCCAAATTTTCGCGCCAAATTTAAACTTTCAATACGTGTATCACATACGCTCAATACCGAAGTACACAAGTACTATATATATAAATGTATATATATATAACATGAAAAGATTATTTAATAATGTTGTACAACGAATCGGATAGAACGCGTGCGACAATCAAAACATACCTAAGTTATATTGTATAACTCATTAATAGGTATTTTGATAAAATACTTCATTATAATTATCGTATTTTATATCGATAACAAAAACGATTAGATAAAACGTCAAGTAATTAAACAATCATTAAATGAACGCGTAAACTGAACCCGACACTTCAACCAAACATTTTTATAAATGTTTCAAGTATTATTGAGTAATACTACCAACTAAAAGATCGAAATAATATTCGTTATTTAGAACACGTACGTATAACATTAACGTATTAATAAACGTCTAAACGATCGGGTAAACGAACACGGATATAATACCAATTATTGGAGACAAAATGTAAATAAAAATCCACCCCTTTTTGACCTTGAATTATTCGGCCAACATGATCCACTTTTGGTGGATCATGTCCTTGACTAACTCACATATACACATCTAGCATCCATCTTTACCTCATTATTTTCCAAGCCCCATTCTCTCTCTAAATCAATCTCTCTCACGCTACTCTCTCTCTCTAAAATCTGTCCAAGAACATACCCAAAAACCACCATCAAACCCTCTTGGATCACTAAGCCGATTGAAGATAAAACGATCACGAGGACGCGAGCTACACTTTCATCTTTTCGGATTCCCCATACGATCATTGTAAGAATCCCGACACTTTCGTAAAATACTTGTAATATGTTTATAATCATGTTATTATGCTCACTCAACTCTAAAATGTCCAAATAATTAATCGAAATGCAATTTAAAACTCGAATTTATGTTTTCTATTTTCTGTCCAGATTTATAAGTTCACTTTAACGAATTTTATAAAAATCATTACAACACGAAAATGAATGTTTCTTAAGCTTAAATGAAGTTCAAGAAGTAAGCTTTCTAACAAAATTTGTTTCGTAATATTTCGACTTCGTTTACTATTTTAAAATAATTTTCTCCGGTGACATAGATTTACTGTTCCGGCGGAAAGAAATTTCCGTCTACTTCTCGGAGCCATATCTTGAGTTCTAGGAAGAACCAACTCTCGACATCTAAACGAAAAATGTTCATTAAGATACCAGCTACAACTTTCATTTTTGCTCTCGGACCAGATCCTCTCGGATCCTGGTGAAAAACGTGAATCTTTGGACTGAATTCATTATCGAACCCGATCCGACCACGCCTCATGTTTATTTTTGTTAAAAATAGTAAACGAACATATAAAAATACCATAAAGTGCAGAAATGGACTAGGTTCATATGTGGTTATGCTGGATTTTTGTTGAGACCTAGATCGGCTCTAAAAGTGGTGAAATCGGAGTTTGAATCGGAGTTAAAAATATGGAAAACATAATTTTTGGGGACTGTTTTGGTGATTTTGTGAAAACGACACTTCAAGAGACCCACGAAATGAAATAATAATTTGATAACACTTATTTGACATATTTAAGACTAGTGTAAAAGTCTCGAGTCAAACCGAGCACGTTTGACTTTAAAACCGAACATGGAAATCAAATCAAATATGTTATGACTTATACACGGAACTAATAGTATACAACAATCAAAGTACAATAATAATAATTGAGATTATTATTAAAAATCCGTCATCAAAGAGCCGTACACAATTAACAAATGTATACTTACACGACACGTTTAGTTAGACTGTTTAGTCTGGTACTCATATAACCTCATGTATTTAGGACACTAGGAGGTTACCTTTGGGACGACACGCGTATCTTAGGATTACTAGCACTCTCAGGTGAGTCTCACGGCCCCTTTTTGCTGTTTTACTATTTTTGGGGGAGACGCATTGCTTGTTTTTACTCGAACACATGTACTTACTTACTTGATTTCTTACTAATTTAGTGGTATATCGATTGCATGAGTTTTACTTAATCCAATGAAGTCCCTTTAATCATAGTTGTTAGTTATCGACTTAAGGGCGAGTTTTAGTAAATGGATCCATATGGGACTGACAATCCCCACCTGGGGTGGTAGCGCCACCACGAACCGTTACTCGTTTAAACAGGTGTTTTCTACTCATTACATATGAGTGTTTTTGGATTGCACTCACGAGGGGCAAATTTACGGTTAATCTTCGACTATGATGGCTCATGGCAAGATAGACCGACCTTACTTACTTAATCACCGGTGTGTGATTGGAATTACTTACTTAATTACCGGTGTACCTACTTAATTACTTGTGCATAATTGGAAATTACTTACTTAATTACCTGTGTGTAATTGATTCTTACTCACTGAATTACCTGTTTGCAAATATTATTTACTTACTGCTGTTGTACCAAACTTTCTATTACTGTTTACTACAAACCTATGAGATTCACCAACCTTTTGGTTGACGCTTTCAGTGATGCATTCTCAGGTACGCGTCAACAGTAGTGATGGCCCGCAGGACTGCTTGATAGCTTGAGTCGCATGCATACATACTTGGAGATTTTACTCGTATTACTTCTGAAATGTAATGTATATTCTAAAACGTCTCATTTAGAGTCGTTTGCTATTAATCTTTGTGCTTGATATTTGATTAGTAACACCCAAAACTCGCTTCCGCAAACCATTAAATTTGGGGGTGTTACAGATTGGTATCAGAGCCTAAGGTTATAGTGAACTAGGTTGCATGTAGTGGGCCTAGACTATGACCGTTAGGCAGTATTCCTTATTAGGTATGACTGGTTTAGAGATTACATCATACGAATTTAATTTAACATAGCGTAGCTAACTATGTACAATTAAACAAAGATGATGTAAGATCTGAAAGGGGTTATACTGAACAGGAATGCATTAGCTGACTCTGACCACGAGAGAACCGGGACTTCTAATTGTTTTGTGCTAGACACGACTAGCCTGATGTATAGGTATATATGGTATATAAATATATGATTAGGCTATTATGTGAGATAAGCATATATACATACATAGGCCTCGACTACATACTACGCTTTAGGCTATTATATATTGAGGATATAGGAACAGGCCTTATACAACGATACTCTTGTTACTGCCTACACCACTGTAAACGACAAATATAGATACTTCAGCGTCCCTCGATATGAGGAACGGGATTTTGTATTTGCCTACTACCGTCTACCTAATTTTACGTCTAAAACATTTTGAAACTCCCTCCACTGTAGAGTTAGGTGTATCCTAGAAAAACTGCTTCAACAAATTTCAACAGGCCTTTTCCCTCAAAATTTTTCATAACTCTCGTTTTTCAACGAATTTTGTTAAATAGAATTTTCAAAGTCTTGCCGCCGACAAGAGTTTCAACTGAACTACTTATCGACTCAAGTTTTTATCGGACTTCAAAGTTTTCAACCAACTTTCACCATCACAATTTTCTAACAAATGTATTTCTAGCGAACATGTTACAAAATTTCTTACGAGATGTTTTATAAAATTCTCAAAATTTCAAACTCATGATGGTTAACCAAATTACACCGTATACAATAACTTCTTGCTTTTATAAGAATAAAACCTACCAAAACCCGAAGGAGGACGCGGGTATGGTCACTCCCTGATAACCCGACTGCCTTTATACTACTTACTTGATAGGTTTCACTTGCTGCTTGATACCTTGTATGTTTTCCCTAGATTCTAAGTGCACGATAGGGTTAGGGAAAAATGATAATTTAGTTTCTAATGGTTTCTATATGAGATGAGGTTTAGCTTATATGTATAGGAATAACATATCCTACGCTGTTTTATACCGGAAAACATACCGGTAAATTTTTATATACTGGGTAACGTCCCACATAAAAGTATATTTTGGGTAACATTCCCACGTAAAACCATGTTTTGGGTAACATCCCATGTAAAGCTAAATTATGCTAAACAATCTCATTTCTATATGAAATTGATAGAGTCTAAGTTATGTTATGTAACACCCCCAAATTTAGTGATTTGCGGAAGCATACTTGGGTGTTACTAATCAATATACAAAGCACAAGATATACAGCAAACGACCTCTAAATGAGACGTTTTGTAAAATAATTACATTTCATAATTAAATCGTTTGAAAACATATAGTTTTCTTTACAAAAATATGTAAGCCTAGAGTCCGCGTATGTGGCGGGAGATTCTATTACATAACCATAGTTACAAAAGATAATGCCAAAGAATCTCCGTTAAATGCAGTTTGGGAATCATGCGACTCTAGCTAGTAATCCTGGAGTGATCCTACTCCGTAAGTGTACCTGAGAATACATGCTAAAAGGGTCAACCAAAAGGTTGGTGAATCTCACAGGTTTATCAGTAAATAATCAGTTTGAACACAAGATTTCATCAGTAGTGCCCGTAGGCGTATATCAAGTATTTGCAAATCTCGCAAAAGTAAAGAAATCATGTTATACCGTTGCCATGAGGCTCATAATCGAAGCTTAACCCGTAAATAATCAGTTTGCTCCCGTGACATGCTCGAAATTGAGCAAGCATAAGTAAACGAAATAATAGTCGCCCGTTTATACATAACGGTTCGTGGTAGCGCTACTACCCCGGGCGGGGAGGGTCATTTCCCTAATGGATCCATTAACTACTGTTCGCGCTTTAGTACATAACTAACGATATATGATGGAGAGACTTCAGTAAATAGTAAGTAACTCATGCAATTCCGTTTGTTATAGTAAACAGTTTAGTACTTGTGTTCAAGAAAAATCAGTAGCAAGTATCTCCCCCAATAAGTTAAAACAGTAAAAGTGGGGCCGTAAGACTCACCTGAGTCTTTGCAAGTGCGTTTATATCAATAAACGAGTAAGTAATATCAACAGTTGGTTCTCCGAACCCGTAGCCTTTAAATGCCTAAACATATAAAGTTAAGTAAGTAGATGTCTCGCAAGACCATCTAGGCTAGTTGTCTACACAACTCGTTATGTCCAAGTGTTTATTTAGTAATCCGTTTGTAATTTGAAAATAAGTATGGCCCGTTGGTGACGGTTTGTAATAATGATTCAAAGTGTTAACGTTATATGTATCGTTGAATCAGATTTTGTTATTTGTAAGTGTTCGACACTTAGTGTGATAAGTATTTACAACATCAAATGACGGGGGTCCGGGGGCAGCAGCCCCTGGCTGGGGTCGAGCTGCCAGGTCAGCTTGGAAAATTTTTATTTCTATAATATTGTTATAGTGAAAAACGCATCTGGACTTGATTTTGGGTGAAATCAAGTGGTAAATTTTTGGTCTCGATACTTAGTAGAAATGGTTTGAAACTCTCTGTTTTTAGCGTCACTTATAGCGACACTTAAGGTTTAGGCGACACTTAGGAAGTGTCGCATAAAATTGCGAAATATGAGTTTAGGGCGTCACTTAGGTAAGTGACGCACAAGGTGGCGACACTTAGGCAGTGACGGTAACAAGTGTCGGTTTAAGGTTCTAGACGTCACTAGAGTAGTGTCGGACAAAAGTGTCGTATAAAAATTAGGTTTCGATCATAGGCGTCACTAAAGCAAGTGACGCTAGTAGTGACGGATATTGAAAATGCGTCACTTAGGTAGTGACGGGAAAAGAGGGCTTATGCGACACTTAGCCAGTGTCGCACGAAGTGACGCATATCTGGGTTCATCAGTGCGTCACTTACGTCTGATCGACGGATTTTGAGCCAAAAACATGTTTTCGGGTTTCCGTTTGGTCCGATTCTTTTACCCAACCCTCATATGAACATAATAAGCCTATAGAAACCATAAACTAGTAAAAATGATCAAAAACGAGAGATGTCAGGATTTGTCGGAAACTTACAAAACGCCGAAATGAAATTCCGGAAAGATAGCGTTGTAGATCGGGATGCGGTGGTCGTTTATTTCCAAAGGGCCGATGAAATCCAAGTGCGTTTAGTGGTAGTATTTTGTGAATTAGTGAGAAATGTGGAGTTGGTGGTGATGATGAAGTTGAGAGAAAAGAGAGAAGAAAGAGAAAGAGAAAAAGAATTAAGTGAAAGAAAGGGGGTGGAATTGGGAGGTTAAGCCCCCAATTTCGCCCGCGTTTCCGCTCCGTGCGGTGTTCGTTTGCTCCGTCGTTTAAACGTAAATAATTATTTTAAATATCAAATGTACGTTTTAAGATACAAATTATTACGCGAGATTTTATTTAAATATTTTACAATTTAATTTATATTTGAGTTATCAAATGGTAAGTTCGTTTATTTAATTTGCGCGTTTTAATATCTAAATTTGTGTACGTTTTGTTTGTACGATACAAATAAATATGAAATATTATTATAATAATATTTTTGACATAAAAGCGTTATTTAGTAAAATTTGTCACCAACTTCCGTATTAAACTGAATCGAAATATATTCGATTTAAATTGCGTACGATTTAACCAAATCGCATTTTCGTATATATTCAACAATATATATAATTCGATACATAAATTAGTCTAACACAGAACTAATTACATGTATTAACAAAGAGTTAGGCACTAATTCTAGTCCAAATTTGCCGGTTGTTACATTCTCCCCCTGTTAAAAGAATTTCGTCCCGAAATTTAAGTCGAAGTCGCGTTAGGGGCAGAATCGGTGAATAAGTGAGGATACTTGAGTCGTATTTGATCTTCCCGTTCCCAAGTGAATTCCGGACCGCGCCGCGAATTCCACCTGACTTTAACGATTGGAATACGACTTTGTTTCAGTTGTTTGACCTCACGGTCCATAATTTCGACGGGTTCCTCAACGAAATGTAGTTTGTCATCGATATGAATCTCGTCAAGGGGTATAATAAGTGTCTCGTCAGACAAGCATTTCTTTAAGTTAGAAATGTGAAAAGTAGGGTGCACGCTGCTGAGTTCAGATGGCAGCTGCAATCGATATGCTACTGGACCTATCTTCTCGAGAATCTCAAAAGGTCCAATGTACCTGGGGTTTAATTTTCCGCGTTTGCCGAATCGGATTACGCCTTTCCAAGGCGATACCTTTAAGAGTACTCGATCCCCAACTTGGAACTCGAGTGGCTTGCGTCTTACGTCAGCATAGCTCTTCTGACGATCACGCGCGGCTTTGAGTCGGTTTTGGATTTCAACGATTTTCTCTGTGGTTTCATGTATGAGTTCAGGACCAGTGATGAAACGCCCCGAAAACGTAACCATTTTTTTTTTTTTTTTTTTTTTTTTTTTTTTTTTTTTTTTTTTACTATCTCCGGTTCATAATACTGATACACTTAATTGTATTACGACTACATTGGTCCCAGATTTAACAAACGAGAAAATCCCTGAAAACAAGTGGTACCCGCCGGGTACCACTCTTACCCGCCGGGTAAACGGGTGAACCCGCCGGGTGACCTAGGGAAACCGCCGGGTGAATTAACTTTTTGACAACAGAACTTTTCTTTCGTTTAAAGGCTCTAGTAGCCGCCGGGTTGGGGTTACAAGCCGCCGGCTTGTTCATTTTTGAAAAGTACCCGCCGGGCACAGGGGTTACCCGCCGGGTAAACCCCTTGCACAGCAGATCCTGAACCTGTTTCACTTAATACCAAAACTCGAAATTCTAACGTGCATAACTTCAAAACGACAAATCATTAAAACATGAAATTTTGCAGGCACGTTCATATGGTCAAAACGAAGACTTCCCTTTTTACACTTTTCCAAATTTCACATTGACTCAGGATTTTGGCGAATGTCTCTTTTCGGCACTAAAATAACCATTTTGGTAAACACACTAAATTTAAAACCATGAATTCTGAGATTCTGAGCTTTTAACCATAAGTCATATATGTCAAAACAAAGTTGTGGAACTAAACACCACACCATTAACCCTTCTCTAACCCGACATAGACCATAGGTGCATTTAACGACCCAAATGGACCCTTTTTGACCCGATGACCCTCAAAGACTGTTTTGACTCATCGACTAGTCAATTACAACCCATAATTGACTAATAGAATACTTGACTATATGTCAATACTCCATATCCACTGAAAACAAAATTTGACTATTGATTCACTCTATTTTTACAAAACAAATCCATGAACACTAATTTACTTCAAACACTTTCAAAACCATAATTTACATCATATACAATCGTTATTGACTTTTCAAGTCAAACCACATCAAAATTTCATAGGTCATGACTCACCATGACTAACTTTTGAAACATGTCTTAAACGGGCGATTTACACAAGAGTTATCCAAACGACATAAAAGAGAAACTTGCCATATACAAACTTCATGCAATCCACGCTATTCCCTTTTTTTTTTAAACCGCCTTCCCTTTACCTTGTACACTTCCACCTAAAACATAAAACACTTAAACAATAAGCACTTTGCTTAGTGAGCATATAAGCAACTTAATCAAATAACACTTATCATGACTACATAAACACTATGCTAGTAAAACTAGCAACTCTATATCATAACTTCATAAACTTCATATCACTAACTTATGATTGTACCCACCTCTAGCTCGGAAGCTATCCGGTAACATGTACAATCAATTCGTATCTTTAACAATTCATAAATAAATTTAAACAATTAAAACACAATTAACTTCAAATGATCATATGCTCCTCATACTCAAAAGTAATTCGGACACATATTACCATTTACTTGATCAAATCCTTATATCACTCACCTTAGTCTTGAAATGACGATTCACAAGATACAACAATTGGTGATATGCCCAACTCTTTAACACCTAATCATACAATACATAACAACATATTTAAGTCACTAGAATTCATTAAGTTATACTAATAACCTCTATGTGACAACTCCCCCACTTTAATTCAACTAGTTCAAATTGTTAATCACTAACATATTTATTAACACTTTCACTTAAATCATATTCTAACATAGTTCTCATACTTTAATTACATCATAGGTTATACTTTCAACCACTTAACACAAATTCACACATAATTAACTAAAACCCCATATTTGCTCAAGAACACCCATAATCAATTAATCATATTTATCACTTTTAACTTGTTATTGGAGTATCACTAAGCTTATAATCACTAACAAACAACATTTCTAATCATTATAAACCCTAATTTCGTATTAAAACTCTCTAATTTACAAAACCCCATAGAAATCCACTAAAAACCTCATGAACTAGGTTAAACTTGAAGAAAGATCACTTACAATGATTAAGGAATGGAAAGAGATGAAGACTTGAAGATTACAAACTTGATTCTAGGATTTAATTGAAAAATTGGAGATGGAGAATGATCCCTGCGATTTTCTCTAGCTTCTGTGAATGTTACTGGAAGATTTTGGAATGAAATGGAATAAACCACGACATCCCACACTTCTATCTGCTTATTATTTTAAATTTCTATTGTTTTACAGTCTGGAACTGATAATTCGTTTTACGTTTTTCACTATATCTTAATATTTACACAATATTACTTTACTATAAAATTATATCCGTATACGAAATTAAATTCCTGATAAAATTGGGGTGTTACAACTCTCCCCCACTTAAACTGTTCGTGTCCTCACGAACACTCTAAATACATACTATATCTTAATCAAATCTTAAGATTTCTAATACATACATAACATCAAGAACACTAGAGATTCAACAACATCAGAGTCAAAATGTAAGCAGGTATGGGATTTAAGAATAAAGGTACCTGACATCACATTCGATGACTCCTTCTCTTCTCCCTCTGTTATCTGATAAGCACGAGTCTTAGGTTTCGGAACAGTCATAGCTACCTTCTCTTCCATTCTCTTACGCCTATCTCTTGCCCGATCAGGGCAATCAGCCTGAATATGATCATCTTTGAAACAATAATAACACAAACGAAGAAGACTTGGGCAATTTGATGCCATATGCCCCGGTCTTCCACACTTAAAACATTTGCACTCCCCTGTATGCTTCCTACCACATTTCTCACATGGAGGTATTTCTCTCGGTTGGGTTTGAGCACTAACTTGCTGTAATGGTTGTGGTTGTGGTAAAGTCTCCTCAAAACGGGTTTTCTTAGACGCAACAGATGGTGAAGTGGTGTGTTCTACTTTTCTCTTACTCATAGATTCAGCAACTCTAGCTTGTAAATCCTTTTCACGCACTAATGCTCTATTCAAGATTTTAGCAATGGTATTATAAACAAGTGGGTCAATGGATTCACGAATTTCAAGGTTAAGATGACGATAGAAGTGGTCGGTCAACAACTTAGGATTGGAGGTGTATTCAGGACAGAACCTAGGTTTTTCATGAAATGCCTTAGAATACTCAGCAACTGACTTATTTCCATGCTCAATCGCTAAAAACTCTCCTTTTAACTTCTCTAATTCTGCAGGTGGTGAAAATTCCTCTCTAAATATCTCTTTAAATTTATCCCAGGTAAACCTCGAAGCTACCTCAAAACCATAAGTCTCTAACTGTGAATTCCACCACTCATGAGCATCTTTCTTAAGTTGATGAGCTGCAAATATCACTTTGGATTCATCCGGACACTTACACAACAAAAAGGTTTCCTCAAGTTCACTAATCCAACGATTACTAATAACTGGGTTTAATTCTCCACTAAACTCGGGTGGGTTACACGTAGCAAAACTCTTATATTCAAACTTCTCTTTCTCTTTATTCGTCTCTACATGAGTTGAGGAAGTACTAATATTTCTTAAAGGAGCTATATGTTGTCTTTCAAATTCACTAAACCTCTCAGTCAACATGTTTTCCATCCTAGTAATCATTATTGGAGTAAAAGCTTCTAAAGATTGTCTAACTATCCTCTTTATCATTACTTCTTCCTCATGTGTCAAATTTCGGTTCTCCTCTTGCAGGGAAGAACGTTCACTGATATTCTTATTAGCATCCATCTAACACAAAATCAATAATTCAATTAGTACTTTCAATCTCCACATAATATAAACAACAATTGAAACTACATACACAAATTATCAAAACAATTCTCTCTGCATTATGTTTAAGTACTATGAATCACCCATGTGCAATAGTATAATATTAATTTCGTTGGCCAGACGAAATCATATTAGACTTACCACACACTTCTATTCATTACTCTTAAACACAATCAGTCATAACAAAATAAATCTGATAATCATATAAAAACATAATCATGTATTCATAATAGTTTAAGACTACGCAATCCTAAAGTGGATTACATAATTCTCTTAAACTATCGCTCTGATACCAACTTGAAACGCCCCGAAAACGTAACCATTTTTTTTTTTTTTTTTTTTTTTTTATACTATCTCCGGTTCATAATACTGATACACTTAATTGTATTACGACTACATTGGTCCCAGATTTAACAAACGAGAAAATCCCTGAAAACAAGTGGTACCCGCCGGGTACCACTCTTACCCGCCGGGTAAACGGGTGAACCCGCCGGGTGACCTAGGGAAACCGCCGGGTGAATTAACTTTTTGACAACAGAACTTTTCTTTCGTTTAAAGGCTCTAGTAGCCGCCGGGTTGGGGTTACAAGCCGCCGGCTTGTTCATTTTTGAAAAGTACCCGCCGGGCACAGGGGTTACCCGCCGGGTAAACCTCTTGCACAGCAGATCCTGAACCTGTTTCACTTAATACCAAAACTCGAAATTCTAACGTGCATAACTTCAAAACGACAAATCATTAAAACATGAAATTTTGCAGGCACGTTCATATGGTCAAAACGAAGACTTCCCTTTTTACACTTTTCCAAATTTCACATTGACTCAGGATTTTGGCGAATGTCTCTTTTCGGCACTAAAATAACCATTTTGGTAAACACACTAAATTTAAAACCATGAATTCTGAGATTCTGAGCTTTTAACCATAAGTCATATATGTCAAAACAAAGTTGTGGAACTAAACACCACACCATTAACCCTTCTCTAACCCGACATAGACCATAGGTGCATTTAACGACCCAAATGGACCCTTTTTGACCCGATGACCCTCAAAGACTGTTTTGACTCATCGACTAGTCAATTACAACCCATAATTGACTAATAGAATACTTGACTATATGTCAATACTCCATATCCACTGAAAACAAAATTTGACTATTGATTCACTCTATTTTTACAAAACAAATCCATGAACACTAATTTACTTCAAACACTTTCAAAACCATAATTTACATCATATACAATCGTTATTGACTTTTCAAGTCAAACCACATCAAAATTTCATAGGTCATGACTCACCATGACTAACTTTTGAAACATGTCTTAAACGGGCGATTTACACAAGAGTTATCCAAACGACATAAAAGAGAAACTTGCCATATACAAACTTCATGCAATCCACGCTATTCCCTTTTTTTTTTAAACCGCCTTCCCTTTACCTTGTACACTTCCACCTAAAACATAAAACACTTAAACAATAAGCACTTTGCTTAGTGAGCATATAAGCAACTTAATCAAATAACACTTATCATGACTACATAAACACTATGCTAGTAAAACTAGCAACTCTATATCATAACTTCATAAACTTCATATCACTAACTTATGATTGTACCCACCTCTAGCTCGGAAGCTATCCGGTAACATGTACAATCACAATTCATATCACTATAATCATATGCAAGTAATACACTAATTCTTTACTTGATTGTACCCACCTCTAGCTCGGAAGCTATCCGGTAACATGTACAATCAATTCGTATCTTTAACAATTCATAAATAAATTTAAACAATTAAAACACAATTAACTTCAAATGATCATATGCTCCTCATACTCAAAAGTAATTCGGACACATATTACCATTTACTTGATCAAATCCTTATATCACTCACCTTAGTCTTGAAATGACGATTCACAAGATACAACAATTGGTGATATGCCCAACTCTTTAACACCTAATCATACAATACATAACAACATATTTAAGTCACTAGAATTCATTAAGTTATACTAATAACCTCTATGTGACAACTCCCCCACTTTAATTCAACTAGTTCAAATTGTTAATCACTAACATATTTATTAACACTTTCACTTAAATCATATTCTAACATAGTTCTCATACTTTAATTACATCATAGGTTATACTTTCAACCACTTAACACAAATTCACACATAATTAACTAAAACCCCATATTTGCTCAAGAACACCCATAATCAATTAATCATATTTATCACTTTTAACTTGTTATTGGAGTATCACTAAGCTTATAATCACTAACAAACAACATTTCTAATCATTATAAACCCTAATTTCGTATTAAAACTCTCTAATTTACAAAACCCCATAGAAATCCACTAAAAACCTCATGAACTAGGTTAAACTTGAAGAAAGATCACTTACAATGATTAAGGAATGGAAAGAGATGAAGACTTGAAGATTACAAACTTGATTCTAGGATTTAATTGAAAAATTGGAGATGGAGAATGATCCCTGCGATTTTCTCTAGCTTCTGTGAATGTTACTGGAAGATTTTGGAATGAAATGGAATAAACCACGACATCCCACACTTCTATCTGCTTATTATTTTAAATTTCTATTGTTTTACAGTCTGGAACTGATAATTCGTTTTACGTTTTTCACTATATCTTAATATTTACACAATATTACTTTACTATAAAATTATATCCGTATACGAAATTAAATTCCTGATAAAATTGGGGTGTTACAACTCTCCCCCACTTAAACTGTTCGTGTCCTCACGAACACTCTAAATACATACTATATCTTAATCAAATCTTAAGATTTCTAATACATACATAACATCAAGAACACTAGAGATTCAACAACATCAGAGTCAAAATGTAAGCAGGTATGGGATTTAAGAATAAAGGTACCTGACATCACATTCGATGACTCCTTCTCTTCTCCCTCTGTTATCTGATAAGCACGAGTCTTAGGTTTCGGAACAGTCATAGCTACCTTCTCTTCCATTCTCTTACGCCTATCTCTTGCCCGATCAGGGCAATCAGCCTGAATATGATCATCTTTGAAACAATAATAACACAAACGAAGAAGACTTGGGCAATTTGATGCCATATGCCCCGGTCTTCCACACTTAAAACATTTGCACTCCCCTGTATGCTTCCTACCACATTTCTCACATGGAGGTATTTCTCTCGGTTGGGTTTGAGCACTAACTTGCTGTAATGGTTGTGGTTGTGGTAAAGTCTCTTCAAAACGGGTTTTCTTAGACGCAACAGATGGTGAAGTGGTGTGTTCTACTTTTCTCTTACTCACAGATTCAGCAACTCTAGCTTGTAAATCCTTTTCACGCACTAATGCTCTATTCAAGATTTTAGCAATGGTATTATAAACAAGTGGGTCAATGGATTCACGAATTTCAAGGTTAAGATGACGATAGAAGTGGTCGGTCAACAACTTAGGATTGGAGGTGTATTCAGGACAGAACCTAGGTTTTTCATGAAATGCCTTAGAATACTCAGCAACTGACTTATTTCCATGCTCAATCGCTAAAAACTCTCCTTTTAACTTCTCTAATTCTGCAGGTGGTGAAAATTCCTCTCTAAATATCTCTTTAAATTTATCCCAGGTAAACCTCGAAGCTACCTCAAAACCATAAGTCTCTAACTGTGAATTCCACCACTCATGAGCATCTTTCTTAAGTTGATGAGCTGCAAATATCACTTTGGATTCATCCGGACACTTACACAACAAAAAGGTTTCCTCAAGTTCACTAATCCAACGATTACTAATAACTGGGTTTAATTCTCCACTAAACTCGGGTGGGTTACACGTAGCAAAACTCTTATATTCAAACTTCTCTTTCTCTTTATTCGTCTCTACATGAGTTGAGGAAGTACTAATATTTCTTAAAGGAGCTATATGTTGTCTTTCAAATTCACTAAACCTCTCAGTCAACATGTTTTCCATCCTAGTAATCATTATTGGAGTAAAAGCTTCTAAAGATTGTCTAACTATCCTCTTTATCATTACTTCTTCCTCATGTGTCAAATTTCGGTTCTCCTCTTGCGGGGAAGAACGTTCACTGATATTCTTATTAGCATCCATCTAACACAAAATCAATAATTCAATTAGTACTTTCAATCTCCACATAATATAAACAACAATTGAAACTACATACACAAATTATCAAAACAATTCTCTCTGCATTATGTTTAAGTACTATGAATCACCCATGTGCAATAGTATAATATTAATTTCGTTGGCCAGACGAAATCATATTAGACTTACCACACACTTCTATTCATTACTCTTAAACACAATCAGTCATAACAAAATAAATCTGATAATCATATAAAAACATAATCATGTATTCATAATAGTTTAAGACTACGCAATCCTAAAGTGGATTACATAATTCTCTTAAACTATCGCTCTGATACCAACTTGAAACGCCCCGAAAACGTAACCATTTTTTTTTTTTTTTTTTTTTTTTTATACTATCTCCGGTTCATAATACTGATACACTTAATTGTATTACGACTACATTGGTCCCAGATTTAACAAACGAGAAAATCCCTGAAAACAAGTGGTACCCGCCGGGTACCACTCTTACCCGCCGGGTAAACGGGTGAACCCGCCGGGTGACCTAGGGAAACCGCCGGGTGAATTAACTTTTTGACAACAGAACTTTTCTTTCGTTTAAAGGCTCTAGTAGCCGCCGGGTTGGGGTTACAAGCCGCCGGCTTGTTCATTTTTGAAAAGTACCCGCCGGGCACAGGGGTTACCCGCCGGGTAAACCTCTTGCACAGCAGATCCTGAACCTGTTTCACTTAATACCAAAACTCGAAATTCTAACGTGCATAACTTCAAAACGACAAATCATTAAAACATGAAATTTTGCAGGCACGTTCATATGGTCAAAACGAAGACTTCCCTTTTTACACTTTTCCAAATTTCACATTGACTCAGGATTTTGGCGAATGTCTCTTTTCGGCACTAAAATAACCATTTTGGTAAACACACTAAATTTAAAACCATGAATTCTGAGATTCTGAGCTTTTAACCATAAGTCATATATGTCAAAACAAAGTTGTGGAACTAAACACCACACCATTAACCCTTCTCTAACCCGACATAGACCATAGGTGCATTTAACGACCCAAATGGACCCTTTTTGACCCGATGACCCTCAAAGACTGTTTTGACTCATCGACTAGTCAATTACAACCCATAATTGACTAATAGAATACTTGACTATATGTCAATACTCCATATCCACTGAAAACAAAATTTGACTATTGATTCACTCTATTTTTACAAAACAAATCCATGAACACTAATTTACTTCAAACACTTTCAAAACCATAATTTACATCATATACAATCGTTATTGACTTTTCAAGTCAAACCACATCAAAATTTCATAGGTCATGACTCACCATGACTAACTTTTGAAACATGTCTTAAACGGGCGATTTACACAAGAGTTATCCAAACGACATAAAAGAGAAACTTGCCATATACAAACTTCATGCAATCCACGCTATTCCCTTTTTTTTTTAAACCGCCTTCCCTTTACCTTGTACACTTCCACCTAAAACATAAAACACTTAAACAATAAGCACTTTGCTTAGTGAGCATATAAGCAACTTAATCAAATAACACTTATCATGACTACATAAACACTATGCTAGTAAAACTAGCAACTCTATATCATAACTTCATAAACTTCATATCACTAACTTATGATTGTACCCACCTCTAGCTCGGAAGCTATCCGGTAACATGTACAATCACAATTCATATCACTATAATCATATGCAAGTAATACACTAATTCTTTACTTGATTGTACCCACCTCTAGCTCGGAAGCTATCCGGTAACATGTACAATCAATTCGTATCTTTAACAATTCATAAATAAATTTAAACAATTAAAACACAATTAACTTCAAATGATCATATGCTCCTCATACTCAAAAGTAATTCGGACACATATTACCATTTACTTGATCAAATCCTTATATCACTCACCTTAGTCTTGAAATGACGATTCACAAGATACAACAATTGGTGATATGCCCAACTCTTTAACACCTAATCATACAATACATAACAACATATTTAAGTCACTAGAATTCATTAAGTTATACTAATAACCTCTATGTGACAACTCCCCCACTTTAATTCAACTAGTTCAAATTGTTAATCACTAACATATTTGTTAACACTTTCACTTAAATCATATTCTAACATAGTTCTCATACTTTAATTACATCATAGGTTATACTTTCAACCACTTAACACAAATTCACACATAATTAACTAAAACCCCATATTTGCTCAAGAACACCCATAATCAATTAATCATATTTATCACTTTTAACTTGTTATTGGAGTATCACTAAGCTTATAATCACTAACAAACAACATTTCTAATCATTATAAACCCTAATTTCGTATTAAAACTCTCTAATTTACAAAACCCCATAGAAATCCACTAAAAACCTCATGAACTAGGTTAAACTTGAAGAAAGATCACTTACAATGATTAAGGAATGGAAAGAGATGAAGACTTGAAGATTACAAACTTGATTCTAGGATTTAATTGAAAAATTGGAGATGGAGAATGATCCCTGCGATTTTCTCTAGCTTCTGTGAATGTTACTGGAAGATTTTGGAATGAAATGGAATAAACCACGACATCCCACACTTCTATCTGCTTATTATTTTAAATTTCTATTGTTTTACAGTCTGGAACTGATAATTCGTTTTACGTTTTTCACTATATCTTAATATTTACACAATATTACTTTACTATAAAATTATATCCGTATACGAAATTAAATTCCTGATAAAATTGGGGTGTTACAAGTGAGTTGACTCTCTCCCACTTCAGTCCAACAGATCGGTGATCGGCACTTACGACCGTACAGTGCCTCAAAAGGTGCAGTTTTAATGCTGGCGTGATAGCTGTTGTTGTACGAGAACTCGCACAACGGTAGATGTCTTTCCCAATTTGTACCAGAATCAACTACGCAGGCTCGTAGCATGTCTTCCAGTGTCTGAATAGTTCGTTCGCGCTGGCCATCGGTCTGAGGATGGTACGCGGTACTCATATTGAGACGGGTACCCAGTGATTTTTGGAGTGATTGCCAGAAGCGAGATGTGAATCGAGCATCCCTGTCAGAGATAATCGAGATAGGGACACCATGTTGGCAAACGATTTCTTTGATGTAAATTTGTGTAAGGCGTTCCATTTTATCGGTTTGTCTGATTGCCAAGAAATGAGCCGATTTGGTGAGACGATCGACGATCACCCAAATGGTATCGCAACCGCTCGCCGATTTAGGTAGTTTGGTTATGAAATCCATGGTAATTTGCTCCCATTTCCATTGAGGAATTTCAGGTTGTTGGAGCAATCCGGAAGGTCTTTGGTGCTCGGCCTTGACCTTGGAACAAGTTAAGCATTTGCTGACGTACAAAGCAATGTCAGCTTTCATATTCGGCCACCAGTAAAACTCCTTGATGCCGTGATACATTTTGTCGGATCCCGGGTGGATAGAATATTTGGACTTGTGAGCTTCATCCATCACCAAGTCCCGAAGGTTCCCAAAATTAGGCAACCAGATTCGGTTAGAGAAATACCTAACTCCGTTGGGTCTAATCTCGAATTGTTTATCCATGCCTCGCAAGGCCTCGTTCTTGAAGTTATCGAGTTTCAGGGCTTCGAGTTGGGCAAGATGTATTTGGGTGGTGAGTTCGTTGTGAATGGTAATACTGAGTGCTCGGACTCGAAGTGGTTTTGTTCGTTCTTTACGGCTGAGAGCATCAGCAACCACGTTTGCTTTGCCCGGATGATATTTGATCTCACAGTCGTAATCGGTGAGTAATTCAACCCATCTACGTTGCCTCATGTTAAGATCTTTCTGGTTGAAAATGTGTTGGAGGCTTTTGTGGTCGGTGAATATGGTGCTGCGGGTACCATAAAGATAATGTCTCCAGATTTTTAATGCGAACACCACGGCCCCTAGCTCGAGGTCGTGAGTTGTGTAGTTTTTCTCGTGAACTTTAAGTTGTCTGGAGGCGTAAGCAATGACCTTGTCTCGTTGCATCAGTACGCAACCGAGACCTTGGTGAGAAGCATCGCAGTATACCACGAAATCATCGGTGCCTTCGGGTAGAGATAGAATGGGTGCACTGCAAAGCTTGGATTTCAACAGTTGAAATGCCGACTCTTGTTTATCGGTCCAATCAAATTTCTTTTCCTTCTGAGTCAGCACGGTGAGGGGTTTGGCAATTGTTGAAAAGTTTTCGATGAAGCGGCGGTAGTAACCGGCCAATCCCAAGAATTGGCGTACCTCGGTGGGAGTGGTTGGTGCTTGCCAATTCTTGATTGCCTCGATTTTTGACGGGTCTACATGAATTCCCTGACTGTCGATAACGTGCCCAAGGAATTGAACGGTGTTTATCCAGAACTCACACTTAGAGAATTTGGCGTAAAGCTCTTCGTGTCTAAGTAGTTCTAGGATGGTTCCGAGGTGTTGTGCGTGTTCTTGTTCGTTTCGTGAATAGATAAGAATGTCATCGATAAAAACAATGACAAACTTGTCGAGGTACGGTTTGCACACCCGATTCATAAGGTCCATGAATACAGCCGGTGCGTTGGTTAGGCCAAAGGGCATTACTTGGAATTCGTAGTGCCCGTAACGGGTTCTGAATGCGGTTTTTGGGATGTCAGCATCGCGAACACGCAACTGATGATAACCTGATCGAAGATCAATCTTTGAATAACAGCTTGATCCTTGAAGTTGATCGAACAGGTCATCGATTCGAGGGAGTGGGTATCGGTTCTTGACGGTTAGTTTGTTCAACTCTCTGTAGTCAATACACATTCGGAATGAACCGTCTTTCTTTTTGACAAATAAGATCGGAGCTCCCCAAGGTGAAGAACTCGGTCTAATGAATCCTCTATCCAAGAGTTCTTGTAACTGAGTGGACAACTCTTGAAGTTCGGACGGGGCTAGGCGGTACGGTGCGCGGGCCACCGGTGCGGCACCCGGCACGAGATCAATCGAGAACTCAACCTGTCTAGGTGGAGGTAAACCAGGTAGTTCTTCTGGAAAGACTTCGGGAAAGTCTCTAACGATTGGCACCTCTTCAAGTCGCTTCTCCTCCGACTTTTTCTCCGTGATGTGCGCGAGTATTGCTGGGTAACCCTTTCTCAGAAATCTTCGGGTTTTTAAACAGGAGATTAAGTTTAGTCTCGACCCACCAGTCTCCCCCTGTATGATCAAGGTACTACCGGCGGCGAGAGGAATTCGGACGATTTTATCATGGCAAACAATTTCGGCCCGGTGCTTGGACAACCAGTCCATACCCACGATGACATCAAAACTTCCTAGTTCAACAGGCATTAGATCAATTGAGAAGGTTTCGTTTGCGAGGTTTAAAGTGCAATTAGGTATCACACTACTGGTTTCTATGAGTTTACCATTTGCGAGCTCTACAGTGTACTTAACATCTAAGGCCGAAGGGGTGATATTAAGTAGTGGGCAAAACTCATCAGATATGAAACTTTTATCAGCACCGGTATCAAATAATACTGAAGCAGTAAGATCGTTGAGAAGAAACGTACCCGTTACAACATTCGGGTCTTCCCTAGCTTCCCCAGCTTTGATGACAAATGCTCTGCTACGAGCAGGGTTGTTGTTCCGTTTGTTGCTGTTGTTGTTGTTGTTGTTGTTGTTGTTTTTCTGCTTAGGGCAATTATTATGAAAATGCCCAGGACTTCCGCACCCATAACAAGTCTTCGGGGCACTGGTGTTTCGACAATCCTTGGCCAAATGCCCAAAACGCTTGCAGTTTGTGCAAGGGCAGGAACCGTCGTGGTGACGATTGCATTTGGGACAGTAGGGCCTGCTTCCAACGTACCCTTTCCTTTCTGAAGTGCCAGATGAATAAGCCCTAAGGGGCTCAGGCTTTCGGTTGGTGATTTGGTTGGATGAGTTGGGGTTTCCTTCCCATTTTCGTTTGTTGTTTGCAGGTGGGGCTGAAGTTGTGTTACGGCGGACAGCGTTTGCCGTGAGTTCATGGGCCATACGGATGACGTTCTGGATAGTACCTGGTTTGGATGAAGTCACCAGGTCCTGGAGTTTTTCGGGCAATCCATCAATATATTTCTCGATCCTCTTGTACTCAGGATCGACCATGGTTGGGCACAGAAGTGCCAGCTGGTGGAAACGGTTGGTGTAACCGGTGATATCATTACCTTGCATCTTATGGTTCCAGAATTCCAGCTCCAGTTGTTTCAGTTCATCCCTGGGGCAATACTCACCCCTTAACATCTCCTTCAACTCCTCCCACGGGAGTTTGTAAGCATCGGCAACGCCCACAGTTTGGGCATAGGTGTTCCACCACGTGAGTGCGGTGTCGGTAAAAGTACTAACAGAGAACTTAACTTTGTCCCCCTCCGCACAGTTGCAGATAAGAAATACCGATTCAACTTTCTCGATCCAACGTATCAGACCAATAGCTCCCTCGGTACCTGCAAAGTTTAGAGGTTTGCAGTTCTGGAAGTCCTTGTAAGAACAAGGTTTAGCAGCAGAGGTTTCAGCGGCATCGCTGTTTCTCGAGGAATTTGGTGGTGTATTCCGAGCCAAGGCTTCAGTAACAGCCTGGGTTATAAGGGAGGTAATCTGGGCGTCGGTGTATGGTCGTGTCTTTGGCGGCATGATTCTTCAATAAAAGAAATGAAGATACATGAGATTTTGTATGAGCTGGTAATTGTCACAGATGTACATGTATAAAAGCAGTAATACATAACATCAACATGGAAGATGACAATTAATGTAAGTTGAGATAACAAGGATATTTGATAGATAAAGTGAGTTCAAAAGTCACATCCTACAGAGATATTACAAAAGGTGTCGGGAATGGTTACATCCGACTAGTTTATAGAGTAGTGCTAGATAGTCCCTAGATTACGAGATAGATTACAAGACAAGGACTACACTAGTCTTCCTGTAGATTAATTTGTTCCATCAGCGCGACAAGGCGGTCCACGGTTTCTGCTAGTCTGTTGGCTTGCCTGGCGTTGTCTTCCACCAAGGCCAGTCGTTGTGCTATTGTTCGAGAGTGATCCGCAGTCTCCTGTGAACGCTGTTCACATTCTTCTAGTCGGTTTCTTACAAGTTCATCCGCACCTAATTCGGCAGTCATGGAATCCTGAATTATGCTTACAGAGAGGTTGGTATCCTCTTGTTCTCGCTGTAGTTGTGATATGCGGTCAAGAGCTTGACGAAACAGGTAGGTCGTTCGGTGTTGTTCCAGTTCCAAATTTTCGAGTCTTTGCTCCTGACTGCGGAGTTGGATAGCCAACATTGGCACCGTGAGATGTGCCGAGTTCTGAGAGTTAGGTACAGGATAAGGGCTGGTTCGAGGTGACCTTGTGTTCCTCCTGGCTACTCGTGGGTCCCGTGACCCACGTGAGTGAGAGTGTGTCTGATTAGGTGGTGTGTTTGCCATTCCTGTGGCAGAGTACAAGTAAGACGAGGCTAATATATATAAATATATATCATATCCAGCCTAGTGTCTAGCACGTATCAAGTAATGGTCCGGTTCTCTCGTGGTCAGAGTCAACTAACGTACCCCCGTTCAACATAACCATTTCAGACATCACATCATCTTTCCTTAATTGTACATAGTTGATCAGGCTATGTTAAATTAAAGTCGTATGATGTAATTCCTGAACCAATCATGCCTAGTAAGGAAATACTGCCTAATGGTCATAGTCTAGGCCCACTAAATGCAACCTAGTTCACTATAACCTTAGGCTCTGATACCAATCTGTAACACCCCCAAATTTAGTGATTTGCGGAAGCATACTTGGGTGTTACTAATCAATATACAAAGCACAAGATATACAGCAAACGACCTCTAAATGAGACGTTTTGTAAAATAATTACATTTCATAATTAAATCGTTTGAAAACATATAGTTTTCTTTACAAAAATATGTAAGCCTAGAGTCCGCGTATGTGGCGGGAGATTCTATTACATAACCATAGTTACAAAAGATAATGCCAAAGAATCTCCGTTAAATGCAGTTTGGGAATCATGCGACTCTAGCTAGTAATCCTGGAGTGATCCTACTCCGTAAGTGTACCTGAGAATACATGCTAAAAGGGTCAACCAAAAGGTTGGTGAATCTCACAGGTTTATCAGTAAATAATCAGTTTGAACACAAGATTTCATCAGTAGTGCCCGTAGGCGTATATCAAGTATTTGCAAATCTCGCAAAAGTAAAGAAATCATGTTATACCGTTGCCATGAGGCTCATAATCGAAGCTTAACCCGTAAATAATCAGTTTGCTCCCGTGACATGCTCGAAATTGAGCAAGCATAAGTAAACGAAATAATAGTCGCCCGTTTATACATAACGGTTCGTGGTAGCGCTACTACCCCGGGCGGGGAGGGTCATTTCCCTAATGGATCCATTAACTACTGTTCGCGCTTTAGTACATAACTAACGATATATGATGGAGAGACTTCAGTAAATAGTAAGTAACTCATGCAATTCCGTTTGTTATAGTAAACAGTTTAGTACTTGTGTTCAAGAAAAATCAGTAGCAAGTATCTCCCCCAATAAGTTAAAACAGTAAAAGTGGGGCCGTAAGACTCACCTGAGTCTTTGCAAGTGCGTTTATATCAATAAACGAGTAAGTAATATCAACAGTTGGTTCTCCGAACCCGTAGCCTTTAAATGCCTAAACATATAAAGTTAAGTAAGTAGATGTCTCGCAAGACCATCTAGGCTAGTTGTCTACACAACTCGTTATGTCCAAGTGTTTGTTTAGTAATCCGTTTGTAATTTGAAAATAAGTATGGCCCGTTGGTGACGGTTTGTAATAATGATTCAAAGTGTTAACGTTATATGTATCGTTGAATCAGATTTTGTTATTTGTAAGTGTTCGACACTTAGTGTGATAAGTATTTACAACATCAAATGACGGGGGTCCGGGGGCAGCAGCCCCTGGCTGGGGTCGAGCTGCCAGGTCAGCTTGGAAAATTTTTATTTCTATAATATTGTTATAGTGAAAAACGCATCTGGACTTGATTTTGGGTGAAATCAAGTGGTAAATTTTTGGTCTCGATACTTAGTAGAAATGGTTTGAAACTCTCTGTTTTTAGCGTCACTTATAGCGACACTTAAGGTTTAGGCGACACTTAGGAAGTGTCGCATAAAATTGCGAAATATGAGTTTAGGGCGTCACTTAGGTAAGTGACGCACAAGGTGGCGACACTTAGGCAGTGACGGTAACAAGTGTCGGTTTAAGGTTCTAGACGTCACTAGAGTAGTGTCGGACAAAAGTGTCGTATAAAAATTAGGTTTCGATCATAGGCGTCACTAAAGCAAGTGACGCTAGTAGTGACGAATATTGAAAATGCGTCACTTAGGTAGTGACGGGAAAAGAGGGCTTATGCGACACTTAGCCAGTGTCGCACGAAGTGACGCATATCTGGGTTCATCAGTGCGTCACTTACGTCTGATCGACGGATTTTGAGCCAAAAACATGTTTTCGGGTTTCCGTTTGGTCCGATTCTTTTACCCAACCCTCATATGAACATAATAAGCCTATAGAAACCATAAACTAGTAAAAATGATCAAAAACGAGAGATGTCGGGATTTGTCGGAAACTTACAAAACGCCGAAATGAAATTCCGGAAAGATAGCGTTGTAGATCGGGATGCGGTGGTCGTTTATTTCCAAAGGGCCGATGAAATCCAAGTGCGTTTAGTGGTAGTATTTTGTGAATTAGTGAGAAATGTGGAGTTGGTGGTGATGATGAAGTTGAGAGAAAAGAGAGAAGAAAGAGAAAGAGAAAAAGAATTAAATGAAAGAAAGGAGGTGGAATTGGGAGGTTAAGCCCCCAATTTCGCCCGCGTTTCCGCTCCGTGCGGTGTTCGTTTGCTCCGTCGTTTAAACGTAAATAATTATTTTAAATATCAAATGTACGTTTTAAGATACAAATTATTACGCGAGATTTTATTTAAATATTTTACAATTTAATTTATATTTGAGTTATCAAATGGTAAGTTCGTTTATTTAATTTGCGCGTTTTAATATCTAAATTTGTGTACGTTTTGTTTGTACGATACAAATAAATATGAAATATTATTATAATAATATTTTTGACATAAAAGCGTTATTTAGTAAAATTTGTCACCAACTTCCGTATTAAACTGAATCGAAATACATTCGATTTAAATTGCGTACGATTTAACCAAATCGCATTTTCGTATATATTCAACAATATATATAATTCGATACATAAATTAGTCTAACACAGAACTAATTACATGTATTAACAAAGAGTTAGGCACTAATTCTAGTCCAAATTTGCCGGTTGTTACATGTTACGACACTACTGTCCATTACAAACTGTATGAATACAGTGGAAGATTACTATTTTACTTTAAACTGCTAGTGCAAAGTGTAGCTACGCCCTAGCGACTGACTGACTGAACTTGCTTTCGCAGACAAAATGGTTAACTATATCGAAACCCACTTCTTCTATTCCTTTAGTCGCCAGTAGGGCAATGGTTCAACAAGGGGAGTAAGGCAACCCTAGATATACGATTGTGTCACTCACAATAATTTCACAAACTCTCTTAGGATATGCACAGACCAATACTTCGACACATCAATAATTACTACGAACAAATTTCGGGACGAAATTTTCTTAATAGGGGGAGAATGTGACACCCGAACAAAAAGGGCCAAATTTTTGCGCCAAATTTAAACTTTCAATACGTGTATCACATACGCTCAATACCAAAGTACACAAGTACTATATATATAAATGTATATATATAACATGAAAAGATTATTTAATAATGTTGTACATACGAATCAGATAGAACGCGTCCGACAATCAAAACATACCTAAGTTATATTGTATAACTCATTAATAGGTATTTTGATAAAATACTTCATTATAATTATCGTATTTTATATCGATAACAAAAACGATTAGATAAAACGTCACGTAATTAAACAATCATTAAATGAACGCGTAAACTGAACCCGACACTTCAACCAAACATTTTTATAAATGTTTCAAGTATTATTGAGTAATACTACCAACTAAAAGATCGAAATAATATTCGTTATTTAGAACACGTACGTATAACATTAACGTATTAATAAACGTCTAAACGATCGGGTAAACGAACACGGATATAATACCAATTATTGGAGACAAAATGTAAATAAAAATCCACCTCTTTTTGACCTTGAATTATTCGGCCAACATGATCCACTTTTGGTGGATCATGTCCTTGACTAACTCACATATACACATCTAGCATCCATCTTTACCTCATTATTCTCCAAGCCCCATTCTCTCTCTAAATCTATCTCTCTCACGCTACTCTCTCTCTCTAAAATCTATCCAAGAACATACCCAAAAACCACCATCAAACCCTCTTGGATCACTAAGCCGATTGAAGATAAAACGATCACGAGGACGCGAGCTACACTTCCATCTTTTCGGATTCCCCATACGATCATTGTAAGAATCCCGACACTTTCGTAAAATACTTGTAATATGTTTATAATCATGTTATTATGCTCACTCAACTCTAAAATGTCCAAATAATTAATCGAAATGCAATTTAAAACTCGAATTTATGTTTTCTGTTTTCTGTCCAGATTTATAAGTTCACTTTAACGAATTTTATAAAAATAAATACAACACGAAAATGAATGTTTATTAAGCTTAAAATGAATTTCAAGAAGTAAGATTTCTAACAAAATTTGTTTCGTAACATTTCGACTTCGTTTGCTATTTTAAAATAATTTTCTCCGGTGACATAGATTTACTGTTCCTGCGGACAGAAATTTCCGTCTACTTCTCGGAGCCATATCTCGAGTTCTAGGAAGAACCAACTCTCGACATCTAAACGAAAAATGTTCATTAAGATACCAGCTACAACTTTCATTTTTTGCTCTCGGACCAGATCCTCTCGGATCATGGTGAAAAACGTGAATCTTTGGACTGAATTCATTATCGAACCCGATCCGACCACGCCTCATGTTTATTTTTGTTAAAAATAGTAAACGAACATATAAAAATACCATAAAGTGCAGAAATGGATTAGGTTCATATGTGGTTATGCTGGATTTTTGTTGAGACCTAGATCGGCTCTAAAAGTGGTGAAATCGGAGTTTGAATCGGAGTTAAAAATATGGAAAACATAATTTTTGGGGACTGTTTTGGTGATTTTGTGAAAACGACACTTCGAGAGACCCACGAAACGAAATAATAATTTGATAACACTTATTTGACATATTTAAGACTAGTGTAAAAGTCTCGGGTCAAACCGAGCACGTTTGACTTTAAAACCGAACATGGAAATCAAATCAAATATGTTATGACTTATACACGGAACTAATAGTATACAACAATCAAAGTACAATAATAATAATTGAGATTATTATTAAAAATCCGTCATCAAAGAGCCGTACACAATTAACAAATGTATACTTACACGACACGTTTAGTTAGACTGTGTAGTCTGGTACTCATATAACCTCATGTATTTAGGACACTAGGAGGTTACCTTTGGGACGACACGCGTATCTTAGGATTACTAGCACTCTCAGGTGAGTCTCACGGCCCCTTTTTACTGTTTTACTATTTTTGGGGGAGACGCATTGCTTGTTTTTACTCGAACACATGTACTTACTTACTTGATTTCTTACTAATTTAGTAGTATATCGATTGCATGAGTTTTACTTAATCCAATGAAGTCCCTTTAATCATAGTTGTTAGTTATCGACTTAAGCGCGAGTTTTAGTAAATGGATCCATATGGGACTGACAATCCCCACCTGGGGTGGTAGCGCCACCACGAACAGTTACTCGTATAAACAGGTGTTTTCTACTCGTTACATATGAGTGTTTTTGGACTGCACTCAAGAGGGCAAATTTACGGTTAAGCTTCGACTATGATGGCTCATGGAAAGATAGACCGACCTTACTTACTTAATCACCGGTGTGTGATTGGAATTACTTACTTAATCACCGGTGTGTGATTGGAATTACTTACTTAATTACCGGTGTACCTTCTTAATTACTTGTGCATAATGTGAAATTACTTACTTAATTACCTGTGTGTAATTGATTCTTACTCACCGAATTACCTGTTTGCAAATATTATTTACTTACTGCTATTGTACCAAACTTTCTATTACTGTTTACTACAAACCTGTGAGATTCACCAACCTTTTGGTTGACGCTTTTAGTGATGCATTCTCAGGTACGCGTCAACAGTAGTGATGGCCCGTAGGACTGCTTGATAGCTTGAGTCGCATGCGTACATACTTGGAGATTTTACTCGTATTACTTTTGAAATGTAATGTATATTCTAAAACGTCTCATTTAGAGTCATTTGCTATTAATCTTTGTGCTTGATATTTGATTAGTAACACCCAAAACTCGCTTCCGCAAACCATTAAATTTGGGGGTGTTACATTAACATTCGCCATCACCTAATGATTCAACTTGAATTTACAAACTCATGATTTAATCAAGTAACGGACATTCGTCATAGCTACCTACTTGCATATTTGAGCTTAATTTGTTTAACCTATTCCAAAACTACATCCGCAATTAAGTTCAACCGTTTATAGACAAATAGTTGATGATAACTTATTAGATAGAAAACGTTCGCTATATCTATTAGCAAATCACCAAACAAGTTAATTCATTGACATCAAGCTCAAACACACAAGTTGGAGATTAAACATAAGTTCAAACTAAACGAGTTTATGATTCATCAACACGAAAAGCATTCACCATTATCGCTAACTCATATCATGCTAGCTAACTCGTTTAACTATTAACACCATCCACGTTCGTGGAAATGGTTCATTCATATATTTCATACAAATAACAAGTATTTTTATTAAACAACAAACATTCGCTATAGTTGTTTAGCCAAAATACCGACAAATTTAACAAAATCAAACTAGTTACATACAAATTTGTGGATGAATCTTAAACTCGAAGCATAAACTCACACCAAAATATAACACCCCTAGTCACTAACTAGTTCATCCAAGTAAGTATAACAAAATCTAGCCAACAATCATACTAACATCATCACAAACACATATCATCAAAGAAATCAAAGAAAACATGATTATATTAGAATGAAAAGTGCAAACCAAGTGATTACAAGGTCCGGATGATGATTGTATGTAACGGTTGAAGTTAGATTACAAGAGATCTTCAAGGAAATGAAAAGATCTTCAAAAACCCATGAAAATCGCCATTTTTGGAGCTATTTTTCGTGTGTGAAAAGCTGATGAGAAAGTTGGTAAGATCCAAAAGAAAAAGTGCTTTTCTAGTACAAAAAGGCATCTGCCGCCCAAACTACCCGGCGGCTGGGCATCACTACCCGGCGGGTTCCTAGAATTTGGGGACCCCGGCTGCTTGTTCAACCAACACGGCGGGTTGGTCGCATGAAACAAACTGGCGGCTCAAGCATCAAACCCGCCGGCTTCTGAAGGCTTCATGAGGGCGAACACCTCTGTCACCAAAAAGTGATGGAAATCTTAAATCACCCGGCGGCTTGACCCAAGAACCCGTCGTGTTCTACAGTGACCCGGCGGCTTGACCCAACAACCCGGCGGCTTCTTTCCAATTTCCAGCAAATTGCTTTTATATTGCCACAATCTCATCAATCATGAACCTAAGCACAAAAAATGAATTTCGAACTCTGAATAAGTACCAAAAGTTCACAATATTTATTCGAAACAAATGCAAAATAAATGATATCGCGAAAGATTCACGTATACAAAATGAGCGATATCAAATATCCCCACACTTGAACTTTGCTTGTCCTCAAGCAAAACCGTCATTTATAATTTCACAATCCCCTCTTGCATTTTCAGAAATGGAGATTAGGCTTATCAAAACAATACTAACACAACCACCGAAGTAATCATGCTAGCAACATTTATATAATTATCAGAAACCTGAGATGATATGTTTGCCAAGCCCGAATGCACGACCTAGCACCTCACAATAGGATAAGTGTATGATTACTCACTCTCAACCTATAGAACTACAGGGTAAGGAATTTAAATGATTCAACACTCAATCAAGCCAAGTCGTGTTGCACTGTTACCATAGGCTTGCAAAAGGATCAAATCTCCACCGTATTGGCATGAGCACCAAGTGAGATCTCGGAAGAGGTATTCTAAATGTGTGTTGTAACAAATGTAGGCTAATTATGGAATGGGGTATGATAGACACAATAATTGGTGAAAAGTGGTAGTCAAGACCCATGAAAAATGTGGAAACGCTACCTAATGGTTTATATATGTGACAATAATAAAATTAGGATTCTCATGCCAAATCAATTCAACTTATACTTCATTTTTACCTACAATTCATATTCACTAATTGCACGCGATAACTCAAATTGATTTACACATTTGATTGGAATAGATTGCATTCTATGACTTTCTATGAACCCTGTGTAACGAACTTTCGGACCAACCATCCTAGACCGGATAAAGGCCTTCGGTGGCTAGGCGTAGAACACCCCTCGGGAACTACTTGTTCAGGAATCCAAAGGCCATTTAGTTGACTACAACTACCCAATCATTAACATTACGCTTAAATTGTTAACTTCCAATAATCTTATTGCTTTCAACTTCAATCGTTTAACTTTAACATTCAACAATTTCCATTTTATGCAATTTCAACTATAGAATTTAACACTAGAATCCCACTTTAAAAATGATTTAAGTCACATTTAGTTAAAACTCTTTAAAATTCCAATTAGGCAACATTTAAGAAAATATGTGATTCGGGAAATGACTACACAAAGAATTAGGCTAGCATTTTAGTGGAGTGTATGTGGAAGTGTCTACGGGTTTCTTAGCACTAAAAATGAGTGCTAACGACCTGGGTGGACTGGATATAAATGGTTTTAAAAGAAAATAGGATCCAAAATAGTTAAGATTCCTTGACCGATTAGCAAATTCGTACAATCCATAAAAGATCAAGCACAAACTCAATAATTGGATAGAAAGTCAAAACTATAAGGATTAAGCTCCAATTTCTAAGAATACCTCCTCGTCTTCGACCCCACCTATATCACATTTCTGTGATCCCACAGCGGTCTCAAAATGCATCACTAAGGCAAGTTCTAGACCAAACTATAATCACCGGCACACTCATAGCAACAAATAATCTAAACACTAAAGATAAGTGTTTTTCTCAATAAGGCTCAATTTTCTCACAATTTATAGTGGAGGCTACAAGTGTGCTAGTCATGCAATTCACCCTATGCGGTTGCTTTATATGACACATCTCTAAAAATTTTATAGCAAGAGGGATAATCAAGTTAAATAAGCCAACTGAATGAGTAGGAAAATCCACTGTCGAAGTTTAGTGTTAGACTTAAAGTTTAGTGTTAGACTTATTAACTTGATTGGTGCTTCATCTACTAATATTATTCCTATGTCGCGAAGCAACAACTTATGAGGACAAACAATTTAAGAATAAAATTCAAGTGAATTTAACCCTCCCCACACTTGATAATTGCATTGCCCTCAATGCAAAAATAGCATAAAAGTACGAGTGCGAAGGGGCAAAGGGAACGAGAACTTCCCCAGGGGTTTGTTTGACGAGCGAGTGCATTTGCTGAACTTATTGCCAACCGGCGCACGCGTTCCAAATTCAATAAGCAAGAACTTTTATCAATTACCTAAAAAGAAAGCAAACATAGAAGGTTGAACTCGAGTGACATTGTACAAAATAGCCCCCGAATGTCACTCAAGTCAAATAGTTCCAAATACCAACTAAGATAAGTAGCAAAACATGAAATAAAAATGTCTAACAAATGAGGCACGTAGGCACTCTTAATTGAAAGCATAAAGATAGTGATGATAATAGCGTTTCAAAGTCTCAAACCATGCTAAGCTTAGAATGGCCAATATCCTCGGTACTGGGACCGGTCCTCCTGGCGACTCCTCGTCTCCTCTTCTGAAGGCCAAGACGTCCAATGAGAGGGTTCTCCCCGATCCTGCCACTCCTGCTGTAAGTTGCTCTCATATTGCTCTTGATGATGTCTCTGAGCCTCCTCCAAAGCTACAACATGATTGTACACGGGCGGTGGATACTGGCGTGACTCAGGAGTTCCCCATGAGTACAGTGGCTCGGAAAAAGTGGTCTGGTAGCCTTGTTGCTCGGCCAACCAGCCGAGATTCCCAACTGTCCATTCTGTTCGGTACTCCATGTTTCCCATTCGATAGTTTGCTTCATCCCTAAACTGATTAAGAGTACTCCCAATCTGATTGGTGCTCACCTGGATGCCCTGTATACCCTGCATAAGGTCAAAAAGAGAGGTCTGATCTTGTCCCTGTTGTTGCTGCTGGGCTCTTTGGCGTCATTGTGGTTGTTAGGATTGCTCGGGAGCTTGTTTCTCCGGATAGGGAATAAATCCCATTTTGTTTTTAGACACCGCTTCAGCTGCGTGGTACATGAGATAACCGACACTTTTCTGATTTCGATCCACTAGAGTCAAAGCAGGCCTTATTCCAAAATTTACTCCTAAACCCCTCGCAAGTAAGGTAACAAAGTGACCACCAACAATAGGACTTTTGTCCTTTAAACCCCCAGCAGTTGTGTCGAGATAGTTTGCCACACAGTATGGAAAGTTGATGTGGTTCCTCTCATAGATTTGCTTCAAATACCAAATATCTGCCAATGTCACTTTCTCGTTGTTCTCACGCCTGTTGGCAATAGTGTGAGCGATGAAACGGTGAATGACACAAAGATGGACATTATTCATGTCCTTGTAAGAGACCGAACTAGCTTCAAACTCCTTTTCACTGAACTGCTCCCAAAACTCTCCCTCAATAAAGTCTTGAGTGTCATCTACTCGAGCCCCAGTAATCAAATAGTCATCAAAAAAGGTATAGTCGAGCTCAGCTTGAGTATAGATACCCAAACATTCTGCTAGTTGCCTCATGGAAAGAAAGCGTGGCTCGCCTCTTTGCCGGAACTTCATGAAATTGGCATCGGTAGCTGAAGTTACATCTCTTTGCAAGATCAAAGTGGAAAAGAACTCATAACATAGCTCCTTGAACACTGGTTCCCTTATGTTGAACAATCTTTCCCATTCAGTGAACTCATACACATCCCCTTCATACTCAAACCTCTGAATGAGAAGTTCACGAATCTGCTGAGAGAGCCCAATCGCCTCAAGAGGTTCCCACTCGACGTATCTGGATAATTCAAACTCCTTCTTCAATAAAGAGAACAAGTTTCTGGCATACTTGGCGTAGTGCACCCATCTTTGGTCAAATCGTAGCCATGAGTGCACGTTAGCTGGAATAAAGAGGGCTTCCGCAACATCAGGACCGACATGGAGGAGTTCCTCCTCATCTTGCAATTGAGAGGTGGAAGTGTCAGCGGATCTTTTGGAAGTGCTCGTTTTGCGCGACTTGCGTGAGGTTGTTGCAGGCTGCGAAAAATCAATAGAGAAACACAATATTGCACAAAACAATTGTTAGCGTTAGTCGTGATCATAGACATGTCTCGTATACACAATGAGCGATAATATGTCAAAATCATAACCTCCCCCAAACAAATAATCTTTTCCCAAACAAATGTAACATAAAAGCAATTCATCAAAACATCATAGCCAAGCATGCCCAACACGTTCAAACCTTTAGTCACAAACTCAACCATTGTTCAAAGAATATGCAATCCAATGTTAACCTAAACCAAACTAAAAATTAATGCCTAATCAACATCATCTTAATTAAGCTAGCCTTACAATCAAAATCACACAATAATCCATACAATGTACCCTTTTCCTAAGCAAAATCACGGCTTTCATTCACTTTCAATAATCATAGTATCAAACATATACTTGAATAATGATAACATAAGCACATTAACAATTTTCAAACAATGTCTTACAATCAATAATCATATCGAGCAAAAGATAGACCAAATTATGCATCTTTATCAACTTTCTCTAGTTTCATGAACCCTAATCACTTAAAATAATCAAATCATGAACTTACTCATAAAAATGAACAAGTATAATCAAGGTGATAGAATACCATGAAAATCAAACAACTAAATACCTCCATCATCATCAAAATTTTCGGATGTAACCTATTCACATAAACCCTAATTCACAAAAGTCACCAAATAATGCAAATAAACACAATTTCATGGAGAAAATTAGTTATCTAGCATGTATACATCTTCAATAACATGAAAAGTACAAGATTAAACATCCCCACACTTGAAAATCGCAAATCCCCAATTTCATAAGAATGTGGGTATGAAAATCGCAATTTAAAAGGTAAAAAGTGGTTAATCCATACCTTAGGTGCCATTGAAACACAAATTAGTTGGTGAAATTAGTGATAATTTTCGAAAGGGGGTTAGGGTTTTCGGACATGCGGCAGCCACAAGAGAGGAGAAGGGTGAAATAATTGTGGTAGGTGAGAAAAAGTGAGAAACCCGTTTTTTAAAAACTGCAGATCCAAGTAGGACCCGGCGGGTCATCAATGCTACCCGGTGGCTTCTTTCGGGTTGGGCGCGGGTTAGCCCCAGGTCAACAGGTATTCGGGTCCAATTGAAACAAAAGACCCGGCGGGTCAACACATAAAACAATCGGGTCATCATATAAACCCGGCGGGTTGCAGCCAAAACCGCCGGCTTGTAGAAGCTTAAAACGGCCGAAGGCTTCTGTTAACAACTGAATTGTGATTTGGTAAATCACCCGGCGTGTCAACATACTAAACCGGCAGCTCAGCCTCTTCACCCAGCGGCTTTTGTGTGCCACCCGGCTGCTCACATTCCGATTTCAAAAATGACTAATAACTTTTTTTTCAAAGATTACTAATAATAACTTAATAATAAGAATAATAAAGATTATAACTAAAAAGGATACGAAACGGGTCTTTACCCATTTGGACACTTTGTTTATTAACGAGTCGTAAGCTTGATTCGACCCCAAATTCATTTATTCTTGGGGTGGGCCTTGAGCTCCTCCCACTCGCTTCCAACTTCCTCTTCATTATACAACTTCAACCGATGGCCATTGACAATAAAACTTCCACCATTCTTATCATGCAACTCGACATATCCGGACGGGTAGGCATGTTTCACCACATACGGACCGGTCTAACATGGTTTGAACTTCGGTTGCTTCAATTTGAACCGAGATTGGAACAAAAGCACTTTGTCACCCGCTTTAAATTCCTTTCTCATTTTGAGCTTCCGATCATGCAACACTTTGGTGCGCTCAACTTTAATTATTTTGTATCATCAAATCAATAAATCCTAACACAAAAAGAGAAGCTTTATGCAAAGTTCTCTAAGTGCGAATTTTGGATACGAGAGGTTCAATTCCTTGGTCATGTAATAAATGACAAGGGAATTCATGTAGACCCATCCAAAATTGAGGCAATCAACAACTGGGAAGCACCGAAAACCCCAACGGAAGTACGACAATTTCTTGGTCTAGCTGGCTATTACAGGCGATTCATCGCAAACTTTTCAAAGATAGCCCAACCACTTACCACACTAACTCAAAAAGACAAGAAATTTGAGTGGAATGAGAAACAGGAGAATGCATTCCAACTATTGAAACAGAAACTGAGCAGCGCACCCATACTATCCCTACCTGAAGGAGTAGACAACTTTGTTGTTTACTGTGATGCTTCGCATCAGGGATTAGGTTGCGTACTGATGCAAAATGAAAAGGTCATTGCTTATGCATCACGACAACTAAAAGTGCATGAGAAAAACTATACGACTCATGATTTGGAATTGGGAGCCGTTGTTTTTGCACTAAAGATCTGGAGACACTACCTATACGGTACAAAGTGTACGATCTTCACCGATCATAAAAGCCTGCAACATATATTCGATCAGAAAGAACTTAACATGAGACAACGACATTGGGTCGAATTACTTAACGATTACGACTGTGAAATAAAGTATCACCCGGGTAAAGCTAACGTAGTAGCAGATGCCCTGAGTCGTAAGGAACGAATCAAACCTCGAAGAGTTCGAGCCTTGGGATTGACAATCCACTCGAATCTCATTACTCAAATTCGCGAAGCACAAGAACTTGCTTTCACCTCCGAACGCCTTAAGGATGAATCCTTGAAAGGGATGGAAAAACAACTCGAGAAAAAGGACAACGGAGTGTTATACTTCATGAACCGAATTTGGGTACCATGCGTAGATGAGTTACGCAAGCTGATTTTGGATGAGGCGCACAAGTCCAATTACTCGATACATCCTGGTGCGGACAAGATGTACCAGGACTTGAAAGGCTTCTACTGGTGGCCTGGAATGAAACGTGACATTGCCACCTACGTTAGCAAATGCTTAACTTGCTCGAAGGTAAAGGTGGAATACCAAAAGCCGTCTGGGCTTTTGCAACAGCCTGAGTTGCCCAAATGGAAATGGGAGCAAATAACAATGGACTTCATTACGAAGTTACCTAGAACGGCATCTGGAGCAAATGCCATATGGGTGATTGTCGATCGACTGACGAAATCATCCCACTTTCTCGCTATTAAGGAAACGGATGGAATGGAGAAACTAGCAAAAATTTATATTAAAGAGATTGTTTCTCGGCATGGTGTGCCACTATCCATCATATCTGATAGAGATGCACGATTCACTTCCCGCTTTTGGCAAACATTACAACAGGCAATGGGTACTCGACTTGATATGAGTACTGCCTATCACCCGCAGACTGACGGCCAAAGTGAGCGAACTATACAGACGCTCGAGGACTTGTTGCGAGCATGTGTGATAGACTTTGGAGGTAACTGGGATACCCACCTACCTCTAGCTGAATTTTCTTACAACAATAGTTATCACACGAGTATACAGATGGCACCATTTGAGGCGTTATATGGACGCAAGTGCCGATCACCACTCTGTTGGGCAGAGTTAGACGACAGACAACTATCTGGACCCGAACTTGTCCAGGAAACCACTGACAAAATAACTCAAGTATTGAGCCGACTGAAAGCGGCACGAGATCGACAAAAGAGTTACGCTGATAACCGCCGTAAACCTCTTGAGTTCCAAGTAGGAGACAAAGTCCTACTCAAAGTATCTCCCTGGAAAGGAGTAGCACGATTTGGCAAACGAGGAAAGCTGAACCCACGATACATCGGACCATTTGAAATCCTTGCTAGGATTGGTCCTGTCGCTTACAAGCTTAAACTACCGCAAGAGCTTAGTAGCATACACGATACTTTCCACGTTAGCAACCTCAAAAAGTGTCTTTCTGATGAAACACTTATCATTCCTCCTGACGAAGTCTTCATTGACTCAAAACTTAACTTTGTGGAGGAACCTGTTGAAGTTATGGATTCTAAAACGCAGAAACTTCGACACAAACGAATCAAACTGGTTAAAGTTCGTTGGAACTCGAAACATGGCCCAGAGTTTACCTGGGAACGAGAGGATGAAATACGAAAGAAATACCCTAACCTATTTGAGAGCGTGACCGAGACTCACGGCTCGACTTAAATCTCGGGACGAGATTTCACTAACGGGGGGAGAATGTGACACTCCTCCAAATTAGGTATATAATTATACTTAATTACATGCATTTCTTACGCTAATTCCCTGCAATTGTTTTAAACTAAACTTATGATGTGATGTCAGTCTAGCGAGCCCTAAACAATAATACTAAAAGTATTACATGATACGTAGTTATTTATAAATTACGTACGAACGTATCGGAACGAAGCCGACAAATAAATAACAAAAGTTTCGTGACACAAAAATAATTAATAATGAAATTATTAATTACGAGTACTTATATATCTATAACGAATAGACAAAAGGGTTTAAATATACGTTTAACAATAAAACGTATTATAACACGAACAGAAACAATTCTAAAACGTACCTAAAAGGTCAAAATATGAAAAATGTTATTTTTCTAGTACGTTTTCAAGTATTTAGAACATTACTTCGAATTATGAATTCGAAACTCAACCGAAATTTGGCGCTTATTTGGACGCGCGCAGTAAAATGTACAAAAATGTACAACTACCAAAAATAATGAAAACCTCATTATTCTGAAAATATATTACGAACCAGGAAAGCATCTACAAAATAAAAATATAAAATGTTAAATTTTATATTGCTAAAATTTTACCCGTACACGAAATTAACGGGCTAAAAACTACCAATATTACACCAAATAAAATATCTGGGGAACAAATTGCCATTCGCTCCATACGTCTGTTTGAAAAACTCGACCAACTTCTTTCCCATATACATTTCCTTTGATCTTCAATAATTCACACACCAAACTTCTTCATTTCTTGATCCCTGTGGTTTTGGCGTTGGAAGAGAAAGAGAGCAGAGGGAGTAACAACAAGCAGAGGCAACACCATATCATCATCTTCTTCACTTTCAAACACTCAAATCAAACACAACAAAATGATCACATAATCATTATCATCATCTTCGTTCGTCATCAACACCATCATCATCTCAAAATCATCATCAATCTCCATCTTTAACATCATTGTGAGGAAATTCTCCATTTTATTTCATTTTAATAATTTCTTCAAACTATTATGATTGTTGATGATTATTGTTGTAAACTTGTTAAAACATGTTATAATAGGTTTATATAACATATTGTGATATTTGATCATCTTAAAAACTAAGCTAAAATAAAAACCCGCATGAATTTGAAGTAACAGAGAACGAACTAGAACCTGCAAAACCATTGAATCCGGCGGATTCAAGTGAATCCGGCGGATTCCCAGCCGAAACTCAGATGAATCCGGCGTATTCACGGGAATACGGCGGATTCCCAATGTCTAAACTTCGAATACGGCGTATTCACCAGAATACGGCGTATTCCCACCTTTGACCCGCACACAAACCTTCGACTAAAACGATGAACGAGTAAAAGACACGGGTGAATACGGCGGATTCAAATGAATCCGGCGTATTCACAAACCTTCACACGAAATACCTGTGAACACAAACGAATACGGCGGATTCATTTAAATCCGGCGTATTCCCGAACAAAAACGAAACCGTTTGAAAACTAGGATGAATACGGCGGATTCACCCGAATCCGGCGTATTCCGACTTCTGACCCGAATCCGGCGTATTCACCAGAATACGGCGGATTCCCCACTGATGACTTTTGCATTTTTTTAAATAATGTACAAACTAATAAACGGTATACTACTTATGTATCGGTTATACGTTAATGGTACAAAATGTTACGACAAGGGACTTAGAATTGGACAGACATATTATTGAGACATTTTGAATACGGACAAGTAGAACACAACAAAACTTAATACGATAACGAATAATATATATATACTAACGGACAATGTATATATACAACTAGACGTATAAAAATGGAACGATTTAAATTATCTAGTACAAACTATACGACAAACGTAAACGACAACCAAGTTTTATTCGCGACAATTAACAACGACGACAACTAATATATATATTAGAATATATATATATTCAACTAATATATATATACGAGAATATATGTATTCACCTATATAAGTATATGTATATATGCTTATACCTTTCGGACAATTCAACAAACGAACAATACTTGGATAATATTATATATTTCCAAACAACAATTATCAACGAAATACACAAACTTCAGAAATTGATAATTTCTTGAAACAAACGAACTATTAACGTAAGTAAACATAGTACTTATAGTTAATACATTGATGTGTATAGGTTGACTACGTTTGGGCTTCGTCATCTTATCTCGCTAGCATTCACATCCGAGCACTCACTGTGAGTTCACAAACCCCTTTTCAATGTTTTAATGTTTTAAAACCTCGGGGTGGAAAACATAGAAATCGTATGTATATTTGCATGCGACAACTGTTTGAATACTTGATGTATTTACTTAAACTATTGATGAAATGAGATTTCATGTTGTGACTGATTAAATACTGTACGTATTTGCTTAAACTGTTTATGAAGGGGTACTTCATACTTGAACTATTTGTGAAAGGGTATTTCACACAACTATTTGAACTATGTTTTATGAAATGTTTTTCATAACTATTTTGGGAATTTAGGCAACGAATCTTGGTACAGATCTAGGCTGAACGATGTAGTGCATAAAAGACCTTATGGCTACAGACTATAACCATTAGCTAGGTGACTCTAGCCACTGAGTATACGGATAGTACTATCGCCGTGACGACCCTCCTACGGATTTGGGAGCGTATACTTAATTGTCCAGCATGGCAAACAACAACAGATTAGGGTTGTGGTTTGGTTATAGGGTTAGATCGGGTTACCTTACTTGACAGGTTTAGCTCACCTTTCAAGGGATCACCGTCTAAATATTCCCACAAAACTATTGTTTAGGAAGTGATTTCCTACGTACACTGATTTGGAAATGTTAATCTTTATCTAGGTTAACCTGTGTTTCCTACTAATGACTGAATTAGGAAATGTTATCTCTTGATTGAAATAACCTGTGTTTCCTATTACAACTACAACTGATTTGGGAAATGTTATTTGTTAATAACTTGTGTTTCCTACTTGATAAACAACACTTATTGGAAATGTTATTCTTAAATGTTTAACTTGTGTTTCCTACATAACGAACAATCTTGTGAATTCACTCAACAATTTTGTTGACGTTTTACTCTATGTTTTTCAGGGAATTAGCAGCGTAAGTAAGATCTGCATGCATTATCAGGACGGACTACCCTGGACTTGTTAGGATGCCACTACTTTTGGGACACTTGGATTTCCTCTGTATAACTGCAATTATTGCAGTCATACCTATGAAATCTACTTTTGATATTATGTATTTTATGAAACACTGATTTCAACTACTACTATTACTGTTATCACTTCTCAAGTGGTAATCATCTGTAAAACTTTAACTAATGGCATCTTAATCTATTTCGTTCTGCGATAACCATATGCTCTGAGTATGTATGTAACTGTTGGTTGCTTTACTGCTCACACCCCCACCACGTCACTAAGCTTCCGCAAATCACTCTACGTAATTGTAATTACCGTTTGGCGGGGTGTGACAGTTCGATTGTCAGGCGTGTTCCGCGCGTTTTCGTTGCGTTTATGTTACTTTATACGATATAATTAACCTATTAAATATAATCAATATAATATTTGTAAGTCTTTGAGTTTATTAAATAATTTCATATTATTTAATATTTTGTTCACCAACGTCCGCATTTATACTGTGTCGGACTCCGTCCGGTTGTTTCGCACAATTTCATCAAATTGCGTAAGCTTAATATAAAACAATATTCATAATAATATACAAATAGTTACAAGTAATTACAAGTATTTAGCCTAAATCACATCTAAATACATGTAATTTGGGTTTTGGTTAAGTTTAAAAGTTAACCTAAATTGTCGGGTGTCACACATTTAGAAGTTTGGACGAAGTTAGAAACAGAGCTTTGAGATTCATACGCTTAGAGGAAGATGCCGTGATCCAGAAGAAATCAAATACTTTTTCAACGTATGATAAACCCAATAGGAAAGCCGAAATACCTGTATTCAAACCAAGCAGGAGCAAACCATACTCCAGAAATGAGGATCGCAGGATCAACGCTGTGGATGAGGATGATGAAGATTGTCCAAAACTAACTGATTATTGTTTTGCAGCTGATACCACAGAGATCCTCTATGCAATGAGAAACCTTGGAGATGGAGTCAGATGGCCAAAGAAGAGTGAAAAGAGCACTGGATGGAAAGACAGATCAAAATGGTGCGCTTTCCATGAGGATTTCGGTCATATGACTGAGGACTGCATAGCTTTGAGGAAAGAAATAAGCTATTTGCTTGGAAAGGGCCATCTGAAGGAGCTCTTCAACAGAAGAAAAGATCAGGCTCGGGATCATGAAAAATTTTGTGATTCTGAAATTCAGGATCATACCACAATCCCGCAGAGAGCAGGATCACCACCCCCGAATGCTAAGGTAATTAACTTTATATCTGGTGGTTCTGACATCTGTGGTACATCTTATTCAGCAGCGAAACGAAATGCGAAGGAGTCGAAGTCAGAAAAGCGGGATAAGCCCATGAGATCAGTAACCCTGAAGGATGAGAAGGTGGTCACTTTTAGTGAAGATGACAAGGAGAATGTTCAGGATCCTCACCATGATGGTCTGGTTATTACTCTATATATTGCAAATCATTTTGTACGCAGGATCCTGATTGATGACGGCAGTTCTGTGAACATCATCCAACTGGAGACACTCAAGAGGATGGGGATCCCAGAGTCAGAGATAATTGCAAAATCAACTGTCCTCGTTGGGTTCAGTGGTGAAGCCAAAAATACTGTGGGAGAAATCAAACTTCCAATCTATATTGAGGGGGTAAACTCTATGCAACGCATTTGTGTTATGGATTCATTATCTTGCTATAACATTATTCTAGGTAGACCATGGATTCATGACATGAAGGCAGTCCCATCAATGTATCATCAATGCGTAAAGTTGCCCACTCCACGGGGAGTTGTTAGGATTAACAGTGACCAATAGGAGGCTAAGGATTGCTACACAACATCGATGAAACCTACTACCAAGCCCACGCCAGCATAGCAATTAAAGACGCGAGCACGGGGCATTTTGGAAGCAAGTGAGCAGGATGTCAAAGAAGTGCCGCTAAACATTGATGATCCTGAGGAAAAAGTATTCGTGGGATCCTCAGTCCCTAAGGATATTGAACAGGATCTTGTGAAGTTCCTAAAGGATAGAAAAGCAATTTTTGCCTGGAAACCCGTGGATATGACAGGTATATCTAAGGATATTATTACACATAAACTTGGTATTAACAAAAGTTTCAGGCCAATTCAGCAAAAGCGAAGAAAGTTGGCCCCAGAAAGAAATGTGATCATACAAGCTGATGTAGAAAGGTTGCTCAAGTCTGGCATGATTAGGGAAGTGAAATTCCTAAGATGGTTGGCAAACGTGGTAGTGGTGAAAAAGAAGAATGGGAAATGGAGAGTATGTGTGGACTACACTGACCTCAACAAAGCATGTCTGAAGGATCCTTTCCCATTACCTAACATAGACTCAATGGTGGACGCGACTGCTGGACACGAGATCCTGACCTTCATGGATGCATCTTCGGGATTTCAGCAAATACAGATGGAGCCATCTGATCAGGAAGATACAGCCTTTATGACGCCAACAGGTATATATTGTTATATTGCGATGCCTTTTGGTCTTAAAAATGCAGGTTCAACATATCAGAGGCTTGTGAATATGATGTTCAAAGATCACTTGGGTAAGACCATGGAAGTCTACATTGATGATATGGTGGTTAAATCCAAGAGAGCTGAGGATCATCTTCAGGATCTTCGAACTGCTTTCGATATCCTGGACCAGTATAACATGAAGCTTAATCCTGTCAAATGTCATTTTGGAGTGGGGGTAGGAAAATTCTTGGGCTATATGGTGACTAAAAGAGGAATCGAGGCTAGCCCAGAACAAATTAAGGCTATCCTGGATTTGAAATCCCCGGTCAACACCAAAGATATTCAAAGATTAACTGGAAGTATTGCAGCTCTTAATAGATTCATTTCGAGATCCTCAGATCGATGCAAAGAATTTTATGATATCTTGAAGAAAAACAAGAAATTCGAATGGGGAGATAAATGATGCCAGCCGAACGGTCAGTCTTTTAGGAATTGCTTCCTGTCGTTGCGGGCCTTCCGATTGGCTGGATCAGTGGGTTTTAAAATTTGTTTTTGCTGGGCCTAAGTATACTAAAGCTATGGGTGAGTACAGCGATAGGTATGACCTAGGGTCGTTCTTCAACTACAACGGGCATGGGATCTAGGACTTTAGTTATCTATGGGGATTTAGCTAGGGTTTAAAAGAGGTTTGGGTTTATTTTGTTTTTAACTAACTACTAATTATCTAAAATTAAAATAAAGTAAAGTGGAGGTGAGGTGGAAATGAGAACTTATAGGTGAAGCGAGTGTTTACTATGATAATTACTCATGCTATTTAGGGGTAGTTAATGGGATAAAGCCTTAGTTAAGATGACAGCTATATTTCCTAATGAGCCATAACTCCTAGCTTATTATCTATCTAACGTAGAGTTATCCGCAATCAGATAAATAACATGTCACGTGGATAAAAGTTATGGAATATAAACTACACCGGAAGTTGTCCCAAATGTAGCAACCAATTTAACCAACAACCATCCTCGAGTCTTGTTCCCCAATCTCGGACATTTGAGATATCCGAATCATGGCATGAATTGTTGAACAAACAAAAACATGAACAGGGGTTTCCTACCGGAACAAGTTGGGATGGTCTGGTCTAACGGCTGATTAAATTGTTCATCATTATTTCATATAAATCATTTAAACTATTCTATGCATGTTAAACTGGTGTATGCAATTGATAAATATTCGAAAACCTAATCATATAACTAATCAGCATAACAGATACTAGCATGCAAACCCTAAGCAACAATCAAACAAGAACATGCATAAAGGCAGCATAGTAGGGATCAATTATGCAGAGTGACAGGGTACATGGTTAAGTCACAAGTGTCCCGAAAGTTCTCTCTAAGACACTTGTTGAATGACCTGAATCTAATCTATCTCTAATCCTATGCTCCGTGTCTCCCTCCGGTAATATTTCAACCAGGAGAACACCGGCCATGTCGAGTTCAACGATCATCAGACACAGAATAATTAGCGGGATACAACTAGCAATTGGCCAAGCCTAGAAGGATGTTACTAACCACAGCATAAGTTGGATAGATAAACATTTGAGATTCAATTCATAGATTCAAATATATTTCAACAGCATACGGACAGAGTAACAACATGATTTAAGTATAACTACCCTAGCAAGGCAACTATCATAGCAAACACAGATTTGTCTAGATAAGCATGGCAATAATCCTAGCAAGTAATTCTAAACAAGTATAGCAACAGCACGACATTATTTACAATAACAAGATAGAGATTATAATAGAACCTGACAAAGCGTTATTACAAATCGTGCAACACCGCAGTCTCGGAGCACCTCCGTTACAAAAGAGCTTAAAGCTGGTACCCTACTAGCTAAATTACACTAACTACTAACTAAATTATTCTAGAGAGAGTAGAGAGAGAAAGTGAAGTTGAAAATGAGAAAGTGTGATTGAGTATGAGTATGATGAAATGATGAAATGAGGCTTGTATATATAGAGATCGCACAGCCGTATCCGTAGACCGTATCCAAAACTTCAAACGCACAACCGTATAGCAAAGGCGAATCAAAATCAGATTTTTATCACCCAAACGCACGATACGGCTGAGCTAGGGTGAATACGGCTGAACTGGGCCGAATACGGCTGAGCATAGGGTGAATATGGCCGAACTGGGCCATATACGGCTGTGCACAGGACATATATGGTCTGCACAGGCTGTATACGGTCTGTGTCCAGCCGTATACGGTCTGGTTCAGCCGTATATTGTCTGTGTCCAGCCGTATTCGGTTCTTCGGTTCTTTGTTTCTTCGTTCGAGCGTAACTTCTTCGTCGTTTATCCGTTTTGAGCGTTCTTTATATCCACGCGTTCGTATTTTCCTAACGAAGAAAATGACATAAGTTAGAGGTCATAATTCTTTGTGTAGCTCAAAAAGTGTTAGAACGAGTGAACGAGAATGCTTATGATCGTATTCGTTAGATTTATCGTGTTTTTCGACCATTTTAGTTGACTTTTGAAACATTGTCTATATTTTGGCCCATGTGACGAGTTTTAATGATAAAGAATCTATTTTGATTAGTTTTGTCACATATCGGGCTAAAAAGGTGAGATTAATGCACGTAAAAACATGACTTTTTGCGTGTTATCAAATATCCCACACTTAGACATTTGCTTGTCCTCAAGCAAACTTACCCTTTTAGAATTCACCATAAAAAAAGTTTTTGATTTTGACCCACAAAGAAGAGTTCACACAGATTGGAAACAAGTATTTGCCTGTTGGATAAATAAGAGGTGTTCACATGAAGTATCTAAAGGTTTTCAAGATGATTTACTTTGGCAAACTTTCAATTCTCGAATTTGCAGAATATACATGACTGGGTGATCTCACTGGTGGTCACTCAATTCACTCAAAGTGTATCGGGGTTCCTTTTATCCTAAGCCAAATGAAAAATCACTCAAATACCAGTCGTGCAGCACTCGTCGTCATAGGCTTGCCCGAGGATCAAATCTTCATCACTTAGATAGGAACGGTACTGATTATCCCAGGACATTCAAATGGGTTGTAGTGTTTGGTGTGGGTTTTAAAGGGTATGGATAGATTGGGGGTATCTAGTTTTTTTTTTTTTAAGGGTGTTTGCTTATCTTGGGACTTCTAAAAAAAAACTCTATCTAGATATCCTTTTTAATGAAAACGGAAACGGATAGCTATTTTGACTTCTATCTTTTGAAAACACACGGAATGATATTTCTTTGAAGAGTCGAGTTTTCGAGAGAGTTGAAGCACTTAGCTTTATTTCAGCTATTTTCTTTCTGTTTCTAATTCTATTTCTATTTTTGGGCTTAGATTTTTCTTGCCAAGAAATTTCTAAGGGATTTTCTTTTATTTCCCCTTCTTGAGATCCCTTCTTATTTTCATTTTTCAATCCTTTGATGATTTTTTTGAGTTTACTTTGGTGCCAATTTTTCACACCACATGACTCTCGATTTTTTCTGTATAGATCAATAAAACGCACACGAGAAGTTTTAGTAAACATTATTTGTGATTTTTGGAGTGAAAGCAAAAAAGGAATACCTAAATATCTATTTTTTCAAAAATACCAAGATAAGTTTTTGGTGGGTAGGGGAATAAGGGGTTTAAAATTTGGGTGAATAAAAGAAAAATAGGCTAAGGCTTAACAGGGTTTTCTAAGCGGATCATCAACACTAAAATTGAGTGTTGGAAGGGTTTTGGGCTTGAAAAGATATGTGAAAAGGGGTTTAAATCCTAAGGAATGTCAAGCTCCTCTAATCGTACCTATGTCACGTATGACACCTGTCAATGTGATCTCGAAATGTATACCTGGGGCAAGTTCTAATTCAGAAATGCGTGCACCGGTCACACACAACAAACGAACAGTGAAGCATTTAAAATGAATGCTTATAAGGCTCAAATTCCTCACCGCAAAAATGGGTTATATGTGTCCAGTCGGGCGATGCCCCTCTTAGATCCTCATCCTAAATTGTTTAGAATCCAACATGATTTCGACCTTATATTTACCAACTTTTTACATACTTGTAAAAAATATATATCTATATATGTACTCATTCTTGAAAAACTTATTGGCCAACTGAATGAGTGACAATTTCATTGTCGAAGTAAAACTGTTTATGTTTTACTGAATGAGTGACAATTTCACTGTCAAAGTTTTAACCAATTTGCTTTCATTGTGACTCAAAAAAGTTTAAAATTTTTGAAAATTTTGGCAAAATAAGGGTTGAAAATTTATTTTGAGGACTAGCATGTTTCTAGATCAACTTAAACAGATATTTTGACAGACGAGAGATATACCGCTATCCCACACTTAGAAATAAACATTGTCCCCAATGTTCTACACTAAGTAGGGAGAAAATCCCACACTTAGGGTTTTAGTTTAGGAAGAATGTGAATTTAAAAGTTATAAGCGAGGGGGATCCCACACTTAGAAATTTAAGTGGTCAATAGGCATATCGAAGTTATTTTTAAATAGGAAGAACGGGTTTAGGAGAGATACTTCCCTACGGACAGGGGGCACTGGATATATGACCATATTCGTGTTGGGTTGGTGCAAATAATTTGCTGGATTGTGAGGACCAGACTCTTTTCAAAGCTCATCCAGTTCCTACGAAGATAAGGTCTGCAGTGTCATAAAATACCATCATAATCATCAGTTCAACAACATAACAGGTCTAATGATAAATAAAGTTAACTAAAGATAAAATAAACTAGAGATCGTCTAGTAAATCATCCATGTCTGGATCAAATGCTGCAAGTGCGTCAGGATCTGGATTTGAAGTGAGTGATAAGGCAGCAGTGCGATCAGACACCATGGATGCATCAGCGGGATTCTGAGGTGGCCTAGAAGGAGCAACAGCAGTGGGAGGAACAGTCTGTGGTGGGGCAGCTGGGAAGAAGGACCAAGGTGGGAGAGCTGGCCTGGGACCCTGACCAAGCTGATACGGCTGGTCGGCGAGTCTCGGTAGTCCCATCACCTCTCTGATTTCGGACTGAGAGCTACGCTGAATCGAAAGCTCACTGAGCATCGCCCAAGTCACCATCGGATCTGAAGTGGTAACTGTAAGTCCCCTAGTTCTAGGATCGATAACTTCGTTATCTATAGTATTAAGGTGCGGAATCCCTCAATACGGTGTTATCTTACTAACAACGTATACGTTCGAATTGCGTTTTAATAAAGCTTAACTTTAAATGATGAATCGTCAAAGCCTAGCCGTAGGTTATGTTTTCTCTGGTTTGCTGGAATCGCAGGTTCGGAATACGCAAAAGTGTTAAAAGTGTTATGATTTTTCACGTATAAAAATCATTATATAGTCTGGTCTCGGCTCGGCTCGCATGGGCCTGCGAGTTCGGTCCAACTCGCAGCCCAAGCCTAACAAAGAACTCGGCTCGCCAGACTAATGCTTCACGAGTTCAGATCTCTTCTCACAGCTCAACTCGCTGCGACCTGAGATCTCGACTCGTCTCGCATTAAACGTCTATTATTTATTTCGTCTTTAAACATTCGTCTAACTTAGCACAATAATATGTTTAACGAATATTACTAACAAAACAAATATTTATTTACAAATCTAAACCAATGTACAAACGTAATAATAATTACACCAGTCCTATTTCAAGCTAGATCTGTTGTCACAATCTATGTCCCAACAGACTCCCCCTTGACAATAGCTCTAGCGTCTTTATCTTCAAGCTGTCTTTGGTCTTCATTTGTAAATCTTACTTCATGCAAAAATTTTAAGCTTGATGCATGTTTTAACCATCCTGTGATAATCTCGTGCTAAATCACCCCAACCAATAGTAGATTTGATCTTGTTCTTGTACAACATAATCAGATCTTCCTTTGATAAGTTCATCAGATGTCTGTGATCATATACACGAAGAATCTCTTTTTCGCCATCAGGATAATCATCATCAGCTTCAATCATAAAGGCTTCTCCTGTTCCAGCATCTACCCCCCAATATTTCAACTTTCCCAAAATATTCTGAGGCATAGTCTTCATAGGTATTTGCTTAATACAGTTGACCGCTGGATAAACCTTCTTCCTTCTTCTTCTTCCTGTCCTCTGACTGAGTTCGTTCAGCTTTATCGTTTTTCCTTTCCTTGGCTTAATCTTTGAAAACTTCATAGATAATCCTTCAGTCCTAATGATACGCTCAACATACTTAGCATAGTCATCATCACTTGGATTTATCATATCTAATCTAGCCAAGTCTCGAATCTCATATCGAGGTAATGAACTAAACACTGCAAGCTTCTTCTCAAAATATTAAACCCCGTCAAACCTTTTGATCGCGAAGAGCTTCAGGTCAGAGTCATAATACCATCCAATAATGCCAGTTTTAAGTACACGCTTTCCAGTAATATCAACTTCTTTCAAAATACGTGGCTTATTTTCCTTTTTCTTCTTAAGCATTCCTTAGATAAACATTGGATTACCAACCAAATGTTTGTATTTGTCCTCTATTTTTTCAACTTCAGTATCAGAATCTTCAGAAGCATTCTCAAAAGCTTCTAAATCAATAACTGATTCTCCTTGTTCATTTACAAAAACAAATTCAGTCGTTGATGGATTCACAACATGTTCATCTACATTTGCATCCAGATCAACACCTTCATCTATCACAGATTCAAATACTGCAGTCCAGTCTTCAGGAAGTTTAAACTCTCCTTCTTCAATATCATAATCAATCTCTTCATCTATCTCATCCAAAATATCATCTTCTGAATCTGATAGATCTAGCATTTCCATTCCTAGAGAAAAACATAAATACAAATATATTAATAATTCAAATTCTTCATTGATTTCCCTGAACCAATCTAAGAATTTCTTTATTAATTCTTTTGTATATTTTAACCTAACATATAAACGCAATTTACATATAACTTATAAAATCTTTTATTGATTACCCTCAATCAATCCAAAAATCTCTTAAGTCTACTTAACAAATATTAATTAATTTTAAATTCTAATGTATTGTGAATAATCATCAAACATTTAAATTTACTATTAATTACCTTATATAATTTCCAAGTGTTAATTGATCTCATTTATTATCAATTTAACCTTTAAATTATATATCATTTGTCTAGTTAATACGAATACATTTTTAACTTGTTAATTACTTATGTACCTTACGGTCTTAAGTCCATAATCAAATCTAAAATGCATATGTTATCATAAAATTTTGACCGCCGAAATTAATCGGAACACGCCGCTCGACTACTCAATGAGTCGGAAGTCTTTCGATCACTATTTTATCTTAACATAATTATATAAACTTAAATTACCAAACATATTTTACTTTAAAATAATAATAACCCTAAGCCGAATATATTTACACAATAAATTAAGTTTACATTTGTTCACTACAAACTATTACAAATATTACAGTACTATGATAAAACTAAGCTATCTTACCAGCTTCAGTATCACCCGGTACAGTCTTATCTGCACTTGTCTCCACTCCAGAACCACTAGCACCAGCACCAGACTCCCCCTGAGTTGTAGCTTGCTCACCAGTCTTTGAAGGACTGGTCTGCTCACCACTCAGTGCATTGGGATCATCGTCCTTGTCAGAATCTCTCTTCCTCTTCAGCTCATCCTCTCTGCAAGACTCCAGATATACCAATATCTCCCCCTGAGTAGACTGTCCTGAATGCGATCTCAAGACCAGACTCTCCAAAGAAGATAACTTCAGTCTCTGTACATTGAAGTCCGCAAGCAAAGTCTCATGAGTCTTCATCAACAGATTGTACGATTCACTATGCTTGAGTATCTGCTGAGAAAGAAGAAGATTGCTCGACACCAGCTCTGGAATCTGAGAAGTAAGCTTATCTAAATCCTTTACCCTAGACTCTAAAGATGTAATCCTTTCAGCATCAGTCGTCAGAGTAACAGGTACCGTTCTTGGTCCAGGCGGTGTAAGAGACTCAATATGCCAGTCTCTGGTCAGCGGTGTATGAGGTTGAGACAAAGCTTGCGTAAGCAAGTTTGTCGCAAATCTAGCTGTTTTGTTCGTCGGAAAATTAGCTCCACGAACTAAATCAGCAACCTCATGCTGTAAAGTTAAACACAATTAAAATCAGTTATTGTTACAGATTACTCTGTCTCAAACTCTAATTAATTGCATAACACTCATAGTTATAAAACTTATATCTCATACCTGAAGCGGTAAAGACATCGGTTCAGTAACCACCGGTGCATCCATCTCCACCTGTGGTGTATCCTGAGCAACTGTATACAGAATTAACTGTCTCAGTTCAACTCCTGATAAACAACAAGTTAAGATTATTTAACTTTTATAATCAATACTAACCTTCTCGAATAGTCAGCGTTCTCGGACGCTTCATCAAAGGAATCTCAACTTCCTCAGTACCTTCCTCCAGAATACCCTTACCTTTTCTCTTCCTTTCAGAGATAGACGGAGGAGGAGAAGGTGTACTCTCTGAATCTTCATCTGAAGCCGTCTCGCCATCACGACCTCTAGATGATCTAACAGGATCCTAAATATTGAATATATTAAACATTTATGATTAGCATAAGCTCTATCATACAAGTTCTATATATTTAAGATTAATCAGATATAATACCTCAGTCGGTACAACAACTGATTCATCTAGCTGTATCTGCTTCCCCTCAAGTAATACAACTTCTGGGTTTGCAGCCTCAGCTTCAGCTTCCTGTTTGGTTAATAATATTTATATTTTAAAATCAGAAATAATATCCAATTAACTAAATATCTAATATCAGAATCATTATATAATAATATTATGCATCTATGATTAATAAAAACAATCTATCAATTAAGCATCTATATTATTGAATAAATAAAATATTACCTCAGATGGTGCAAAATAACTATCAATGTCCTGAAGCAAAGGATTAGTTGCATCATCATTCTGCTCCAAAACCTCTTGCACAACCTGTGCAGCAACCTCTTGATTCACCTGCTGATCAACCTGACCAACCTGAATAAGAACATCCTCAAGGAGCCCTTGTGGATCTTCAGGTTGAGCTTCCTCAGCTGCAGGTTCCGGTACAACATCAGCATCAGCAGGAGCAGCAGGAGCAACGTCTAACCACCCATGATTTGGCGGTGCAACGTAGTTCGGGTCAATAACATACCCAAATAGTGGTCTAACTTCAGGTTTCACCACTCCCTCCTTCCTGACCGTCTGCATGAACATGGCGTTATACCCACGATGGTCAATCGTATTAACCACTAGATGTGGTTCAGGTATAGCCAAATCCGGTAGACGCGCACGGATAATCAACATGCAAAATCGCGGGTAAACCAAAAATCTTGATCTAACAAACCCCGATATCTGTTTCGCAATCTCACCAAAAAGATAATCACAAAAACTGTATGGTTTATTATAAACCAGTGACAGCGCAGCCAATAGAATCGCAGGGCTCAACTCATCAAATCCACCCTTTTTCGCTGCGAAAACTATATTCATCACGTGCCAAAGAAACCTCCACTGACCAATAACCAGAGGTTTCTGGAACTGATGTCCACGTCTATCTCCGGTATAACCCATACGACCTATAGCTCCCTCGATAAAATCCATAGGGTACTCAATATCTCCATTCTCTTGTTCTACTGTACCTAGCTGCAAAATCTCACGGAGATTACCAGCTGAAAATGTAACAGGCTGACCACTAACCGTAGCTCGAATCTCTGGCGGGTTGACAGATTCGTCATATACTATATCCGTCCAGAAATCATTCAGTATAGCCTGAGAGATAGGAGGATTGGCCGTAATGGCGTATCTAATCCGTGATCGTGCAAGGAATCGTAGTATATCAGCAACCCTATCAGCTCGCTTGGCTTCAAGGTTCAGATCAACCAAAATGTTCTGACCCTTGTCAAATGCTCTAGCCATATCTGTAACATAAACACAAACAACAGATATAATTTAATGCACGATTAAAAATATTTAAACTATTACGTATTATGAATCAAGATTCATCAAACATCTTAGTTTAAAATTGAAATTATATATAACTTGTTACAAAAAAATAGTCTCAAGTCGTATATAAAAATTTAACTTATAACTAAAAAGTCTTAAGTCTAATTTAAATTAATTATATAAAAGTTATTACAAAAAAAAAATTAAAATTTTTCGAAGTTCTGGACTCGCATAAACTGGCCTAACGAGTTGAGGTCAACTCGTTTTGCTTATCAACTCGCTTTACTCATCAACTCGCTACATTGATCAACTCACTAAACTTATCAAGCAGCTATTGAAGTGAACTCGCTAATCACATCGATTCGCTAGTCAACTCGCTGAACTTATCAAGTAGCTATTAAAGTGAACTTGCTAATCTCATCGATTCGCTAGTCAACTCGCTGCGAGTTGATTCAAAATGTCAACTCGTTCGATGAACTGCCGTCGCTAATTTACACTTAAAATCGATTAATCTTGTAATTTTAACATGATCTATCGATTGATTCACGTTCATTAATGTTCGTTTAACATAAACCCTAAAGATCTATGTCCAATAACATCGTAATCGACGCAAATCGTTTAGTTTATAACCCTAAACCCTAAGTTTATAAAAACTTCGATTTCTCGTTATTTACACGGTGAAATCCGTTGATATATACCTCAAAAATGTTCGTAAATTGAAGATGTATAAAGTCTACGGATTGAAAAACTCGTTCCCGTACTCTAAAAATCGAAATCAAGCGAAAATCAAAAATCGCCTCGTTTCGCCTGTGTGACGGATTCGAAAGCTTTAGTGAACTCGCGAAATTTGTGGGTTCGGTGGGTTGGCTTGGCTCGTTTGACCCCCTTTATACTTTGTATCCAATTCGCGAGATGTGAGGCGGATCCGCAAGTTGATGTCAACTCGCAGGAATAAATAAAAACGCGAATTTAATTCTAAGTATAAATAAAACCCGATATTTTACAAGTCTAAATTATAATTAATTTTTCACTTGTATTTGTCACGTTTGTTCAACTCAAAAATATTCAGTATAATTTAATTCCGAAGGGTAAAACCTAATAAAAACTTAAATTAAAAACAAATAAAAATAAGATAAAAAACAAAATTATATAACTATTGGTATCAAGTACCATTTTATTAATCACTTGATCAAAATAAAATACATAAACAAAATGAATAAGAATTTATCTGCTTAGGGATCATATTAGAAAGAATAAGCAATTAATTATATATTTAAAAGTCTAAGCATATTGGTAGTATACATACCTCATGAAATTCAAATAAATTACTGTAAAATTACAACTAAATTTATCATTTATACATTTATATTTATGAAACTATATCTTAGGTACCTTTATCCACATAGCATAATTAATAAATGCATTACTCACATAAAGTGAATATTTTATTATAGACAGTCCAAGACGATTACCGGTATTATGATCCACATAAACAAATTATACTCAATTTTCTAAGTAAACTCTTTATTGTTAGTATGAATATTATCAAGTGTTTCCTATTATATGACATACTGAAGAATTCAAGTAAAACTCATAACACTGCATCATTAAATTTCAAGGTAGCGGTTACTAAATGATGTATCTTTTCGAAACATATAACATACACTTGAATTTTAAAGGTTAGACAAATATCAAACATACTTTGAATATGCTATGTTATCTAAGTCTGTACGTAGTACAACAGAAGATCCCTTCTAGCATAATTCAAATATATTTGAGAATATTAATTTAATTAAAGGTTTTAGTTCTGTACTTAGTACAACAAAGTTACCAGTAATTAAGTTAATACACATATTGCTACTATTTGCCAATTCAAATTAATATGCATGATAACAGTGTATGGCAATACCATCCTTCAACAATTAAGACTTGATGTCATACATCATAGAATAGTAACATAAGATAATAAACAAGTAATTAATTAACTTCTTAAGACTTAGAAAATTTCATAAAATTTGCCTACCAGTACATCATATGATGAAGCCATCTAAAATTTTTACTTAAAAAAAATAGACAAATTATAACTTGTGGATATAGGTGTATAATCAAATAAATATAAACACATACCTGATAGAACCGCTGTAGTTCTAAAGCAACTTTATTTGAACCTACTACCACATCATACTTTAGGACTTAAGCTTATTATTGTGAAGCTTATTCTCCTAATGTACTATCATTTCCCTTAGTTTTTGCAAATAAAAACTTAAATGAAGGCGATTCCCCTTAGGTAACAAGCAAATGAATGCCATACGCCCTTTTTTTTTTTTTTTTTTTTTTTTTTTTTTTTTTTTTTTTAATGAACAGAGAAATACTAACTATTACAAAAATACCCTTGGAAGACTAATCACTCTGGATTTCTCATTCCGTTCAGTTGAACCAACGTCTCAAATCTTGCTCTGTCGAACGCCTTTGTGTATAAGTCTGCTAAGTTATCCAATGATGGAACCTTAACTAACTTTATCAACTTTTTCTCAGCACAATCTCTGATAAAATGATGTCTAATATCAATATGCTTAGTTTTACTGTGCTTCACCGGATTATTGGTGATCGACATAGTAGATTCGTTATCAATCATCATAGGAGTATTGGTTATATTTAACCCGTAATCCCGCAGTTGCTGTTGAATCCAAAGTACTTGCGAGCAACAGCTGCCAGCTGCAACATACTCAGCTTCACATGTAGAAATGGCTACCGAGGTTTGCTTCTTGCACTGCCAGGATACTAATCTACCTCCTAGGAATTGACATCCTCCGGTCGTAGATTTCCTATTCTTATTGCATCCTCCGTAATCCGAATCAGTATAAGCTACGAGATCTAAGTCTCCATCAATCGGATACCAAAGACCCAGCTTAGGTTTCCCTTTGAGGTAATGAAAGATTCGTTTAACAGCTTGCATGTGTGACTCTTTCAGATTAGCCTGATATCTTGCACATAAACAAATAGCAAACATTATGTCAGGCCTAGAGGCTGCAAGATACATTAGTGATCCGATCATGGCTCTATAAAGAGTTGGATCCACATCGCTATCACTCGATGTATCTGGACCTAGTCCATGATTGACTGGAATTGGAGTATTGTAGACCTTACTTTCATCCATCTTAAAGCGTTCTAATAGCTCATATGTATATTTAGATTGATGAATAAAGAATCCATCCTTCTTTTGATCAACTTGTAATCCTAAGAAGAAATTTAACTCTCCCATTGCAGACATTTCAAACCTTTTTCTCATGACTTTCTCAAATTCTTGACACATCTTATCATCAGACGATCCAAAGATAATGTCATCAACATAAACTTGCACAAGAAGTAAGTCTTTCTTTTTCCACATCACAAACAGTGTACTATCAATTGATCCTCTTGTAAATCCATTCTCAAGTAGATACGTTGATAGTGTTCCATACCATGCCCTAGGTGCTTGATGTAATCCATATAGAGCCTTATTCAAACGATATACTCTATCTGGATACTCAGGATCAGCAAACCCTGGCGGTTGTGAAACATACATCAATTCTTCCACTTTGCCATACAAAAAGGCACTCTTAACATCCAACTGATACACTTTTATACCAAAATAAGATGCGAATGCTAAGAAAACTCTAATTGCTTCTAGCCTAGCAACTGGTGCAAACACTTCATTGTAGTCAATACCTTCTTGTTGATTAAAACCTTGAACCACCAGACGAGCTTTATTGCGAGTAACGATTCCTTTATCATCTCTCTTGTACTTAAATACCCATCTAGTTCCAATTGGATATTCTCCCTTTGGTAGGTCAACCAACTCCCATACTTGTAATTTAGAGAACTGTGATAGTTCCTCTTGCATTGCTTCTACCCACGAGCTTTCTTTTAAAGCCATTTGAACATTTTTAGGCTCAACTTGTGAGATAAAGCATGAATATAGACATTGATTAGGAATCCCTGTCTCTTTCAATGCAGTATACAAGCTTTGGTATTCTAAATTCTCAGACGTACTAGCTCTGGATTGATGCCTAGTTTGAACCGGAGTAGTAATATCACCGATGATGTTTTCAACGGGATGATTCTTACTCGTTCTAGTTGTAGTAACTGGTTCAACCGGTATCTCATCTTCCAAATTAGTACCAATCTTTTCCAATTCAGGTACATCTTCCGTACGAGCAGAAGATATCCTTAAGTGTTTCAAAGGAGTAAGTATATCATCAAACTTTGTAGAAAGATCATCAGGATCTTCTGTTTCTTGAGACTTATCCTCTGAAGGTTGTTGTGACTCACTTGTGGAAGCTTTATCTGAGTCAACATTAGTCTTAATTCCAGACTGCTTAACACTTGATGTTGAAGCGGGACCAATATTCTCATCTTCAAACAATAAATGTTCAGCTATCTCTGAATCACTGACATAGTCACTAATAGGAACTTTAAATGATGCAAAGAGATCAGAATAATCAAATTGCCAATCTAAGCCCTTATGAACATCCGGTGAGTAGCTCGTAACCTCAATATTATAAACTACCTCCAAACGTCCTGTGACTTTATTAAAGACTCTCTTGTTTGGCGAATTGGGCATATAACCTAGGAAAAATCCTTCGTCAGCCTTCTCACCAAATTTTGCTTGATGTCCAGTCTTTAATATGGTGCATGAAACTCCAAAGGGTTCAAACCCTTTTAAGTTAGGTTTCTTATTGTTCAAAAGCTCATAACAAGTCTTGTTATGTCTCTTAACCGTAAGAACTCTATTAAGAACATAACATGCTGTATTCACTGCTTCTGCCCAAAAGATGACCGGAAGCTTTGAATCAGCAAGCATTGTTCTTGCAGCTTCAATCAACGTCCTATTTTTCCTTTCAGCAACACCATTCTGTTGAGGTTCATAAGGTGCACTGAATTGATGTAATATCCCTTTGCTTAAGCAATAGATATTCAACGTTGAATTTTTGAATTCTGTTCCATTGTCACTACGAATACGCTTAACTCTCTTTTTATAGACATTCTCTACTAAATCAAAGAACTCAATTAGAATTCCAGATGTTTCATCCTTTGATCCCAAAAAGAATACCCATGAGAATCTAGAATAATCATCTGTGACAACCAAACAGTACCATTTGCCACCTATACTTCTCTTGCTTATAGGGCCGAAGAGGTCCATATGTAGCAATTCAAATGGTGAGGAGATAGAGTTTTCAGTCTTAGGTCTGTGTGGTTTCTTGTGCTGCTTTCCTTTCATGCAAGGAACACACTTATCCTCAGACTCGAAACGTTTTTGTGGTACACCTAGAACCAAACCATTTTTGGTTATATAATTCATCTTTCTCCAGTTCAGGTATGCCATTCTCCTATGCCATAATAATGCGTCTGTTTCCGAAGCCTTGGATAATAAACATGTAGACACCATTGAAGAGTTAGGAACACCCATGTTGATAGCATAGATGTCCTTCTTCCTTGGAGCCCTCATCAATATCTATTTATCAGGAATTTTGAAACCTGGCTTCAGAACTAAGGCCTCCTTTTCATTGAAATAGACTGGATGACCTTTATCACAGACTTGGGAAACACTCACTAGGTTGTGAGTTAATTATTCAACATAGTTCACATCCTCAAGAGTCAAAGTTCCATTTGAAACTTTTCCTTTTCCCGAAATTACTCCTCCTTTATCTCCTGCAAAGTTTACTTTTTGCTTGAGACTATCCTTGAAGTCCTTCAGTAGACTTCTTTCTCCGGTCATGTGCCTTGAGCATCCACTGTCTACATACCACCAGCTATCCTTGTTCACAGCATACTCCTGCACATAACACAAGATACGATCAGTTATCAAGAGGGACCCAAGCCATTACGGTCTTGGTTTGTCCCTTATCATCAACAAACTTAAGCTCTTTAAAATAACCATCCTGCCCATCAGGAGCTTTGGTTACTTTCAAAGTAGCTTTAGTTTGTGGACGATCAGCCTTAAGAGGTGAATTTGAGGAGAACCTCTTAGGCACATAATTATGAGCTCTATGATTATAATTAAACTCATGTGATCGCGAAGTAGTACCACTCTCATAATGACTATGGCCTCTACTTGGAGTTCTAAACCTCGACGGTGTCACATCCCTAGACTTATGGACAGAATTATCACTTTGAGTATATGGCCGTTTAGGTTTAGGTGGGGAGACACTATGCTTACCATCTCTTTTAAGAATGTTAACAGGTTTATTACCTAACTTAAGTTTGGTATCTAACCCATCTACAGTCATACTAGAGTCGGTCTGTGTCTTTTCATCCATCACAAGCTTATGTGGTGTTTCAGGCTTTTTGTTAGGACAACACGAAGCCACGTGTCCCTTTTGATGACACTTGAAACATGACATCTGCTTGCGTGATTTACTCACTTTTGCTTTCTCATCCGGAGTCTTAGGCACTAAAGGTTTAAGCTGTTCCTTATTAACCTTATTGATGCGTGTGAAAGCGTCTAGTTTATTAATTTATAAAATGGAAATACCTTATATATACTTTTCACACAACCAGGCAAGAATGCCCGATCGAATGTTAGTATAGACTTGGTAAGTCCGAGTCGAACACGAGGAACGGATGTCAATATTAAATAAATTGGAAAATAATACAAATAATTAAAACAGTAAATTTTGGGGGGCGTTTTAGTTCCGATCGAACAATTGACTAACAATTATGAAAAGTGATTGATTGAATAAAACTTAAAAGAAAATAATTAATAAACAATTATTCAAATAAAGACTTAATTCAGATAATAGAAGAAATGCATTTGCTTGGATTACTTTCCTTAGATTCCGGAAATCATTTTATTGATTTGCTAACTTATAGATTTATTGGTGATTTGACAAATGTTACCAATCTTCTTTACGAGATAAATTGATATAAACACAATTAAGAAAGACACAAGGTTGTTTTCAACACGCTAACAGTTCAATTTAACGTTGCCCACCAAATTGTATTCTAGATTAAACCAACACCATTTATGTGATTTATTCTTTTGACTTGAATCAACAAAGTCTACAACTATTACTAGTTATCTTGTTCATCAATGATCATTACCAATTATTAACCCTAACCTGTCAAACTCAATATATTCAGCAACAATCGTCAATTGAAATCAACAATTATCAATAATCTTATAATTAAAAGGAAATCAATCTCAATTAACCATAAAACCACGTTAGGTAATTTCTAATAACCATTCAATAACCAAGGATCATCAAATAAACACATAAACTTTCAATAAATCGAATTAAATCCGCAAATCAATAATCAATCCATAATCTAAGTATCATTATCCAAGCAAATACAATTAAAGTTTAGCCAACCATATTGCTACAGAAAATCAGAATTGAAACCGAAATCACAATCATAATCAAATGAAATAGAATAGCGTATTCAAACCGAGAAACCAAAGAATTGATTGAACGAGTGAAAACCTTTGATTCTCTAAGCTTCTAATCCTTCAAAAAGCTCCCAAAATGAGGGAAAAACCCCCTTTGGTCGTTTTTAATCGTATTAGGTTTTTTGAATTCAAGTTATGAAGTGAAAACCCTAAAATCAGACTTAAAATGCTGAAAAATTCATCCATACGGCGTATGGATGTAAAAGCCCATCAGTCTCGGCCCGCGATTTCAAGTTTTGGCCCAGTTTTCAATCCATACGGCGTATGGACATCCATACGCCGTATGGATGCATTTTCAGAAAAAGTACGAAAAACGAAAGTTGTAGCCCTCTGAGTTAGCTAAATTCTCCAAGTTGAAGCACCTCAATCGGAGTTCGTATGAAGAAGTTATGGCCAAAATACTAACAGCATGTCCGAAAACTCAGCTTTTACACTTTTCTTCATTTTCAGCTCATCTTTCATTCTCTTTCCGATTCGAGCTTCATTTACACTTATTCCAATCCAATATTGCCTATCTTCACTCTCTTAGCTTCTTTTCCTCGATCCAATCTTCTCTTGTCCAATGTTTTGATTCTTTTAGCAACTTTTCTTCCAAATAAGCTCGTTTTCCGTTCCTTTTCGATCCAAGCTCCATTTAAACTCCTAAATGCAAATATGAACGAAATAAGTATCTTATTCATACAAAATGCATTAGAAACCTATCAAACACGGGGGTAATTAGCACTATAAAATAGCACATTTTGGCATTCATCAAACATCCCCCACTTGAATCCTACTTGTCCTCAAGTAGACTATCAATTCAAAAACTTCAACACTTTAAATATGAACGGCAAACAAAAGTGCAAAAGGACTTACATACTACACAACATTCGGCAAACCAAATTGCTAACTTAAAATCGATTCTACCTTAAAGCTTCACAATCAAGAAATTCTCTATGGGAAACAACTTCTAATACATTATTATTAGGCATAAAAGATAATTCACTCAGATTACCAATATTGTTGTCCACTTAAACAATCTAAATTTCAGAAATTGAGCTCAACTTATTATTGTTCTTGCAGGCCTTACCCTTGATTCGCAATAGCAAAATACTCTCATACAAATAACGTGTCACAATTCTCCAAATAATGAACATCCAAATAAATCAATCATTTTTTAAACCAAGACATTGGTGACAGGTCTGTACCTCAGTACAACAGAGCGACATAACTTGGCTTTGGTTTTTCAATTTATGAGTCCTTTGTACTCTTCTTTATTTTCTTTAATTTTCAAATATACTGACGGAAACCAGGTCTGTACTTTCGTACAACAGAGGAGACAACACCCAGTATATTCCCAAATGATGATAATTAGGATCCTAAAATTATGGATTATAACACGCTATCATATGAGAATTAAGATTATCATACCTTGCTAAAAGATCCTCATAGGATAAATCCTACTTTATTCATTAAATTTCTTAATAGCTCAACAACTTCCATAAAGATTGCCTATCGATACATCAAAAAATGAACTATCTAATATTTAAAATTAAATTTATTTCATTCTTTGCATTCCCAAAATATGTTACAAGATTCGCTAAACTTTAACGCAGAAAACAATTTTAAAAGAAAAATTTGGGCTGAAAAATGACTAACATGTAGAATGCCCTTTAGCTTTAAAATTTGCCAATATTTACCATTCATATCTTAAGGACAAATAGACTTACTTCTTTTCCCCCATCCCCCACTTAAAAGTATGCAATGTCCCCATTGCAAAAGAAAACAATAATATAGGGAATAGAAAAGAAGTGAAACAGAAAAACTCCCCTGATTAAGAAGAAAAATTCATGAATGAACTGATTCTGAAATAAAATACAACGGCACACTTCCGTAGGCATCACGGTTGCATTTAGCGTATGCAACAAGCCTTTAAACCCCTCAGTATCCTGAGTGGATGAGTTGTAGTCTCGCGAGGGTTTCCAGGGAACACACCCACAAAGTTCAAACCTGCAAACAAAAACAACAAAACAAAATAACAAAATGGCAGAATAATGGGCTGTCTCCCGAAAGCGCTTTTGTTTATCACGTCGGTAAGCTCGACATCTTGCTCCACAACTTAACTCAATTTCATCTCCAAATCACGTTTGGAGTCCCTTGCATCACCATAGTATCTCTTCAAACGACTTCCATTAACCTTAAAAGTTTTCCAGAATGACCTTGCAGATCAACAGCACCAAGAGGATAAACTTTCTCTACCACAATAGGTCCTGTCCAGCGTGTCTTCAACTTACCAGGAAACAAATGCATACGAGAACTGTATAGGAGAACCTTATCACCTTTTTCAAATAAATAAATTGATTTAAAGCGTGAATCATGCCATTTCTGGGTGCGCTCCATATATAGCCGATCGTTAACATAAGCATTCATCCCTAACACTTTCTTCAATTGTGCATTCGAAAAATGTGTTTCACTGTCACTGATCAAAACCTTTGACGTTCCAAATCGTGAAAACAATCGCTTACGGAACTTCACCACAACCCATGCATCTTTTATAGGTAGTGCCTTTGCCTTCAGCATCTTTCGTGACGTGTAATTAGGTCCCTTATTCCCTCTAGTAGGACCATTGTGACAATGACTTAGAATTCGCGTCTCCGTTTTGATCGAGATTCCATTTGTCGAGATTGACTCTTTACTCTCCTTTAGCTTGACGCCCTCATTCTCCAACTCCTCATCGCAAGTTGTCGCTATTTCCTCGAGCAATTTATCGAATTCTTCGATGTCATGGATTTCCTCGAGGTTTTCCGTCCATCCTTTAAGAATTATTGGGTCTAAATCTACGTCATCCTTCAAACTTTGCAAACTCTCGTCATCCTCAGATAATTCTCTCATGCTAGCAAAGTAACAGGTCTCATCCACTGATTCTGGATATTGCATAGCTTCATTCACATCGAATACAACCTTCTCATCCCCCAATCTCATGGTTATTTTCCTATCAAAAACATCAATCAACGCTCTGGAAGTGGCTAGGAAGGATCTACCTAGAATAATAGGCACCTTAGGATCCTCTATCATGTCAAGAATCACAAAGTCACAGGGAAACACAAACTTATCAACCTTGACTAAAACATTCTCAACCATCCCTCTGGGGTATTGAACAGAGTGATCAACCAACTCGATGCACATTTGGATGGATTTAGGTTCTCCTAGCCCAAGTCTAGCGTACAGAGTATAAGGCATAATAGATATGCTAGCCCCAAGATCCGCTAGTGCATTCGCAATGTCCAAATTACCAATTCGACAGGGTATAGTGATACTACCTGGATCCTTCATTTTTGGTGGCAACTTGTTTTGCATCATGGCTGAGCATCGCTCATTCATCATTACTGTGGTTGCTTCTGCCAACTTGCTCTTATTAGTCAAGAGCTCCTTCAAGTATTTCACATACTTAGGCATTTGGGCAATGGCTTCCCCAAATGGAATGTTGATGTGAAGTTGCTTCAGATTCTCTAGAAATTGATGATAATGAGCTTCATATTTTCCTCTCCTCATCAAAGCTGCTGGGTAAGGTGGTGGTGGCGCATGATCCTTCGCATATTGCTTATCCCTAGCAAATTGATCAGCTTTTGTGTCCACCCTAGAATTTATGGCAACCTCAACTTCCTTCTCCTTTTCAGGCAAAAGCTTCGACACATGATTCTTTTGAAACTTAAGGTTTTCATGAACCTTTCCACTTCTGGTAGTCACTACCTTTGCATGATCTCGTGGGTTGGTTTCGGTGCATCCTGGTAAAGTTCCCGGGGGTCTCTCTTGGAGAACTCTAGCTATGCTGGAAATGGTTCTCTCAATTTGCTTGATCGCCGCTCCTTGATTCCGAACTAATGCTTCAATGGCGTTCATCCGCTGTCCAGACTTAGCAATAAATTTCTCGTTAGCGATCAAAAACTTCCCCATCATTTCTTCCAAATTGGGTTTCTTGTCAAGGAAGGTTGCCGAGGGTTGTTCCCTAGTGAAATACTCTGGCTGAGCCTGGCTGAACTGGCGACCTCCTTCCTGGTATGGTCTTAGGAAAAATTCTCCTCTGTCTTGGCAGTAGGTTCCGTGAGTTTCCACATATTTAACTTCCTCTCTCATTCCTACAGAATTCATTTCGGGACAATCCTTGACTAAATGCGTTCCTCCACAGTTGTCACACCCTACTTGGATTGCATGGACAGTCTCGGTCACCTTTTTTATGTCTCTTCCCATGCTGTCCAGTTTGGCAGTTATGGCGGCGAGTCCATCGTCATTGCTAATTGACCTCTTTCTCCTAGAGGAACCATCATCCCATAACCGAGAATGCTTTGCTTGGTCGCGTATAGCAGCTAAGGCATCCCTAGGAATCTTCTTCGGGATATGTCCTTGAGCATCTAATTGCTGTCTTGTAGCACGATCCACTCCCCTGTAGAATATCATTATAATTTGCTAGTCGTTTAGGTCATGCTGTGGACATTTATGCATCAAGTCCTGGTACCTTTCCCACGCTTCGTGTAGCGACTCATCACCTTCTTGCTTGAAATTCCTAATCTCGTTGATCATCTTCGACGTTTTGGATGGCGGGCAGTACATCTTTAGAAACTTTATGCGAAGATCTTCCCACGTGGTGATGGATCCAGCTGGTTCATTAGTAATCCATCTTTTCGCGGCTCCCTTGAGTGTTCTAGGGAATATTCGGAGCATGACTTGATCGCATGTAACGTTAGGAATGCTGAACATATCCGCGATCTCCACTATTCTCTCCACGTGCTCGTTACCATCTTCATTCTCATCTCCTTGAAACGGGTTTTCCCTAAGCTCCTTTAGGAATTGTCCCTTTATCTCGAACTCAACATTTTCTGCAATTGCGGGCCTCAATACTCCTGAGCCAAGGTCGCTACGCCTTCTGCTCGAATATTCCTCGAGAGTCATGTTGGCGATGTCGTCTGCCATTTCTAAATCTAGCTCCGATTGATCGATGGGTGGTTCAAATAGAGATCGTAGATATTCTCCGAAATCGTCCTCCAAATACAAAGGGTAGAACAAGGATTTTAAATATAAAACAACTTATCAACTAATCTCTAACACAAGATAATACAAAATAACAGGAAAACAAAACTAAATTCAAACTAATAATATACAGAAAACAAATTCCAATTTATCAAATTGAATCAAACCGCTCCCCGGCAGCGGCACCAAAAACTTGATGCGTGTGAAAGCGTCTAGTTTATTAATTTATAAAATGGAAATACCTTATATATACTTTTCACACAACCAGGCAAGAATACCCGATCGAATGTTAGTATAGACTTGGTAAGTCCGAGTCGAACACGAGGAACGGATGTCAATATTAAATAAATTGGAAAATAATACAAATAATTAAAACAGTAAATTTTGGGGGGCGTTTTAGTTCCGATCGAACAATTGACTAACAATTATGAAAAGTGATTGATTGAATAAAACTTAAAAGAAAATAATTAATAAACAATTATTCAAATAAAGACTTAATTCAGATAATAGAAGAAATGCATTTGCTTGGATTACTTTCCTTAGATTCCGGAAATCATTTTATTGATTTGCTAACTTATAGATTTATTGGTGATTTGACAAATGTTACCAATCTTCTTTACGAGATAAATTGATATAAACACAATTAAGAAAGACACAAGGTTGTTTTCAACACGCTAACAGTTCAATTTAACGTTGCCCACCAAATTGTATTCTAGATTAAACCAACACCATTTATGTGATTTATTCTTTTGACTTAAATCAACAAAGTCTACAACTATTACTAGTTATCTTGTTCATCAATGATCATTACCAATTATTAACCCTAACCTGTCAAACTCAATATATTCAGCAACAATCGTCAATTGAAATCAACAATTATCAATAATCTTATAATTAAAAGGAAATCAATCTCAATTAACCATAAAACCACGTTAGGTAATTTCTAATAACCATTCAATAACCAAGGATCATCAAATAAACACATAAACTTTCAATAAATCGAATTAAATCCGCAAATCAATAATCAATCCATAATCTAAGTATCATTATCCAAGCAAATACAATTAAAGTTTAGCCAACCATATTGCTACAGAAAATCAGAATTGAAACCGAAATCACAATCATAATCAAATGAAATAGAATAGCGTATTCAAACCGAGAAACCAAAGAATTGATTGAACGAGTGAAAACCTTTGATTCTCTAAGCTTCTAATCCTTCAAAAAGCTCCCAAAATGAGGGAAAAACCCCCCTCTGGTCGTTTTTAATCGTATTAGGTTTTTTGTATTCAAGTTATAAAGTGAAAACCCTAAAATCGGACTTAAAATGCTGAAAAAGTCATCCTAACGGCGTATGGATGTAAAAGCCCATCAGTCTCGGCCCGCGATTTCAAGTTTTGGCCCAGTTTTCAATCCATACGGCGTATGGACATCCATACGCCGTATGGATGCATTTTCAGAAAAAGTACCAAAAACGAAAGTTGTAGCCCTCTGAGTTAGCTAAATTCTCCAAGTTGAATCACCTCAATCGGAGTTCGTATGAAGAAGTTATGGTCAAAATACTAACAGCATGTCCGAAAACTCAGCTTTTACACTTTTCTTCATTTTCAGCTCATCTTTCATTCTCTTTCCGATTCGAGCTTCATTTACACTTATTGCAATCCAATATTGCCTATCTTCACTCTCTTAGCTTCTTTTCCTCGATCCAATCTTCTCTTATCCAATGTTTTGATTCTTTTAGCAACTTTTCTTCCAAATAAGCTCGTTTTCCGTTCCTTTTCGATCCAAGCTCCATTTAAACTCCTAAATGCAAATATGAATGAAATAAGTATCTTATTCATACAAAATGCATTAGAAACCTATCAAACACGGGGGTAATTAGCACTATAAAATAGCACATTTTGGCATTCATCACTTATCATCAGTCTTAGCATCGTTAATCACTCCACCCGATACAAATTGTATTTTGGTGAAATGAGAAGCCTTACTATTATCTGATGAAGGGTTCTTAATAACATCCTTCTGTGTCTCTAACTTTTCCTGATCATTAGTTACTGAATTTTCAGGATTAGCATCTGTCATTTCAGAATCTTCAGGAATAGGAGTGTAATTGGCATTAAAAGGAGGGGATACATCATTGTAACCTATCCCAGTCTTGTCCTTTACACTACGTTGAGCATCTAACATTTTATCCATTTGAGATGTCCTATAGTTCTCAAGTTTACGGTTTTGCTCAATTAACCTTAAGTTAAGGTTCACTATTTCCTGATCCTTACTAGCAATTGTCTCATTTAAGTCTTTGATATTCATATAGAGACCATCTATGACAACAGATTTTTCACTTATGGTATCTCTAAGTTTTGTTCTATCCGAAGCATCAGACTTAATTTTATCTTTTAAGAATTGTTTATCATCACTTAATCTACGAATATCCATAATGGCTTGATCGAGTTCAGATCTAACAGTCTTATAAGATTCCTTATCCACATTCAATTGAGATGACAAATTGCTATTTGACACAGTTAAGACACAATTCTGAGATTGTAAATCAGTAACTAAGTAACAAACATCAGCAAGATTAAGAATATCTAAACATACCTTCTTCTTGTCAGTTTGTAATTCAGCCATACGTGCCACGAATTCTTCAGGACTCATATCTGGAGTTGAATCCATATATAGCACGTCATCATCACTTGCCTTCACTTCAGACTCAGGCACCTCTACTTTCTATTCCATATCAGTGGGCATGTAGGACACTGATCCAGCAGTTGTCTCTTCGATCTCGGCCATCAAAGCTTCCTCAGAATGAGCTTGCCAATCATAAGAGCCATCCAACTGCTTCACCACTAAGGCTTAGGAAGCAAGAGTACTTCCCGAACCTTGTTTTCCTTGTGCTTCTACTTTAGGTCTTTGGCATTCTCTAGCAAAATGACCAATACCCTGACAGTTAAAGCATCTGACCTTGGTTTTGTCAAACCCTGATCTATTGCCCAACACCTTTCTACCAGTTCTCTTGAGAAAATTCTTCACCTTTCTTGATATCAACGCTAGTTGATCTTGAAGCTCCAATTCCTCAAGATAATCAGAATCTATCTGCTCATAATCCTCATCAAACAGAATAGGATCATTGATCTTTCCCTCTATGTAATTATCATATGATGCCACAAAGGAAGCAAGAACAGACAGTTGCTGTTCAGCAGATTTCACACTCATGGGCATCTTCTGATGCTCTTGAGGTGACTTCTCATAATTCTTTCCCTTTGTCTTATCACCAGAGGAGGAAATAAAGCATAGATCTTCAGTAATCATTTCTCCATTTTCACCAATATCACCAACTAACAGTGCAGTTGTCGAACTAGAAGACGCAGTCGAAAGATTTGACTTTCCATGATACAACCCAGGGTTCTGAACCTGATCAGAAACACTATCTCTTGACTTTTTGGAGAAATCATAACCTTTCAGCTTGTCAATGACTTGCTCTAAGGTCATAGTAGAATACCTAGTTTCGTTATCCTTAATCATAACGCCATACATTTCCCATTTAGAAGGCAAACCCTCAAGAAACTTGTCGGTTTTAGCTACTTCTTCTTCAACAATTTCATGGTATTCCAGTTCACTTAACAGATGGTAGAAACGCGTGACATAGGCATCAAGATCTTCTCCTTTTAAAGCTTTAAACATAGTAAACTGCTTTTTGAGAAGACTCCTCTTGCCAGTTCTCACTTGTGGACTTCCCTCAGCTCTTTTCTCTAGAGCTTCCCAGAGCGTTCTAGCAGTATGAAAAGACTTCAGTTGATGAGCAATCTCTTTAGGAAGACACATCTTTATGCATGAATGTGCTTTATTCTCATTTCTGTAAGCTTCCTTCTCTTGATCACTCATGTTCGCATAGGTAAGAACCACAGTGGCATTCTGAACAGTTTGAGTAGGTGCGGTGTATCCACTCTTGATACACATCCAGATTGACAGGTCATGGAATCTACAGTAAGATTCGAATCTGTCCTTCCAGTTGTAGTAATCCTCGATTCTTAACAACTTAGGTGGAACGTTTGACTTTCCCACCTCGTGGTCCATTTCGATCATTCTACTTAAGTCAGACATCTTAAAAACGTAAAATTAAACTGTCTCAGCGAATTCAGAAAACTCAACTCGCAAGACTCAGCTCAACTCGCAATCTCAGCTCGACTCGCAGAATACGTCGATTCGCAAGCCTCAGTTCGGATTGCTAAAGATGTCGATTCGCAAGTGATGTCGATTCGCGAGGGATCTCGGTTCGACTCGCAAGCCTCAGTTCGACTCGCTAGTTCAACTCGGTTCGCAGGCGACGCTGGAACCCTAATCTCGACTCGTGAAACGGCTGTTAAACCCGAAAACGAATTTTTAAGGTATTTTTACGACTAAAACTAAGAATTTCGGCTGTAAACAAACCCTAAAACGTCCAGAGAATGATTTTGATCGTTAGTATTGCAAGAAAGCACGTAAAAACGACCCGAATCAAAAACGCAATATTACTAAAACTCACGAACACACTCGTATTTAGCCCGAAAGCTCTGATACCAGATGTAAGTCCCCTAGTTCTAGGATCGATAACTTCGTTATCTGTAGTATTAAGGTGCGGAATCCCTTAATACGGTGTTATCTTACTAACAACGAATACGTTCGAATTGCGTTTTAATAAAGCTTAACTTTAAATGATGAATCGTCAAAGCCTAGCCGTAGGTTATGTTTTCTCTGGTTTGCTGGAATCGCAGGTTCGGAATATGCAAAAGTGTTAAAAGTGTTATGATTTTTCACGTATAAAAATCATTATATAGTCTGGTCTCGGCTCGGCTCGCATGGGCCTGCGAGTTCGGTCCAACTCGCAGCCCAAGCCCAACAAAGAACTCGGCTCGCCAGACTAATGCTTCACGAGTTCAGATCTCTTCTCACAGCTCAACTCGCTGAGACCTGAGATCTCGACTCGTCTCGCATTAAACGTCTATTATTTATTTCGTCTTTAAACATTCGTCTAACTTAGCACAATAATATGTTTAACGAATATTACTAACAAAACAAATATTTATTTACAAATCTAAACCAATGTACAAACGTAATAATAATTACACCAGTCCTATTTCAAGCTAGATCTGTTGTCACAATCTATGTCCCAAAAGTAACTCCAAAGTCAAAAAGTGGGGCAGATACAGGAGCGGTCTGAGCATGCTCATCAATAGTGGTGGTCGTCTTCTTTCTTTTTCCTCTGCGGGTCCTCTTCCTCTGTTGTTTCTTAGTAGCTTGTTCTGAAGTCTCAGCTGAAGCGTCCATCCTGAAACATAAAGATAAACAGGTAATGCTATAGTTTTTAATGGGTATACAAATGCAAAATAATCAGATGACTTCAAGAAATGTTTGTTTAAATGTTAAAGCTTTGCGAGGTCATATGTTCATTCGCATTTGTATACTATGAATAAAACTTATCTGATGTATATGTAGGAGTGTGGCATCGTCAGATATTTAGGTTATCCTGCATCGTTAGTTTAGGGATGATAATACTAAAGCAAAAATAACTAAGAAATAAATAAAATAAAATAAGATAAGCAATGGGGTGCCTCCCAAGAGCGCTTGTTTAGAGAGTCTCTAGCTTGATTCTTTGTACCTACTAGTCGGCTCAAGGTGGTTCAAAGATATAGACTTCCTCACCAGAGGGGAAATCTTCGATGTAGTGCTTTAAGCGATGGCCATTGACTTTAAAATTACCGTCCGGGGCTTCTAGTTCGACTGCTCCGAAGGTAAAGACTTTTGATACAACAAATGGTCCGCTCCACCTTGATCTGAATTTGCCGGAGAATTTTTTGAAGCGCGAATTGAAGAGAAGAACTTTGTCTCCGGGCTTGAACTTAGAATATTTGAGTTTAGCGTCGTGAGTATTCTTTGTTCGTTCTTTGAAGTGCAGAGAGCTATCATATGCTTGGTCTCTTAATTCGGCTAGTTCATTCACTTGCATTTTCCGATGTGATCCAATTGCAGAAGGGTCTAAATTACAATCTCTTAGCGCCCAGTGAGCTTTATACTCCAACTCTATCGGCAGATGACACGCTTTTCCGTAGACTAGTCTGTAGGGCGTGGTTCCTAGTGGTGATTTATATGCGGTTCTGAACGCCCACAGAGCATCGTCTAATTTTTCAGCCCATCTTTCCCTATGATTAACCACGGTTCGTTCTAAAATTCTCTTGAGCGCTCGATTCGTCACTTCGGCTTGCCCATTCGTTTGCGGGTGGTAAGCCGTAGAGGTCTTATGGGTGACACCATAATATTGTAATGTCCTCATAAACTGAGCATTACAGAAGTGCATGCCTCGATCACTAATGATCGCTTTTGGAGTACCGAAACGTGAGAAGAGCTGCTTTAAGAATTTCACCACTACTCGGGAATCATTTGTAGGAAATGCTTGAGCTTCGGCCCATCTGGAGACGTAGTCGACAGCAACCAGAATATACTCTTTCCCATATGATTTTGGGAATGGTCCCATAAAATCCAAACCCCATATATCAAAGATCTCGCAAGCTTGGATGTTAGTAAGTGGCATTTCACTTCTCGATGAAACACTTCCAAACCTTTGGCAAGCATCGTAGTGTTTTACCAAGTCGTGAGCGTCTCTGAATATAGTAGGCCAGTAGAAGCCAGAGTCATATACCTTTCTTGCAGTCATATTTGCTCCATGATGTCCTCCAGTTGGTCCGTGATGACTTTGGTGAAGAATGTTCCTTGCCTCCCTCTCGTCTGCGCATCTTCTGATGATTTGGTCCGGGCATACTTTGAATAAGTATGGATCGTCCCAATAGTAGTTCTTTACGTCTCTAAAGAATTTGCGTCTTCTAGAGGTGGGCATTCCTTTTGGCACAATTCCTCTAACTAGATAATTTGCGTAGTCTGCAAACCAAGGGTTGTAAGTGAATTGAGATCCCTTTTTGTATCCTCCGATATTCATGAGTTGTTCTTCAGGAAACTGGTCTTGAATCTCTCTCTCATTAAGCTTCTCCATCGACAGATTTTCCAATCGACTAAGATGATCTGCTGCGACATTCTCGGCTCCCTTTTTATCCTTGATTTCTATCTCAAATTCTTGGAGGAGGAGAATCCATCTAAGCAGTCTTGGCTTAGTGTCTTGCTTTTTGAAGAGATACTTCAAGGCTGAGTGATCTGTATAGACAATAGTTTTGGACAATATTAAATAAGAACGAAATTTATCAAAAGCGAATACTACCGCAAGAAGCTCTTTCTCTGTTGTGGTGTAATTCTCTTGTGCATCATTGAGTGTCTTGATGGCGTAGTAGATTGGCTGAAACTGCTTCTCCTTCCTTTGCCCTAAGACAGCTCCAACAGCGAAGTCACTAGCATCGCACATGATCTCAAATGGAAGACTACAATCGGGGGCGACCATGATCGGTGCATGTGTGAGCTGATCCTTCAAAATCTTGAAAGCTTTAAGACAGTCATCTGAAAAGACAAATGGAGTATCCTTCTCGAGAAGGTGCGTCATAGGTCGAGCGATCTTAGAGAAATCCTTGATAAAGCAACGGTAGAATCCGGCGTGACCTAGAAAACTGTGAATGGCTTTAACAAAAGTAGGTGGCGGAAGTTTGGAAATAGTCTCAACTTTGGCTTTGTCAACTTCGATTCCAGATTTTGATATTCGATGTCCTAAAACTATTCCTTCTTTCACCATAAAGTGGCACTTTTCCCAGTTTAAGACAAGATTTGATTCTTCGCATCGGGCTAGCATCCTTTCAAGGTTGGAAAGACAAGATGTGAAGGAATCACCGAAGACTGAGAAGTCATCCATGAATACCTCCATACACTGTTCAATCATGTCATGGAATATTGCCACCATACACCTTTGAAATGTTGCAGGCGCATTGCATAAACCGAATGACATGCGGCGGTAGGAAAATGTACCATATGGACATGTGAATGTCGTCTTTTCCTGGTCCTTTGGATCGAGAGGAATTTGAAAATAGCCGGAGAAACCATCGAGGAAGCAGTAATATTCATTCCCCGATAATCTTTCCAACATCTGATCGATGAACGGCAGAGGGAAGTGATCTTTCCGGGTGGCTTCATTTAATTTTCGGTAGTCGATACACACCCTCCAGCCGGTGACGGTTCGTGTAGGAATCAATTCATTATCTTCATTAGCGATAACCGTCATTCCTCCTTTCTTTGGGACAACCTGAACTGGGCTGACCCATGGGGAATCTGAGATAGGATAGATCAAACCAGCATCCAAGAGTTTGATAACCTCTTTCTTGACCACGTCTTGAATCTTCGGGTTTACTCTCCTCTGTCTCTGTATGGAAGGTTTGAAGTCGTTTTCCATGAGTATCTTGTGCGTACTGTAATTTGGATTAATCCCTTATATATCAGAAATCTTCCATGCAATCGCCTTCTTGTGAGACTTCAAGACCTGGATAAGTCTTGCTTTCTCTTCTGGTGAAAGACCTTTGGCAATTATGACGGGTAGATGTGAGGTTCCTTCAAGAAAATCATATTCCAAGTGAGAGGGTAATTCCTTCAGTTCCAATTCTGGTGGTTCTTCGATAGAGGGTTTCATTCGAGCGATCTCGTCTCTTTGTAACTCGTCATACTCCTTTTGGAACTCTGATTCTTCTGGAGATGAGTCGGCTGTAGTGGCTAATGCTATTTCTACTAGTTCTATCTCATTGGAAAGCGCGTTCTTCTTTAACTCGTATTTGCAGGTAGATGATGAAGAGGTTGCATTATCCTCAGTGATGATGACATCATTGTTGTCGGTGAGTGCGGACTTCTGAAATTGAGCTTTAGAAGAAGTACTTATGGTGATTTCTGTATTTGATTGCTCACAACCTTCAGATAGTTGTGGCAAAGTACCGGAATCCATCTCCTCGAAAGATTTGAGAATCTCAGCTACAGACGGAGACGATTCGGGTATCGGAAAAAGCTGATTTCTTTTTAAAAATGGGATAGGGATGCCTTCGCCTAAAGGAACAGCAACAACGGAGTTGTTCGTAGGAGAGTAGTTAGACAGTGCTAAAGGATTCTTCATTTCAGATAAGGGAAATAGCAGCTCTTCGGAAGGTGCTGGTTGGTCGGAGATAGCCGAGCAGAGTCCGATGTCGTCCGGGCAAAGTCTTCTTTTGGGGATGACAGTGCTGGAGAAAGGTTCGTTACTGCTGACTGCTAGAATCTCCTCCAAATGCTCGTCATATATTTCCTGCATGGCATCCACAAGACCAACATCTTCTCCCATAGGGTGCTTCATCAACTTATCGACATTAAAGGTGACTTCCTCCGCTCCGACCCTCAGTTTTAAAGATTTTTCGTTTACATCTATCACAGCCTTGGCAGTGTTCAGGAAAGGTCTACCAAGGATGAGGGGAATGTGGTCATCTTCCTCAATATCCATAATGACAAAGTCAACTGGGAAGATAAATTTACCGACTCGGACCATTATATCTTCAGCAATTCCTCGGGGGAGTTTAACTGATCTATCAGCTAATTGGATGGTCATTTGAGTGGGTAGCAGTTCACCTAATCCTAGTTTCTTATAGAGAGAGTAAGGCATAAGATTGACACTAGCTCCTAGGTCAGCTAAGGCGTTACTAACTTGGATGTTTTGAAGAAAACAGGGAATAGTGAAACGGCCAGTATCTCCTAGTTTGGGTGGAAGGCCATGTAACATGATTGCTGAGCATTCAGCATCTAAGGGTAAACTAACTATTTGTCTTAATTTTTCCTTATTTGAGATGAGTTCTTTGAAAAACTTAGCACAACTAGGCATCTCTACTAAAGCGTCTAATAGTCTAACATTTAAGTGCAGGCTTTTAAACATTTCTAGATATTTCCCAAATTGTGCTTCCTGTTTCTCTTTGTTAAGCCTACCAGGGAAGGGTATCCTAGTTCGTGGAATGATTTCTAGGGCTTTAGGTGATACTGGATCTGGTGCAGTGACAGGGGTGTCACTAGGCACTGGATCAGTGGTCGGTTCAGAGATAGGAAGTTGATTTGAAGAATTATCTGAGGACTTCTCATTTCTGGTCTCTTTACCTCCTCTAGTGATGACCATGATTCCTCCTTGGTTCTCAACTTTTAAAAACAGTTGTTTAAGACTAACTTCCAGGTTTTTGATCAAATCTTCTGATATTCTAAGTAAAGCATCAATTTTATCTTGAAAATCTATTACTTGTTTATTTATGTTCATTTGATCAACTATGAAAGTAGTCAAAGTTTCATTATAGTGTTGTTGAGAATGTACGGGGGAATCTGACATATTAGAGGATAAAGGTGGCAGAAACTGAGTAGGTGGTTTATTGGTTGGCAGCTGAATGAAAAGTTTAGAATGAAAGTTCGATTCAGGGTTTTTAATAGTAGTGACAAGATTTTCTTCCGTACCTTTACGAGGCTGAGGTGTAGAAGATTGAAGATCCTTGAAGACTCTGGAGAGATTGTCCACTTGAGCTTGCAGAGCTTCCAAGGATAGGCTTGAAGTACTAGTTACTTCCTTAGTCGGTTCGCCAAACTCCCAATCATGTTGATGTATTGTTATCGTCTCAACTAGCTCCCAGGCTTCTTCAGAAGTGTGTGACATGAAATTTCCTTGAGAAGCAAGCATCGAGGGTTGACATGTGCTGAGGAGTCAGACCATTGTAGAATATGCAGATTAGGTTCGTCTTACCCATTTGATGATTCGGACATCTGTTAAGCATCTTCTTAAATCGGGGCCATGCTAGATATAACGATTCATTGGTTCCTTGTTGGAAACTGACGATGTCATCCTTGAGCTTGGTTTGCTTGTAAGGAGGGAAAAACTTAGCCATAAACTTAGTGGCCAACTTTTCCCAAGTATGAATCGAATTCGGTTCGAGTTCATCAAACCAGGTTCGAGCACGCGAAGATAAAGAATAGGGAAAAAGATATAGTCGGGAGACTTCTCTTGAAATCCCTGATTGCTCACAGGAATCAGAAAGATTGATGAATCTATCCAAATGTGAATTTGGATCATCGAGCGAAAAACCGTGAAATTGGCAGAAGGTTTTGAGTAACTTGATAACGCTAGGCTTAATTTTGAAGTTTTCGTCGGGCAGCACGATAGGTCCTCCTCTTCCTTCCAGTAGTGGTGTGCAGGTTGAGGCGAGAGTAATACGATTCGTCATAGCTGATGAAGTTCGGTTTTGGTAGAAAAGAGAGTTTTGGAAAGGAAAGAACAGAAAAGGAACTTTCGGACGTTATTGATCTTCCGAAAGGATCGCTAAATAACTAAGACAATTAAATTCCTAAATCGGTAGTTGTAGTCCCCGGCAGCGGCGCCAAAAGCTTGATGCCAGCCGAACGGTCAGTCTTTTAGGAATTGTTTCCTGTCATTGCAGGCCTCCCGCTTGGCTGGATCAGTGGGTTTTTAGATTTGTTTTTTGCTGGGCCTAAGTATACTAAAGCTATGGGTGAGTACAGCGATAGGTATGACCTAGGGTCGTTCTTCAAACTACAACAGGCATGGGATCTAGGACTTTAGTTATCTATGGGGATTTAGCTAGGGTTTAAGAGAGGTTTTGGTTTGTGATGATCCCAGCTAGAGATCTTAGTATGTATTACTTTGATTGATTATTAATAAGCTTGCGGAATAGTTTATTAATAACTTGAAGAACAAACTTGTATATAACAAAATATCTAACCAAAAGCTTCAATATTATTAACAATAATACGAACACACAACTTGTGTTAGGGTTTACAACCTTGAAGCTAATAACTAGAATGAATTCGTCGTATCTACCTCTAGGGTTTTACAGAATCTCTATTTATAACACATAGAGTCCTTTACAGAATCAAACTATTATGGAAATCCTATCTATTCCATAATTATCTCTAACCGACTAACCAACAGTGGTTGAGTATATAACTAACAGGGGTAGTACTCATATAACATTAACAGTGGTTGAGTACTTAATACAAAACGCTTTACATATACCAACAGTGGCCCTGTTAGACAAATGTACTAACAGCGGTTGTCTTCTTCTAACAGTGGTTGACTTCTACTAACAGTGGTTGAAGTCTTATACCAACAGCGGCATGATACTTGTATTCTGAGCAGATATGACAGTGTCTCAGTTCTCAACAATCTCCCCCTAAACTTGATCATTCAGAGTAATGATTCAAGTTTCAATCCTTCTTTTCTTCTTCTTTCTCCTTCATCGTTTGCCTCTTATGCAGTTGATTGAACACCATGTATAAAGCTCTGTAAGCTCCTTCAGTAATGATGGTTGTAGATAACTTCAAATCAACCAATCTATTCAGCAGCCCTGTTCCCAGCACATAGTGTCGATCATCAAACATGTAGATCACCTGCCCATTGTTGAATACTACCATGTGTACTCCAGCTCTGGCAAAATATCTCCAGGTTATAACCCTTTGATAACAATGAAAGAATAAGTGATACAAACTGGCTGGTTCAAACAGGCTTTGCAATAACTCCATCATTTGTCTTTCAATCACTGCTTCAGAGTTCTTTCTATTCCTGATTTTGCTCACTTGATACAATTCCATAAGATCATCTCTTGTACAAATTCTGAGCAAATCAACCATACTCCCAACATGGTCATCAAATCCTCTTTCCCTTTCAATCTTGATCTCAAGGATCATTTTTCTGAAACCATAATCAATTGCTACTCCTTCCCAATTTATAATTCTAGCCTTTCTTGGTCCTTCAGAAATCTCCTTGCTATCAGTCAGAATCTTGATTCTCTTTTTCAGCTCTGGATCAAATCTTGGAATATCAGGAATAACATTATCTTTAGAAATCTGATTTTTCCATGAATTTCTTCTAACTTCATTCTGCTTATCCTCTAAGGCTTTCTCTGCTGCCTCAGTAGCTGCCTTTTCTCTTCTTTCTTCTTCTTCCTTCAAAAACTTTACCATTTCCTTATCTGCCTTTTCTTTCTTCTCCTTCATCAATGCATTCAAATGTCTATTCTCTTCCATTTTCTTTGTCCACTCTTCATCTCTTCCCATATACCTATCATATGCCTGTTGCAGCTTCTGCATATTCCATCCTCTAACAATTTTAGCTGGGGCATAATTTTCAGACAGTGCATTGATCATTTGTCTTCTCCTTTCAGCATATGGTAAAGGTTTACTTCTCTTTTTGGATAATTCCTCTTGCTTTTTCTTTCTACCCTTTCCTCATTCGACTTTTTCATCAACAAAAATCCAGAAGATAACTCTTCCTCTTCATTACCTTTCTTCTTCTTTAAATAATCATGAACTCTCTGAGCAGGAAGCTTTAATCCTTGTGCAGTCTTTTCTTTAACAATCTCTGCAGCTTTCTGTGTAATAGTCACTACACTCAGATCATCCAAAATCATTTTCACATCATCACCCTCTTCTTCAGCTTTAGCTTCTGCAGGTCTCCTTATCAACCTTTCTCTTTCTTCTACTTGCATCCTTAGCATATCATGAGACTCAATATGAGGCTCTTTAATTTCTTTCACCTTTGATTTTTCTTTTAACTTTCCTTTACCTTTGTCTTTTGGATCAATCACAGGCAATTTAGACTTAGGTTTGAGTGGTGAAGTTGGTTCTCTTATTGTAACAGGTACCTCTCTTGGTCTTGTTGTTGTTGTAGTTGTGGCAGGGGTTGATATGACAGCAGTGGTGATTGGTGTATTAACAGTGGTAGGAGTTGGTGTACTAACAGGGGTAGACGTAACAGTGGTTGTGTTAGTGTTGACAGGGGTTGAAATTGTGACAACAGAGGTAGAAGTTTTGACAGGGGATAATCTTTTAGTTGACTTTCTTCTTGGAATTGATTTCTTTCTTGTAAAAGTCTGCAACTTCTTCTCTTCATCAATTGACTTTGATTGCTCCCCCTTAATTTCAACTTCTCCTTCTTTCATCTCTTTTTCAACATCATCGAACACCTCATACACTGACCTATCACTGAAACTAACTCTTTTCTTATCATCCAGGTTAGCACCCATCACATCCCAAACATATAATCTAAGTGCAGCTTTCTCAGGCAACCCTTTATTCAATGGAAATACCTGATAAACTGTTTCATCAGTCTGCTCTGCTCCTGCACCATCAACTACCTCATCATCTAAACTTTCATGTATCACATAATCAGATACATTTAGCTCCTCCTCAGCCTTATCCCTGCTCTGCACATAATCATCATCTTTATCATCAAACACTAACTCCACAGTGTCTTCTGATTGTGCCTCATTATGCTCACAAATATTCATCTCAACTGTATTATCATCAAGCTCAAGCACCTCTGTAGCTGTATTATCATCAAACACCTCTGTAGCTGCAGAATCATCATTCATCTCATCAATATTTATCATTTCTCCACCCATATCATAATGAGGTCCATGTGAATCATCATCATCATCATCACCTGCTTTTCTTGAACCATCATCTTCAGGCATAATATCATCATCTGCTTTCTTCTCCCCCTTGCCTGAAGATTCCTTTAACCTATTTGCAGGTAGAAGAATATTGTTGACAGCCTCCTCAAGTACTACCAATCTATTCTTCCCATCAAGCAACTCTACCTTCTGATGATCAATGATCTCCTTCTGCTTAGCAATTAACTCATCAGCTTGAATTTTCTGTTGAGCCTCTTTTCTGTAATCCCTTTCCCTCTCATATTTGCTCCACAGTTTATTGACATCATGTACAAGATAGGAAATCGTCAATTCATCAGTATCACTAGGCTCATCAACATTAGAGTGTGACCTCTTAGTTGAATCCTTGCCCACATCTGCCACTGCAGATGTCCCTTGGTTATTGGTACTGGGACCTACATTTGAATCATCACCCATAGGTTCATCAAACATAGTTGCCTCTGGTTGGGTCTGATTAATGTTACCACTATCCTGCCCTGCCAGTGGGCTAGAAACAGTAGTGGCAGCCCTTCCAGAATGAACATTTTCATCAAGTATGTTCACCTGTTGTGTTGGAACAGTTGACTGAGACTGTGGAGAAACAGGAATCTCCATAGCCTGTGTAGCCTTCTTGGATTTCTTGGCTTTAGATTGGGTAGACTGTTTGTTCCCTTGTTTTCTTTTGATGCCACCTCCTGATGTGTGTTCAGAACCAACTTGTGTTGTTGGTCTGTCATCATTTGGTCCAGATGGTGTTGGTAATATACCACCAGTGGCAGAAGGAGTAACTAGCATTGTAGAAAATAATGCAGTTTCCTTCTTAGAAAAAGCATTCTGATACTTATTCATAGCCTGAATAGTCCTCAAAGATAGAGTAGAACTAACAATCACACTATCCTCTGCTGGCAGATTTGACAATTGATTATTCAATAAAAGCTGAACAAATCTAGGGTACATAACGAATGTATCACCCTTTACATTCCTAACCATATTATCTAAGATAAATCTAGACATATTAAATTTAATACACTGTGCCAAACAGATAATAGGATATGCAATAGTATAACTAAATTCATTAAAACTAGTTCTCTTTTGAGACAAACATACCAGAAAAGTATGAATGTAGAACTTCCATTGAGGACAAAACCATGACTTCAAGAAAGTATATTCTGATCTTGTCTTTCCTGAACCTTCATACCCCATATCCATAATGCCGTTAAACAAATCTTCTCTTGATAATTCCAGAATTCCACCTTCATCATCAAACTGTAAAAGCTCTCTTAGAACAATCTCAGTAACCATTACCTTCTGACCCTTGACAGTGGAATGAATGTGAGTAATGCCATTAACATTCCCTTCCTTTGCATTCTTCCAAAATTCTTGAATATGTGATCGAATCAATCGTGGAGCGACAGTAAGGGCATAAGTAACTGGACAATTACTCAAGAAATCGATGATAGGGTGAAAATACTCATCGGCAAATTCTTTATTCAAGAAAGCCCTCATGTTGTGTTCAGAATGAACACTTAGCATAGAAGTACCAGAATCAGACGAAGATGACGATGCCATTGAAGAAATTGATGAACGAACGAAGAGTGAATTACAATAAACAACTCAAAGCGAGAGCGATTATCGAAGGGTTTTGAAAATTTTGAAAGCGTAATTGAAAAAGTAAAGTATTTGAGTATTTATTTGATGACAGTGCCAAGCCCTAAAAATTGAACTAGCAGTGGCACTTCTGGTTATACCCAACAGGGGCACAATTTACAAACAAACCCAACAGGGGTACCACACTTGAGCAATTTATAGTCAACCCTTTCTAAACATCTAACAAAGCTAGCAGTGGCTGATAGTCTAGCAGGGGCATCCGACCAAGGAAACTCCAACTTAGAACTAACAGGGGCATAAACTTAGCTTAGTTAGACAACTATTTTTTTTTTTTTTTTTTTTTTTTTTAACCAAAAGAATAAGAAGAAACAAATAAAACATTAAATTCCAGCTCAAGTGATGTCTCTTGACAGTGGCTGAAACCTGCAATATTAAACTAAGAAAAACAACTAACAGGGGTTAAATTACACACATATACAGCAGGGGTTTAAACTACATTGTCAGTGGCACAGGTAAACTAACAGTGTCACCATCTGTTATCATGATGAAGCTAACAGTGGCATCACCTGACCCTATCACATACAATATATTTTACCCCTGTTAGTATCAAATCCAGACCAAAACACTACGTGAGATTGATCATACCAATATTAGTTATCAAGAATGTAAATCTTCCTACATCAAATGCTTTTGTAAAAAGATCTGCAAGTTGATTATCAGTATGAATTTTAAAAATATGAATCAATCTTTTATCATAACAATCTCTTATAAAATGATATCTGATTTCAATGTGTTTGGTTTTTGAATGCTTAACTGGATTCTGAATGATACTAATAGCAGAAGTATTATCAATATAAATAGGAGTGTTCATGAAAGTCAAACCATAATCCAGCATTTGATTCTGAATCCAAAGAACCTGTGCACAGCAACTTGATGCTGCAACATATTCTGCTTCTGCTGTAGAAGTGGAAACTGTGGTTTGCTTCTTGCATTGCCATGACACTAACCTATTTCCAAGAAATTGACATCCTCCACTAGTCGATTTCCTATCCATATTCTCACCACCATAGTCACTATCTGTGAATGCCTTTAGCTCAAAATCTGATCCTTTAGCATACCAAAGGCCCAAGTCTGGTTGACCTTTCAAGTATCTAAAGATCCTCTTCACAGCATACATGTGTGACTGCTTTGGATTGGTATGATATCTAGCACAAAGACACACTGCAAACATTATATCAGGTCTAGATGAAGTTAAATACATCAATGAACCAATCATTGACCTGTATAAGTGCACATCTACTTCCTCCCCCTCAGGATCAGAATTAAGATGTTTATGTGCCTCCATGGGAGTGCTAGCTACCTTCACGTCTTTATAACCAAATTTATTCAAAATATCTTTCACATACTTCCCTTGGTTAATAAAGATTCCATCTAACTTCTGCTTAACCTGCAACCCTAAAAAGAATGTGAGTTCACCCATTGAACTCATCTTGAACTTCTTATGCATTAAATCTTCAAACTCTTTGCACAATGAATCCCTTGTAGACCCGAAAATAATATCATCAACATACACCTGTACCAGCAATATATCTCTTTGAACCCTCTTGGTAAACAATGTCTTGTCAATAGTACCTCTCTTGAATCCATTCTTGAGCAAGTACTCAGATAGAGTATCATACCAAGCTCTTGGAGCTTGATGTAATCCATACAATGCTTTCTTCAATCTGCACACTCTATCTGGATATGTTGGATCTTCAAACCCTGGTGGTTGGCAAACATACACCTCATCATCAATTAGACCATGAAGAAAAGCACTCTTCACATCCATTTGATAGACTTTGAAATCCTGATAAGATGCATAAGCTAAAAATAATCTAATAGCTTCTATTCTAGCAACAGGGGCAAAGACATCATCATAATCTATGCCTTCTTCCTGTGTGTACCCCTGTGCTACCAACCGAGCCTTATTCTTGATCACTATCCCTCTTTCATCTCTCTTGTTCTTGAAGATCCACCTTGTGCCTATAGCTTTCTTTCCTTTTGGAAGATCAACCAAATCCCACACATCTTGCAGTTTGAATTGCAACAATTCTTCCTGCATAGATTCAATCCAGCTTGGATCTTTGAGAGCCTCCACTGCCTTCTTTGGTTCCATCTGAGAAAGAAAACATACATATAATGAAGTATGTACATCTTCTTCTCTTACCTTGGTTTGATGTCTAGTCTGAACAGGAGTCATAATATCACCAATAATCAAATCCAAAGAATGATCTTTATGAACCAAATACTTAGATGTAGAAGTATCAAGTAGTTCTCTTTCCAAATTAGAACCCAAAAGATTATCTATCTCTGAGTCTGAAAAAGACTCTCTTTCCTCTCTTTCCTTTGATGGCTTTGGAGTTGCTTCAGAATCTGACAAAGAAGTCCTTTCCAAAACTTGAAATTGAGGACTTTGTTCAACAAATTTTGGAGAATCGGGCTCTCCTTCTGAATCATGCTCTGGATCTGTATGAGATCCCTTTGAAGTGAAAGGTTGATGATCTGGTGAAGTTGAATCATCTGGACCCTTGCTTGCACCAGTTTTACCAGGTGAACCATTTGAATCATCAGAAGAAGCATCTTTCTCTGGTTGATCCTGATCCTGTTGAAATACTTCTGGTGGATCTGGAGTCCAAATAGGAAACAATACATACTTCAAGTCATCCTTTTTAGTTTGACTTGAGGTTGAATTCCCATCTTTACCTGCATCATTACCTGCATCTGTACCTGCACTAATAGACAAATCTGGATATCTAAAAGCATGGGTTAGTGCATCAATATCAAACAAAACTTCTGGACCTTTTCCTTCTACATTTGATGTATGTTCATTAAAGGTCACATCCATGGTCTCTTCTATGATCCTAGTCCTTTTGTTAAATACTCTATAAGCCTTGCTTTGAATAGAGTATCCAACAAATACACCCTCATCTACCTTACTCTGAAACTTACCAAGATGATCTCTGGTATTTAAGACAGTACAAGGACATCCAAATGGTTTTAAAAAGCTAACCAAAGGTTTTCTCTTAAAGAATAACTCATAGGGTGTCTTGTTATGAGGTTTAATAATCAAAATCCTATTCAAAACATAACAAGCAGTGCTAACTGCCTCTGCCCAAAAGGACATTGGTAGTTTAGCATCTGCTAGCATGCTTCTAGCAGCCTCAATTAGTGTCCTATTCCTCCTCTCAGCTACTCCATTTTGTTGTGGAGTCCTAGGTGCACTATACTGTCTTTCTATACCTTTATCCTCACAGAACTTATTCATCTCATGATTCTTAAATTCTGTCCCATTATCACACCTGATGATCTTAACCTTTTGATTAGTTGAATTCTCAATCCTAGTTATGAATGATCTAAGTATTTCACCTGTCTCATCCTTAGTCCTAAGAAAGAACACCCAACTCATTCTAGAGTAATCATCAGTTATTACCAAACATTAAGATTTCTTCCCTTGACTAGCTACATTGGTAGGTCCAAACAAATCCATATGTAACAGGTGTAAGGGAGTGGTATTGGTATTCACAAGCTTGGTCTTATAAGAGGTCTTGTGTTGCTTGCCTTTGAGACATGCTACACAGTGGTCACTACATTCAAATAACTTTTCAGGTAAGCCTCTCACTAGCTTATTCCTAACAAGTTTATTCATGGTCTTGAAATTCAAGTGACACATCCTCCTATGCCATAGTTCAGATTCAGATACAGTAGCTTTAGAAATGAGACAGTTAACATTTTGAGATTCCATCTTGTTTAAATCACTACAGTATACATTATCCTTTCTTGGAACTCTCATTAAAATCTTATCTTCAGGTATTTTGAGTTTTTCAGAAAGTATAAGGCATTCTGTGTCAGTGAAATATACAGGATTTTGCTTATCTGTGATTTGACTCACACTAAGCAAATTGTATCTCAATTGCTCAACATAATAAACATCATTGAAAGTGAGCTTACTGCTTTTTACCTTACCTTTACCTGTGATTTTACCTCCTTTAGGATTGCTTCCAAATGCTACATCTCCTCCATCAAACGCTTTAAAGTCCTGTAGCTTTTTCCTGTCTCCAGTCATGTGTCTTGAACAGCCAGAATCAATATGCCATAAGCTTGGTGGCTTGCCCTGCACATATATGAGAAAAACAGTTAGTTTTTCTTGGGAACCCAAACCAATTTGGCTTTGGGTTTCCCATGAGCACCATTGACATCAACCCTTTTGACAGTGATTGATCTCAGTGCTGCATTGGTTTTGGACACTTCAGATTTACACTCATTTTTATGTCTCCAAAAACAATCAATTTTAGACCTGACAGGGGTTAATGGTTTGACAGTGGTCACCTTTAAGTTTGTATTGATTACCCTGGCAGTGGTAGCTTTACTTGGTATAAACATTCTTTTGAAATGTTTAATACCAGCAGAGGTACCATGCCTGACAGTGGTCAAACCCTCCCCTGTTCGTGTCTTGCCTCTGTTAGCCGTTGACAGGGGCACTGCTGTAGCATTAACAGGGGCTGCAGCCTTGCCTCTGTTAGGCTTATTTATCAACACATGACCTGTACCACTGTTCCTATTATTTTTAGGATTGTAGTAACAGTCCTGTTGAAGATGATTATATCTACCACAAATAAAACATGACTTTCTTTTCACACATTCAAACCCATTACCCAACCTTTGTGAAACCAATTGGTTCCAATTTCTTTGATTACCCCTGGGAATGGATTTATTCACATTACTTGCAGTATGTAACTTAGACTTCTTTGATTTACATGTACACTTATCACACTCAGATTTCAACTTGTCTTTTGATTCAGTATTGACCTTTTTGTGTACATACCCTAAACCTGAACTAGCCTTGTTGGTTTTCCTGACTTGATCTAACTGAGCCTTTGCTTTCTCAACAAACATCTTTTTACCCTCTTCTAGTTTAGTACTATTAAGTTCAGAAACTAGATCAGTAATAGACTTAACACTACCATCCACAGAATTACCACTAGATGAGCTATCACTATCACACTCATCTTCCTCAGTCCAATCAGATACCTCAACTTTATCAAAATTCACATTATCATCACAATTAACAACTGGATCTACCTTTTTAACCTCCTCAGACACACCTACCTTAAGTGTTTCTAAAACAAAATCACTTTTAGGTGGGAAATAAGTATGATTATAAGGTGGAGGAACAGCATTAAGGTTGTAACCTAATCCAAGTTTTAATTTATCATGAATTTGAGACTTGATTAAGTTTTGAACACCTTTTGAAACATTTTCCAACTCATCAACTTTCAATTTTATTGACTCCTTATCAGAAATTGCCTCAGCCAACTTAGCACTTAGCATATCAACTTTTGTTTGTAAAGCTTTCTTTTCCCAATTTAGATACTTAATATCTAAGTGAAATTGAGATTCATTCTTTTCATAAGCTTTTATCTGATTTTCTAAGTTTTCAATAGCTAAAGTGGCATATTGACTCTTTTCCTTACAAGCTTTTAATTCATTACACACAACCATATTATGATCCCTATAAAATTTAACCATTTTCTTACATGCAGGAGAACATAATTTAGATTGTACCTCATATGGAATGTCTGAAGACTCTGGTTCTTCTGTGACAGCCATCAAAGCTTGATTCTGAACTACAAGCTCTTCTTGGTCACTCCAGTCAAATCCTCCCATTCCATCTTGAGCAACCAATGAATCTGAAGTGGTGTTCTGAACTGGTATCAATCTTCTTTGAGGACCAGAATTATTTCTTACAAAACCATTCTGAGATCCTCCAGCCTGTGTGCTCTTGCACTCCCTAGCAAAGTGTCCCATCTTGTGACAGTTGAAACACTCCACCTTGCTCTTGTCAAAACCAGCTACACCATCTCTCTTGTAAGAAAAATTTCTGTTCCCAGAACTCTGCATAAACCTCTTTGCCCTGATTGTAATCATGGCCATCTGCCATCTTAAATCCATCTCTTCCAGGTCCTCTGCACTAACCTGCTCCAAATCTTCTGTAGTTAATGATGAATTCACATGGCTTGCAAAGAATGCTTCCAATACATTATCATTAGCACCAGATGTGCTACAACTACCAGATTCACCAACAGAAACAAAAGCAGCATTGTTAGAGCCACCATTGGACTGTTTCAATGCTAGAACTTCAGGCTCAAAATTCCTCAGATCATTGTACAGATCTTCAATCTCTTTCTCTTCAAGATCTGGACTTTGTCTAAGTCCCACAGTGTACATATTCCAATCTGTACCAAGTGATCTTAGAAACTTCCTGTTCAAGTCATCTTTATCAATCTTGACATTGTGATTTTCTAAATCACCCACAAGTTTTTGAAACCTATCAAAAGTCTGAGTCAGAGTTTCAGACTTTACACCTGCAAAGTTTTCAAACTGTTGTTTGAGAAGAGATCTCTTATTCTTCTTGGTGTTATCATTACCACCAAATCTCTTAACAATTGCTTGCATAAGTACCTGAGCATCTTCACAGTTTTCAAACTTCCTTTGATACTCATTAGGAATAGACAAAAGTAGAGTACTTAATGCCTTCCACTCTGTTGCTCTTTCTTTTCTCTCTGCATCAGACTTTGGTGGTGGTCTTTCTTCCTTTTTACCATCTGCATCCTTAGTATAGTTTGGTCCATTAGTAACCACCTCCCACATCATATAATCTGTAAGCAACATGTATTGCCTAATCCTAGTCTGCCATAGCTCAAACTCATCAGGTTTGAGCATGGGAATCTTTGTAGCTTGTATACCTTCCATTGATTCAGTAGACATCTTGTTATTTGTTGAAAAAGCTGCGAAATTCAATTACCTTCTTCAAGATCAAAGTAATATCAAGCTCTGATACCACTTGATGATCCCAGCTAGAGATCTTAGTATGTATTACTTTGATTGATTATTAATAAGCTTGCGGAATAGTTTATTAATAACTTGAAGAACAAACTTGTATATAACAAAATATCTAACCAAAAGCTTCAATATTATTAACAATAATACGAACACACAACTTGTGTTAGGGTTTACAACCTTGAAGCTAATAACTAGAATGAATTCGTCGTATCTACCTCTAGGGTTTTACAGAATCTCTATTTATAACACATAGAGTCCTTTACAGAATCAAACTATTATGGAAATCCTATCTATTCCATAATTATCTCTAACCGACTAACCAACAGTGGTTGAGTATATAACTAACAGGGGTAGTACTCATATAACATTAACAGTGGTTGAGTACTTAATACAAAACGCTTTACATATACCAACAGTGGCCCTGTTAGACAAATGTACTAACAGCGGTTGTCTTCTTCTAACAGTGGTTGACTTCTACTAACAGTGGTTGAAGTCTTATACCAACAGCGGCATGATACTTGTATTCTGAGCAGATATGACAGTGTCTCAGTTCTCAACAGTTTGTTTTGGTTTTAACTGACTACTAATTATCTAAAATTAAAATAAAGTAAAGTGGAGGTGAGGTGGCAACGAGAACTTATAGGTGAAGCGAGTGTTTACTATGATAATTACTCATGCCATTTAGGGGTAGTTAATGGGATAAAGCCTTAGTTAAGATGACAGCTATATTTCCTAATGAGCCATAACTCCTAGCCTATTATCTATCTAACATAGAGTTGTCCGCAATCAGATAAATAACAGGTCATGTGGATAACAGTTATGGAATGTAAACTACACCAGAAGTTGTCCCAAATATAGCAACCAATTTAACCAACAACCATCGTCGAGTCTTGTTCCCCAATCTCGGACATTTGAGATATCTGAATCATGGCTTGAATTGTTGAATAAACAAAAACATGAACAGGGGTTTCCTACCGGAACAAGTTGGGATGGTCTGGTCTAACGGCTGATTAAATTGTTCATCATTATTTCATATAAATCATTTTAACTATTCTATGCATGTTAAACTGGTGTATGCAATTGATAAATATTCGAAAACCTAATCATGTAACTAATCAGCATAACAGATACTAGCATGCAAACTCTAAGCAACAATCAAACAAGAACATGCAGAAAGGCAGCATAGCAGGGATCAATTATGCAGAGTGACGGGGTACATGGTTAAGTCACAAGTGTCCCGAAAGTTCTCTCTAAGACACTTTTTGAATGACCTGAATCTAATCTATCTCTAATCCTGTGACACCCGTCAAATTAGGACTAGAATTTAGTGCCTAATCAAGTTTTAATACATGTAATTAGTTCTGGGTTAGGCTAATTAATGTATCAATTATTATATATATATATTGTTGAATGTATATCTACAATTACGCGGTTTGTTTAAATCGTACGAGTTTCGAATCGAATGAATTTCGATACAATTAATACGGACGTTGGTGTAAAATTTATTAAAGTAATACAAACATTATTCAATAACTCAATTTTATTAGGAATATTATTTATTGTAATATTTCGTGGTCAATTCGTATTTCACAAATAACACATATATAATTAAAATACAAACGCGCAAACAAATATAACGAATTTCATTTTAAGTATCATAAATAGATAATTGGTAAAATTTTACAATAAAACATTATGTAATAATTTATAATTTAAAATGTATCCTTAAATAAATAAAATAAATATTTAACGTTTAAACTACGGAGAAAACGAACACCGCACGGAGCGAAGCGCGTGGACTGAAAATGGTGGGGATCCCACCATAATCACCTCCTCATCTTTCTTTTCTTCATTTTTCAACTTCTTTCTCTCTCTCTTCTCCCTATTTTCTCTCAACAAACTCCATCACCACCACCACACGAAAATCGCAAAATAAACACCTCAAACGACCTCGGATCTTCAAGCCCCTTTAGAATAAACGACCACCACGCGACGATCTACACTTCTATCTTTCCGGAATTTCATTTCGGCGATTTGTAAGTTTCCGACACAACTCCGAAAACTCTCGTTTTTAAGTTTTATAACTTGCTAGTTGTTTGTATAACCTTGTAATGTCCTAAAATGGGTTGGGTAAAAATATTATGCCGATCGATGGCCGGAAAACGCGTTTTTGGAGTTGAAACTCCGATCAGACTCCGTACGTCGCATTTGGCCTGGAGCAAATGCGACGTAGCGACCTACGTCGCACTATATCCCCAACGTGGCATATAGCGACGCAGCGACCTACGTCGCACTATAACCCCAACGTCGCACTTAGCGACGCAGACCCTTACGTCGCAGAAATCAACTACGTCGCCTATAGCGACGTCACGTACAACGTCGCATTAAATTGCGAAAGTCGCACATAGCGACGTCATGCCCAACGTCGCAGTCCGGATCTGCGACGTAGCACCCTACGTCGCACAAAACAGAATCTTCAAACCTCAAAATTTTGAAGTCAAAGTTACTGTTCAAAAAAAGTCAAATTTACTGTAGCAGTACTGTAGCAAAGTCAACATTTTAGAATTATTATTATTTCAACTAAATCACCAACGGGCCGTACACATTTTCAAATACACAATTGAATCAACTAAGTCATAGTAACTTAGATAATTTATTCAAACAAGTCGTTGTAACTTGTGTCAATTCAATCAAACAAGTCGTAGTAACTTGTAACAATACAATCAACCAAATCGGGGTAATTTGGACATTAAGTTAGACAAACAATTTCAATGGTAGTCTTTCGAGATACAAATACAATTAATAACAATTCAAGTGTCGTGGACACATTCAGGTTTCAAGTCTTTGGACACCAACACACTGCTAATTACTTCAAGTTTAATTGCTTAACATTCCAAGACTCAGGTGAGTTTCATAGCCCCATTTTCACTGCTTTACAACTAGGGGTGTGATATTACTACTCGATTTTGTTTTACAAGTAGAACGCAAGTGCCAAACTTCAAATACTACATGAGTTTCAAGCTAATCAATTTAAAGTCCTCCATAAGCATAGTCTCTAGTATTTTATAGCGTGAATGTTAGTATATGATATCATATGGGATTGACAATCCTCATCCGGGTTAGCACGCACTAATCGGTCAAATGGATGTATTAGCATTTGGGAAGACGAGTGTTGATTAGGCACTCGTAGGAGGCACTCCAAGTTAGGTTTCCTTAATTGGGCCTGACAAATCAGTTAAGCTCAGACTATGTGCTCATGGACAGTATAACTTTTATTTTGCTTAATTGCATTTTAAATTCATTATAAATCTTGCGGTTCTGACAACTATACAATTGACATACAAACCTGTGAGCTCACCAGCGTTTTCGCTGACCCATTTTAGTATTTATCACAGGTACCCGGCAGTAGTTTGGCTGCCCAAGCAGGAATTATTAGCTCGAGTCAGCATACATACAACTAGAGATTGGACTGCATTATTATATTTTGTAAAAGTAATTATGCTATGTAATCTCTCAATTTCAGGAACCGAGCTAATGTAACAATATTTTGATGTAAACATTTACTTTATCTATACAAGTTTAAAACGACACATATAGTGGTCGTTCATTATATCTTATGTGCTTTGTATATTGATTAGTGACACCCAATTCAAGCTTCCGCAAATCATCAAATTTGGGGGTGTCACAGATTGGTATCAGAGCCTAAGGTTATAGTGAACTAGGTTGCATTTAGTGGGCCTAGACTATGACCGTTAGGCAGTATTCCTTATTAGTTATGACTAGTTCAGGGATTACATCATACGACTTTAATTTAGCATAGCCTGATCAACTATGTACAATTAAAGAAAGATGATGTGAAATCTGAAAGAGTTATGTTGAACAGGAATGCATTAGTTGACTCTGACCTCGAGAGAAACGGGACTCAAAACACGTCTGTGCTAGACACTCAATAGGTTATTATGTGATATACATATACATTTACATAAGTAGACCTCGTTACAACTTTAGACTATATTATATTATATGAATATAGGCCTCTTTCTCTCTAACGTTTTGTCTCGAAATGACAAACACATCACTAGTTCATCATACTCGGACTAGTATCTTATTTCATTTCCTTGTTCTTTCTTACTCAGCATCATGCCTCCACGTCGTCAAATTACCCTTAGCGAAGCTGAGATCGCGGGAATCATTGCCCGCAGTGTGACCGAAGCCTTGGCTACCCGAACACCACCCTGTAGCGAGGACGCAGCAACCAATACTCCACCACCCAAACCCTGCTCCTATAAGGACTTTCTTAGCTGTAAACCACTGTACTTCAAGGGCACGGAAGGTGCCATTGGCTTAATCCGTTGGATTGAGCGTATGGAATCCGTTTTCAGTCTCTGCGACTGCACTGAGAACAACAAAGTCAAATTCGCTGCTTACACCTTTCAAGAAGGTGCACTCACGTGGTGGAAAACCCACGCAAACTCTGTAGGCCTTGAGGTTGCAAACCGACTTCCTTGGGCCGAACTGAAAAAGAAACTGACAGAAAAGTACTGTCCTGAAGAGGAATTACACAGGCTAGAGGAAGAATTCTGGCACCTGACGGTGCAGGGAAATGATGTTGCTGAATATACCACCAAGTTTCAGCAGTTTGCTTTATTATGCCCGGGTTTGGTCGAACCAGAAAGTAAGGGCATTAAGAGATACATTCGTGGACTTCCCGAGAACATCCAAGGAAACGTCGCCTCATCCAAACCAACCACCACTGAAAGTGCCATTCGATTGGCCCACGAACTCATGGCTCTAGTTGTCAGCCGTGAGACCTCCAACACCTCATCCTCCAACAACAACAAATGCAAATCCTCTGAACACCACCACAACTCAAACAAGAAAAACAACGCCATCCAAGTCTACACCACCAACTCTGAAACCACCCGCAGCTACACCGGGGACAGGCCTTATTGTTCCAAGTGTAACTATCACCATTTTGGTCAGTGCGGTACTCCTTGCAACAACTGCAGGAGGCAAGGGCACTTGACTAAGGATTGCCGATCCCCCAAATCCAACAACAACCCCTCTGACAGAAATACCCGGCAACCTAAGTCCTGCTACGAATGTGGAAACCCAGGACACTTCAGGGATTCTTGCCCAAAACTGAAGAATAAGGGCAACAACAACAACAACAACCACCGCAACAACACCAACACCAAAAGTAGCGCCTTCGTAATCAACTCAGGGGACGCCCGTCAGGACCCGAATGTGGTCACGGGTATGTTCCTCCTCAACAATTTAACTGCTTCCATACTGTTTGATACTGGTGCCGATAGGAGTTTTATTTCTGATGAATTTTGTCCTCTACTTGACATTACACCTGTTGCTTTAGACGTTAAGTACACCGTAGAGTTGGCAAATGGCAAGCTGATAGAAACCGATAGTGTGATACCTAATTGCACTTTAAATCTAGCCGACGAAGCCTTCTCCATAGATCTTATGCCTATTGAAATAGGGAGTTTCGATGTCATCGTAGGCATGGACTGGTTATCCAAACATCGCGCCGAAATCATTTGCCATGACAAAGTTGTTCGCATACCTCTCGCCGTCGGTAGAACCCTAATCATACAGGGGGAGACCGGTGGGACGAGGCTTAACCTCATATCTTGTCTTAAAACCCAGAAATTTCTGAGAAAGGGTTATCCATCAATCCTCGCGCACATCATGGAGAAAAAGTCGGAGGAGAAGCGACTTGAGGATGTTCCAATTGTTCGAGACTTTCCAGAAGTCTTTCCTGAGGAACTGCCTGGTCTACCACCACCAAGACAGGTCGAGTTCTCAATCGATCTTGTACCAGGTGCTGCACCGGTGGCCCGAGCACCATACCGTTTAGCTCCATCCGAACTTCAGGAGCTGTCCACCCAGTTACAGGAACTCCTGGAACGAGGGTTTATCAGGCCGAGTTCTTCACCTTGGGGAGCTCCGGTCCTATTTGTCAAGAAGAAAGACGGTTCTTTTCGAATGTGTATCGACTATCGAGAGTTGAACAAGTTAACTGTCAAGAACCGGTATCCACTTCCTCGAATCGATGATTTGTTCGACCAACTTCAAGGGTCGAGTTGTTATTCAAAGATTGATCTCCGATCCGGTTACCACCAATTGCGTGTCCGCGATGCTGATATTCCAAAAACCGCTTTCAGAACCCGTTACGGGCATTACGAATTCCAAGTGATGCCATTCGGCCTAACCAATGCACCGGCTGTATTCATGGATCTTATGAATCGGGTGTGCAAGCCTTATCTTGACAAATTTGTCATTGTCTTCATCGACGACATCCTCATATATTCACGAAACAAAGAAGAACACGCGCAACACCTCAGAACCATCCTTGAACTACTTAAACACGAGGAGCTCTACGCCAAGTTCTCTAAGTGTGAGTTCTGGATCAAAACCGTTCAATTCCTTGGTCACGTGATTGACAGTCAGGGGATTCACGTCGACCCGTCAAAAATCGAGGCTATCAAAGACTGGCAATCGCCAACCACTCCGACCGAAGTACGGCAGTTTCTAGGACTGGCCGGATACTATCGACGATTCATTGAAAATTTCTCAAAGATAGCCATACCACTCACGACACTGACCCAGAAAGATAAAAAGTTTGACTGGACTGACAAACAAGAATCGGCATTCCAACTCTTAAAACAAAAGCTTTGCAGTGCTCCTATCCTCTCATTACCCGAAGGCACCGATGACTTCGTGGTATACTGCGATGCTTCTCATCAAGGTCTCGGTTGTGTGCTCATGCAACGAGACAAAGTCATAGCTTATGCTTCCCGACAGCTTAAGATTCATGAAAAGAATTACACCACCCACGACCTCGAGCTAGGAGCTGTCGTTTTTGCCCTCAAAATCTGGAGACATTACCTTTATGGTACCAGATGTACAATCTTTACCGACCATAAAAGCCTTCAACACATATTCGATCAGAAGGATCTCAACATGAGGCAACGTCGATGGGTCGAGTTGCTTACTGATTACGACTGTGAACTCAAATATCATCCAGGCAAAGCAAATGTTGTTGCTGACGCCCTCAGTCGAAAGGAGCGAGTGAAACCACTTCGGGTTCGAGCCCTCAGTATGACCATTCACAACGATTTAAACATTCAAATCCTCACTGCTCAACTCGAAGCCTTAAAACCCGAAAATGTCAAAGATGAAACCTTGCGGGGCATGGATAAACAACTCGAAATCAGACCTAACGGGATTAGGTATTTCTCAAACCGAATCTGGTTGCCTAAATTTGGGAACCTACGAGACTTGGTGATGGATGAAGCTCACAAGTCCAAATATTCTATCCATCCGGGATCCGATAAAATGTACCACGGTATCAAGGACTTCTACTGGTGGCCGAACATGAAAGCCGAAATCGCCACCTATGTCAGCAAATGCCTTACTTGCTCCAAGGTCAAAATCGAATATCAAAAACCTTCTGGTTTACTTCAACAACCCAGTCTTCCTGAATGGAAATGGGAACAAATTACCATGGACTTCATAACCAAACTACCCAAATCCTCGAAAGGTTGCGATTCCATTTGGGTGATCGTGGATCGTCTCACAAAATCTGCTCACTTCCTGGCAATCAAGGAATCCGACAAAATGGAACGCCTCACCAACATTTATCTGAAGGAAATCGTGACCAAACACGGTGTTCCAATCTCAATTATCTCCGATAGAGATAGTCGTTTCACTTCACAATTTTGGTAATCACTTCAAAAATCTCTGGGTACTCGACTTGATATGAGTACCGCATACCATCCTCAAACCGACGGTCAAAGTGAACGAACCATTCAAACACTTGAAGACATGCTACGGGCCTGCGTAGTAGACTTCGGTGTAAACTGGGAAAAACATCTACCATTGTGCGAGTTCTCGTACAACAACAGTTATCATACCAGCATCAAAGCTGCACCCTTCGAGGCACTGTACGGTCGTAAGTGCCGGTCACCTATCTGTTGGACAGAAGTTGGGGATAGCCAACTCACAGGTCCAGAAATCATTCACGAGACGACCGAGAGAATCTTTGAAATTCAAAACAAACTCAAAGCCGCGCGTGATCGTCAGAAAAGTTATGCTGACGTGAGACGCAAACCACTCGAGTTCCAAGTTGGGGATCGAGTACTACTCAAAGTATCGCCTTGGAAGGGCGTAATTCGATTTGGCAAACGAGGGAAGTTGAATCCCAGATACATTGGGCCATTCGAGATCCTCGAAAGGATTGGTCCAGTGGCTTATCGATTGCAGCTGCCATCCGAACTCAGCAGCGTGCATCCCACGTTTCATGTTTCAAATCTGAAGAAGTGTCTGTCTGATGAGACACTTATCATTCCACTCGATGAAATTCGAGTTGACGAGAAACTTCACTTTGTTGAGGAACCCGCTGAAATCATGGACCGTGAGGTCAAACAACTTAAACAAAGTCGTATTCCCATCGTCAAAGTTAGGTGGAATTCGCGGCGCGGTCCGGAATTCACTTGGGAACGGGAAGACCAAATGCGACTCAAGTATCCTCAACTCTTTACTGATTCCACGGCAAACACAACTTCAACATAAATTTCGGGACGAAATTCTTCTAACAGGGGGAGAATGTGACACCCGTCAAATTAGGACTAGAATTTAGTGCCTAATCAAGTTTTAATACATGTAATTAGTTCTGGGTTACGCTAATTAATGTATCAATTATTATATATATATATTGTTGAATATATATCTACAATTACGCGGTTTGTTTAAATCGTACGAGTTTCGAATCGAATGAATTTCGATACAATTAATACGGACGTTGGTGTAAAATTTATTAAAGTAATACAAACATTATTCAATAACTCAATTTTATTAGGAATATTATTTATTGTAATATTTCGTGGTCAATTCGTATTTCACAAATAACACATATATAATTAAAATACAAACGCGCAAACAAATATAACGAATTTCATTTTAAGTATCATAAATAGATAATTGGTAAAATTTTACAATAAAACATTATGTAATAATTTATAATTTAAAATGTATCCTTAAATAAATAAAATAAATATTTAACGTTTAAACTACGGAGAAAACGAACACCGCACGGAGCGAAGCGCGTGGACTGAAAATGGTGGGGATCCCACCATAATCACCTCCTCATCTTTCTTTTCTTCATTTTTCAACTTCTTTCTCTCTCTCTTCTCCCTATTTTCTCTCAACAAACTCCATCACCACCACCACACGAAAATCGCAAAATAAACACCTCAAACGACCTCGGATCTTCAAGCCCCTTTAGAATAAACGACCACCACGCGACGATCTACACTTCTATCTTTCCGGAATTTCATTTCGGCGATTTGTAAGTTTCCGACACAACTCCGAAAACTCTCGTTTTTAAGTTTTATAACTTGCTAGTTGTTTGTATAACCTTGTAATGTCCTAAAATGGGTTGGGTAAAAATATTATGCCGATCGATGGCCGGAAAACGCGTTTTTGGAGTTGAAACTCCGATCAGACTCCGTACGTCGCATTTGGCCTGGAGCAAATGCGACGTAGCGACCTACGTCGCACTATATCCCCAACGTGGCATATAGCGACGCAGCGACCTACGTCGCACTATAACCCCAACGTCGCACTTAGCGACGCAGACCCTTACGTCGCAGAAATCAACTACGTCGCCTATAGCGACGTCACGTACAACGTCGCATTAAATTGCGAAAGTCGCACATAGCGACGTCATGCCCAACGTCGCAGTCCGGATCTGCGACGTAGCACCCTACGTCGCACAAAACAGAATCTTCAAACCTCAAAATTTTGAAGTCAAAGTTACTGTTCAAAAAAAGTCAAATTTACTGTAGCAGTACTGTAGCAAAGTCAACATTTTAGAATTATTATTATTTCAACTAAATCACCAACGGGCCGTACACATTTTCAAATACACAATTGAATCAACTAAGTCATAGTAACTTAGATAATTTATTCAAACAAGTCGTTGTAACTTGTGTCAATTCAATCAAACAAGTCGTAGTAACTTGTAACAATACAATCAACCAAATCGGGGTAATTTGGACATTAAGTTAGACAAACAATTTCAATGGTAGTCTTTCGAGATACAAATACAATTAATAACAATTCAAGTGTCGTGGACACATTCAGGTTTCAAGTCTTTGGACACCAACACACTGCTAATTACTTCAAGTTTAATTGCTTAACATTCCAAGACTCAGGTGAGTTTCATAGCCCCATTTTCACTGCTTTACAACTAGGGGTGTGATATTACTACTCGATTTTGTTTTACAAGTAGAACGCAAGTGCCAAACTTCAAATACTACATGAGTTTCAAGCTAATCAATTTAAAGTCCTCCATAAGCATAGTCTCTAGTATTTTATAGCGTGAATGTTAGTATATGATATCATATGGGATTGACAATCCTCATCCGGGTTAGCACGCACTAATCGGTCAAACGGATGTATTAGCATTTGGGAAGACGAGTGTTGATTAGGCACTCGTAGGAGGCACTCCAAGTTAGGTTTCCTTAATTGGGCCTGACAAATCAGTTAAGCTCAGACTATGTGCTCATGGACAGTATAACTTTTATTTTGCTTAATTGCATTTTAAATTCATTATAAATCTTGCGGTTCTGACAACTATACAATTGACATACAAACCTGTGAGCTCACCAGCGTTTTCGCTGACCCATTTTAGTATTTATCACAGGTACCCGGCAGTAGTTTGGCTGCCCAAGCAGGAATTATTAGCTCGAGTCAGCATACATACAACTAGAGATTGGACTGCATTATTATATTTTGTAAAAGTAATTATGCTATGTAATCTCTCAATTTCAGGAACCGAGCTAATGTAACAATATTTTGATGTAAACATTTACTTTATCTATACAAGTTTAAAACGACACATATAGTGGTCGTTCATTATATCTTATGTGCTTTGTATATTGATTAGTGACACCCAATTCAAGCTTCCGCAAATCATCAAATTTGGGGGTGTCACAAATCCTACGCTCCGTGTCTCCCTCCGGTAATATTTCAACCAGGAGAACACCGGCCATGTCGAGTTCAACGATCATCAAACACAGAATAATTAGCGGCATACAACTAGCAATTGGCCAAGCCTAGAAGGATGTTACTAACCACATCATAAGTTGGATAGATAAACATTTGAGATTCAATTCATAGATTCAAATATATTTCAACAGCATACGGACAGAGTAACAGCATGATTTAAGTATAACTACCCTAGCAAGGCAACTATCATAGCAAACATAGATTTGTCTAGCTAAGCATGGCAATAATCCTAGCAAGTAATTCTAAACAAGTATAGCAACAGCACGACATTATTTAAAATAACAAGATAGAGATTATAATAGAACCTGACAAAGCGTTATTACAAATCGTGCGACACCGCAGTCTCGGAGCACCTCCGTTACAAGTAAGCTACTAATCTACTAGCTTAACTAACCTAATTAACTGACTAACTAATTTTAGAGAGAGAGTAGTGAGAGAAAGAGATAAATTCAAAGAAAACATGTCTCAAAATGGTGAGGAGGTGATTGTATTTATAGGCATCGCACAGCCGTATCCGTAGACCGTATCCAAACCTTCAAACGCACAACCGTATCGCAAAGGCGAATCAAAATCAGATTTTTAACACCCAAACGCACGATACGGCTGAGCTGGACAGTATACGGCTGAACTGGACCGTATACGGCTGAGCACAGGGTGAATATGGCTGAACCAGGCCGTATACGGCTGGACACAGGCCGTATACGGTCTGTGCAGGCCGTATACGGTCCAGGCCCAGCCGTATACGGTCTGGACCAGCCGTATACGGCTTGGTTCAGCCGTATTCTGGTTCTTCGGTTCTTCGTTTCTTCGTTCGGACTTAACTTCTTCGTCGTTTATCCGTTTTGAGCGTTCTTTATGTCCACGCGTTCGTATTTTCCTAACGAAGAAAATGACATAAGTTAGAGGTCATAATTCTTTGTGTAGCTCAAAAAGTTCTAGAACGAGTGAACGAGAATGCTTATGATCGTATTCGTTAGATTTATCGTGTTTTTCGACCATTTTAGTTGACTTTTGAAACATTGTCTATATTTTGGCCCATGTGACGAGTTTTAATGATAAAGTATCTATTTTGATTAGTTTCGTCACATATTAGGCTAAAAAGGTGAGATTAATGCACGTAAAAACATGCCTTTTTGCGTGTTATCATATATGATACAGGAATAAAGCATCTTCAATTATATGTTAATTCCTTATTAATTAATAATCATTGTAGTGGTTCTTATTCTGTTAGGCGTGAAAAAATTAGTATTATGTTTAGATACAATGAAAAGCTTGCAGGTGGTTTCGATATATTTAACATTAAGCAGGTACCATGAGAGGATAATGTTGAGGTTGATCTTGGATCAAGTCTCAGGATCCCACCAGATGTCAAGATCTCAATTACTCATATTTTGTCACCTGCCATAGCCGATAAACAAGAGGAGCAAGTCTGTGGTGTTGATGATCATGATCCTGCAGATAATACGGATACATCAGGTTCTGGGGGCAAAACGGGATCATGGACAGCATCAATCATAAGATACTTACTGAATGACGTGATTCCCAAAGATGAGGCAAATCCCAAGGCTTTCAGGATGAAGAGGATATATGTAACACCCGGTCAAAAAGTCAACTTTCGCGCCAAAATTTAACTTCAAATAATTGTATTATATATATGCGATTACATCAAAATATTCAAAAATGTAAGTCGTTTTAATTTAAAACGCATTTTAATTATCCGAAATCGCGCGAAAACAAATTATTAAACCTTAAATCCCAAAATAATATTTTTATAAAATATTCCGGTACAAAAACGTTTCGAGAGAATATAAATAAAATTTTGAACTTAAAAAGTTATTTTAAATCACATCGGATAAATAAACACGAGTATTTTGTACTGCAATTTGGGAGACGGTGTCTCCACCGAGTCAGTCAAAAAGGAGGAAACCTCCTCCCCCTTTCTCATTTCCACCTCTTTCACTCTCTCTCTTCTCTAACTTTTCTCTCATCTCTCTCTCTAACATCACACCACCGCCACCTAAATCCGCCATTTAACACCACTAAACGACCTCAAATCTTCAAGCTCATTTAGGGAAAAACGATCACCACGCAACGATCTACAATCCTATCTTTTCGGATTCTCCTCGCGCGGATTTGTAAGTTTCCGACAATTCTCGAAATCTCTCAAAACTTTGTTATTTTGCTTGTTTGCGGTTTAGATAAGCGTAAAATACTTAAATATGGGTTGGGTAAAAGAATCGGACTCAACGGGAGCCGGAAAACTCGTTTCCGACTCAAACTCCGGCGAACAGTCCGCTACGTCGCAGGGACCAAAAACAGTGCTGCGACGTCGCAGCCGACGTCGCAGCCAACGTCGCAAAAACATCCCGACGTCGCATAATGCGACGTAAGCCCCTACGTCGCCATCAAATTCTACGTCGCACATTGCGACGCAGGACACAACGTCGCATTAGATTGCGAACGTCGCACATAGCGACGTAACACCCTACGTCGCATCTGACGTCGCATCTGACGTCGCAGAACCTTAAAAACCTATGTTTTTCACTAAGTATTGACAACAAAATTTTACCACTCGATTTTAACCGAATCTGGATTTCGAAAGCGTTTTCATTAAAGCAATATAGTAGAAATAAAAATTTTCCAAGCTGACCTGGCAGCTCGACCCCAGCCAGGGGCTCTGCCCCTTGGACCCCGCCAGGGGTTGCCACCCCTTGGACCCCGCTACCAGGGGCGCTGCCCCCGGACCCCCGTACACCATTCCCAGACTTCAACAACAAATGCATACATGAACAACTCGCTTAGACAAACTAATTTGTCTCATACTTATATAACCTCACGTGTTTAGGACACTAGAAGGTTACCATTCGGACGACGCGCGTATCATCGTATCGCTAACAACTCACAGGTGAGTTTCATAGCCCCACTCTTTCAACTGTTTTACTATTTTCGGGGTGAAACACATGCTCAATTGCTGTTTTCAAATCATATTAACAATCGTTTATAATTTACAACTATTTATATTACTGTATGTAATACGAAATGTGTAATACTTAGGAATTACACCCGCAATATTGTTTTAGAACAATATCAATACTTAACCTAGATAGGTTACAATCGTACCCGGTTAGGTCGTTGGAAACGATTACCAACACATAACTTGATTTAGTTATCACAATCTTTTGGCCATATTGTCACGGGACAATATCATTGAATACATTAGAACTAGTTAGTTCTACCTATACTGAACAACATCTATACTGTTACAAGTTTAGTTATTCTTTAAGAACTAAAACTGTCGACACACTCCATTATCATTAGAATGGGAACTGAACTTAAGTGAACATTTTCCCAAGACTCCGTTATATATATACTTGCTAGGCTTTAGGCTAGGAGTATATAATATTATCACAAGTTAGTACAGACTCTTTATATTAAAACGACACAACTGGTGACGACTCTGGCTCAGGATGTAATCCAACCAGGGATGGTCCCCCGGCCCAGGATGCAATCCAACCGTGGGGGTGTCACCTGATAAATATCTACATACTATTATACGATCTACTTAGTCAGGCACGTCGAGTACTGCTGGCTCTCAAACAACTTAGTCGGGCATGTCGTTGTACTGCCGGCTCAATTACAAATTGCTTGCGAGCAACTTCAAAAACGATGCCGCGGTATTGCAGCGGGCACCAAACGATGCCACGGTAAAGTGGGCACAAAACGAAACCACGGTATTGCAGTGGACGAAACTTCAATCAATGGATCAGCGAGTTATACTCGGGATTCACAATAAGTTAACGGATCGGTGGTGCTGCCACGCGAGGCCGTTAGCTCAATTCATGTCCGGGTTAGCTTATGCTAATCGGGTAAACGGACACGCTAAACATTCAAACATAGATCTGCGGGTCTACAATCACTTGTTGCTGGATGCAACACCTCATATATTAAATCCTAGTTCTACGGGACTACAGTTGCTTACTATCATATGACGTGGTCATACAGTTATTTGGTTACAACTTAGGCAGGTATTGCCTCCCGTTATACACTTACTCATACCAGATAGGTATTCAGGCTCGGTATGCCTCAGTTATTTTGTACTTAGGTACGGACTACAATTGCTTAGGTATTAGATACCTAAACTTTCGAATTACACATTGGTAATTACAACTACAATTTGCTACAAATCAGAATCGTGGATTCTGAACAATTTCTCAAAACATACAAGATTTATACTTTATGTATTCAACTAACAAACCTATGAACTCACCAGCTTTATAGCTGACCTGTTTTAGCATGTGTTCTCAGGTGCCCAGCAGGATTAGGATTACTACAAGATCTTACTAGTTCGAGTCGCATATTTTCAACAAATGGGACTACTCTGCATTTACTTTCATATTTTCCAATTATGTATTTGGAATTTGTTGTTAAACTTATAACGTTGTAAACATTTTTATTTACGAAATGTATAACCATTTTCAAACGTCTCATTTAGAGTCGTTCATTATGTATCTTATGCTGTGATATTTGATTTAGTAACACCCGACCCGACAGCTTCCGCAAACCGAAATTTGAGGGTGTTACAGATTGGTATCAGAGCCTAAGGTTATAGTGAACTAGGTTGCATTTAGTGGGCCTAGACTATGACCGTTAGGCAGTATTCCTAGTTAGGTATGACTGGTTCAGGGATTACATCATACGAGTTTAATTTAACATAGCGTAGCTAACTATGTACAATTAAATAAAGATGATGTAAGATCTGAAAGGGGTTATACTGAAACAGGAATGCGTAGTTGACTCTGATTGTTATGTGCTAGACATCCTAGGCTATTATATGTACGGTAGGTATATATTAATAGGCCTTACATGTATACTACTTCTACGTATCAAATATATACTGAGTATATACAACAAAATTCCGCTGTATTATCATTTACTCATGAAGAGGCACATCGCCGTCTTCCTAACTATCACGACTCGACACTTTTCTCCTTATGTACTCATAGGAGGATATCACATATATCACTGAACCTCGGGAAGGAGGTACAACCGTATTCAATGGGAATGGAAACCCACACATGCTAAACGTCCACAAAATTTAAAACAAACAAATGAATCTTTCACCTTTGACCGTGCGGGTCACCATTGGATTAGTGTTGACTAAGTCCACAACAAATTAATTATTTCAATCATTACTTGATCATTTAGATCAATTGATTCAATACCTCAGTGCTTTGGGCACTCACATTCTAGCCCTTGTGCTACGATTTGGAAATCACATAATTACAACGTATTTTGGCCTTAAGGCTACAATCAAACAACACATGGCACGTGGTGCCACATTATGCTTTCAAGCACAACACATGGTATGTTGATACCACAATATGGGCACGTTGGTGCAAACCTCATAGTATGTCAAGACTACAAATCATGGCATGTTGATGCTACATTCACAGTACATGGGTACTGCAATTACGGTGCCGCGGGCACTTCATTACGGCACGTGGTGCTGCATTTCATATTACTTCGGTACTACAATTACAAAACATTAGTATTTCAATTACTGTGCTGATAGCACTGCATTATAGCACTAGGTGCTACTTCAATTATGCATGTAGACTTGTTATAGTTGCATGTACGACTTACATATATACATATACGCTTACTTGACTGGGCACGAGGTGCCACACCTGGCTCTTATTATGTACGTATACTTGTATAGTTACGTGTACACCATATATGTATATACGACCAATTAAGCATGTAATGCTTTAATCGATAAATACACGATGTCACCACACACATGGGTTGTGTTGGGAGACCCCGCTTCAACACCACATAGGGCACTGTAGGTGTCACATTCACCGGCGTGATTGGCCGTATAGTATCTTAGTACTACACTATAGTCCGTGGGACTACTCACAACAACATAGTCTGGTTGACTACATTAAAACACAATTTAGTCATTATTACGACTATTCATCAGAACTACAACCTAATTGGTCACAACTCTCGAAAAACATGGAAACAGGACAATTTAACCAAGGTTAACTCGACAACAGATACTTAAACGGTTGTGACAACACCACAAAAAGGGCAGAAATATGACTGCCACACGCGATATCAAAACCTCAACATCAAGGATCATGGGATCCCGTTTCACTCATTTAAGAAGTCAAGTTTACTATTCATGTCACTGTAATAATCAAAATCTTTGAATAAAGGTCTCACACTTTGTCGTTTCATTCTTGTTCAAGAATCATGCCTCCTAAACGACAAACTTTCACTCAAGCTGAGCACGATCAGATCATTAATCAAGCAGTGACTGCGACCCTAGCTGCTCAGAACCAAGTAAAGCCTTGCACTTTTAAGGATTTTCTGAGGTGCGAACCACCAAACTTCGTCTGGACTGAAGGAGCTATCGGATTAATTCGATGGTTCGAGAGAATGGAATCTATATTTCACGTTTGCAACTGCCCCGACGACTGCAAAGTCTTGTACGCCACATACACCCTCCAGGATGATGCTTCTACCTGGTGGAATTTTCACGCCCGAACTGTAGGAATCGACACTGCTCACAAACTTCCGTGGGAAGACCTGAAACGAATCATGAAGGACAAGTATTGTCCCATCGAAGTACTTCACAAACTTGAGGACGAACTTTGGCACCTCACCGTAAAAGACAACGATATCGTAACATATACCACTCGTTTCCAACAACTAGCACACTTGTGCCCAACCATAGTAAACCCTGAAAGTCAACAAATCGCAAGGTACACCGGTGGACTCCCACTACTAATTGAGGGAATGGTCACCGCCTCCAAACCCACTACTATTGAAGAGGCCATTCGTATGGCCCACAGACTTATGGCACAGAGGGAACGACGCGAAGCCACTACAACCGAAAACAACCTAACAAAATGGAGTGGGAATTCCAGCTCTAGTCAAAATCCAACCAATCAACCTGAACCCTTGAGGTACCATGCTGTCGAACCCAACGAAAGACAAGGCTATGCGGGTAACAAACCATTTTGTCACGGCTGCAAACGTCATCATGACGGATCTTGCGGATTACCCTGCGAAAGATGCCAACGATATGGACACGTAATCCGGGACTGCAAAGTCCCCGCCAATCCCGACTCTCGAAGGATATGCTTCAAATGTAAGGAACCCGGTCATTACAAGAAGGACTGCCCAAAAAGACGCAAAATTCACTTAATCGACTCCGAGTAAATCAAATAAATCTCCAACGAAAATGTAAGTACAACTTCTCCTCGAAAACAAAATCCTTCAATTTTAGATTCGCTAAACGTGTACTTATTGTCCCCACCATCATTTTAACGACTTTATGTCGATCACATCTTAGGGCTAGTTGACCTAGGCCCACATAAAACCCAAAGTTTGCTTTCAGCAGACCAATCAATAGAACACTCACCAACCAAACTCAATGTTTACTTTCAGTAGACTAATCGACTCGACGATAAATCGCTCAGCCCTGATATAACCAATTACAAAACCGTCACTATGTGACAACCTTCTAGTCCCGAATGGACTACGACGTAAACGGTTACCGAATAACCACAAAATAATCATACACCAAACAAATAATACGGTCAGAATATGACTACAACGATAAACCGCGACCCAGTCATGGATTGACTGCCCTTCAACTCCATTATAAGACATGATATGTCTAATATCTACTCGATGAATCTCTTGTACGTGCATTGCTCCCCAGACTCCACGCGATCACGACATCACTTTAAATTTCGGGACGAAATTTCCTTAACAGGGGGAGAATGTAACACCCGGTCAAAAAGTCAACTTTCGCGCCAAAATTTAACTTCAAATAATTGTATTATATATATGCGATTACATCAAAATATTCAAAAATGTAAGTCGTTTTAATTTAAAACGCATTTTAATTATCCGAAATCGCGCGAAAACAAATTATTAAACCTTAAATCCCAAAATAATATTTTTATAAAATATTCCGGTACAAAAACGTTTCGAGAGAATATAAATAAAATTTTGAACTTAAAAAGTTATTTTAAATCACATCGGATAAATAAACACGAGTATTTTGTACTGCAATTTGGGAGACGGTGTCTCCACCGAGTCAGTCAAAAAGGAGGAAACCTCCTCCCCCTTTCTCATTTCCACCTCTTTCACTCTCTCTCTTCTCTAACTTTTCTCTCATCTCTCTCTCTAACATCACACCACCGCCACCTAAATCCGCCATTTAACACCACTAAACGACCTCAAATCTTCAAGCTCATTTAGGGAAAAACGATCACCACGCAACGATCTACAATCCTATCTTTTCGGATTCTCCTCGCGCGGATTTGTAAGTTTCCGACAATTCTCGAAATCTCTCAAAACTTTGTTATTTTGCTTGTTTGCGGTTTAGATAAGCGTAAAATACTTAAATATGGGTTGGGTAAAAGAATCGGACTCAACGGGAGCCGGAAAACTCGTTTCCGACTCAAACTCCGGCGAACAGTCCGCTACGTCGCAGGGACCAAAAACAGTGCTGCGACGTCGCAGCCGACGTCGCAGCCAACATCGCAAAAACATCCCGACGTCGCATAATGCGACGTAAGCCCCTACGTCGCCATCAAATTCTACGTCGCACATTGCGACGCAGGACACAACGTCGCATTAGATTGCGAACGTCGCACATAGCGACGTAACACCCTACGTCGCATCTGACGTCGCATCTGACGTCGCAGAACCTTAAAAACCTATGTTTTTCACTAAGTATTGACAACAAAATTTTACCACTCGATTTTAACCGAATTTGGATTTCGAAAGCGTTTTCATTAAAGCAATATAGTAGAAATAAAAATTTTCCAAGCTGACCTGGCAGCTCGACCCCAGCCAGGGGCTCTGCCCCTTGGACCCCGCCAGGGGTTGCCACCCCTTGGACCCCGCTACCAGGTGCGCTGCCCCCGGACCCCCGTACACCATTCCCAGACTTCAACAACAAATGCATACATGAACAACTCGCTTAGACAAACTGATTTGTCTCATACTTATATAACCTCACGTGTTTAGGACACTAGAAGGTTACCATTCGGACGACGCGCGTATCATCGTATCGCTAACAACTCACAGGTGAGTTTCATAGCCCCACTCTTTCAACTGTTTTACTATTTTCGGGGTGAAACACATGCTCAATTGCTGTTTTCAAATCATATTAACAATCGTTTATAATTTACAACTATTTATATTACTGTATGTAATACGAAATGTGTAATACTTAGGAATTACACCCGCAATATTGTTTTAGAACAATATCAATACTTAACCTAGATAGGTTACAATCGTACCCGGTTAGGTCGTTGGAAACGATTACCAACACATAACTTGATTTAGTTATCACAATCTTTTGGCCATATTGTCACGGGACAATATCATTGAATACATTAGAACTAGTTAGTTCTACCTATACTGAACAACATCTATACTGTTACAAGTTTAGTTATTCTTTAAGAACTAAAACTGTCGACACACTCCATTATCATTAGAATGGGAACTGAACTTAAGTGAACATTTTCCCAAGACTCCGTTATATATATACTTGCTAGGCTTTAGGCTAGGAGTATACAATATTATCACAAGTTAGTACAGACTCTTTATATTAAAACGACACAACTGGTGACGACTCTGGCTCAGGATGTAATCCAACCAGGGATGGTCCCCCGGCCCAGGATGCAATCCAACCGTGGGGGTGTCACCTGATAAATATCTACATACTATTATACGATCTACTTAGTCAGGCACGTCGAGTACTGCTGGCTCTCAAACAACTTAGTCGGGCATGTCGTTGTACTGCCGGCTCAATTACAAATTGCTTGCGAGCAACTTCAAAAACGATGCCGCGGTATTGCAGCGGGCACCAAACGATGCCACGGTAAAGTGGGCACAAAACGAAACCACGGTATTGCAGTGGACGAAACTTCAATCAATGGATCAGCGAGTTATACTCGGGATTCACAATAAGTTAACGGATCGGTGGTGCTGCCACGCGAGGCCGTTAGCTCAATTCATGTCCGGGTTAGCTTATGCTAATCGGGTAAACGGACACGCTAAACATTCAAACATAGATCTGCGGGTCTACAATCACTTGTTGCTGGATGCAACACCTCATATATTAAATCCTAGTTCTACGGGACTACAGTTGCTTACTATCATATGACGTGGTCATACAGTTATTTGGTTACAACTTAGGCAGGTATTGCCTCCCGTTATACACTTACTCATACCAGATAGGTATTCAGGCTGGGTATGCCTCAATTATTTTGTACTTAGGTACGGACTACAATTGCTTAGGTATTAGATACCTAAACTTTCGAATTACACATTGGTAATTACAACTACAATTTGCTACAAATCAGAATCGTGGATTCTGAACAATTTCTCAAAACATACAAGATTTATACTTTATGTATTCAACTAACAAACCTATGAACTCACCAGCTTTATAGCTGACCTGTTTTAGCATGTGTTCTCAGGTGCCCAGCAGGATTAGGATTACTACAAGATCTTACTAGTTCGAGTCGCATATTTTCAACAAATGGGACTACTCTGCATTTACTTTCATATTTTCCAATTATGTATTTGGAATTTGTTGTTAAACTTATAACGTTGTAAACATTTTTATTTACGAAATGTATAACCATTTTCAAACGTCTCATTTAGAGTCGTTCATTATGTATCTTATGCTGTGATATTTGATTTAGTAACACCCGACCCGACAGCTTCCGCAAACCGAAATTTGAGGGTGTTACAATATACATGATGATGATTGTAGAAATCGTGCTGCCTGGAGATCATAATTTCCAAAAACTTTGAGGACGGGGTATTATTGGCCTACCATGAGAAGAGATGCTCGAAAATGTTATGCTTGTCGAAGGCATGGGAATATTCATCATAAACAAGCAGAATTGATGCATCCTATTATCTCCCCATGCCCATTTATAAAATTGGGAATGGATATAGTAGGCAAGTTACTAACAACACCTAGATGAAAGGTATTTATGTTTGCTATGACAGACTATTTATCAAAATGGATTGAGGCCGAGGCATTTGCGCAAGAAAAGGAAAGAAATGTGATCTCATTCATCAAAAGAAATATCTTGACGAGGTTCGGGATCATGGAAGAAATTATATGTGACAACGGATCCCAGCTTATAGGTAAGAGAACAACAAATTTTTGTGCTGGTTGGGAGATCAAAGTGTGACACCCGGCACTTTAGGTTAACCGTTAAAACCTAACCGAAACCCTAATTATGTGTATTTAGACATAATTTAGGCTAAATACTTGTAATTGCTTATAACTAATTGTATATTTATGTGAATATACACTTTCGTAATTGTTTTTATTACACTTACGTGATTTGTTCAAATTACGCGAAATAACCGGACGGAGTCCGACTATTAATATGACTGTTGTGGGTAGATTTTTACTAACCTTTGCAGGATCCTAATTGGCATCATATGTATACCTCACAGGTATGAAAGTCGTTTATATTTTATATTCGTATCTCAGGATAATGATAGTTTTTAAGTCTGTTTTCAGGATCACGGTTATAGGTAAGGATCCTGGACATATTGTTATTATTTATCTTGCAGGATCCTGGTCAGGATATATTTATCTAACATAATTGTGCAGGATACTGAACGTGGAGGATCCTTAAGTGAGGATCCTAAGTTTATTCTAGAGTACGCATAGGCTCAGGATCCTGAACCCGTATTAGTTCAGGATCATGCGCTGTTTAACGTGTTTATTTTCTTTGAATATTGACCAGGTCATACGTGATACGCGTTAATGAGATATGCTCCGGATTGCGTGGCTAGGCTTTGATACGATTTGGAGAAGACGAAGTCAGCTGCACGTGTGGAATAGAGTCAAGAGAGACGTTAGTGGTCTTCATCTTTCATCGGAGGATACCTGATATTTCGGAATTATTGTTAAAAGCTCTTAGTATTTAAACGAGGCTTGGGTGATCGATTAGGTTAACGAATACTCACTACTCACAACTGCAAATCACACAAACACTCTGTTATTTTGTTCTTTTACGATCATTTCATCAACACTTAGCTAAATTCACACAAATTCACTTAGCCGATCATCTTTGTGCTCTTAGTTTGTAATCATTTACTTTCATTTTAATAAGATTTACAAAGTCAAGGATCGTTTGATCCTTCCCGAGGTTTTGTGCCGGCGATCAACCTTGATCAAGGGCTTTCCTCGTACATCATCGTGTCAATTGCATTTATTTCATATTTTTATTGTTTAACTTGCATATTACTGATCTTTTCATTGTCAAATTGTCATTATCCTCAATCTGTTCTTGAGCTTCTTTATTCAAGCGTTTGTTCAACAAGGATCTACGCATTTAATCTATCTTTTTAACACAAAATATTTACTTACTAATAGAGATAATCGTGTTTCCACGTAATTATCTTGAGAGTAATTTTTACACCTGACCTCACAAACTAATTTTGATCACTTAATTGCTTTTAGTAATTTTTGACCAAAACAATTTGGCGCCCACCGTGGGGCATACTGGTGTTTTGCTTAATCAAACTTTTGTTAAAATCCTTGTTGAGTCATCTTTTCCAAAGATTTATGTCAAAAATGTCGAGCCAAGGACGATCTACATCATCCACTATGCCATCATCATCATCTTCTGCTAGAACCACTCTTCCTCCTGCTCCACCTCTCACATCATCTCAGCAACAGCCGCAAAATGTCTATACGAGGCTACCGTCGGCTGGATCCACGTCTTTGGGAGCTGGATTCCTATCGGATCCAGACCCTGTTATGATCGCTAACCGGGATATTGTGTCTATGTTTACGCAGGTAAAAGAGCAACTTCAACGAGTGGAGAGAAGGAATGAAATCCTGAGAAAGGATGTGGAGAATTTAGGGGCAAGAGATAGTACTCCCTCTACTCAAGTTACTACTCCTATCCGAAGCAGGATCCTTGATTTTGGCACTCCTCCATCTACGGAACATCGAGGAGATTTCATATCCATGCAAGGGAGCACTAGGATCCCAGATCCAATATTTGCTACAGGAGTTTCTACATCAAGGGGTCAACAATCTAATCCAGGATCCTCATACAGGACTCCTGACGGTGGTAACATGTTTAATAATTTTACTTCTAATAATACTGTTGGGACTAACAATTTTCAGGATCCTAGAGTTAGTCCTATGATGGCAAGGGAGATACAGAAACTGAAGGATATGATATCAAGTGTTCCTGGAGTGGTACAACCAATCCCTGAAGTCGCTCCAACAGCGCATAGGATCTCAAGATTTGCACCACCTATCTGTGATGCTGAGATTCCGAAGAGATTTCAGACACCAAATATGAAGTTGTACGATGGAACGACGGATCCTGAGGAGCATATTGCGCAATACCGGGAAAAATGGAGATCATCCCAATTCCTTCTGATCTTAAAGAAGCATGCTTATGCAAGGGCTTTGGCTCCACTCTCACAGGATCCGCACTGAAATGGCTGTTAAACGTTCCCCCTTACTCTATTTCTTCATTTGCTCATTTGGTTAATTTGTTTAACAATCAATTCTCTTGCGGTAGAACATTTGAAAAACTAACGACTGATTTGTACAGAGTTGTTCAAAAAGCTAATGAATCTCTTCGAGATTTTGTAGGGAGATTCGGAAGAGAATCATTAAACATACCTAATTTGGATATGCCTACTGCTGTGCAAGCCTTTAAGATGGGAATCAAAAGGGATTCCCCATTTTATGAGGATCTTGTTATGAATCCTTGCAGGAACCTCGATGAAGTCAGAAACAGGGCACTAAGGTTTATCAGGCTGGAAGAAGATGCGATGATACAGAAAAGGGTGGATACTCAATCGGCGTATGATAGGCCCAACAGGAAATCGGACTCATCCTCATTTAGATCAAACAGAAGCAAACCGTATACCAGAAATGAGGATCTTCGTGTGAATACTATCGACGAGGATGACGAAGAGTATCCTAAAATAATTTATTATAACTTTTATGTGGATACAACAGATATATTATGTGCCATGCAGGATCTAGGAGACAAGGCGAGATGGCCCAAGAAGAGTGATAAATCTTATGCATGGAAGGATAAATCTAAATGGTGTGCGTACCATGAGGATTTCAGCCACATAACGGAGAATTGCATAGCTCTCCGGAGAGAGATCAGCCATTTGCTCAACAAATGATACTTGAAGGATTTGCTTGGGAAAAAGAAGGATCACGCAAAGGATCATAACATGGCTCAAGGTCCTGGGTCTCAGGATACTCGCAGGATCCCTACTAGAGCAGGATCCCCACCTTCAGACGCCAAGGTAATCAATTTTATTTCTGGTGGCTCTGACATATGTGGCACTTCTTATTCTGCAGCAAAGAGGCACGCAAGGGAATCCAAGTCAGAAAAGCCATATAAACCAACAAGGACTTCCATGAAGAAAGATGAGAAGGTTATAGCATTTGATGAGGATGATTTGGAAGAAGTTCAGGATCCTCACCATGACGGTTTGGTTATTACTCTTTATGTTGCCAATCATTTTGTACGAAGGATCCTGATCGATGGAGGAAGCTCAGTAAACATCATTCATCTGGAGACCTTGAAAAGAATGGGTATCCCAGAATCGGAGATCACCTTAAGATCCACTGTATTGGTAGGATTCAGTGGGGAAGCAAAGAATACAGTTGGTGATATCAAGTTGCCAATTTACATTGAAGGGGTAAACTCTATTCAGAAATTTTGTGTTATGGATTGTTTATCAAGCTATAACATTATCCTAGGAAGGCCTTGGTTGCATGATATGAAAGCGGTACCATCAACATATCATCAATGCGTTAAGTTACCAACTCCGTGGGGAGTGGTCAATATCAGCAGCGACCAACAAGAAGCAAATGATTGTTATACAACATCAATGAAACCTACTACCAAGCCTCCGTCAGCATAGCAATTAAAGTATAAGGCATGGGATGTCTTGGATACAGAAGAACAAGATGTCAAAGAAATGCCGCTGAACTCAAAGGATCCCGAGGAAAAGGTGCTAATCGGATCAGGGATCCCGAAGGATCTTGAACAGGATCTGATGAAGTTCTTGAACCAGAGGAAATCAACTTTTGCCTGGAAACCAGAAGATATGACAGGTATATCTAAGGATATTATAACTCATAAACTTGGAATTAATAATAGTTTCAGGCCGGTTCAACAAAAGAGAAGAAAGTTCGCCCCGGAAAGAAACGCTATTATCTAGGCGGATGTTGAAAGATTACTTGCTGCTGGCATGATAAGGGAAGTAAAGTTTCCAAGATGGTTGGCAAACGTGGTGGTGCTACAAAAGAAGAATGGGAAATGGAGAGTGTGTGTGGATTACACGGATCTCAATAAAGCCTGCCCAAAGGATCCTTTTCCATTGCCTCATATAGATTCAATGGTGGATGCTACAGCTGGGCATGAGATCCTAACCTTTATGGATGCTTCATCAGGATTTCAACAAATCCAGATGGAACCCGCAGACCAGGAAGACACAGCCTTCATAACCCCCACAGGTATCTATTGTTATGTTGCTATGCCTTTTGGTCTTAAAAATGCAGGTGCAACATATCAAAAGCTAGTCAACATGATGTTCAAAGACCAATTGGGAAGCACAATGGAAGTATACATCGATGATATGGTAGTAAAGTCAAAGAAAACTGAGGATCATCTTCAGGATCTTAAGGTGGCCTTTGACATTTTGGATCAGTATAACATGAAGCTCAATCCTGCTAAATGCCACTTTGGAGGGATAGAAGCTAGCCCAGAACAGATAAAAGCTATTCTGAACCTAAAGTCTCCATCAAGTCCAAAGGATATACAAAGGTTAACGGGAAGGATAGCAGCTCTGAACCGTTTTATTTCAAGATCCTCAGACAGATACAAGGGATTCTATGATATCCTCAAAAAGAACAAAAAGTTCGAGTGGGGAGAAAAGCATGAAGCTGCGTTTCAGGAACTGAAGAATTACTTGTCGTCAGCTCCTTTATTGATGAAGACTGAGAATGGGGAACCACTATTCCTCTATCTATCGGTTTCTCGGAATGCTGTAAGTGCGGTGCTGGTGAAGGATCATGAAGGAAAACAACATCCTGTTTACTATGTAAGTAAAAGTCTATTAAATGCTGAAACCAGGTATTCCCATCTCGAAAAACTTATACTTGCATTGGTCATGGCATCTACCAAACTTAGGCATTATTTCGAAACACACCCTATCCATGTTAGAACTAATTATCCAATTAAGAATGTTTTAAGGAAACTAGAAATGTCAGGACGTTTAGCTAAATGGTCTGTTAAATTAAGTGCATATAACTTGATTTATGAACCTAGGAATGCAATTAAATCTCAAGCCTTAGCAGATTTTATTGCTGATTTTACTAGTGACTTTCAAAATGAAGTAGATTTGGAAGTACAAGAACTAAATCAGATAACTGAAAGATGGACATTGTATACTGATGGTGCATCTAATATAAAAGGAACTGGATTAGGAATTGTATTAAAATCACCTCAAGGTGATATTATGCCTCAAGCTATAAGATGTGAATTTCAGGCTACAAATAATGAGGCAGAATATGAAGCATTAATTGCAGGATTACAATTAGCTAAGGATATTGGTATAAAATATTTGAATGTGTATGTTGATTCATTGTTAATTGCTAATCATTATAATGGAACATATACTGTAAAGTAGATAGATTAGCTGCATATTTGGAGATTGTTAAGGATCTTGCAGGTAGCTTCGAGATCTTCGACATTCAACAGGTACCACGTGAGGATAACACTGAAGCGGATGCTCTAGCTAACTTGGGGTCAAGTCTAAGGATCACACCAGATGTCAAAATACCGATTATACATATTACAGCGCCTGCCATCACTGATAAGGATAACAATGAAGAGCAAGCGTGTGACATTGAGGATCCTCAGCCTGGAGACAAATCGAATGCATCAGGTTCTGGGGGCAAGTCAGGATCATGGATGCAGCCGATTATGAAATATATACAACACGATGTGATCCCTAAGGATGAAAACAATCCTAATTCTTTCAGATTAAAGGTATCCCGTTTTACTATTGAAAATGGTATATTGTATAAAAAATCACTTGCAGGACCACTATTGCGATGCCTTGAGGATCCTGAAGCAAAAGCAGTTCTTAAGGATATACATGAAGGTGATTGTGGAAACCATTCTGGGGGCAGAGCGTTATTTTCAAAAACATTGAGAACAGGATACTTCTGGCCTACTATGAAGAAGGATTCCATGGATTTTGATCGCAAATGTGATGCTTGTCAAAGGCACAGAAACATCCATCATCAACCAGTAGAACCGATGCATCCGATTATCTCACCATGGCCGTTTATGAAATGGGGAATGGATATCGTGGGAAAATTACCTGTTGCTCCAGGAGGAAAAGTGTTTATGCTTGCGATGACAGATTATTTTTCCAAATGGATTGAAGCTGAGGCATTTGTTCAAGTTAAGGAAAAGGACATTATCTCATTTATTAAGAGAAATATCCTCACAAGGTTTGGGATCCCGGCAGAAATAGTATGTGACAATGGATCTCAATTTATTGGAAGGAGAACGACTAAGTTTTGTGAAAGTTGGGGAATCAAGATGATCACTTCAACTCCAGTCCATCCTCAAGCCAATGGACAAGTAGAATCTAGCAACAAGATCATAATCAACAATCTGAAGAAGAGGCTGGATGCTAAGAAAGGAAGATGGGCTGAGGAATTGCCTTTTGTGTTATGGGCTGATAGGACCACTGAAAAGGAGGCAACTAAGCAAACTCCTTCTGCTTTGGTGTTTGGATCTGAGGCCATGATCCCGACAGAAATGGTGATCCCAACGGCAAGATCACAAATGCAGACTTTGGAAGCAAACAAAGAAGCATTAATTCAGGACTTAGATACTGTGGACGAGTTGAGGGATCGTGCTAAATTTAGGATTGCTGCATACCAACAGAGGATATCTAGATCCTACAACAAAAATGTTAGGATAAGAAGGTTTCGAGTAGGAGATTTGGTATTAAGGAAAGTATTTCAAAATACTAAGAATCCTGCGGAAGGAAAGCTAGCACCAAAGTGGGAAGGTCCATATTTGATAGATTCGGATGCAGGAAAGGGGCTAACTGGTTGGCCAACATGGATGGTGAACTACTTCCAAGATCCTGGAATGCCATTCATCTGAAACTCTACCATGTGTAAGTTGAAAGCTTTCATTCAACGTAAAAGGTACTGTAACACCCGCCAAATTAGGACTAGTAATTAGTGCCTAATTCTCTGTTAATACATGTAATTAGTTTTGTATTAGGCTAATTAATGTATCAAAATATATATTGTTAAATATATACGATTATGCTATTTGATTAAATCGTACGCTTTTCAAATCGAATGTATTTCGGTTCAAGTAAATACGGACGTTGGTGAAAAAATTCTTATTAAATAATATAACCTTATTTAATAACACTATTATATCAAAAATATTATTTTGATAATTATTCTAATTATAATACGTATCGTGCAAACAAGGATCACGCGACTAAAAATACTAAATGCACAAACTAACAAAACGAACTAAGTTAAGTTTTATAACTCAAATATAAAACATTTGGTAAAATACTTCAATAAAAATATCGTATAATAATTCGTATTTTAAAACTTATAATTAATATGTAAAATAAATATTTAACGTTTAAACGAACGGGAAAACGAACACCACACGGAACGCAAACACGGGAACTGAAAAAGGGGACTAAAACCCCCTCTCCACCTTCTTTCTTCCTCATTCTCACTTTCCTTTTTTCCTCTCTCTCTCTTTCCCCTCCTTTTTCTCTCAAATTCACAAAACCACCACTACTCACAAATCTTCAAAATAACCACATAAAACGCAACCGGATCATAGCACCGCTTTGGAGAAAAACGACCACGACATCACGATCTATCATCCTATCTTTTCGGATTTTTCATCCGACACTTTGTAAGTTTCCGACAAATCCCGAAATCTCTCGTTTTTAAGTGTTTTTGCTTGTTAGTGGTTTGTAACAACTTATAATGTCCATAAAAGGGTTGGGTAAAAATATTGGACTGATCGGAAACTCGAAAACTCGATTTTGGCTCAATTTCTGGCGAACAGTCTGAAGTGTCGCTAGTGTGCCAAAAACAGTGCTAGCGACACTAGCTAAGTGTCGCTATGCCTAAGTGTCGCCCCTATAGCGACACTACTTAAGTGTCGCTGAATTACTTAACCGGATTTAGATTAGCGACACTCCCTTAGTGACGCCTAAATTTATAAGTGTCGCCTATAGCGACACTAATCAAGTGTCGCCCCTTTATCAAAAATCGGAAATACAGCGACACTCACTAAGTGTCGCCTAACCAGTGCCGCCTATAGCGACACTCCCCTAGTGTCGCCTATAGCGACACTAGCCAAGTGTCGCCGAATACAGAAGAGTTAGAATATTTTCCTAAGTCTTGAAACGTTTTATACCAACCGAATCGGATACAATACAACTCATACACGCGATATACGTACTTTGTTAAGTGTACAACCACACAAATATAATAATAAAAGGCGAGATTATTATTTCAAACAATCACCAACGGGCCGTACACGTTTTCAAAACACAAGTTAATCAAACAACCAAATCGTAGTCATTTGGACATTCTAGTTGAACGAACAACTACAAGAGTTATCTTTTGAGATACTCAATCGTATTTATAACCAACGCGTGTCGTGGACACCCTCAGGTTACAAGTCTTTGGACTTCATCACTCGGCTAATCAACTTACGTTTATTTAAACGCTTTCAGACTCAGGTGAGTCTCATAGCCCCTCTTTTTACTGTTATACTCAGGGGTGTGATACATTGCTCATTTTAACATGTGAACGCAAGTACAAACATTTCATATACTACATGAGTTTTTCACAACTAATCATTTAAAGTCCTCCGTCAGCATAGTTGTTAATACGTTGTAGCGTGAATATTAGTATATGGTACCATATAGGATTGACCCTCCTCGTTCGGGTTAGCAAGCACTAACCGGGTAAACGGACGTACTAATATTTGGGAAGACGAATGTTGATTAGGCATTCGTGGAGGCACCTCTCCCGGAATTCTCTTTAGGGGACCCGGCCCTCGAGTTAAGCTCAACTATGTGCTCATGGCTGTATACACGATTACTATCATTTTATTTGCTGGATGCAGATCATTATTAAATCTTGCGGTTCATACTATATTACTTGATTTTAAACCTGTGAGGTCACCAGCTTTAGCTGACCCATTTTAGCATGTATCGCAGGTACCAAGCAGTAGGTTGTTTCTGCTTCAGGACTTTTAGCTCGAGTCAGCATACAGACATTAGAGATTTTCTTGCATTAGTATATTTTGTACAAGTACTTATGTACTGAAATCTCCTTTTATTTAAACTCGAGCTATGTAAAGCTATAAATGTTGTGAACATTTCAATGTCAATATATTTTTTTGTTAAAACGACGCATATAGAGTCGTTTACTATATATCTTTGTTCCTTGTTATTGATTAGTAACACCCAAATCGTGCTTCCGCAAATCATTAAAGTTGGGGGTGTTACAGATTAGTATCAGAGCCTAAGGTTATAGTGAACTAGGTTGCATTTAGTGGGCCTAGACTATGACCATTAGGCAGTATTCCTTATTAGGTATAACTGGTTCAGTGATTACGTCATACGAGTTTAATTTAACATAGCCTGATCAACTATGTACAATTAAGCAAAGATGATGTAAGATCTGAAAGTAGTTATGGCTGAACAGGGTACACTAGAAGACTCTGACTTCAAGATAACCCAGACTCCAACATGTCTGTGTTAGACACCCTAGGCTATTATGTGATATTATTATTTATATACATAGATAGGCCTCACTTTCTCTAACGCTTTGTCTCAGAATGGCAAACACACCATCCAATTCATCGCAAACTCATCCTCGTGGATCCCAAAACCCGAGGGTAGCAAGGAGGAACCCCAGGTTGCCTCGAGCTGGCCCATATCCTGCGCACCTCACTCTACCAGGTTTAGCCGCGAGGCTACACCGTCACGAGCAACGGCTTAACACCATGGACATCGAACTCCAAGAAACCAACGAAAACTAGAGACTTACATCTCTCGAACGCATCGAACAAGTCTCCGAGGATCACGAAACCACCTTTAACAATGTAGACGTCCTTTTCAACAAAGTGGTGGAGATAAGCGTAGAAACCGCTCTTTTGAAACACAAACTAGAAGAATTTGAACAACGCTCACGGGAAACAGAAGAATATACCCGTGGTTTGGTACAGCAACTAGCATTGGCTGAAGACAATGCCCGACAGGCCAGCAGACTGGCAAATACGGTGGATCGTCTCATTGAAATGATGGAACAGATTAATCTACGTTAAGACTAGTGTAGTCCTTGCCTTGTAATCTATCTTGTAGTCTAATAACTACTTAAGCACTACTTTATGATTCGGTCAGATGTAACAATTCCCGACGCCTTTTGTAATACATCCATGAGATGTAACCTTTGAACTCATATTATCTATCAAATATTCCTTGCCGTTTCAACTCATATTAATTGCCATTTTTCATATTGATGTTATGTATTACCGCTTTTATACATGAACATCTGTGACAATTACAAATTCTTACAAAATCTCATGTATCTTCATTTCTTTTATTGAAGAAGCATGCAACCGAAGACAAGATCATACACCGATGCTCAGCTTACGTCACTCATAACTCAGGCTGTGACTGAAGCCCTGGTTCAGAATACTCCACAGAATTCCGCGAGAAACAGCGATGCCGCTGAAACCCCCCTACTAAACCTTGTTCTTACAAGGACTTTCAGAGCTGCAAACCCTCAAGTTTCAAGGGTACTGAGGGAGCCATCGGACTGATCAGATGGTTCGAGAAAATGGAAACTGTTTTCCGTCTCAGCAAATGCGCAGAAAACGACAAAGTTAATTTCGCCACCTGCTCCCTCGAAGACGATGCCCACTCTTGGTGGAACTCATATTCCCAATCAGTGGGTGCTGACACTGCCTACCAACTCTCTTGGGAGGACTTGAAAGCAAAGCTCACTGTCAAATACTGCTCAATCGACAAACTCCAAAAGCTGGACGAGGAGTTCTGGAACCTAAAAGTTCAGGGCAGTAATATCGATGGTTACACCACCAGATTCCAGCAACTCGCTGCCCTCCGCCCAGCTATGGTGAGCACAGAACCTGATAAAATCAGGAAGTACATCCTTGGTCTTCCTGAGCCTGTTCGGGGGCACGTTGCCTCTTCAAACCAAACCACCATTGACGGTGCAATCCTACTGGCCCAAGACCTGATGGCAATGAGCCAAGATTCTGAACCACCCACTTCATCCTCCCACAACAACAAAAGAAAGTGGTCCGACTACCACAACAACCACCCAAACCAACAAAACAAGAAATCCGACACCATCAAAGCCTACAACACCACCACAGACATCAAACGGGGCTACACTGGAAGCAAACCCTATTGTTCCAAGTGCAGCCGCCACCACGAAGGTTCTTGTGGCTCCTTTTGCAGCAATTGCAAGAGGTATGGTCACCTCAACCAGGATTGACGTTCCCCTACCAACAACAACCCTAACAACACCAGAACACCCAAAGTCTGCTTTGAGTGTGGGAACCCCGGGCACTTCAGGGACACGTGCCCAAAGCTGAAGAACAACAACAACAACAGCAGCAACAACCGCAACAGCAACAACAACAACACCCGAAGTAGAGCCTTCGTCATCAACTCCGGGGACGCCCGCCAAGACCCGAATGTGGTCTCGGGTATGTTCCTCCTCAACAACTTAACTGCTTCTGTTCTATTTGATACTGGTGCTGATAGAAGCTTTATCTCCGATGATTTTTGCCCACTACTTGACATCACTCCTGTTGCCTTAGATGTTAAGTACACTGTAGAGCTAGCAAATGGGAAACTCATAGAAACCAATAGTGTGATACCTAATTTCACTTTAAACCTAGCATACGAAACCTTTTCAATCGATCTTGTACCCGTTGAAATCGGAAGTTTCGACGTCATCATTGGAATGGACTGGTTGTCCAAACACCGAGCCGAAATTGTTTGTTACGATAAGATCGTCCGTATCCCACTCGCCGTCAGTAGAACCTTGATCATACAGGGGGAGACCGGTGGGACGAGACTCAATATCATCTCTTGCTTAAAAACCCGAAAATTTCTGAGAAAGGGTTACCCTGCAATACTCGCACACATCACAGAGAAGAAGTCAGAGGAGAAACGACTTGAGGATGTGCCAATTGTTAGAGACTTTCCCGAAGTCTTTCCGGAAGAACTACCTGGTCTACCTCCACCTAGACAGGTTGAGTTCTCAATCGACCTCGTGCCGGGTGCCGCACCGGTGGCCCGCGCACCGTACCGTTTAGCCCCATCCGAACTTCAGGAGTTGTTCACCCAGTTACAGGAACTCCTGGATAGAGGATTCATTAGACCGAGTTCTTCACCTTGGGGAGCTCCGGTCTTATTTGTTAAAAAGAAGGACGGTTCATTCCGAATGTGCATCGACTATCGAGAGTTGAACAAATTGACCGTCAAGAACCGATACCCACTTCCTCGCATTGATGATCTATTCGACCAACTTCAGGGTTCAAGTTTCTACTCAAAAATCGACCTGCGATCAGGATATCATCAGTTACGGGTTCGCGACACCGATATTCCAAAAACTGCTTTCAGAACTCGTTACGGGCACTACGAATTCCAAGTGATGCCCTTCGGTCTAACCAACGCACCGGATGTACTCATGGACCTCATGAACCGGGTGTGTAAACCTTACCTCGACAAGTTTGTCATTGTCTTTATCGATGACATACTCATTTACTCGCGCAACGAGCAAGAACATGCGCAACACCTCAAAACCATCCTAGAACTACTTAGACACGAGGAGCTTTACGCCAAATTCTCTAAGTGTGAGTTCTGGATAAAAACCGTTCAATTCCTTGGTCACGTGATCGACAGTCAGGGAATTCACGTTGACCCATCAAAAATCGAGGCTATCAAAGACTGGCAAGCACCCACCACTGCAACTGAAGTACGTCAATTCTTGGGTCTTGTTGGGTACTATCGGCGATTCATCGAAAATTTCTCCAAAATAGCTCAGTCACTCACGGTACTAACTCAGAAAGACAAAAAGTTCAATTGGACTGATAAACAGGAGTCGGCCTTTCAATTATTGAAACAAAAGCTTTGCAGTGCTCCCATTCTATCCTTACCCGAAGGCACCGATGACTTCGTGGTATACTGCGATGCTTCTCATCAAGGTCTCGGTTGCGTGCTGATGCAACGGGACAAAGTTATTGCCTACGCCTCATGACAACTCAAAATCCACGAAAAGAACTACACCACTCATGATCTCGAACTTGGAGCTGTCGTTTTTGCTCTCAAAATCTGGAGACATTATCTCTACGGCACTAAGTGCACAATCTTTACCGATCACAAAAGTCTCCAGCACATATTCGAGCAGAAAGACCTTAACATGAGGCAACGTCGATGGGTCGAGTTGCTTACCGATTATGATTGCGAGATCAAGTACCATCCAGGGAAGGCTAATGTTGTTGCCGATGCCCTCAGTCGAAAGGAACGACCAAAACCACTTCGGGTCCGAGCCCTCAGTATGACCATTCACAACGATCTTACCATTCAGATTCATACCGCTTAGATCGAAGCCCTGAAACCTGAAAACATCAAAAACGAAGCCTTACGGGGTATTGACAAACAATTTGAAACCAAATCTAACGGGATTAGGTATTTCTCAAACCGAATCTGGTTGCCTAGTTTCGGGAAACTACGAGACTTGGTGATGGATGAAGCTCACAAGTCTAAATATTCTATCCATCCGGGATCCGATAAGATGTACCACGGCATCAAGGAATTTTATATTGGTGGCCGAACATGAAAGCCGAAATCGCCACTTACGTCAGCAAGTGCCTTACTTGCTCAAAAGTCAAAACCGAACATCAAAAACCTTCTGGTTTACTCCAACAACCTGAAATCCCTGAATGGAAATGGGAACAAATTGCCATGGATTTCATAACCAAACTACCCAAGTCGTCGAACGGCTGCGATACCATTTGGGTGATCGTCGATCGTCTCACCAAATCTGCTCATTTCCTGGCAATCATGGAAAACGATAAAATGGAGCGCCTTGCACAAATCTACATAAAAGAAATTGTTTCTCAACACGGTGTTCGAACCTCGATTATCTCCGATAGAGATGCCCGCTTCACTTCTCACTTTTGGCAATCACTTCATAAAGCAATGGGTACCCGTCTTGATATGAGTACCGCATACCATCCCCAAAACAATGGCCAAAGTGAACGAACTATTCAGACATTGGAAGATATGCTACGCGCCTGCGTAGTTGATTTCGGTACAAACTGGGAAAGACACCTACCGTTATGCGAATTTTCCTACAATAACAGCTATCACGCCAGCATTAAGGCTGCACCTTTTGAGGTACTGTACGGTCGTAAGTGCCGATCACCGATTTGTTGGACCGAAGTGGGAGACAGCCAACTCACTGGTACTGAACTCATACACGCCACCACTGAGAAAATTGTGGAAATCCAAAACCGACTCAAAGCCGCACGTGATCGTCATAAAAGTTATGCTGACGTGAGACGCAAACCACTCGAGTTCCAAGTTGGGGATCAAGTACTCTTAAAAGTATCGCCTTGGAAAGGCGTCAACCGTTTTGGCAAACGCGGGAAGTTAAATCCCAGGTACATCGGGCCTTTTGAGATCCTCGAACGGATTGGCCCGTAGCTTATCGATTGCAGCTGCCATCCGAACTCAGCAGCGTGCACCCCACTTTTCATATTTCAAATTTGAAGAAGTGTCTGTCTGATGAGACACTTATCATTCCACTCGATGAAATTCGTGTTGACGACAAACTCCATTTCGTTGAGGAACCCGCTGAAATTATGGACCATGAGGTCAAACAACTAAAACAAAGTCGTATTCCCATCGTCAAAGTCAGATGGAATTCGCGGCGCGGTCCGGAATTCACTTGGGAACGGGAAGACCAAATGCGACTCAAGTATCCTCAGCTATTCACCGATTCTACACCAACCGCGACCTCGAGCTAAATTTCGGGACGAAATTCTGCTAACTGGGGGAGAATGTAACACCCGCCAAATTAGGACTAGTAATTAGTGCCTAATTATCTGTTAATACATGTAATTAGTTTTGTATTAGGCTAATTAATGTATCAAAATATATATTGTTAAATATATACGATTATGCGATTTGATTAAATCGTACGCTTTTCAAATCGAATGTATTTCGGTTCAAGTAAATACGGACGTTGGTGAACAAATTCTTATTAAATAATATAACCTTATTTAATAACACTATTATATCAAAAATATTATTTTGATAATTATTCTAATTATAATACGTATCGTGCAAACAAGGATCACGCGACTAAAAATACTAAACGCGCAAACTAACAAAACGAACTAAGTTAAGTTTTATAACTCAAATATAAAACATTTGGTAAAATACTTCAATAAAAATATCGTATAATAATTCGTATTTTAAAACTTATAATTAATATGTAAAATAAATATTTAACGTTTAAACAAACGGGAAAACGAACACCACACGGAACGCAAACACGGGAACTGAAAAAGGGGACTAAAACCCCCTCTCCACCTTCTTTCTTCCTCATTCTCACTTTCCTTTTTTCCTCTCTCTCTCTTTCCCCTCCTTTTTCTCTCAAATTCACAAAACCACCACTACTCACAAATCTTCAAAATAACCACATAAAACGCAACCGGATCATAGACCGCTTTGGAGAAAAACGACCACGACATCACGATCTATCATCCTATCTTTTTGGATTTTTCATCCGACACTTTGTAAGTTTCCGACAAATCCTGAAATCTCTCGTTTTTAAGTGTTTTTGCTTGTTAGTGGTTTGTAACAACTTATAATGTCCATAAAAGGGTTGGGTAAAAATATTGGACTGATCGGAAACTCGAAAACTCGATTTTGGCTCAATTTCTGGCGAACAGTCTGAAGTGTCGCTAGTGTGCCAAAAACAGTGCTAGCGACACTAGCTAAGTGTCGCTATGCCTAAGTGTCGCCCCTATAGCGACACTACTTAAGTGTCGCTGAATTACTTAACCGGATTTAGATTAGCGACACTCCCTTAGTGACGCCTAAATTTATAAGTGTCGCCTATAGCGACACTAATCAAGTGTCGCCCTTTTATCAAAAATCGGAAATACAACGACACTCACTAAGTGTCGCCTAACCAGTGCCGCCTATAGCGACACTCCCCTAGTGTCGCCTATAGCGACACTAGCCAAGTGTCGCCGAAAACAGAAAAGTTAGAATATTTTCCTAAGTCTTGAAACGTTTTATACCAACCGAATCGGATACAATACAACTCATACACGCGATATACGTACTTTGTTAAGTATACAACCACACAAATATAATAATAAAAGGCGAGATTATTATTTCAAACAATCACCAACGGGCCGTACACGTTTTCAAAACACAAGTTAATCAAACAACCAAATCGTAGTCATTTGGACATTCTAGTTGAACGAACAACTACAAGAGTTATCTTTTGAGATACTCAATCGTATTTATAACCAACGCGTGTCGTGGACACCCTCAGGTTACAAGTCTTTGGACTTCATCACTCGGCTAATCAACTTACGTTTATTTAAACGCTTTCAGACTCAGGTGAGTCTCATAGCCCCTCTTTTTACTGTTATACTCAGGGGTGTGATACATTGCTCATTTTAACATGTGAACGCAAGTACAAACATTTCATATACTACATGAGTTTTTCACAACTAATCATTTAAAGTCCTCCGTCAGCATAGTTGTTAATACGTTGTAGCGTGAATATTAGTATATGGTACCATATAGGATTGACCCTCCTCGTTCGGGTTAGCAAGCACTAACCGGGTAAACGGACGTACTAATATTTGGGAAGACGAATGTTGATTAGGCATTCGTGGAGGCACCTCGCCCGGAATTCTCTTTAGGGGACCCGGTCCTCGAGTTAAGCTCAACTATGTGCTCATGGCTGTATACACGATTACTATCATTTTATTTGCTGGATGCAGATCATTATTAAATCTTGCGGTTCATACTATATTACTTGATTTTAAACCTGTGAGCTCACCAGCTTTAGCTGACCCATTTTAGCATGTATCGCAGGTACCAAGCAGTAGGTTGTTTCTGCTTCAGGACTTTTAGCTCGAGTCAGCATACAGACGTTTGAGATTTTCTTGCATTAGTATATTTTGTACAAGTACTTATGTACTGAAATCTCCTTTTATTTAAACTCGAGCTATGTAAAGCTATAAATGTTGTGAACATTTCAATGTCAATATATTTTTGTTAAAACGACGCATATAGAGTCGTTTACTATATATCTTTATGCCTTGTTATTGATTAGTAACACCCAAATCGTGCTTCCGCAAATCATTAAAGTTGGGGGTGTTACAGGTACTCCTGTGATCCTTAACTTTTCACTGATTTTAATACTTTTTACTACATATGTATGTGTGTATTATAATATGCATGAAATTTTATTATGATTATTATTCTCATTGAATACCCTACTGACTTAAGCATCAGAGGGGTGTTAGGAAAACTAACACCCACATTTACCCAAGATTTTGTATTTGTTGTAGTTCAAACACTTAAGGATCAGGGAATGAAGATTAGAGGTTGGCCACCTCTCCTCCGTTAAGGATCCCAGCGATTCTCTAAGGTTTAGAGGTTTCCGTACGGATAAACACCTCTCTACGAATAAGGTTTTGACACCTCGCCGGGTGCGCACGATTTTTGATTATAGTGCCATGGTTAGGGAATCGGTGATGCCTCTGGTACCCGACAACTTCATTTCCGTTGGCCTATAGATCAAGCGCTAACGAATGTCGATACTGATGTGCACTAAACATATCGATCTAAGGTTTGTGTCATTTTCACGTCACTCTAAGGTTTGTAATGTTTTCACATTACCAATTGGTTAGGCATTTTAATGTCTCAAATGGCGTAGCCCAAGAATCAAACGGTTTGTAGTGTTTTCACATTACCTAATGGTTTGGCATTTACATGTCACTTTTATATTTTTCTTAAACTATCTAATGGTTATAATGTATTCACATTATCAAAATTTTCATTGGTTAAGTCTAATAAATAACTTTATTAGCTCTAATGTTTTCATGATTATCAAAAGCTGTTTTGATCTAAGGATCGCAAAATCTTTTTAAGGTCACAACATTTTTCGAAAAATAAATTGTTTTCACTATTATTTGGCAAATTATTAACATTTACATGTTACAGGAATTACTCATTGGGAGTTCCTTATTATCGGCAGTCTATTTTAGGATCTTGAAATCTCAGGATCCTAAATTCAAGTTTATATGAAATCCGGTTAAGGATCCTTGAATCTGGGGATCCCTAACCCATCATTATTTCAAATCCAGTTAAGGATCCTTGAAACCTGTAATGCTAGATGGATATTGAGAGAATCCTCTCATTATCCTGGATGTGTTCTGAGAGAATCTCCTCAGGATCCTGTTTCTAAGCAAACATATATATGTATACTGAGGGAATATCCTTAGTATCCTGAAGACACAAGATGTAGATAATATCCTCATATAATTAACAGCAAAAGATCTAAGGATTCTACAATCCTAAGATTGAAGTTCAAAAGAAAAGCAGGAAATTAAAATTGTCTTGTGGCCAACATGAACCACATTCAACACCACCATGGTTGACCGCACCAAGTCAACCTCATCCCAAATAAGTGTTTTGTTACAATCACAACCCTTAGAAAGTAAAGAAGCGCCAAAATAGAAACAAAAAATTGGGCTCCGGCTAGTCAAATACCTTCCTCGCCCGAAGATCCTTCGCTGTCAACTATGTCGACGGCTACAGCTGTTATCTCGTCGTTTTTGGAGTCAGACGCTTCGCCTTTGTTCGGTGCGTCGGTGATCCTCATCTTGGGAGCCTTGGTTGCTTTTCCCTTAGCTTTAGATCTTCCGATACCAATGAGGAATGGGTTTGAGGGATAATCGTCCTTCATTTTTTCTAATTTGTTTTTCCATCCCTTGACATCCCACAGGCTGGCGTCTAGCCCATTTTCAGCGGCTTCCGTGGCCATATGAATCTTGGATTCCAATACCGCAATAGTGGCGTCCCTTTTCACCTCTTCCAGGAGGTTGTTGTTTGTATTGGATTCTTCTTCACGACCGGATTTGTCGGCAAGCTTAACTTTGAGCGCTTTGATTTTTTGCTTGGCCTTCTCCAATTCGAGCGTCCTCTTTTTGAGGGCAGCAGTCAGAGCATCAATCATTTTGAGCTTATCTGTGTAATCTTCTATCATAATATATGCGGCCTGATAAAAGGGTTAGTATAAATTTTTGCATTGTTTAAAGGGAACTAAAAGAAGAAGGGCCTTACTATTAGAAGATTGGAAGAAGGATTGTTGACATCATATAGTTCTTCGACTTTTCTCTTTTTAGAGAGAAAGTGTGTTGGAAAAGGTTTGAAACTTGAACCACCTGCCCTGGTCGTTTCCTTCTGAGGAGGGATCTCCGAATCGATGTCGGACAAACTGAAATGCACTGGAACAGTATAGAAGAATTTAAAACAAAATGGTGAACGAAAAAGTAAAGAAAGAAGTAAAATTACCTGACATGGTTGATTTTTCGCGGTTGCTCCGATTATTTTCAGGAAGAATTTGATATGGGAATGAGATTGTGGAGTAATTATAGATTGAAATGGCGAAGAAGGAAGATGAGAGATAGAAGGATTTATGTGAAGACTAAATGGCGGTTTGATGTGATAAAGGTTATCATTAATATTTGGGCACGATCTTCGATACACGTAAAATATCTTACCTAACACGATTCAAGCGATTACTATGAGAAGTTACAACGTTTAAGGATCCTGAAAAACGTTATAACTTCGGGGGCAATTGTTGTGGGTAGATTTTTACTAACCTTTGCAGGATCCTAATTAGCATCATATGTACACCTCACGGGTATGAAAGTCGTTTACATTTTATATTCGTATCTCAGGATAATGATAGTTTTTAAGTCTGTTTTCAGGATCACGGTTATAAGTAAGGATCCTGGACATATTGTTATTATTTATCTTGCAGGATCCTGGTCAGGATATATTTATCTAACATAATTATGCAGGATACTGAACGTGGAGGATCCTTAAGTGAGGATCCTAAGTTTATTCTGGAGTACGCATAGGCTCAGGATCCTGAACCCCGTATTAGTTCAGGATCATGCGTTGTTTAACGTGTTTATTTTCTTTGAGTATTGACCAGGTCATACGTGATACGCGTTAATGAGATATGCTCCGGATTGCGTGGCTAGGCTTTGATACGATTTGGAGAAGACGAAGTCAGCTGCACGTGTGGAATAGAGTCAAGAGAGACGTTGGTGGTCTTCATCTTTCATCGGAGGATCCCTGATATTTCGGAATTATTGTTAAACGCTCTTAGTTTTTAAATGAGGCTTGGGTGATCGATTAGGTTAACGAATACTCACTACTCACAACTGCAAATCACACAAACACTCTGTTATTTTGTTCTTTTACAATCATTTCATCAACACTTAGCTAAATTCACACAAATTCATTTAGCCGATCATCCTTGTGCTCTTAGTTTGTAATCATTTACTTTCATTTTAATAAGATTTACAAAGGCAAGGATCGTTTGATCCTTCTCGAGGTTTTGTGCCGGCGATCAACCTTGATCAAGGGCTTTCCTCGTACATCATCGTGTCAATTGCATTTATTTCATATTTTTATTGTTTAACTTGCATATTACTGATCTTTTCATTGACAAATTGTCATTATCCTCAATCTGTTCTTGAGCTTCTTTATTAAAACGTTTGTTCAACAAGGATCTACGCATTTAATCTATCTTTTTAACACAAAATATTTACTTACTAATAGAGATAATCGTGTTTCCACGTAATTATCTTGAGAGTAATTTTTACACCTGACCTCACAAACTAATTTTGATCACTTAATTGCTTTTAGTAATTTTTGACCAAAACAACGACGTTGGTGAAAACTTTTCTATAAATAATGTAAACCCAGTTTATGAATTAAATAGTAGTTATTTACCCTATGTTATTATTTGTTTAAATAATACACTAAAAACCTAGACGTTTCGCTTAAAACGTCTCAAACGCAAAGAAAACGCGCGAATCGCATTCGGCAACGAAACAAAAGTCAATAAATATTTCGGTAACTTAAAATAAAGTATTTTAATAATACTTCAATGAAAAATAATCTCAAACATATCGTGAATTAAAACGACGAAAGAAAACACTACGCGATTTAACGGTTTAACGAAAATAACGAGCAAACGACCAAAATACGTAACACAGTCTGAAAATCGAAATTTAATCACAAAACCCACCCCATCGGACCCATATGGGTCAGCCACCTCTCTTTCCACCTATCCCCTCTCATGCATTTTCTTGATCATGCCATCCTCACACTTAACCACTCACTTGACATGCATTTTGATTCATTTCACAAACACTCCTCACTTTTTCACCCTCTTTCTCTCTCAAATTCTGGAGGTTTTCCAGCCCTCTTTCACCACCATCTCACCACCATAATCTACTTTATCACTACCAAGAACCACCACATAAGAACATCACCATTTTACAAGATCTTACAAGGAATTGAAGCTCAAGCTACTCTCATCTCATTTCTGTCCTCCTTTCTTCAAAACACCATTGTAAGGACCTATTTCTACTCTTAATACTCTTATCAACATGTTATTATATTCACTCAACAAGTGTTGTAAAAAAATATTACACAAAAACCACATTTCTTAACTTAAAACTCATGAAAAATGCAATAAATGTTTCTGTCCAGAAACTTTTATCTACTTCCACAATTTTTATAAAAATTATTTCTCCATGAAAATGGACGTTTTTATAGTCAAAAATTAAGTTCAAGAAGTAACTTTCCAACCCCGCAAACCAAATATTTATTTGAGCTAAAATACTATTTTTAATAATTTGTATAAAAACACATAGACAATTTGTTCTATAAAGTCATAAAGTTTCATCTCAGTGTTTTGACCATATCTCGAGCTATACATCTCCAACTGACTTGAAACCACCGCCAAAAGTTCACATAATTCGTTGTCTACAACTTTCCTCTTGACCACTTTGACTAGAAATGTGTAGATTATGCCCAGAAAATGAATCTTCTTGCATGTCACCAAAACTGAGTATAGGAGAGAGAAATAATGATTAAAAATAGTAAAACATTTTAATAGAATCTATAAAAATTACTGGAGCTAGATAACACGTGGGGGAGAACCTAAAAATTTTGTTGTATTTGATTTTGGAAGTTTGATATTTTTAAAAATTAGAACAAGTGGCTGGAACACCTTAAAAACTAAGTTTGGGACTGATTTTGTTGTAACATAAAAACCGACACTTTCGGGCTTGCTAAAAATAGAAGAAATGACTTTTTGGGACTTTCGAACATAACTAAGGTTTGGGTAAAAGTTTCGGGTCAAACCGAGTAGGTTTGACCAAGTCAACAAAAACGGGACTCGGTTCCTAAAAACGACAAACTTACTATTTTTGGCAAAATGGTAACAAAATGGGGTTGGGTGAATTAATTAATGACTTTGACCAACCTTGACCAGTTTGACCAACTTTGACCAGTTTGACCAACTTTGACCATTTTGACCAACTTTGACCAGGTTTGACCAACTTTGACCAGGTTGACCAACTTTGACCAACAAGTTGACCAACTTTGACCTACGGTTTAAGGTTTTTACGAACTAAATAATCTGTTTGCAACATACGATATGTACTAACAAATAATATACAACAAAACAAACTTAATAATAATGTCTAAATGAATTATTATTACAAACTTTCACCAACGGTTCGTACACGTATATAATAAACAAACTTGAACAACTTACTTTGAACATACTAGTTGAGTGAACTAGCATAGGTGGACATTAACCCTCCACCTACATGATTAACCTAAGTGGACTTTAAACCTCCACTTACATAGATGGTCTTTGAGACATCTACTTATACACAACCTTATACGTTTAGGACGTTAGAAGGTCGCACGTAGGAACACATTGCTTGCTTACTTGATTACTTGTTAGCTGTTTGCTAAACTCAGGTGAGTTTCATTGCCCCTTTTTACTTGTTAATTGTTTTGGGGGAGAATACATACTACAACTGCTTTACACAACTACTTTTACTTGAACACATGTACAAGCTTGCTATCTTACAGACTTATAGACTATTAATGTACGGAATACATACACACATGTTTATACAATTGTTTTTACCTGAACACATGTACAGACTTGCTATTTTACAGACTTACAGACTATTGATATACTGATTTGCATGAGTTACGATTAATCCACTACTGAAGGCCTCTGAATCATAGTTGTTAATTATCGACTAAGCACGAGTTTTAGTAAATGGATCCATTTGGGACTGACCATCCCCGCCCGGGGTAGCACTCACTACCACGAACCGTACTGTATAAACAGGCGTTTCTTACTCGTTTCACATGAGTGTTTTTGGATTAGCACTCACGGGGGCAAATTTTCGGGTACTTGATTGTACTTTACAGACGTGTTAAGCTTCGACTATGATGCTCATGACAATTGTATATTCACTACATTGCACTCGTGCAATATTTTAACTAGATTGTGTTCACAACTGTTTATTTACTGCAAACCTATGAACTCACCAACTTTATGTTGAACCTTTTAGTATGTATTTCTCAGGTAACCCTCCGCAGTAGGAAGCTTTTGGAAAGCTTAGCTCGAGTCGCATTGTTTTCAAACATCAAGAGATTAGATTGCATTTAGCTGTGTTTTGTTATTCAGTAATGTATTAGATATCTCTAATCGGTTTATGCGAACTCCAAATACTTTTGTAAACTTTTGAATTATTGTAATGTAACTATTTTCAAACGTCTCATATAGAGGTCGTTTGCTTTAATCTTGGTGTTATGATATTTGATTGGTCGATGCCCCGTTACACCTCCTACTTCCGCTGCCACGTGTCTTGGGGGTGCGACACTAGGTGATAACTTCAACTCCAGTACGTCCTCAAGCCAATGGTCAGGCGGAATCAAGTAACAAAATAATCAGCAACAATCCCAAGAAAAGGCTTGACGCAAAAAAAGGAAGATGGGCTAAGGAGTTGCATTTTGTTTTAAGGGCTGATAGGACTACTGAAAAGGAAGCAACCAAGCAAACTCTTTATGCTTGGGTGTTTGGAACTGAAGCGATGATCCCGACAGAAATGGAGATCCCAACGGTAAGATCCCGGATGCAGACTTTGGAAGCAAACAAAGAAGCGATGATCCTGGATCTAGATATTGTGGATGAGATTAGGGATCATGCCAAATTCAGAATTGTAGCTTATCAACAAAGGATTTCGAGATCCTATAACAAGAATATCAGGATAAGAAGATTTCAAATTGGAGACTTGTTACTAAGGAAAGTATTTCAGAATACTAGAAATCCTGCTGAAGGTAAATTGGCACCGCAGTGGGAAGGTCCATATTTGATTGATTTGCATGCTGGAAAGGGGGCATACTGGTTGGCAAATATGGATGGAGAGCTACTTCCGAGATCTTGGAATGCTATTCATTTAAAACTCTATCTTGTGTAAGTTGAATATTTGCATTCAACATAAGGAGGTACCTCTATGATCCCTAACTTTTCATTATATTTGTTTTTATTACTTATATATATATATATATATATATATATATATATATATATATATATATATATATAGACTTGGGATCCTGTGAGAACAAGGAGATTCCGTGAGAACGGTGAGAACACATCTTAGCCATCCATTTTTTGATCAAAAAACCTGATTTTGGAGGTGGCATTTTTGTAAATACTTTAAAGTTTGATTTTGAAAGGTTAACATAAGGATTGCTAGGTGAAGGTTAATTTTTTTTGCTTCACACTAGTTTTAACATGGTGAAGTTTTATTTAATTTTTGTTAATCAACATATTTGAAGTAGTGAATTGATAAGTATAAAAATTAATCTTTTCAAAAACTAATGTTAACAAAAAAATATTTACTTAATCTCATTAAAACTATGTGAATCTATAAAAATAAAAAATTCATAGCATCGTAACCTTATGTTAAAAAAATATATTAAACTTAACCTCACCAAAATGATGTGAAGCTAAAAAAAAGAAGCTTCATGTGAGGAAAATAATGTGAAGCTAAAAAAAAAAGCTTCACAGGAGCAAAATGATGTGAAGCTAAATAAAAAAAAGATTCACATGAGCAAAATGATGTGAAGCTTAAAAAAAAACTTTACATGAGCAAAATGATGTGAAGTTAAAAAAAAAAAGCTTCACATGAGCAGAGGTGATGTGAACCTTCCAAAATCAAACTTCAAAGTATTTACAAAATTGCCACCTCCAAAATCAGGATTTTTGATCAAAAATGGATGGCTAAGATGTGTTCTCACCGTTCTCACGGAATCCCCTTGTTCTCACCAGAACCCAACCCTATATATATATATATATATATATATATATATATATATATATATATATATATATATATATATATATAGGATTAGGATCAAGGGAGAAGGAAATTTAGGTGGAGAAGAGAGAGAAAGCAATATGATTCAGTATTTTTATACTATGATTCATTTTTTTATTATAATAATAAAAAAATGAATCATAGTATAAAAATACTGAATCATATTGCTTTCTCCCTCTTCTCCATCTAATTTTTCTTCTTTTTTGATCCCGTTACTCTATATATATATATATATATATATATATATATATATATATATATATATATATATATATATATGCATGCTGCTATTATCTATATGTATACGTATATGTGTATTTAATCTTCTTTATTTCATTATCCTTATGAGAACACCGTACTGACTTAAGCATCGGCGGGGTGTTAGGCAAACTAACACCTACCTTTACCCAAGATTTTGTATTTGTTGTAGTGAATTCATTTGAGGATCATGGAATGAGAATAAGAGGTTGGCCACCTCTCTCCCCCGATTAGGGATCCCAGGGATTCCTCTAAGGTTTAGAGGTTTGCTAACGCATAAAAACCTCTATAAGTATTTGGGTTTCCACACTCATCCCTGGAGCAACCGATGTTTGATTATAGTGTCAGGGTTAGGGAATCGGTGATGCCTCTGGTACCCGACAACTTCATTTCCATTGGCCTATAGATCAAACTCTTCCGTATTGTCGACACTGATGTGCACTAGACGTGTCAACCTAAGGTTTTTGGCGTTTTCACGTCATACTAAGGTTTGTAATGTTTTCACATTACCTAAGGTTTTGGCGTATTCACGTCACTAAGTACACAAGGCTTGTAATGTTTTCACATTATCTATTACGCAAGGTTTGTAATGTCTTCATATTACCTAAGGATATTGGTATCTTCATACCATACAAAAGATAGATTATCCCGAGGCACGGCTTATCCCACGAATTAATGTAATGTTATCACATTGCAAAAACGTGATTTTATTGGCCTTGCCCAATCTCAAGTCTATTGGTAATGTTTTCACATTATCAAAAGTGTTCTTTCAAAAGATCTTAGAGTTTATCAAAACTATTTTTAAACTTGTTTAAAGATCTCAGAAATAATTACATAGATTTGTGCATTTTGTATGTCACAAATAACTTTTACAAAGATTCAATGACATTTGATAACACATTACATTGCAGGATATTACCCTTGCGGTTTTCCTTTTGATTATTATTTCAAATATATTTCAGGATCGCTGGATTATCCCAAGAGAGACCCTGATATTTTCTTTGAATATATCAAGATTTGTTTCAGGATCCCGATATGCAGGGATCTTGAGCCAAAGATCATGAAAATGATCGAGATATTTACAGGTTATTCGAAAGACTTTGATACTATTGTGTCATCATAAAATGATAGTAATGTTTTCACGTTACTTTGGCAATTTTTGATATTGTCATATTACAGAATATAATCATCACTGTTGATGGTTTTAATATGCTTCTCAATCTGAAATATGTTTCAGGATCCTGAGATATGAGAATCCTGAGTAAGAAGTTATTTCAAGTTTTCTGAGGGAATCTCCTCAGAATCCTTGAGGTATAAGTAAAGTAAGCATGTGATTGGGGAATCCTCCTATTATCTAGAAAGACCTACAGATATGATCAGAATAAGCATGTATTGGGGGAATCTCCCCAGTATCTTAAAATCGGATTATCTCTAGTACATCCTGAGGGAGTGTTGCGGCCCTATCGGTCGGTCGGATTTGACTCCGGTCGTTGTTCCAACAGCAACAGAAGCGGCGGACAGTGAGTTTTAAATTTATATGAGTTGGGGCTCAAACTATAAGTACTACCTACCTTGGGAGCAAGCAGTAAGTATAACTCGAGGTCGTTCTTAAATCGGAGCGAATTGAAATAAAGCGGATCACCAAAGATTATGGTCGCAATTAGGATGGGGGTAGGTAGATAGATTTTTGATTGATTTGGTTTTCTAATTATCCTAAGTGCAGAAAAGTAAATAACGAGAAATGAAATTAGGGTTTAAGCAGACAGGTAGAGATGTGATTGCTGAAACTTGGATACTAGGGTTTCGGGATGATGTTCATTATAAAATTGATTGGAGATTTACCAAATAAAGAGTAGACATACTTTCGGTGTAAACACTAGGACCCTACGTTCAGGTGAAACCCTAGAAACATATGTCACTGGAATCCTAGGTTATCATGATTCTGATCAGATCAGGCTGTTTTCAAACCCCCCTGAGCCTTTGCTTAATTAAGACAAAGTCACCCTAAATGTTCTAGGGATCAGGCATAAGGCAACAGACCGCAATTGTATTTACTGACCTTTCTTAACACCTAATCGTCTATTTACTTTCATTATAGCAAATACTGATTGTATCCTGTGTATGTTAAACTATTGGTGTGATTAGGGTTTTGCATGTCTAGGTATATGATTGACACTACCCTGTATTGTTTCTATTGAAGCACATACTTAACCGTCATAAATATAGACCCTCCTTTACAGTCAGGCATTCATCCCTAGGAATAATCACGGTGTACAGGGCAATTAGGCATTTCCACAATGTTCCAAACCCTAAATGTACTAACGGTGTACTGGGCATTTAAGCATTTCCACAGTGTTCCAGATCTTAGGTGTACTAACGGTGTACAGTGCAACAAGCATTTCCACAGCTTTGATTCCTAGACCACAGTTCTAGAAGGATCACTTCTAGGTAATTCACGATGAAACAATCCATGGCATTTCCTTAGCTTCCACGTATTTCACTACTAGAAAATGAGGCTAATGCAACACTTTTGAAGCAACACTTCTAAAAAATGTTGCATTTTAGATGACCTTAATTAGAATGCAACAGTTTCTATATAAATGTTGCATATAATGATCAAGTGCAACACTTTTTATCAAGTGTCACATTTTTAATATATAATTGCAACACTTTTTTTCAAGTGTCACATTTTTAATATATAATTGCAACACTTTTATCAAAGTGTTGCAGATATATATAAAAGTTGCAACATTTTAAAACGGTGTTGCATTTTTTAAAACTGAAGAGCAACAATTAGCATAAAAGTGTTGCAATGATAAGTAACGTAGAAACACATTGAAAAATATTGCATTTGTTAAACTTTAAATACTTTTACTAAGCGTAGTTACAAAAAATTTAGAGATTTTACATATATACAAGTTAGCTCATCAAACAACTTGTTACTTAAACTAAACGTTGCCAACTCTACTGTCTCATACCAAAAATAACCTCTTGATCTTCGCATTTTGCAACCTAAGCTATTTGCATATGTCAAAACAAGTAGAGTTGAGTTGAGTTAAACCATTAACCATCAATGTTCATTTTAAACTAACAGAATTGATCATTTATTGATGTGTGATGCTGGTTTTCATTTAGATAGTCTTATTCAATTTCATGTATATTAATGACAAAAGGATGATTCAACAAAATGCAGACACAGAACCGAGCAAAACTTTGGAAAAACCATAAAAGATGATTCAAAATTCATGTAACTATTTAGTCATTCATATAAGCTAGACTTTCCATGTAACTACCATTGCTATTTTTTGCAGGAACATAAAAAATTACCAATAATTACAAAAAAAAAAAAAAAAAAAAAAAAAAAAAAAATTTAGAATGATAATGTAACTCTCTGTAGATCAAAAAGAAAAACAACAGAAGCATAATCGATTAGAACTTATTTGAACCAAGAATTTTCCAGCCCATAAGGAGCACACTCTGGTTATTATATGGCAATATATTTCTACTGGATAAAAGGTTCCAAATGGCTAGTAGTTTGCTATAGTCTGCTACTGCACTACTAGGTGACTAGGTCATTCGTCATGCAAAATTCGAAACTAATTAAACCTAACCCGTATTCCCATTCTTTACTCGATTATCATGACTCGGACACATTCTCCCAGGCCTGTTGGTCTTGGGGAGTCAATGACAGACTGCAAGACCCAGAACAAATGATATACAACACGTACAGCACACCTGCAACAACAGCACCTCACAAAATTATTAATTTAACATATTAAACCCAAGCAAAGCAAAAGTATATATTATTGCTCCCATCGACCCCAATCATAGGATAGATTATGTAAATATATATGTACCAACTTATTTGGATGATTGATTACGGATTAGTTGGAACTTGGAACACAAACATTCTTTAATGAAATCTCTCTATGCCTAGGCAATGTATCCTAAAATCCAAACAGTGTCTTTAATTTGGAATAACATGAAAATCCAAGTAATGCAGAGACATCAAAACTATAACAATTATATGTCTCCTTTCATCCTCATTTGGATAGGTCAGTTCCACTTTATGTGAAAACATGCAAGCATCCGTTAAAGTTCGATGCAATGATTGGGGTCTATTAGTCTCAGCAATTACTATGACCTTTATTTCATGTCTCTTGCAATATATCATCTCATTCAGAAGCTGTAATATACGTTTATTGGTATAATTAATTAATTTTTGAAAAAAGGGAATTTAACCGATCAATGTAGGTTCATTTTACCGCTGATAGAATGGTTCCACCAGATTTTTGGGCTTCTTCTTTCCGTGCAATGGCTTCTACACGTTCTATGTGAATAATGGTCTTTTTGCAGCTTCTGGCTTCCATAAAAACTTTTTGAATTTCTGCTTCTTCTGCCTCTTCCTTATCAAGCTCTGAAAGGCCCTTCGTGTCTACAGGGAAGAATGCTACTCCAGTGCTTCGGGCCAGAGCATGGACCAACATGGTTTTTTCGGTTCCTGATGGACCGGACAATAGAAGCCCACTTGGCATAATTGCCCTGCACTTCCTGTACTTGTTATTATGTTGCAACAACAGTGAAAGCTACATAACAAAATTCAAGTGAAAAAGTTAGTCAAGTCACAAACAATATTTTATCCAAGGCAGTAAGCAAAATTTTGTTTGAATAAGACGCAAATCACCTGAAGAAAAAAAGTCTGGGTAGCCTCGACACCAACTAAATCGTTAAACGAGACTGTTATTGGCTTCTGTGTTTTCTGTTTATTAAGGAGAATTATGGGAGAAACCACGGAGACCCATATGAGGTTTTGACTCAGAGATACTATATTCATGACTGTTTCTAGGAAAGATGCAAAGGATATATGTAGAAGCTCTAGCAACTGGAGAAACCAATTAGGTCCCGGTTTCCATAGGTCTAACCCGTATTCTGTAGACAAACAAATGTAGCAATATTGAACTTATAGGATCCCTAACAATGCATAAAGATATCCTTTAGAAGAATTGCCGATTAAAATTTTATAGATAGATTGTTCACTTGTTATGATGAGTGAATTTGATTTGATCTGTTTGGGTTATGAGTCTTGTTTTGGACGTTTGGGTGTCCTTAGAATTTGGACATATCTACCTCACAACATGTACATTGGTTTAGCTCGCAGATTATTTTCTTTCAGGTTTGGTTCATCATCAACCACCAATGTCCATGTGTAGATGTGCTGGGCCAATGATTTTCACCAACCCAGACCTCAATGTATCCTTACCTGATAATCATTTCACACACTGTAGCTGCTAAAAATCTACTGGAATTATAGCATTATTAAATATAAGATGAATGCTAAGATAATTGTATTAAAACCTAAGCAATTGGAGGTAACTGCTTTCAGCTGCTCTACTGTGACCTTCAATAGGTCTTCGCTCTAATAAAATCTTGACCCGATTGCTAGAACAAACAACACAGCATTCACATTACCACAAGTAACTGAACTAATGCATTCATTCAACAAACAATACATCCTAAAAGTCGTAAAGAAAACATGTACTCTAGCAAAATAGAGCAAAGATGTAAAACAAGTTGTACTCAGAACTCTGAAGCTTGATAATGCCAAAAATATCCTAAAAGTCATTGTAAAACAGCTTTTATAGTTTAGACATTTAGAAAAATATTTCTAAAATTCAGAACTGTCAAATTAACATACACGAACCCAATCATGCAAAAATACAGATTACTAGTTATTATTGACTCCAACCCATACCCAATCGTAAAATAGATTATGTGAATCTGAGCATAAGCAAGAATATCAAACTGATATTAGATGATTGATTATGTATTAGTTGGAATACAAAAATTCTTTAACGACATCTCTGTATGCCCATGAAATGCATCAAAGATCCAAATATTGCTAAAAGGCATTAAAACTACTAAGACCATATGAACTTATGTGTAACATACTGATAAATGGGTGATTATATGTTAGTTCTAATTTATCCCACAAATCAATGGTTTAGTAATTTCTAGTAAAAATTTTGGATACAAACTCACTATTTGACTGATTTTCCACTCAAACTCAACTACCTTAAAGAACTCTATAGATGTAAACACCCATATTAGAATATCCCTGCAACAATCAACAAAACCATAGCTACATAGGCAAGCCTTCACAATTACAGGTACTAAGTAAATAAACCACCATTAGAACCAAATATATAACAACCTTTAAGAAGAGCAACCTCAATTTTATAACAATATACATTTAAGTGCTATATTATCAGATTTTACCAAGGCCCCACACTTGGTAATATATTGTACTACTAATCAACTAACAAAGTAGCCACGTCAGCTACAAATTAGCATTCACTAAGAATAAGATTTATCTTCATGAACTTTAAATATTTATCGATTGAAATTTATTAAACCTCATGATCTTTTCATCAACATCCTTATCAGATTCTAACCCAATTGACCATATATGCACATACGAGCACCTTGAAATACGACCCCATAATACCAATTGCAACATATAATAGTAACAACCCAAGAATACAAACATTACAGAAAAGTAGGCTGAATTCGTAACTCCCTTAGAATAAAGAACCAGCGTTAAGTTACTGTCAAGTTAAACTTTTTTTTTTTCATTCAGGTGTTTCATCAAACAGTTGGTATGCATTTGAAACTTAAGACCAACTAGTATCCTCATATATAATCAAATCGGAAAAGGAGTAGCATGAATTAGTAAATAATGAAAATTGAGTGAGGCACATACCTTATAATCGATTGAGTGGAAGTATGGATAATCGAAAACCAATTCAAGAAAACTGCTGAAACATGTGTTGGACCATTCATAATTTATGCATAAGTTATAAGCGTAACACTGTTGAATTCAACGATTAGTGATGGGTAGCTTATGAATCTATGGTGACATGGTATTGTAGCGTGAATGAAGAAATACACTCGGCTATTTACCACTTTGACGGTGCAATTGTCATTTGAAAACTCAATGGGATGACAGAGTCGGCAGAAAAGAACGGGAAGTTTTTGGTGGAAGAGTAAATAGAACGATGATTCAAAAACCAATTAATCATTGCAGTTGAAAAGAAAATATGTGGCGGCTATATTTGGCGCGGAATAGAATTCTATTTGGCGCCGGGGATTATGATAAAAGGAAGAAGATGAGTATTTTCATGAGTTTTTGATATATCTACTACTATTTTGTATTAACGGTTTTTTTTATCAATTTTTATTAACGGTATTTTTATATTAATCCACCGTTAATGTGCATTATTTATTTATATCAAGGTTGTTAAGATCGGGATCCTACATAAGATCGTTTTTGCCTTTGCAAGATCGGGATCGTAAGATCGAGATCGGGATCGTAGATCCTACCAAAATGTGATTTTTTATACAAATATATCTAAATTCTTGTAGAAAACTACTATTAGAGAAATTAATCAAATATTCAAACTTTTATATTACTGAAGTGATGCAATTTGTCAATATATATTTCTCGAACAATAAACGTACTAAAACAAAAGATAGCGGCATAGTACAATTGCACCAAAGTTTGAGAACATATTACAAATGAAAATTCTTAATCATTGTTTCAGAGGTTCTAGACTTTTTCTTAGGTTAATTTGACAATAAATGGAGAAATTGTACTTGAAATCAAATGTATGGTAAGTTTTAAGATAAGATTTGGATTATTTATAAGCCTTACAAGTCCAATTGTAAAAAAAAAAAAAAAAAAAAAAAAAAAAAAAAGCCATTTGTAGGATCGGATCCTTCAACGATCCTACGATCTTACGATCGATCCTAGATCCTACTCTGATCCTACCTCCTGACCGATCATACTCCGATCCTGCACGTTTTCCCTTGGTAGGATCGTAAGATCGTACGATCCTACGATCAGGATCGCGATCTTGACATCCTTGATTTATACTCTACAACAGTATACTGTACATTATTTGTGGATCTATCAAAAGTAGAGGTGGAAATCATTACCCTTTTTAAAATTTAATTGTAGTTTATATAACATTTTTTTAACAAAAATTTATTTGATGCCAGGATTGTGATGGGAGAGGATGAGTAATATCAGGAGTATTTAAAGATCTAATCATAATTATTTGTTATAATAACCAATTTGATTAAATTTGAGTATTTGAATAAATATCATCTTTGGACGATTATACATGTAGCTTTTAGTAGGGCTTTAAATGAGGCGTGCTAGCTCATGAACTACTCGAACTTGTCTCATTAAAAGCGAGATTCAAGCCGAGCTTAAACCAGCACAATATCAAGCTTGAACATGTTTTGGAGCTCGTTTGACAAACGAAATCGACCTTGTAATATTGAGCTCGAATAGGCTCGCAAGCCTATTCGAACATATCATTCATATACAATAATAATTTCTATATATAATATATATTTATATTACAAAAAAAACTATAGTTAGAAAATTGTAATAGTAAATCTTATTGTATATATTTCAAAAACACTTAAAATATAAAAAAATATATATATGATAGACGAGTCGAGCCCAAGCCAAGCTCGAGCTTGTAAAATATGAAAGGTTTCGAGCTCGAAGCCTTTGAATTTCAAATGAGCCAAACTCGAGCCTAGTTGAGCTCGGGCAGTTCGTTTAATTTACACCCTTAATGTTAAGGTATTACATAGTGGACTATATTAAAAAATCATAATAATCATAACCCCTTAACATGAATGTACTAATAATTAAGTTATATGATTGTCATTGAAATAATATACTACCCGTGTCCCAAAATTAGTCTACATTTTTACTCTCTATTTATATAAATTAATATTAACACATTTACTCTCTATTTATATAAATTAATATTAACACATTTACCATACTTTTTATTAAACTTTGAGTCGAGTTGAGCATGATAGTATCGAGTCGAGTGGAGTCAAGCTTGAAACTACCAAACCGAGTAGTGTTAAATGTGAGTTAATTAACTTAATATTAATATTGTAATACCAATAATCGAGTCGAGTCGAGTCGAACTCGAACGTGTTGTCTCATTAGTCGAATCGAGCTTCGAGCTTGAAAATACAAGTTCGATCGAGTTCGTGTCGAGTTTCAAGTTTTCTAATCAAGTTGAGCTCGAGCTTGGCAGTGTATCGACTTGACTCGACTTGATTAAACCCCTAATCATATCATTAGGAGTACTACTATTGCTAATTTGTTATTCAACAAATTTGAGTAATGGATTTATTATCTAAACCATCCGATCTTTTTGCTATATATGATAATATAAAACAGAGAAAACAACCCGTCGTATTGTATTTTCATTAATAAAACTAGAGAAATGCTATTAACAGCTCTAAGGGCTGTCAATAAGTGTAAAATTGTGCATTTATTAAAGCTAAAATTTCCTTATTTAAACAAAATTATAATTAATACACTGAATTTTTGTATTTAATTCGTTGAAACTTTCCTTTTATATATAATGTATTAATTGTGATTTTTTATAATACAGAAAATATTGAGTTTAATAAATAAGTTGAAGAGGTTCTTATGACGGCCCTTAATAGCATTTCTCATAAAACTAATATCTATAAAATTTTAAATATAGTTGTCCGTATTGTTGCCGGTCTTGAACCTAATAATAATAGTGGGTAGTAGTAATAGTAATAATAAAAATTGTTATTATTAAATATAATACTTCGTTGGATCCTTCCTATTTATATTTATATCCTAACTTGTATATTTTAAAATTTGTGAGTAATTATACTCCATATATAAGTCATCACCGTTAATCAATATCATTGAATGAATTGAATTATTAGTAAATAAAAGAAAAAGTATTGTAGATAGTACTCCGTGGTATATATCCGAAGAAAAAAATAATTAAAACAATCGTGGATCTATTCATCTCTGGTGTCTTCCAAACTACCCAAAAATTTATCCCAAATCCCGCTCTTCAATTTGTTTGAGAAAAAACCGGACAACCAACTGCAGCAGTTGATTGATATAGTCTGTCTCCACTATCCCACACTTCAATTGAAATACACCTGTCATAATTTTTACAACAAAGAAACTCCACCGGTCTGGCTCATCAATTTCGACATCACAGGTAAATCCATGAAATCCTCTTATCTATTGAGTGTATTTTTGATTCCTTTCGATTTTGGTGATTGGCAATTTATTATGTTGATTTATATGTGCCTACAAATTCCATGAAACTTGTTGAATTGTGTAGTTTTGTATGTATACGAGATTTTATAATCGGCTAGTTCTTGGTTTTATTTTTAACCTAAATTATGGTTGTTGCCATCATCATTATGAAGGTTTAGTGGTCATCCATCTTATATGTTTTTTATGGTTGTCTAGATCGCTTGATTCAATTTTGAATTCCACGAGTGTCACTTATATGTGTTTGATTCAATTCTCTTTTATGTGTTTGATGCTGATCCTCAATTTGTCACTTATAGTATAATGGTGTAGAAGGTTTCGCCTCATGGAATTTGAAACCAGAAGGAATGAAATTACCCTTTTTACCAGAATTTGGATGCAGTAGAACAGGCAATTTTGCTATTAAAAAATCATTATAAATTAATTGAATTTAGTAAGAGCTTTCACTAATGTCTGCTTTCCAATAGCTATCCTAAAATATCCTTTAAGAATTATATTTAAGGCTTAGGGTTGTTGCAATAAGGTATAAAATATTCCAGTTTTAATTAAATTGCCGTCAGATGTTTAAATGAGATTGTTGGTCTACTGAGTAAATTATAAAAGTACTCATCAACATAGTTTTCTATCATTCATATCAACGAATCACAACATTACTTATTATTGGTTAGTTGTTGGTGTTTATAACCTAACCTATATCTGCTGGCATCACCATCGTGACAATTTACTTGTGTTTAGATTCTATGTTTTTATGATAGTTGGTTATACCGTTTGATTCATTTTTGTATTCCATGTTCAATTTTGGAAGTAGGTTTATATATGTATTGATATTGATGCTCAATTTGTCCTTTATTAAGTGGCATACCAGATAGTTACTTTTTAGTATATATAGTTTTGCCTCATGGAATATGAGACCTGAATGGATGAAACTACCCAAGTTATATGAAATTAGATGCAACAGATTAGGAACATTTTTTTAAAGGCTTAGAGTTATTGCTGTTTGGTATACAACTTCAGTTTGAATTAAATTGTACTATATGCTCTAATGTGATTGTTGACCTAATGAATATTAATAAAACTACTCATCAACAAATTAGTTATCTGCCTTTCGTACCAACTAATTACTTCATTAATTATATAGTTTCACTTAAATTTTTTTACATCCAATGTCATTCAAACTACTATAATAAACGATAAAACATGAAGGAGTTGAATTTGACTTTTGAATTCAGGGAATGGGGGAGATGGGGAGTAATAGAGAATGGATGTATTTACCTAGACGTTTACCTGAGTTTGAAATTGGAGTCATTAACTTCCTCAATGCCTCATTTGCTAAGGTAGCGAGGGGAGGTGAAATATTGTGTCCTTGCAAACAGTGTAAAAATCGTTACTGGTATAGTAGAGCTGTAGTATTTGATCATTTAAAAGGACAAGGTTTTGTTGAAGACTACTATGTGTGGGTTTTTCACGGAGATGGACCCTCGGAAATGGGATCTGATACTGATATAGATGATGATGAAGCAACTATGCATGATAATTTTGATGAATTACTGCATGATAGGTTTAGAGATAACCTAGACGAAACAAACCGAGTACAAGAAGGTTTAAATGACGATGCCAAAAAGTTTTATAGGTTCGTGGAAGATGGCAAGCAAGAGTTATACCCTGGGTGTAAAAAAGTTTCTAAGCTATCTTTCATGATTAGACTGTTTCTATACAAGACACTTCATGGGCTTAGTAATGTGGCATTTGATGATTTGCTGCAACTTTTAAAAGAGATAATTCTAGATGTACGACTTCCGGATTGTTTTACTCAATGGTTATAGGTTTCACACCAAGTCACGTGATGATAGATGCAAGACTCAGAATAGCGGCGTTTCACTCAAAGCTACAACTCCTAGTTTTGCAAGCTCTAGGGACAAAAATCCAGTTGTTGGAAATGTTGACTACTATGGTCGCATTTTAGAAATAATTGAACTCAACTATTGGTCGAAATTTACAGTTGTTTTGTTCCGTTGTGAGTGGTACCAAGTCGAGAAAGATGATTATGGTTTAACTTGTGTTAGATTGAATAAATTTTGCTGTTCAGATGATCCTTTTGTGATGCCTTCTCAAGTGCATCAAGTGTTCTATTTTCCGGACCCTATTGAGGATGGTTTGCATTACGTTGTGAATAGGGTTCCTAGGGATATTTATGACATTGAGGAAGAAAGTGGTGATAACAGTGGTAGCTCCTATAGGTGCGAGCCTAATGATGATACAATAGGTTCTTACACAGAAGTTGATGACTGTGAGGTACAATTGCTAAGAAAAGATATGCCTCCTCTTGTGGTTGATGCAGATTCAAATTTAGCCGAAGGAGAAGAAGTTAACAACCAAAGTGACGAAACTGATGAAGATGATACATTATGGGATTGGATGCATGCATGCTGATGAAGATGATACCGAAGACAGCTGATACGACTTATTTTATTGTCAAAAATAGTATACAAACCTACTCTATTCTATTATTTTGTGTTTAGTTGAAATTGATTACAAGTTGTGTGAGATGATGTTAGTATCTACTTGACTCGCACATCAATACTACTTTTGTGACATCAACTAAGTTGCACATACACTAATTTGAACTCTAGATTTGCCACTGCATATTTATTGTTATAAATTTTACTGATTTGATGGTTGATTACTAGTTGTATGTTGCTGATTATACTAACTAGAACGTTTCCTTTTTTAATTATTTTTTACTACTATATTGATCTTCTAATTGATGTCGGTTGTTTAACTTTTCACAGGTGACAAAATGGGAAAAAAGAAAAAGCAAGACCAACATGCTCAAAGACATGTGAATGAATACGAAAGGAGTAGAATGTTGAAGATTAAAGAGAACCAGGGGAAATTACGAGAGCTTGGAGTAAAAAGAATTGCTAATTCTATGACAAGTTTGGTGGAATCTCAAAAACCGAGGAAAAGGAAACAGAAACAGAAACCAGTGGTTGATAATGAGAAAGATGTTGAGTATAATCCTGATTTCGATAGTGATAGTGAGGGAGATGACGACGACGACGTCCCTACAAATGTTGGAGTCCCCAAAAAGGTAATAAGATTAGTAAAGTTCGTTGTGATCTGTAGATAGTTATTGTGTAATGAATGTGTAACTTGTTGCAGCAATGTCCAAAGTATATTGCACCGATGTCAATTAACAAATACGCTAATTTAGCGAAACAACGAGTAACTGCTCCAGATATGTCAGATATGTTACCATTTGACGAAGGTCTTCAACAAAATGGAATTTTTGCTAATTCAAAATCATCAAAAAAGATCAGGTTCCAACATTCTGGAGAAGACCAAGAGCAAAATGATCAATACGCTGATACAGGTGTAGTAAAGCAGAAACCATCAAAAAGAACAGTTACCATGGGTTCACTAATCTTAAATAAGAAAGAGTTACAAAGGAAAAAGGGGGCCTTGGAACGCAATTTAGCAAACCCACAGAAAAAATATAATCTGGTGGACAACGATGATGATGAGGAAGATGACATGAGCTCACACGGTACATATCTGCTATTTTCATAACTTCAAAAATTTGACCACTGATGAAGTTTCATGGATAGGCTTAATCACTTATAAGTACACATTTACGACTCTTTTTAGAACATTTTCTCAGTACACAATTTTCCAAACTGTCACACCCCGCCAAACGGTAATTACAATTACGTAGAGTGGTTTGCGGAAGCTTAGTGACGTGGCGGGGCTGCGAGCAGTAATAACAACCAGATGATACATACATACTCAGAGCATATGGATATCGCAGAACGAAATAGATTAAGATGCCATTAGTTAAAGTTTTACAAAAGGTTACCACTTGGAAAGTAGTAACAGTAATAATAGTAGTTGAAATCAGTATTTCATAAAATACATAATATCAAAAGTAGATTTCATAGGTATGACTGCAATAGTTGCAGTTATACAGAGGAAATCCAGGTGTCCCAAAAGTAGTGGCATCCTAACAAGTCCAGGGTAGTCCGTCCTGATAATGCATGCAGATCTTACTTACGCTGCTAATTCCCTGAAAAACATAGAGTAAAACGTCAACAAAATTGTTGAGTGAATTCACAAGTTTGTTTGTTATGTAGGAAACACAGGTTAATCATTTAGGAATAACATTTCCAAATAAGTGTTGTTTGTCAAGTAGGAAACACAAGTTATTAACAAATAACATTTCCCAAATCAGTTGTAGTTGTAGTAGGAAACACAAGTTATTAACAAACAACATTTCCCAAATCAGTTATCAGTAGGAAACACAAGTTATTAACAAACAACATTTCCCAAATCAGTTATCAGTAGGAAACACAAGTTAACCTAAATTAAGATTAACATTTCCAAATCAGTGTACATAGGAACTCACTTCCTAAACAATAGTTTTGTGGGAATATTTAGACGGTGATCCCTTGAAAGGTGAGCTAAACCTGTCAAGTAAGGTAACCCGATCTAACCCTATAACCAAACCACAACCCTAATCTGTTGTTGTTTGCCATGCTGGACAATTAAGTATACGCTCCCAAATCCGTAGGAGGGTCGTCACGGCGATAGTACTATCCGTATATTCAAAAGAATACGCCGTATTCCGAGTGTTTACAGCATCTAGTTCGACTCTGTTACTTCAAAAACATACGAGTTTATATATGTAACCGATTTTTAACATGATCAAACACCTTAATACGTTCTATAAACACTTTGTAACATGTTTTTAACAAGTTCTATCAACAATCTTCAACAATTATCATAATTTTAAGAAATTATATAAATGAGATAAAAATGGAGAAATTTATCCTCACAATGATCTTGATGAAGATGATGATGATTCCTGATGTTGATGATGATGATTATGACGATCAATGACGATGAGAATGATTATGTGATCATTTTGTTTATGAGTTTGAAGGTGTGAAGGTGATGATGTTAAGAGAATGAAGGGGATGAAATGGTGTTGTTGTCTTCCTGCTTCTGCTTGTTGTTTCCTCTTCTCCAGTACGCACAAACCAAACCAGAAGGAATAAAACCAGTGAAGTGTTGTGTGTGAGATTTTACAGATCAAAATTTTAGGTGAGTTGTATTATTGGTGTTAAAGATTTCAAACGGGAGTATGGAGGGTACTTCACTATGTCGCCAGATATTTTGAGGTGTGCTATATTGGTAGTTTTTAGCCCGTTAATTTCGTGTACTGGTATAATTATAGCAATATAAAATTTAACATTTTATATTTTTATTTTGTAGATGCTTTCCTGGTTCGTAATATGTTTTCAGAATAATGAGGTTATCATTATTTTTGATAGTTGTACATTTTTGTACATTTTACTGAGCGCAGTTAATTGAGCGCAAATTTTCAGTAATTTAGGATTTCATATTTTGAAGTAATGTTCTAACTTCTTCCAAACGAACGAGAAAATTTGCATTTTTATGCTTTGACGTCGTATGCGCGTTTTAGAATTGTTTCTGTTCGTGTTATAATACGTTTTATGTTAAACGTATATCTGAACCACTTTATCTATATGTTATAGATATATAAATACTCGTAATTAATAATCGAATTATTAATTATATATTTTGTCACCAACTTTCGTTATTTATTTTGTCGCATTTATTCGGACGCGTATTCGGTAACTTTTCAGCAAAAATCGCGTAATTTTATAAATTACAATTTATGTAATACTTCATGTACTATTGTTTTGGGCTCGCTAGACTCACATCACATCAAAAGTTTATGTTAACACAATCGTAGGGAATTAGCGTAAGAAATGCATGTAATTAAGTATAATTATATACCTAATTTGGAGGAGTGTCACATTCTCCCCCCGTTAGTTAAATCTCGTCCCGAGATTTAAGTCGAGCCGTGAGTCTCGGTCACGCTCTCAAATAGGTTGGGGTATTTCTTTCGTATTTCATCCTCTCGTTCCCAGGTAAACTCTGGGCCATGTTTCGAGTTCCAACGAACTTTAACCAGTTTGATTCGTTTGTGTCGAAGTTTCTGCGTTTTAGAATCCATAACTTCAACAGGTTCCTCCACAAAGTTAAGTTTTGAGTCAATGAAGACTTCGTCAGGAGGAATGATAAGTGTTTCATCAGAAAGACACTTTTTGAGGTTGCTAACGTGAAAAGTATCGTGTATGCTACTAAGCTCTTGCGGTAGTTTGAGCTTGTAAGCGACAGGACCAATCCTAGCGAGGATTTCAAACGGTCCGATGTATCGTGGGTTCAGCTTTCCTCGTTTGCCAAATCGTGCTACTCCTTTCCAGGGAGATACTTTGAGTAGGACTTTGTCCCCTACTTGAAACTCAAGAGGTTTACGGCGGTTATCAGCGTAACTCTTTTGTCGATCTCGTGCCGCCTTCAGTCGGCTCAATACTTGAGTTATTTTGTCAGTGGTTTCCTGGACAAGTTCGGGTCCAGATAGTTGTCTGTCGTCCAACTCTGCCCAACAGAGTGGTGATCGGCACTTGCGTCCATATAACGCCTCAAATGGTGCCATCTGTATACTCGTGTGATAACTATTGTTGTAAGAGAATTCAGCTAGAGGTAGGTGAGTATCCCAGTTACCTCCAAAGTCTATCACACATGCTCGCAACAAGTCTTCGAGCGTCTGTATAGTTCGCTCACTTTGGCCGTCAGTCTGCGGGTGTACCCATTGCCTGTTGTAATGTTTGCCAAAAGCGAGAAGTGAATCGTGCATCTCTATCAGAGATGATGGATAGTGGCACACCATGCTGAGAAACAATCTCTTTAATATAGATTTTAGCTAGTTTCTCCATTCCATCCGTTTCCTTAATAGCGAGGAAGTGGGCTGATTTCGTCAATCGATCGACAATCACCCATATGGCATTTGCTCCAGACGCCGTTCTAGGTAACTTCGTAATGAAGTCCATTGTTATTTGCTCCCATTTCCACTTGGGCAGTTCAGGTTGTTGCAAAAGTCCAGACGGCTTTTGGTATTCCACCTTTACCTTCGAGCAAGTTAAGCATTTGCTCACGTAGGTGGCGATGTCACGTTTCATTCCAGGCCACCAGTAGAAGCCCTTCAAATCATGGTACATCTTGTCTGCACCAGGATGTATTGAGTAATTGGACTTATGTGCCTCGTCCAAAATCAGCTTGCGTAACTCATCTACGCATGGTACCCAAATTCGGTTCATGAAGTACAACACCCCGTTGTCCTTTTTCTCGAGTTGTTTTTCCATTCCCTTCAAGGATTCATCCTTAAGACGTTCGGGAGTGAAAGCAAGTTCTTGAGCTTCACGAATTTGAGTAATGAGATTCGAATGGATTGTCAATCCCAAAGCTCGAACTCTTCGAGGTTTGATTCGTTCCTTACGACTCAGGGCATCTGCTACTACGTTAGCTTTACCCGGGTGATACTTTATTTCACAGTCGTAATCGTTAAGTAACTCGACCCAACGTCGTTGTCTCATGTTAAGTTCTTTTTGGTCGAATATATGTTGTAGGCTCTTATGATCAGTGAAGATCGTACACTTTGTACCGTATAGGTAGTGTCTCCAGATCTTCAGTGCAAAAACAACGGCTCCCAATTCCAAATCATGAGTCGTATAGTTTTTCTCATGCACTTTTAGTTGTCGTGATGCATAAGCAATGACCTTTTCGTTTTGCATCAGTACGCAACCCAATCCCTGATGCGATGCATCACAGTAAACAACAAAGTTATCTACTCCTTCGGGTAGTGATAATATGGGTGCGCTGCTCAGTTTCTGTTTCAATAGTTGGAATGCATTCTCTTGCTTCTCATTCCACTCAAATTTCTTGTCTTTTTGAGTTAATGTGGTAAGTGGTTGGGCTATCCTTGAAAAGTTTGCGATGAATCGCCTGTAATAGCCAGCTAGACCAAGAAATTGTCGTACTTCAGTTGGGGTTTTCGGTGCTTCCCAGTTGTTGATTGCCTCAATTTTGGATGGGTCCACGTGAATCCCCTTGTCATTTATCACATGACCAAGGAATTGAACCTCTCGTATCCAAAATTCGCATTTAGAGAACTTTGCATAAAGCTTCTCTTTTTGTAGTAGTTCGAGGACAAGCTTCAGATGTTGCTCGTGATCTTCTTTCGTTTGTGAGTATACCAAGATGTCGTCAATAAACACAATGACGAATTTATCCAAATAGGGTTTGCACACTCTGTTCATCAAATCCATGAATACTGCTGGTGTGTTGGTCAGCCCAAAAGGCATGACTAGAAACTCGTAGTGACCGTAACGAGTCCTAAAAGCAGTTTTCGGTACATCCTCTTCTCGTACCTTAAGTTGGTGGTAACCAGATCGTAGGTCAATTTTTGAATAATAACTTGACCCTTGCAGTTGATCAAACAGATCATCAATGCGTGGTAACGGGTATCTGTTCTTGATAGTTACCTTGTTCAGTTCTCGATAATCTATGCACATCCGCATAGATCCATCCTTTTTCTTGACAAATAGGACCGGAGCTCCCCAAGGTGAAAAGCTCGGACGGATGAATCCCAAGTCTAGAAGTTCCTGTAGTTGTGTAGATAGCTCTTGCATTTCCGAGGGAGCTAGACGATAAGGTGCTCGTGCGATAGGTGCGGCTCCTGGCACCAGGTCAATGTGAAACTCAACTTGTCGTGGGGGTGGCAATCCCGGCAACTCATCAGGGAACACTCCTGGATAGTCGCGTACAATGGGCACATCGTCTATACGTCGCTCCTCAGTTTTCTTTTCTACAACGTGTGCCAGAAATGCTTGGTACCCCTTTCGAAGATACTTACTGGCCTTCAAGCACGAAATCATTTTTGTGACACTCTTTCGTTTCTCACCTTGAACCACAAGTGTTTTTCCTGTTGACATTGGTAATCGTACCAGTTTATCATGACATATGATCTCAGCGCGGTTCTTAGATAACCAATCCATACCGACTACAACGTCAAAACTTCCCAACTTAACCGGTAGTAAGTCTATTTCGAAGAGATGACCTTCTAACTCCAAGGTACATCCCGGTACTATTTCTCCTGATTCGATTAACTCACCATCGGCTAATTCTATGGTATACTTGTTGTCTAACTTACGGGATTCAAGTTCTAATAGTGGTCTAAATTCAGTAGACACAAAACTTAAATCAGCACCCGAATCAATTAACACAGAGGCATAATGATTGTTTACAAGAAACGTACCAGTGACGGTGTTAGGGTCCTGGCGTGCCTCTTGTGCCCCGATCACGAATGCCCTTCCTTGAGCCGGTTGGTTGTTGATGTTGTTGGCTCGGTTATAGTTGTTACCGCGGTTGTTGTTGTTGTTGCGGTTTTGGTTGTTGTTGAGCTTAGGGCATCGGTTGCGGTAGTGTCCTTGCTCACCACATTCAAAACATCCCTGGTTTTGACGCTCAGTGATTGCCCATGGGGGAGGGTTAGTTTTGCATTCTCGGGTTCTATGTCCCCATGCCCTACAGTTTCCACAATACCCACACCCGCCTTCGTGGTGTCGGTTGCACTTATCACATTTGGGTTTGTTACCCAGGTATGGTTTCGACTCAGTAGTGGTGGCAACATATGCTTTCGCATTTCCAGAATGTTTCTTGTTTTGCTGACCCTGGCGATCAGCACCACTACCGTTCCACTTTCGCTTTGCACCACCAGAACTACTAACGTCATTACTGTTCGGTTCACTTTTTCCCGACACAGCTTTCTTAGTCAGATTTCCCATCCTGACTGCCTCATCAGTCAAACTTTGTGCTAGAGTAACAGCACTTCTGAAAGTGTCCGGTTTGGATGATGTCACCAGACTGCGGATTTGTGGTACTAGACCGAATATGTAGCGCTCAATACGCTTATACTCGGGTGTCACCATATGTGGCACTAGACGTGCAAGTTCCTGAAACTTAGTGGTGTACCCATCAATATCGGCACCAATCATGGTGATGTTCCACAACTCTGTTTCTATTTTCTGCATCTCACTGCGAGGGCAGAATTCTTCCAACATCAAATTCTTAAATGTTCCCCATGACATTGAATAAGCAGCTGGTCTACCAAGTGATTGGATCTGACTGTTCCACCAAGTGAGCGCTTTGTCAGCCAAAGTGCAAGCAGCATACTTCACCATACAGTCAGGTGAACAGTCACTAATATCCAATACCGACTCAGTTTTCTCTATCCAGTGAATCATACCAATTGCACCCTCGGTGCCATGGAAAGAAATCGGCTTACAAGCCTGAAATGTTTTGTATGAACACCCTCGGCCAGCATTCACGGTTGTCTCAGTATTAACAGGGGTAGATCCACTGTTGTTAACCACGGGTTCGCGATTACGGCTTGCCTCATATTCAGCAATACCTTCAGCTATTCTTCGTGCGATCATTTGTTCGGTGGTTTCAGTGGGTGGTGGTGGAGGCGTAGTCGTCTTTTGACTGTTTCTAGTAGCTCGTCGTTTGGGAGGCATGATTCAGCTCTGCGATGAATAAAATGCAGAGTGTTAATGTTGAGATGTTGAATGTGAATAGATCAAAGATTCACATTTGATAGAAATGAATGACATGAGAAAATGAATAAACAGGGTTTTACAACACGTGCCATACAACTTTGAAACACCCACATGTATCTAGCATAATATAATCACGTTGGCCAGGCGTCATTATATAATGTCCAATACATATTTCTTTTCATTGTCGTTTAACACCGTTAATTTCAAAGGTTCTCAAGAATAATCAATCATCAAGATGTAATATGTTTCAGGGTTTACAAGAATTGATCACATAGTTATCGATAACGTATAGTTTTAATCACCAGTCGACAGTTGTAAGAGGAAATAATATGGTTGATAATAAGCATAATGAACACGGGATGTAAACCAAACATACATTATATATTAAAGGTCATAACGCTGTTACATGAGTTTAGTACAAAACGAGATGATATTTCTAATATACCCATTGATGGTTAGCGTTATACAAAAGATGATGGGTTTCCTATACATATACCCATTCTACTAACAAGTTCCATTCACATCCAGCTAGTCCATAACTAGTACATACATATAGTTTCCCCAAAAGTAATAGTCTATAATGGTGTAGGCACAACCGCCATACACAGGCCTAACGGAACCATGGTAAATACATCCTAACCGCAACCATCACTGCTGCAGTCATCACACAAACACTAGCAACAATCTCTGACACCCTAGCACGCCTCTCTAAAGCTGCCACGCGTGCACGGGTGGATGCTAGACTCTGCCAGTCTGTCTGACGGTGAGTCTCCACAAAATCCATCCTCTGATGGAGCATAGTCATATCCATGTCAGTGCGGGAGGCATCACTCAGTAACTCCATCACGTCTCTGCTCAGACTAGCATATCTCCTAATCACAGAGTAAATCACAGCCACAAGGGTAGGTACAGTGAGCTCTAGAGGCTCACCAGTGAGATATGCAGATGGTGGTGAGTGGGAGGACTCTCCAAACTCAAAGGTCGAGGGAATACCCTCTAGTGATCTCCACTCTCTCAATACTCGAGGCATCCAGTCCAGATGAGAAGGTCGGAGCCTCTTCTGTGGCGGCTCGACAACTGGAACCTCAGACTCAGTCACTGGCGCCTTATCGCGTGGCGCGAGTGGTCCCCTGGGAAAATCCAGAACACAGATCCTAGCTGTCATCCGATGTACAGGTACACGAGAGGTACACATTTACGACTCTTTTTATAACTTCAAAAATTTTCATAACTTCAAAAATTTTCATAACTTCAAAAATTTTCATAACTTCAAAAATTTGACCACTGATGAAGTTTCATGGATAGGCTTAATCACTTATAAGTACACATTTAAGACTCTTTTTAGAACATTTTCTCAGTACACAATTTTCCAAACTGTCACACCCCGCCAAACGGTAATTACAATTACGTAGAGTGGTTTGCGGAAGCTTAGTGACGTGGCGGGGCTGCGAGCAGTAATAACAACCAACAGATACATACATACTCAGAGCATATGGATATCGCAGAACGAAATAGATTAAGATGCCATTAGTTAAAGTTTTACAAAAGGTTACCACTTGGAAAGTAGTAACAGTAATAATAGTAGTTGAAATCAGTATTTCATAAAATACATAATATCAAAAGTAGATTTCATAGGTATGACTGCAATAGTTGCAGTTATACAGAGGAAATCCAGGTGTCCCAAAAGTAGTGGCATCCTAACAAGTCCAGGGTAGTCCGTCCTGATAATGCATGCAGATCTTACTTACGCTGCTAATTCCCTGAAAAACATAGAGTAAAACGTCAACAAAATTGTTGAGTGAATTCACAAGTTTGTTTGTTATGTAGGAAACACAGGTTAATCATTTAGGAATAACATTTCCAAATAAGTGTTGTTTGTCAAGTAGGAAACACAAGTTATTAACAAATAACATTTCCCAAATCAGTTGTAGTTGTAGTAGGAAACACAAGTTATTAACAAACAACATTTCCCAAATCAGTTATCAGTAGGAAACACAAGTTATTAACAAACAACATTTCCCAAATCAGTTATCAGTAGGAAACACAAGTTAACCTAAATTAAGATTAACATTTCCAAATCAGTGTACATAGGAACTCACTTCCTAAACAATAGTTTTGTGGGAATATTTAGACGGTGATCCCTTGAAAGGTGAGCTAAACCTGTCAAGTAAGGTAACCCGATCTAACCCTATAACCAAACCACAACCCTAATCTGTTGTTGTTTGCCATGCTGGACAATTAAGTATACGCTCCCAAATCCGTAGGAGGGTCGTCACGGCGATAGTACTATCCGTATACTCAGTGGCTAGAGTCACCTAGCTAATGGTTATAGTCTGTAACCATAAGGTCTTTTATGCACTACATCGTTCAGCCTAGATCCGTACCAAGATTCGTTGCCTAAATTCCCAAAATAGTTATGAAAAACATTTCATAAAACATAGTTCAAATAGTTGTGTGAAATACCCTTTCACAAATAGTTCAAGTATGAAGTACCCCTTCATAAAACACAGTTCAAATTGTTGTGTGAAATACCCTTTCACAAACAGTTCAAGTATGAAGTACCCCTTCATAAACAATTTCAGCAAATACATACAGTATTTAATCAATTACAGTATGAAATCACATTTCATCAATAGTTTAAGTAAATACATCTAGTATTTAAATCAGTTGTCGCATGCAAATATTCATACGATTTCTATGTTTTCCACCCCAAGGTTTTAAAACATTAAAACATTGAAAAGGGGTTTGTGAACTCACTGTGAGTGCTCGGATGTGAATGCTAGCGAGATAAGATAGCGTAGCCCAAACGTAGTCAACCTATACACAATAATGTATTAACTATAAGTACTTTGTTTACTTATGTTAATAGTTCATTCGTTTGAAGAAATTATCAGTTTCTTAGGTTTGTGTATTTCATTGATGATTGTTGTTGGAAATATATAAATTATCCAAGTATTGTTCGTTTGTCGAATTGTTTGTACTAGATAATTTAAATCGTTCCAATAATATGTCCGTCTAGTTCTAAGTCCCATGTCGTAGCATTCTGTACCATTAATTGTTTGTACATTATATTACAATGCAAAAGTCAGTGACTAGACCAAAAAGGGTGAATACGCCGTATTCTGGTGAATACGCCGGATTCGGGCCAAATCAGGGGAATACGCCGTATTCTGATGAATACGCCGTATTCATTCGAAAATAGGGGAATACGCCGTATTCTGGCGAATACGCCGTATTCATTCGAGTTTAAAAGGATTCACCGGATCCACCGATGATCCGTCGGATCGAGTGTGTCTTTTACTCGTTCATCGTTTTAGCCGAAGGTTTGCGTGCGGGTCGAAGGTGGGAATACGCCGTATTTAACTGAATACGCCGTATTCGAAGTTTCAAAAGTTGGGAATCCGCCGTATTCCTATGAATACGCCGGATTCATCTGGGTTGTTCAAAATGTTCGAGTTTTAAATGGGGAATACGCCGTATTCGATGGAATACGCCGTATTCACCAATGTTTCAGCTGGGGAATCCGCCGTATTAAGATGAATACGCCGGATTCGCCTAGTTCTTCAAAATTGCTTATGATTAATAACGGGGAATACGCCGTATTCAAAAGAATAGGCCGTATTCCGAGTGTTTACAGCATCTAGTTCGACTCTGTTACTTCAAAAACATACGAGTTTATATATGTAACCGATTTTTAACATGATCAAACACCTTAATACGTTCTATAAACACTTTGTAACATGTTTTTAACAAGTTCTATCAACAATCTTCAACAATTATCATAATTTTAAGAAATTATATAAATGAGATAAAAATGGAGAAATTTATCCTCACAATGATCTTGATGAAGATGATGATGATTCCTGATGTTGATGATGATGATTATGACGATCAATGACGATGAGAATGATTATGTGATCATTTTGTTTATGAGTTTGAAGGTGTGAAGGTGATGATGTTAAGAGAATGAAGGGGATGAAATGGTGTTGTTGTCTTCCTGCTTCTGCTTGTTGTTTCCTCTTCTCCAGTACGCACAAACCAAACCAGAAGGAATAAAACCAGTGAAGTGTTGTGTGTGAGATTTTACAGATCAAAATTTTAGGTGAGTTGTATTATTGGTGTTAAAGATTTCAAACGGGAGTATGGAGGGTACTTCACTATGTCGCCAGATATTTTGAGGTGTGCTATATTGGTAGTTTTTAGCCCGTTAATTTCGTGTACTGGTATAATTATAGCAATATAAAATTTAACATTTTATATTTTTATTTTGTAGATGCTTTCCTGGTTCGTAATATGTTTTCAGAATAATGAGGTTATCATTATTTTTGATAGTTGTACATTTTTGTACATTTTACTGAGCGCAGTTAATTGAGCGCAAATTTTCAGTAATTTAGGATTTCATATTTTGAAGTAATGTTCTAACTTCTTCCAAACGAACGAGAAAATTTGCATTTTTATGCTTTGACGTCGTATGCGCGTTTTAGAATTGTTTCTGTTCGTGTTATAATACGTTTTATGTTAAACGTATATCTGAACCACTTTATCTATATGTTATAGATATATAAATACTCGTAATTAATAATCGAATTATTAATTATATATTTTGTCACCAACTTTCGTTATTTATTTTGTCGCATTTATTCGGACGCGTATTCGGTAACTTTTCAGCAAAAATCGCGTAATTTTATAAATTACAATTTATGTAATACTTCATGTACTATTGTTTTGGGCTCGCTAGACTCACATCACATCAAAAGTTTATGTTAACACAATCGTAGGGAATTAGCGTAAGAAATGCATGTAATTAAGTATAATTATATACCTAATTTGGAGGAGTGTCACACAAACATTCTATAATCTGTAACTAACCATTACGACGTGAAAAAAATTCCATAAAATACACAGACGTAGAACATTATCACAGAAAATGCATGAACTTATGGATACTTGGTAGGATTTGGTTTTCATAGAACTGTTTTCATATTTACAATTCCAGATATGAATGATGCTCATATAGAACAAGATGGCATGGAAGCTGATGAAAATGAAGAGATAGAGAACTTGATAAATGCAAGTACTCGACATGGGTTAGACAGGGATGACCTAAGAGCTCAAGGTAAATAATTATATCCAATGTCTTGTATTACCTTTTTCTCAACTCATGGTCCACATGTATGTGAACTTTGGATGATAGATACTAGTAAATGTTAAATAATTATATCCAATATCTTCTATTTCCTTCTTCTTAACTCATGGTCCTTCTGTTTGTGAAGTTTGGATGACAGGTTCTCGTAATGTGTTTACCATTTAAGTGTCAGATTTAGTCAAGATGGCATTGTTATAGTAACAGTAATTGATTTATGCCTTTGATACATAGTTCTACTTATATAGTGGTTAATGCTAGTTATTCAACTAGTCAAACCACATTTGGTGAACTTTAAAGGATATATGACAACAAAGACTATTTATGTATTCTTCAAATTTGTGTTTACTCTTTATTTCCGCCATCTTTCACATTTTATAATGAACTTTGTTTTAATGATTTAAATAATCTCAATTTTACTGTAATTATTTGTATGAATGATGTTGATGCAGAACTACTAGGTTCTAAAGATGGCGAGGATGAAGATATTGAGCACATGATAGTTAAGACTATTCAAAATGGTATACAAGGGGACGATAGTGAAGATAATATGGAAAGCGAGGATGATGAACTTGTTCAAAAACAAATTCAAAGCTTCCACTCACAAAAAGAAGCAGGTTAACCTCATTGACCATTTATTTACTTTTTGGCTCTTCAAAATGTATATTCAAATTGTATATATATTTGGAATTTTTAGCTGTTTTTACTACCAAGAAACGAGGGCCCACAATGATGCATGCCCTTCACGTTCGAAAACCTGACAAGCGTGAGGTTATCATATGCAATGAGTTTGGACAACCTGTTGGATCTGTGACAGAGGGGAAAGACGTTGTAGGATAATTTTCTAGGTTTTTGGGCACAATATCTCGTACTTATAGCTATGCCCCATTAACTTATAGTTCATGGCACAAAGTACCGGATAAGGATAAACTCTGGGAGTATGTGCTGGTAAGTTTTTCACGTGTTCTATCTTCTCATTATTAAGGAACTTGATTCTTCTTTTTTCTAACATACTATACTCTTGTAAGGAAAAATACATTGTGCCTGAAAAAGCTAGATCGTGGGTCCTACAATCTATTGGCGCTTGTTGGAGGGGACACAAATGCAGACTCAAGAGAAAGCATTTCTATGAATTGAAGGATAACAGAGAGAGATGGAACAACCGACCTAAAATCATTCCCAAAAATGATTTCTTAAGTTTGCTAAGCTTATGGAATAAAAAAGAAGAGAAGGTAAGTTCAGTGGATATTCTTTTCAGTACTAATATATGTTTATCAGTTTTCTTTTTCTTGTCACATTGATATTGCTATGTTTTCACTAATATGTGTGCAGAAACGTTGTATGCTCGCAAGGAAGGTACGCATGTCTCAAAAAAATAATCATACTGCTGGTCCAAAAAGTTTTGCCAGGATTCGTGAGGAAATGGTAATCCATATTTATTGTGTTGTCGACATATTTTTTCACATCATTTCCTCTAAATATACTTTCTTACATTTTTTTATTATAAACAAATGCAGAAAAATGATGACCCGAATAAGGAACCACCTAACTTAACCCAATTGTTCGAGCGCACACGCAAGAGGACAGATGGAAGAAAGTATGTTGATACATATGAAGATGGAGGTTCTTTAGTAGAGCAAGCTGTGATGAGCAAGGAGTATGATGGGCACCGAAGACTTTATGGCAGAGGGGTTACTAATAAGCTGATAAAGAAGATGAATGGTAGTGAGGCAGCAGCTAGTGTTGAGGTTGAAAAACGCGAGTTGGCAGATAAACGTAGAGAACTTGAAGAGGATCATGAACGTATGAAAACTGAACTAGTAGCAGAGCATGAAAAGAAAAAGGCCGAGTTAGCAGAAGAGCATGAAAAGAAAAAGGCTGAGCTAGAAGCGATTCGAAATGATATTAACAGTGATAACAACAAACAAGTTGAGGATGCAGTGCGGAAGGTTATCGAAAAACTACCTCGTGAAATTGCTCGAAAGTACTTACTATGAGGCATCATCTATTCTCTGTACAAGGTATGACTATAACCTGTACTTTTATACAGTTTTCTATTAAATATGTATAGCATCCTTTTGGTAATTGATTATGTAGGGAAGAGAAATAATGGGATGGTACATTTTTAAACGATATGTACCCAAAAATAGAAGCAAATTAATAGGTTCCATCACAATAAACCTTTATAGCACTCATACCTTATAGTGATACGGAAGTGCCTAAGTTTTTTTTCCTGTTTAACTACAAGATCAGAAAAGCCGAAAGCCTGTAGTCTGACCGTATATGGATAAAACTCATGTTGTTATTTGGGTTAACCCGAAAGTTATATGAGTTATTTGGGTAGGGTTATTCGGGTTTTAAAATGGAAAAATCATTGTAACAGGATCCTATTTAGCATTCAGTTTTTCTGCTTTAGGTTAAACAGGGATATATGGGCCGGGTCAAATGAGTTTCAGGTTGACCATATTGAGCATGTTAGCTGGTCTCATGATAGGTATTAATATTATGATTAGCCCTCTGTTATCTAATAGCTAGCATTGTGTAATAGCATTGTGCAATAGCATTGTGCCTGGAGTCATATGGGTTGGGTCAAACGTATATGTTGTATTACTGTTATTAATCTACAACTGTTGGAGTTTCTTCCCAAGGTAAAAATTTCTTCTAGTGTGCGCTCGCATTTAATCTGTAAGGCCTTCTCCAAGAAAATATTACAACAGTAGGTATATCTTCTTCGAGTGGATATGAGAAATGAAGCAAAGTGTAGAATAAGATAGTTTTCTTTTCTTATCAGGGTGAATGCACGTATTTTGTGTTACATGCAATTCTAAATTATATATATGTGTGGATCTTTAGTTTCGTAAATGTTTCAATATATGTTTCTTCTTATTAGTCATTATATTTTATGCCCATCACTTGATGCAAAGTATGCTAACCATGTAAGTAATCAATTTCATATGTTTCAGGCTTTGTTGTTTTGGCGTATGCAAAGAAGTGAGTGCACAACAAGAAACTACATTTGGAGAAGCATTTCCTTACTTTCTAGATTGCAATCCAAGTTTTATTTTGTGTTGACTATACATTCTTCGTTAGTTTTACTAGTGTTGGATTAAAGATTCTTAGTACAAAGTGATATTGTCTATGTTATATGTATTATCGTTGTAGTTGAATGGAAATTATTTAATGCATGAATTTGGGTTATTATTTGCGGTTCTTCCTGTTGATAATAAAGTGTCGCTTTGATCTTAAAAAATGTTGCATTATCCTATTTGAATATATAAATAAAATGTTGTAATAGAGGATAAAATTGTTGCAATTGGTGGGTCAAAGTGTTGGAATAGCTTGGTGACATAAATGAAAAGTGTTGCATTTCTAGGTAAAAGTGTTGTCATAGGTAAGTAGGATAAAAAAAGTGTTGCATTTGATAAGAAAAAGTGTTGCCACAGTTTCCTCATATCAATGAAAAAGTGTTGCACTTGTGTATAAAAAGTGTTGCATTTTGAAAGTGTCACACTTTCTAATCAAGAGCAACACATATGAAAAGTGTTGCATATTCTGAAGAAAGTGTTGCTTTAGACCTAAGGCAACATTAGCTATGGTAGCACTTGCTAAAGTGTCGCATTAGCCCTAATGCAACACTTTTAAGGCCTAATGCAACACTTTATGGGTGTTGCCTTAGCTTCATTTTGTTGTAGTGTTTGTACTCCACACGAGGTGTTTCCAACGCTATACGAAGTACCGTGCCTTTTAAAGGAAAGTTTATAGTTTCATACTGTAACTGGAGATAACTGTGTATTCATAGTATTAGGGTTGATCAGATCCTATCCTAGGGCAACAGTCACGTGAAAGTCTGGAAAGGGTGATGAGAGACTAGATCTATATTCAGGATAAGCTTAACCAAATACACAGCATAACAACTTCCAATCGTATAAATGAAACATTAATTTAACATCATCCCTACTCCTAATATCTACATCTCAACAATCACAATATTAAACTACTCTATAAACATGGCAATATGCATAATACAAACTGAAATAACATAAAGCACAAGCATTATAACAGTAAGTAAAGTTTAGATATCACCGGGAATACAGCAGCGTAATACTGAGGATTACAAATAGTCTGAACTTGAAAAACTCGTTACAACAAGATTACCAAGCTAAAACTTCCTCTAGACTCGAACCGTAAGCTCAACCCTAACCTTTCTCCTCTAACTCCTAAGAGTAGTGCTAGAGAGAGAAAGTTAGAGAGAGAAAGTGAAAGAAAAGAGAGAAATAAGAAAAGTGAGAGAATGAGAAATGTGCGAAAATGTTGGGATGTGTTAAGGTGTGTGAAATGAGGAGGAGTGATCCCCTATTTATAGGCAAAGCTCAAAAATCAGCCGTACAACTCGCGAAACAGCACGTACAAGCAAACGAAGCACGATACAGGGCAGCAGGGGCCGTATACGGCCTTAGGGGGGCCGTATACGGTGTGTACATGGCCGTATACGGTCTTGGGTAGGCCGTATACGGTTGCCAAGGCCGTATACGGTGTCCGTCTGATTTCGTTCGTTGCTTAAAACGCGCGTATCTCCTTCGTTATGCGTCCGTTTGACCTGATTCTTTCGCCTGTGGTTTCGTAATTCTGTTACGCTTCTAAAGATGCCAACTTCGCTGAAATTGGATGTGTATAGCTCAAGCATAGCCGAAATGACTTTATAGGGTCTGATACTGCTCAGTCTTCTCCGTTCTTTATCCGATTTGCATGATTCTTGATTTTCCCGTCTCGATTTTACCTGTTTTATCATATGATGAAGTTAGAATGTGATTTATATAAGGTAAATGAGGTCGGGTGATTTTGTGTACGTTTATTCGTCTTGATTTGCTCGTTATTTGGACGTTTTAGGTGATTTTTGCAGCAACGCCTATATTTAGACTACTTTAGTGAAATTTAGTAAATAATGATCATTTTAGAATGTTTTCACTAAAGATACGTCCAAAAAGTGCGGAATATTGCCCTTAAAAACATGACTATTTGAGTCACATCAAGTTATCCCACACTTAGGCGTTGCTTGTCCTCAAGCAACACTCAGTTAGAAAAACATTTAAAATGAGGTTTTTAAGGGGTGAGTCAAAATAGTTTCAAAATGATACCACTTCTAATATGATTAAGACTGTTAAGAATAAGGGAAAGGATAAGATGATCCTTTCAGAAGCAAGAAGCAATTATCATCAAGCATACTACCAATTCTCGTGATCTTGGAGTACACATGACTAGGCGATCTCACTATAGGTGGTCACTCAATTCACTCAAAGTGTATCGGGTTCCCTAACAATCTAGAACAAATGAAATCGCTCAAATAAGCCAGTCATGCAGCACTCATCATCATAAGCTTGGTCGAGAATCGGATCTCCACCACTTAGGTGAGGACGGTGCTAACTATCCCAAGACATTCAACGGGTGGTAGTGTTTGGTGAGGTTTAAGGGTATGGGTAGTGGTATATGTTTGGTTGTAAGGGTTTGACTTATCTTAAAACTCAAAGATAGTGAAAAACTTTATTTCAGAATGGAACGGAGGATTTTGTAGCTGCTCGTCTTCTATCGAATTTTTCTTGAGAAGGTGATACTTGAAGCACTCAGCTTTATTTGATGGAACTGTTTCTTTTTCTTTTCTTGATTTTTCTACTTTTTATTTTTCTTTTCTTCTTCAGAACTTCTTTGCCAGAGAATTTCTAAGGATATTTTATGTTGATCCTTTCAGAAATCCTTTTCGGAACTATGATCTTTGATCTTGAATCTTCAATTTTTGTCGTGCCAATTTTTCGCACTTTTGACTTTCTTGAGTACATAGAAGAGGAAGACTTTAGAGCATAATTGAAGAGGATGTTCCAAAAGATGTTTTTCACGACCTTAGAAATTCTAAGATAAGGGTTTTGGGAATTTTGGTTAAGTGGGGGTTTAGTACGAGGGTTTTTTCGAAATGAAAGGTTTAGGCTCAACAGAGTTTACTAGGCGGATCATCGATACTGAAAATAAGTATCGGAAGGGTTTTGGGCTTGAAGAGATATGTGAGAATTGGGTTTAAATCCTAAGGAATGTCAAGGTCATCTAGCTGCACCTATACCGCGTACGGTACACACCAATGTGGTCTTGAAACGTATGTCTGGAGCAAGTTCTAATTCAGAGATGCAAGCATCAGCACACACAAGAAATGAAAGTGAAGCATTAAAGATGAATGCTTTTAGGCTCAAGATACCTCACTACAAAATAGGGTTGTATGTGCCTAGCCATGCTCCTTTCAGATTATTGTTTCTTGCTTGAGAAATTTCTACCTTATTTTCACTATATTCCAAAATACCTTACTCATATTTCGAGAGTGATTCTTTTCGAAAGTATTTAACTCGAAAACTTAGAGTTTAGTTTCATAATTTAACTCATAATTTTAAATTTTTGAAAAAATTTGTTTGAAAAATTCGTTATTTTGGGAAAACATTTTCTGAGTAATGCTATTTTGGACATAAAAATTGCCTAAAATTATCCAAGGTATTCTATACCTTGCTATCCCACACTTAGAGGAACATTGTCCCTAATGTTCTCTTGAGTTGAGTTTTTACTGGAGGTAAAATCCCACACTTAGAGTTTGAACATGTAAGAAAATGTTTCTTAAGTGTTAAATTTGGGTTTGAATCCCACACTTAGTGATAAGCTCAGGATAGGGTATAGAATATAACAAGCTAACGAGACAGAATATATGTGATCATGAAATGGATAGAAGGTTAAGAAACTCCCCAGATAACGTTTTGAAGCATGTGAAATTTTGCAGGAGAGAGAGTCGAAGTGAGCTTTCTTCTGCATTCTTCTTGAAGGACATCAAGCTTCATACGGGGTTATCCGGTGTCATGTATCCAACGTTATCAGAAATCAACTTCAATTCTTTTAAGTGGGGATCCTTATGGTGTAGAATCCCATACTTTAGGTTTTGAAGAAGTTGGAGTGATTTTGATAAGTGTTTGCGGTGTGGGGAGTGATCCCACACTTAGTTCTTTGAAGTGCTTGGATACAAGGAAGTTTTGAGAAGAACGAGGCCCCTCCATGATATGTTTGAATGTTCCGCAGTCTGCAAATGTTGAAAACTGGTTCGGATTTTCTTCTTGAAAGTGCGTCATCTCGCCTTTTTCCACGTTCATACATCACAACATTTCTACTTATTAAACAGAAAGAAAATAAAACATAATAAGTAATAGCATAATGTAAATACGGATAGAGTGATCAACCAACTAGTAGCTGATACAAATAGGTTCCAAAAGTAAGGTTTAACAGTAGCCAACAAACACAAGATAATAATAATAATGATAATGTCTGAAACCAAAGTCAGATGATGCAAAGGGGGTAGAACTATGAAGCTGGGGATCCCTGGTCAGGTGCATCAATATGCTGAGTAGGAGCTGGTGCTGTGGATGGTCCTACGACTGACTGCTGGCCACTGGATACTCTCTGTCCCTGTTCTTCAGCATTGATCAGTTTGAGCTGAATCAATATGTCTCTGAGGGTAGCTGCTGGCAGTCTCATCGGATCAGTGTAGCCCCACTCTAGCAAAATAGCCGAGGTAACCCCTGCCTGCTCTAGTAAGGTCATGTAAGCCTGACGTAGCATGCTCTCTGTCGGTACAGCTGAGGAAGAGATCGGTCCCAAGTTTAATAGCATCCCGGAAGTGTCAAAAGATACAGCATCAATGCCCAAGTAGACTGTGTCAGCACGGTAAGATCCACTGGCGACTGGCTGGGCAGGATGAGGAATCACAGGTGCAGAAATCACTGGCTGAACTACCGGTATCTCGGTCTCAACTGACTGGACCTGCTCTGGTACTGGTGTGGTCCGGATAGCGGGTGATGGTGTATGGGTGGTATGTGATGGGATGGATGTATGTGGTGGTGCTATGGCTGGTGGTGGTGGACCGCATCGGTACAAGTAAGGCTCTGGGTCAGGAATACCAAGTTTCCTGGAAATCAACAGCTGATGGGAATGGCTAACCTGAAGAGCATGCAAAAGATAATACTGTGTCAGCGAGGTCACTGGATCTGTGTAGTGAACAGTAGCCTGAGCTGGTGGCTCGGCTGTCTCAGCTCCTCTATGCGGGACACTAGTATGAGTAGTAGGTGCTCGGGCTCTATCAGATGGGCCATCCTCAGTATCTGCAACAGGTGAGGATCCTCTAACACGCTTCCCAGGGAGACGACATCCTGGAATGATCTGTTTGGTGTTCTTCCATAGGCACTGTCTCTGCTCATCTGCCTCAATAAGATGGATCAACTTGCAGTAGTCCAAGTTGAATGGCAAAGAACGAGAACAAACATTAAACTCCTCAGTGTGGGCCTCAGTCAACAATCCCATACTATAAAGCAATCTAGTAATAATCGACCCCATGAACATGTGCCTATCCATATCTGTCTCAGCTCCAAGTCTCTCAGCGATCAAGAAAGCAACATTCAGATTCTTTCCTCCTATGATTGCTTCCATGAACTTCAACTCTTCGGCACTCACAGCACCACCTTCCTTCTTTCCAAATATAGAACATGCTAACAACTTGTGAAGGATGTGATGAACCGGCTTGATGAAAGTGGATGACTTAACACAGCTCCTAAAGTTTGATCCTGCTAAATCCATCCAAATATCCTTATGGTTCCTGTTTGGTAGGCTGGAGATGTCTTGAACACTGTTTCTGAACCATGCAGAGTTGACCTGAGACTCTGTATATAAACCAAGATATACTCCCAAGTCGGCAACTGAGATATGATGAATCTGTTCCTGAAACCTGAATGAAATCTTTCTTTTGTCGGATACGCTCATCTTTGGGTTCAGCTGGTAAGTCATCATGAACTCTGTCACTACTTCTCGGTATGCATACTCATCTATATCGAAGAGACGGAGAAAGGCATTGTTCAATTGACCATCGGTCTCATACATCAACAAACTCCTCAACTCATCCCTGATCCCTAGCTTAATCATGTCTTTCCATACCACATATCGATTACTGCCTATCGGTCGCTGCAACCACTGGCGAATGAGTGACCTATTCTTTGAAGATTTGGCCAAGTAGCTGAGTGAAGGTGGGCAATTATCCATCTGTGACAAAAGACAAGAAAAGATTAGGCCATAATAGTGATATATTAATGGATATGCTAAAGTACTTCCAAATTTTCAGAAAAAATTGGAAATGTAGGCTTTAGAAATGGGCATATCCAGAAATTTTAAAATTGCTAAACCTAACCGCAACCAATCACAAATCCAAAAACTTTTATCAACTTATGTCTAAATAAGGGTAAGTGGAACAAAGCTTCAAGTTCTTAGCATAATTAAAGCAAGTCAACAAGTTACCTAACTTAATTATCCCAAGCACTAAAAACTTAAATACTTCATGTTCATGGTTAATCAATCTAAATGAGCTTAATACTTTGGGTAAATCCAAGGTTATATAATTACCTCAAGTAAATCAATTAATCATAAAAGGGCATATTACCAATTAAATATGCAATCCAACTTTCCGCAATTTCCAAAAGACATAAGGCCGTTTTTTTACATGATTTCAAGCAAAGAAACGAAGTAAACTTATTTGACATAATGGTAGATTTTAGAAAATGGCATTTTTGTTGGTTTCATTTCAAAGTCATACACTTTATTAATTAAAGTGATTAACTTTAAAATGATTAAATAAACCGAAACTTGTTTTGATAATCTTGTAAGCTTTTTAAGTTTAGAAAAGTCATAAACATGGTTTAAAAATAAAAGTTTTAAGTAAAAATAATGTTTATGATGATTTTATTAAAAATGAGCTTACTTTAATTACCAAAAACTAGCTTAACCATTTTCTAATCGCAAATGATCAATTAAAACATGTTAACCTATCATATTTAAGCATAACTCAATCAACAAAAGTCAACATAAGCAATTAATCAACCAAAAAGTCAAACTAGCCATAGTTCATCAAAAAGTCAACACTTTAATTCCCAATCTTGCAATCAAGCCAACAAATCACTAGATAAAGCTTGTAATCATGTTAAGCATCAAGATAAGCATGAAATAACACTAAAGATTGCAACTTTTAACCATGAAATCTATGAAAATGAGTTACAAGCCCTAATTTTTAAAGTTTCATGAAAATCACAAAAGTAGGTCAAGAATTACCTTAAACTTGATGTAATGATGTTGTGGATGCAAGAAAGATCATAAAATGATGAATTTTGAGCTTGGAATCATGCAAAATGGTTGAGTAATGGAGATTTGGTGGTGATGGATGGTAGGCCGACGGTTTTGGAGGTGGGGAGAGGAAGAAGATGAACTTTTTTATGATTTTGTCTTATGTGTGTGGCTAAAATCCCTTTTATACCCTTTTAAACGTACGCGATTTAAAATTTGCAAAAGATACGAAACATACAAGTAAAATTTCAAAGTTTAAAAATTTTTAATAAAACACTTTTAAAAAGTATGTTCGTAATTTTCTGGATTTTTACGCGCAGTCTAAAAAGATATTGCAAATCGTATGCGAAATCGTATACGTTTTTTATTTAAAACAAGACATTCTTTTTGTGTTCTTTAAAATCCAAGACAAATTCAAAATTAATTTTTCAAAACTTAAAAATAAACTTTTTTCGAACTTTCTGAAAATGTCTGAAATTCGTTACTTTGTTGTGCGAATTTGAATTTTAAAAGAACGTTTTCTTGTATTTTTAAATGCAAGCTTTTAAATTTAAAAATAAACCACTAATATTACTTATCCTAAATACTTAAAATAAAACTAAATTAACTAAAATTTGGGTTGCCTCCCAAAAAGCGCTTGGTTAAAGTCGGTAGCTCGACTTTTGGACAAATTTATTGAATATTGCCCAAGAGCAATTGTTTAAGTGAATTTGGTGCTCTTGGTTGAAGGAAAGTGTAGCGAGGAATAAAGTCACAAGTGAGAATCTTAATGACAGAATCAACTAGGTCTGCGGGATGTAACGAGAATCGTTCGTGTTCAGTGAGAAACATACGTTCCTTTTTGCCTAAATCTAGAAGATTGTCGATAAACTTGTTAAATTCCTTTCTAACTTTCTTAGGGTTTGAAATTCCGTTTCGTGATCCGTCATCTATATGGTTTAAGTCATGAAGAAGCATTCCTAGGGTTTGTTGAAATTTCCGTTCTTCTCTTGAATCGGGATCTCCGGTGGTAGTGTGAACTGACTCCGTGATTTCTTCGATTAAAGATGTTTGTGAAATGGTGAAAGGAAATTTTGACTGAGCAAATAACAAAGTGAGTGAGACGTTAATATCCTTCCTTCCAGCAAAGAAAGCAGCTTCCATGTTATCGTCAGTGGCTCCAGGGAATATCTCTAACAACTTGTCGATCATATAAGTAGCGGGGTCAACGAAAAATGGAATTTTATCAGAAATGACGAGAGATATAGCGGGATCTTTGTTGATCCAGAACTCAAGCTCATAAATCATAGCCGCAACATAACGATTAATTAAGGTTTGGGAAACCGGTTGATAATCGGTGCAGGCGAATAGGTCCATTAGTAGGTCTATTTCTGATTTAAGCTTTAGTTCTTGCTCTCGATAATGTGTGAAGATACCTTCCTCCTTTTGATTTGGAAGATGGTGGAGAATACCAACCTGTTTCTTTATCCTACGAGTGACTTCTCTTTGTTTAACTGAAAAAGGAAAGTCAGACGTTTTGAGTTGTCTGGCAAATGCCCGACAAACATCCAATCTCCTATCAGGATCAAAAGAGTTACCTACGTAGCGGATATTTTCTTCAGGTTTGATTGGTAAAGTCCTATCAACAACACGATAGATGGTGTACTCAGGTTCGGGTACAAGGTTTAAAAAGATAGGTGATTTTGGAGGGTATTCGTAAACTTCTTCGTCCCATGGTGGAAGACGTTCTTCAACGGGTGGAAAACGAAAGGGTTGAAGATGTTCAGAGTTACTCTCGACAAAACCAGATGGGGTAGGGAATTGAAAGAAGTTTTCTAAGGAATATGAAATCTCAGGAGCAGGTATAACCTGATAGCTTAGAATGCTAGATGCAGAAGTTAAGATCTTCTGATGAGAATCATGGGTTCCTAAGTCAAGATCTAAGAATTGCCCTATGGTTCTAGATTCATCGTCTGAATTAGCGGAGATAACTTCGGAAGAGGATAAAGATGAAGAGTAGACGTCAGATTCCAACTCTTGTTCTAAGCAGGCGAAGAACTCAGCGTCATTCATGGCCATTATTTCTTCGGACGTCTTGAGGGCGAGTGGAGAAACGGGGCTAGACGGAAATGAATCATAGAAAGATGTTTTTGTATTTTTCATTTTTAATTAACCTAAATTAAACTACGGAAAGCAAATAACTACCAACTAAGTTTGGGAAACCTAATTGGAAAGGATCTCCTAAAAGCTAGAATATCTAAGGCGGCTTCAAATCGTAATGCTCTACGATCCCCGGCAGCGGCGCCAAAAACTTGTCGCGGCCCTATCGGTCGGTCGGATTTGACTCCGGTCGTTGTTCCAACAGCAACAGAAGCGGCGGACAGTGAGTTTTAAATTTATATGAGCTGGGGCTCAAACTATAAGTACTACCTACCTTGGGAGCAAGCAGTAAGTATAACTCGAGGTCGTTCTTAAATCGGAGCGAATTGAAATAAAGCGGATCACCAAAGATTATGGTCGCAATTAGGATGGGGGTAGGTAGATAGATTTTTGATTGATTTGGTTTTCTAATTATCCTAAGTGCAGAAATGTAAATAACGAGAAATGAAATTAGGGTTTAAGCAGACAGGTAGAGATGTGATTGCTGAAACTTGGATACTAGGGTTTCGGGATGATGTTCATTATAAAATTGATTGGAGATTTACCAAATAAAGAGTAGACATACTTTCGGTGTAAACACTAGGACCCTACGTTCAGGTGAAACCCTAGAAACATATGTCACTGGAATCCTAGGTTATCATGATTCTGATCAGATCAGGCTGTTTTCAAACCCCCCTGAGCCTTTGCTTAATTAAGACAAAGTCACCCTAAATGTTCTAGGGATCAGGCATAAGGCAACAGACCGCAATTGTATTTACTGACCTTTCTTAACACCTAATCGTCTATTTACTTTCATTATAGCAAATACTGATTGTATCCTGTGTATGTTAAACTATTGGTATGATTAGGGTTTTGCATGTCTAGGTATATGATTGACACTACCCTGTATTGTTTCTATTGAAGCACATACTTAACCGTCATAAATATAGACCCTCCTTTACAGTCAGGCGTTCATCCCTAGGAATAATCACGGTGTACAGGGCAATTAGGCATTTCCACAGTGTTCCAAACCCTAGATGTACTAACGGTGTACTGGGCATTTAAGCATTTCCACAGTGTTCCAGATCTTAGGTGTACTAACGGTGTACAGTGCAACAAGCATTTCCACAGCTTTGATTCCTAGACCACAGTTCTAGAAGGATCACTTCCAGGTAATTCACGATGAAACAATCCATGGCATTTCCTTAGCTTCCACGTATTTGTACTCCACACGAGGTGTTTCCAACGCTATACGAAGTACCGTGCCTTTTAAAGGAAAGTTCATAGTTTCATACTGTAACTGGAGATAACTGTGTATATTTAGTATTAGGGTTGATCAGATCCTATCCTAGGGCAACAGTCACGTGAAAGTCTGGAAAGGGTGATGAGAGACTAGATCTATATTCAGGATAAGCTTAACCAAATACACAGCATAACAACTTCCAATCGTATAAATGAAACATTAATTTAACATCATCCCTACTCCTAATATCTACATTTCAACAATCACAATATTAAACTACTCTATAAACATGGCAATATGCAGAATACAAACTGAAATAACATAAAGCACAAGCATTATAACAGTAAGTAAAGTTTAGATATCACCGGGAATACAGCAGCGTAATACTGAGGATTACAAATAGTCTGAACTTGAAAAACTCGTTACAACAAGATTACCAAGCTAAAACTTCCTCTAGACTCGAACCGTAAGCTCAACCCTAACCTTTCTCCTCTAACTCCTAAGAGTAGTGCTAGAGAGAGAAAGTTAGAGAGAGAAAGTGAAAGAAAAGAGAGAAATAAGAAAAGTGAGAGAATGAGAAATGTGCGAAAATGTTGGGATGTGTTAAGGTGTGTGAAATGAGGAGGAGTGATCCCCTATTTATAGGCAAAGCTCAAAAATCAGCCGTACAACTCGCGAAACAGCACGTACAAGCAAACGAAGCACGATACAGGGCAGCAGGGGCCGTATACGGCCTTAGGGGGGCCGTATACGGTGTGTACATGGCCGTATACAGTCTTGGGTAGGCCGTATACGGTTGCCAAGGCCGTATACGGTGTCCGTCTGATTTCGTTCGTTGCTTAAAACGCGCGTATCTCCTTCGTTATGCGTCCGTTTGACCTGATTCTTTCGCCTGTGGTTTCGTAATTCCGTTACACTTCTAATGATGCCACTGAAATTGGATGTGTATAGCTCAAGCATAGCCGAAATGACTTTATAGGGTCTGATACTGCTCAGTCTTCTCCGTTCTTTATCCGATTTGCATGATTCTTGATTTTCCCGTCTCGATTTTACCTGTTTTATCATATGATGAAGTTAGAATGTGATTTATATAAGGTAAATGAGGTCGGGTGATTTTGTGCACGTTTATTCGTCTTGATTTGCTCGTTATTTGGACGTTTTAGGTGATTTTTGCAGCAATGCCTATATTTAGACTACTTTAGTGAAATTTAGTAAATAATGATCATTTTAGAATGTTTTCACTAAAGATACGTCCAAAAAGTGCGGAATATTGCCCTTAAAAACATGACTATTTGAGTCACATCAGGGAGTATCCTCAGGATCCTGGTAATCAGTATTAAATAAATTGAGGGAATCTCCTCAATATCCTGAAGACAGAGGATATATAAATCCAAATTGGTAGCCTTGGTTTCTTTGGCTTCCTTCTTCTTTGAGTATCTTGAATAACTTTTCAAGATTCTGACATTACTTAGGAATTTTACGATTGAAAGTCTGTTTCAGGATCCTAGAATATGGGAATCCTGGGAACCGGATTATTTTGAATATATCTTGAGGGAATCTCCTCAGGATTCTGAGTGCATGAATGAAATAAACATATATTGAGGGAATCTTCCTAGTATCCTGAAGATAGAAGATAAATAGAAGATGATAACATATGTCATATGAGAAAGCAGCCTCTCTGCTCCCTTTCTCTCCATCGTCTTTATCCATGGTGAGTTTTCCTCACTACCAAGAACTTATCTTTTCAGATTGTTCAACGAAAATCAAAAGCAGCCTCTGTATGCTCTATCTCTCTATACATTTATCGTCTGAGTTTGAGTCTTGCTCATCACTGAAGCCCATCTTGTTAGATGGCATCCCATTCGATTCCTACCACCCTTAGTGTCGTTCAATACACTCTAACGGGTTATCCACATAAATCGGAGTGTAATGAATCGAATCAAGCCAACTCACACTCGGGATTAGCTTATCCTGAATAAAAGTTCAATAAGTGGCCAACATAAACCACTTAAACACCACCATGGCTAACCGTATCTTGTTAACCTCGTTATTGGCACAGCCCAAGTATGTATTACATTGACAGGAATGGGGGCATCCCTTCAGTATCCTGAAGATAGTTGATTTGTAGAGATTTTCGTGCCATGATCAAGGTCGTGGAAATCCATGACGCTTTGGATAAATGAAAAAGCTACGCCAAGCCATGAGTACAGTTTGGGAGTAACATAGCTTGGTCACAGAGAAGAATCAAGAAAATGGTGAAAGGAAGCTCAAGGAAATAAACCCACAGGGTTGTACCACATGGAAATGTTTCACTGGATCTCAACCGAACGATATTAACATCAGATTAAACCCAGGATTCAGGTATGTTTATCAGTTTTTAAAATCATTGTGATATTTTTCATTGAAACTTGACGAAGAACGGGTAGCCAAAGCCATTATGAAGTTTGAAGTCATGCAAATGAGGTATGAAAGGGTTTTGTCGCGGTCCCAGCGGTCGGTCAGCTTTTAGAATCCGGGTCGTTGCACCGATGGCTACCGAGATGCGCGAACGGTTTTAAAATTTTATATTTGCTGGGCTCAAACTATGCAAGCTACCTACCTTGTGGGTAAGGCGGCAAGTATAACTCGAGTGTCGTCCAAAATCGGAACGAATTGAATTGAATTGGAACCTACCAAAGATAGCTTGACAATAGGATGGGTTTAAAAAAAGGTAGGTATGGGTTTTGGTTTTATCTAATCTAATCTAAAGACAGAAATTAAAATGCAGAAAAGTAAACGAGAATATAAGCAGCAGGTAGAGAGTGATTGCTGAAACTTCGACGATTAGGGTTTCGGGATGATATTATATAGATGATAGGTGATTACTCTGGTTAAGAATCTTCTAAACAGTTGGTGTAAACACTAGGACCCTATGTCTAGGTGTAACCCTAAAGCATATGTCACTGAATCCTAGGTTATCCTGATTCTGATCAGATGGGACTGTCTTCAGACCCACCTCACCGTCTCTTTCGGAGACCAAGCGACCCTCTGAATGGGGTTAAGGAATAAGGCGACAGTCCACAACACTGACTTTTCTTAACACCTATGTCTATCCAATTTTAACAGAGTAATACTGGTTGTATGCTGAATAAGTTAAACTATCGGTTAAGTAGAGTTTAGGGGTTTTAAGCATCTGGGAACACAGCCGGCATCCTTGCTTTCATTTCCTAACTCATGTTTTATCTGTTTAAGTTCTTAATACTTCCGTCATGGATTAGACCATCCTTTGCAATCAGTCGTTCATCCCTAGGCATGCGTACAGTGTATAGTGACCTTATTTTCCACAGTACTCTAACCCTAGGTATATCTACGGTGTTTTAAAGACCTATTATATCTTTACACAGCTTTATAACCAGAGGTAGTTTAACGGTGTACTATAGCATTTTCACGGCTTAACAAGACCTAGACTCGGGTCTGGAAGGGTTGCTTCCAAGTAATCCACGGTGAGACAGGCCACCGGCATTTCCTTGGCTTCCACGTTTTTGTACTCTACCAGCGGTATTTCCAACGATATACCAAGTATTCTGACGTGTTATGGTGATCTCACAGTTTCATACAAATAGGAGATAACTGTGTATTCGTAGTTAGGGTTTATCAGATCCTATCCTAAGGCAACAGTCACGTGAGAGACCAGAAAGGGTGATTAATTAAGTCTACATCCAGGATAAGTCTACACATTTATGCAGCATAACAACTACCAATCATATATAAGATATATTAATTAAACATCATCCCTAATCCTAACATCTACATTCCAACAATCACATATTAATCTAGCTAATCAGCATGGCAACAATCATAAATCGTACTGAAATAATATGCAAAGTAAACATTATAACAGTAAGAAAGTAAGATAATATAACCAGATTAGAAGAGTAATACTGAGGATTACAACAGTCTGACTTGAATAACCTTGCTACAGCTTGATTACCCAATTACAACTTTCCTCTAGCTCTAACCGCTAACTTATATCTCTCTAGTTCTCCTCTAACTCCTAAGAGTAGTGCTAGAGAGAGAAACTGGAGAGAGAACTAACTACAAGAATAATTCTCCTCTAACTCCTAAGAGTAGTGCTAGAGAGAGAATTCTAGAGAGAGAAAGAGAAGTATGTGAAATGAAAGGTTTAAGGTGTGTGTTTGAAAGAATGAGGAGGCTTGGTATTTATAGGAGAATGAGGTGAAGCTTGGTACAAGTCACAAAGCATGAAGAACAAGCACCAAAGCGCATACGGGGGGTACCAGACCAAGGGGGCAAATGGCACCTCACAAGCCACCAGGCCCCGTATACGGTACCTAGGTGGCCAGGGGGGTTGGTGCTTGGTTTGGCCTCCGCTTGTTTCTCGGTTGCTTGGTTCGTCCGTATCTTCTTCGTTTGGGCTCCGATTTGCTTGATTCTTGCGCCGTTGGCTTCGTTTTTCCGTTACGATTCTAATGACACTAAGTTTGCCATATTTGGAAGTGTTTGACTTTTGCGTGTTCCGGATGACGATCGGCGGGCTTCTAGACTGCATATCTTTTTCGTTATTCACCCATTTCTCTTGATTCTTTCACCACCGATCTTGGATTTTCCTATTGAATCATAAAATATACATTAAGATCTACTTTGATAGGATAATCAAGAATGGAATATTTAAGGTGATTGTTTTTACCTCGGTTTGCGTGCAAAATGGATGCTTTTACTGATTTTTGTAGCAATGCCCGAATTTAGACTACCTTGGTGATTTTTGATGATAAATGATTGTTTTGAAATGTTTTCACCAAAGAATAGTCCAAAAAGTGCGGAAATAGGTACTTATAAACATGACTTTTTGGGTCACATCAAGTATCCCACACTTTTTAGAGAACATAGGGAAAGCTAAGATGATCCTTTCATAAATAAGTATTGACTTTCCCAGGCATACTTTCCAAATCTCGTGATCTTGGAGTATACATGACTAGGCGATCTCACTAAAGGTGGTCACTCAATTCACTCAGAGTGTATCGGGTTTCCTATCAATCTAGCACAATCGAAATCACTCAAATAGCCAGTCATGCAGCACTCATCATCATAAGCTTGGTCGAGAATCGGATCTCCACCACTTAGGAAGAGGACGGCGCTAATTATCCCAAGACATTCAAGTGGGTTGTAATGTTTGTGAGGGTTGAGGGGTATGGATAGTGGTGATTTTTGGTTGTAAGGGGTTGCTTATCATGGGCATTCTAGGAATCATGAAAAACTTATTGTAGAACGGAGAAGATAGCTACTCGTATTTCATTGAATCTTTCTTTGAAAGATTGATACTCTGAAGCACTTTAGCTTTATTTTTCTTTTCTTTCTTTTTCTGCTTTTTATTTTCTTTTCTTTCTTCAGAACTTCTTTGTCAGAGAACTTCCAAGGATATTTTTGATTTTCTTTCGGAAATCTCTTCTTCCTTATCACGGACTTCTTCGAGTCTTTTCTTCTGGTGCCAATTTTTCGCACTCTTGATTTTCTAATTTTGGTGAACACGGAGGAGTAGATCAATTCAGAAAGAGATTCTTCAAGATGTTTTTCATAACCTTAGAAATTCCAAGATAAGTTGTTGGGAATTTGGGAAAAGTGGTTAAAGATATAGGGTTTTGAAGAAACGAAAGGTTTAGGCTCAAAGGGTTTTTCTAGGCGGATCATCGATACTAAAGATGAGTATCGGAAGGGTTTTGGGCTTGAAAAGGTATGTAAGAATGGGTTTAATCCTAAGAAATGTCGAGATCATCTAATTGCACCTATACCGCGTACGGTACTTTCCAATGTAGTCTTGAAACGTATGTCAGGAACAAGTTCTAATTTAGAGATACTAGCATCGGTACACACAAGAAATGAACAATGTAGCATTTAAAATGAATGCTTTTAAGGCTCAAAACCTCACTGCAAATTTGGGTTTGTATGTGCCTAGCCATGCTCCTTTAGATTGCTAATACTTATTTAAGAAATTTCTACCTTAATTTCCCTAATATTCTTGAATAACTAACTCATATTAGAAATGGTTCCTTTTTGAAAGAAATCGTAACTCAAAAATAGTAGAGCTAGTCGGATGATTTGGCTCATACTTTATTATTTTTGTTTAAAAAGTTTTGAAATTTTGAAAATTTGAGGAACATTTTCTGAGTAAAGCTATTTGGACATTAAAATCTGTAAAACATCTAAGTCAAGGTATTCTATACCTGCTATCCCACACTTAGAGGGACATTGTCCCTAATGTTCTCTTGAGTTGAGATTATATTTGAAAATATAATCCCACACTTAGAGTTTGAACATATAGAAAATGTTTCTCAAGTGTTTTGTTTGGGCTGGAATCCCACACTTAGTGATAAGTTTAGGATAGAGTATAGATTACTTTGCATTCCTAAGCCAACAAAATGAATCAAGGTATGAAAACGAGGTGAAAGGTAAGAAACTCCCCAGATGACAATTAGACGTTTAGAGGCGAAAGCTGAGAATTCGAAGATCTTCATTAAGAGTGATTCAGCTCCGCATGTCCTTATCTGGTGCACAGGGCTTTCTCATTCATGCTTAGCCAAGAGTCGACCCATAATGTAATTGGAAATTCTTATTAGTGAATTTCACACTTTTGTCTCGTGCTCATTCATCACACATTCAATCACTTATTCTAAATAAAGAAACAAACATAATAAGTAAATACGATAAACGAAATATAATAATAAAGTTTCAACCATAGAGGTCGAAAAATATCCCAAAAGTTTAACCAAGTGCAAGATAGAGATCACTGTAATCAATATAATACAAAAGTCAGTGATATAAATATGAATCATAAGATAAGTAGTCTAGAATGGAGGATCCTCTGCTGGTATGTCATCAGGCTGAGCTGGAGGTCCTGCAACTGACTGCTGTCCGCTAGATACCCTCTGCTCATCTGGAGGTAGTAGTCCTCTCTGAATCAATATCTGCCTGAGAGTCATCGCTGGAAGCGCCATCATATCATCATAACCCTGTGCGAGCATGTCCGCAATGGTAACACCTGCCGTCTGTAACATATCAAGGTAGAGCTGCCTGAGAGTGCTCTCAGTAGGAACCTGATCTAAGAAGATGGGGCCCAAATCCAAGTAAGGGCCGATGCTACCAGTGAACAATGCATCGGTACCAATGTATAGCAGATCTGGTCTGTATGATGTGCTAGCCTCTGGATGCTGGTCATGGGTCGGAATGGGTACAGTCGGATGAGGCAATGATGCCTGCTGACGGGCTGGTGATGGTATGTGTACTGAGTAGACTTTAGCTATATCAGATGTGGATCTGTGAGTGGGTAATGGTGAGGAGTAGGTGGTAGGTGTGCGTGGGCGTCTATATGGATGTGGTGACTGAGTGGAGGTATGTGGGTGTGGTGGAGGAAATGTGGTGTATGGGGGAGTGGCGGTGTATGGGTGAGTGGCGGTATGGGTAGTGGGTGGAGGTGGTGGTCCACATCTATATAAGAATTGATCAGGCTCAGGAGTACCATGTGTCCTAGCTGTCAGAACCTGCTGATCACGGATAACCTGTAAAGCATGTAATAGATAGTACTGAGTAAGAGGAGTGACCGGATCTGTGTGATGCACAACGGCCTGTGTAGGCAGTACTGATGTGTCTGCTCCTCATGATGTCTCAGGTATCTCTGCTGCAACTGGTCTCTGTGGCTGGGGACCAACATCTCTATCCTCTGTAGTCACGCGCTTCCTGGTCAGGAAGCATCCAGGAATGGGCTGCCGAGTCTGATACCATAAGCACTGTCTCTCAGGTCCCTCATCAATGATCCTGATCAACTTACAATACTCTAGATCAAACGGCTGCGAGCTAGCATGATGGGTGTAATCCTCACGGTGACGGTCAGTGAGAATCCCCATGCCGACTAACAATCTCGTGATAATGGCTCCCATGAATACGTGGCGTCTATCCTCTCTCTTCTCCTTCCACAATCTATCCGCTATGATGTATGCGACATTCAGGTTCTGCTTCCTTATGATCGCATCCATGAACTTAAGCTCTTCTGATGTAGCAGGTCCAGCATCTCTCTTTCCAAAGATAGTACAGCATAGGAGCTTGTGAAGAATGTGATGAACTGGTCGGGTCATGAGTGAAGCTTTCACTCCACTCCTGAAGGTTGTCCCTGTCAATCCTCTCCATATCTCCTTGTGATCCCGTGATGGTAAACTGGAGATAGACTGGAAACTGCTGGTGAACCAATCAGAACTGGCCTGAGACTGTGTGTAAAGGCCAAGGTATACCCCGAAATCTCCAACTGTCATATGATATTTCTTCCCACGATACCGAAAAGTGATCTTCTTCTTATCAGTGATCTCCAATCTCTCTCGGAACTCGTAAGTCATCATAAACTCAGTGATGACCTCTCGGTATATAGCCTCATCAATGGAGAAAAGATGGAAAAACGCAGCATGTTCCTCGCCATCTTTATCATACTTAATCAAATCTTCCAACTCATCCCTAATACCCAAGCGTCTCATGTCCGGCCACATGATGACTCTGTTTGACCCTAAGTATCGTCCCATCAATTTTTCAATATCGTCCATATTCTCGGGGGATGAAGCAAGCTTCCTCAACAAAGGGTTTGATAGATCCATCTGTTGACAAAAAATGAGAAGCATAAGTAATAACAAATTGCTAAGTTCATTTCCAAATTTTAAACAAAAATTGGAAATGTAGGCTTTAAAATATGAATAAATCCGCAATTTATTTTAAACAGAACCTAGGCCTAACCAATCCTCAATCCGTAATTTTCGCAACCATAAGTGTCTAACCTATTCCAAGGGTATTAAAGCAACAATAATACTAGTGTTTAATCTAAGTAAACTCGTCATTTCAAACAACTAGCAAATATTTTTACTTTCATTTATGGCAATTTAATCTAAGTGAGCTTAACCATGTAATTACCTCAAATATATTAAGTAAACCAAAAAGAACATAAACTAATTTATTTATGCAAATACCATATGGTTAAAGACACGTGTTAACTTGTTCGGTTAATAACTTTGCAAGATTAAAAGATTTTGACAAATGAATGACGGTAGCTTACATGTGATGGTCATATTAAAAATATTCAACACTTTATTAATTAAGGTGGTGAATAATTAAAATATTCAAGGACCAAAAGCTAACTAAGGATTTATTGAAAATCTAAGAAACTTGCCATGATTTAATTAACACAAGCATCATTTTAAAAATTGAATATTTAAAATAAAGTATGATACTTGATTAATTGTTAATCACAACGTGCTTACTTTAACTTTCAATAATCCTAAAGATCATCCAAAATAAACTAGCAATCATGTAAACATGTTTATCAAATCATACTAAGCATGAATTAATCAAAACAAGTCAAAACAAACTACTAGTTATCAAAAGTCAACAATTCTAGCAATTTTGACAACTTAAAGTCAACACTTGAAGATCAAAGTAACAAATTATCAAGTAATCTACTCAATCAAGCATGTAATCATGTTAAGCAACTATGCAAGAACACTTTTGAACCATAAAACACAAGTTTTCACCATGGATTTCATAGATCAAAAGTTGAAACCCTAACTTTTAAAAAGTTAATGAAATTTAAAGATTTGAGTTAGGAATTACCTTGCAAGTGATGAAATGATGTTATGTATGCAAGAGATATGATAAAATGAAGAATTTGAAGCTTTAAATCATCAAAAATGGTGGAAAAATGAAGGTTTGGTGATGGAGATGGGAAAGCCAACGATTTGGAGGAAGGGGAAGGAAGAAAACTTTTGACTTTTTGACTTTTTGTTTGTAGTGGATCCCTTCCTCTTGGTTTAAATACGTTTCGATTTAAAACGTGAAAGATGCGATACGTACGATTGGTTTTTGAAAGGTTTTAAGATTTTTAATAAAGTAACCAAAAGTAAATACGAATCTTTATAAAAAGTTTTCGCGAATTAAAATTGTATTTTAAATTGCGTGCGAAAAGTTCTTTGCGTTTAAACAGAAACGAGTTTATTTAAAAATGAAACAATATTTTTATGTACTTTAAACTTTAAAACAAATCATAATTAATTTACCAAAATTTTAAAATTAAAACTTTGTTAAATTTTTCTGAAAAGTTCGAACTTACGCAAATTGCGCGAGTTTAAAGTTTAAAGGACGTTTTCTTGATTTTTTTAAACGAAAGTGTTAAAACGAAAAATTAATTTAAATTAAAATTAATACTAACTAATATTAATTAACCTAGATAGGCTTGGGGTGCCTCCCAAGAGCGCTTTGTTAAAGACGAAAGCTCGTCCATATCAGACTTACTGTTTTACCGGATAGTGTCCGAGATGACACTGTTGGGTACGGTTGATGCTTTGGATAGAGACAAGGTATAGCGGGAAATAAACGTACCTGGGAGAGCTTGGATGACATAGTAAACTAAATCAGCAGGATTTATGAAATACCGTTCAAATTCTGTTAAGAATTCTCGTTCTTCCTGACTGAGTTGTAAGAACGCATCGACAAAACGATTAAATTCCCGTTTCACCTTTTTCTGGTTTGAAATGCCATCCCTAACTCCTGTATCTAGATAAGACATGTCATAGAGCAGTTTTGAAAGTAAATCCACAAATTCCGTTTCCTCAGAAGAATCGGGATTTCCGTAAGTAGTTTGAACTGCTTGCGAAAGCTCTTCGATATAAATCTTCTGTTGGTTAGTAAACGGGAATTTGGTTTTTTGGAACAACTGGATTAGCTGGATATGGATCTGTTTCCTTTTTGCAAAGAAAGCAGCGTCCATAGCTTCCTCAGTTGATTCGGGAAAAATAGCTCTAAGCTCATTAATTAAATAAGTAGCAGGATCAACAAAGAATGGAATATCTGCAAGAATCATGTCAGATTTGATAGGGCTTCTTTCTATCCAAAATTCAAGCTCGTCAATCAGGAACGCAACATAATGATTAATCCTAGGTTGTGAATCAGAGGGATAATCGGTGCTGGCAAGTAAATCCATTAAAAGATCTAATTCTGATTTTAACAATAGCTCGTCTTTTCTACTGTGTTTAGCACAAAGAAGTCTAATTATCCTATCAATCTCAACAAAGGTCTTTCTCTGCTCAAATGTAAATGGAAAATCAGATATCTTAAGATATTTCAGAAAGTTGGCATGGATATCTATCCTCCTATTAGGCTTTTGAGAATTTCCTAAGCGATGGTCTGTTTCTGATTAGGGTAGATGATTCCTAGATTCAGTGTTTAATCGGGTTGGTGTTTCTATCCTAAGTTCATTCTCAACCTGATACTGGAGACACTCTTCCTCAACAACACTTGAATAAAGTGTAGTGGGGTGGGCTCGCAAAATATCTTGGAGATCGTACTCAAAGTATTCATCTAAATAGTGAAGACGTTCATTCAAATCCATCCAAGGCATGGGTGGATAGAAGAACACCTCGATTCCAAATGGTTCATCATCAGGTAAAGTAGCAGGTCTAATATAGTGTGGATACCTAGACAAGATTGACAGAATCTCAGGGTCAAGTGTAGGTTGATGATATCGCGTAAAAAGTCATGTTTTTACTGCCGATATCTCTCTCATTCTGGAACGATTCTCGGCATTATAACTCAAATATAGCACAAATCATTGATATTATGCCAAGATGATTAAAACAAGGTTGCACGAGAAAAATCAAGCAAAACGGATGTAAAATGAAGATTCCACACACGTTCGAAGATTCAAGGCACAAAATCGAGATTTCAAGACCAAAATGCCCCCCATCAATATCCATCATTTTCAAGATGTTCGTTTTCAAAATACGAATCTAACAGAAAAAGAATCAACCAAAACGGGCAAAGAATGAAGATTTCGCGCCCGCCAGAAGATCCAAATGATCCGTACGCAATATCTGGAGCTATGGACCTCATTTTCAGGCATATCCTATGTCAAAATCTTCATTTTTGAATTACGAATCCAACAAAAAAAGAATAAACTCAAACGGACGTATAACGAAGAAAACACGCACGAATCAAGAAACGAAGCAAAAGATTGCGCAACGGGGCGGGGTGGGGCCCACCGCCGCCGGCCACCAGCCAGCCGCCGCCGGCCACCTGGCTGGTGCCGCCGGCCACCCTTCCCCCGTCCCGGTTTCCGTTTTTGGCAAGTTTTGGTACCTGGTGCGGTCACTTTTCGCGTTGTACAGTACCCGGTGCGGTCACTTTTCGCGTTGTATGATCCACTTTTAGCTAGTTTTTCTAACATGCACCTCAAGGCTTCATGATGCTAAAATGAGCCAAGACTCACCTATAAAAGGGGTGTTTGGGTTCATTTGAAACACATACCAACATATGCACTCTTTCTAGCATATTTCATACTTTCTCACCATCCATTCTTTTCTTTCTTTATTGTAATACTTCCTTGGTTAATTAGACTAGCTAATTAACTAGTCAAGGAAGATTTGTACGGAGGTGCTCCGGGACGCATTTGTAGCTACGAGTTATTGTATTTCTTTATCGGGTTTTAATCTATCTTTCATATTTAATCATGTTCTTTCTTTCCTTAATAAAATTAAATATGTATGCTAGAATTGCCATGATTTGCTAAATAACTCAATTGTCTACTATGATAGTAGTTTAGGAAAGATTTAAATATGTGATTATAATGTATGCTATGAGATTACGGGCGCTTTATATCATGAATAGATGTAGGAATTGAATCTTTATTGTTTATCTGCCCAACTCATGTTGTGACTAAAACCTTATCCAAAAATGAACGTAGCTAACTCATAGGGTACTGGTCACTTAGTTATACTATGTTTGATTGAATCATTGAGCTCGGCATGGCCGGTGTTCTCTAGGCCAAATTAGGATCTAAGAGACACGGAATATGGGAATAGAGGTAGATTAAGATTTAATTCAGACAGACGGTATTTTCAAGACAACTTTCGGAATATCCTCGATTTAATTAATACATTTGAATGCTTAGGTTTAACTATTGTCTTGATTGTCTTATTGCATGTTCTTGTTTGATTGTTGCCTTAGGATTATCGTACTAGTAAAATACACCTAGCCTTAATTGTTGTGAAATAATACGACGGTCCCTATTCAACTGTTCTTCGATATAGTACTGGAAATGCTTATGGCAAAGTACAAACGTATGGAAGTCGAGAACGACCGAAGGTAGTTGTGTTATGGATCAATTAAACAAACGTATTATTTAAGTTTCTATTTGTAATATAAACCATCCCTATCTTGCTGCATACTTGAATAATGTTGATAATTCATACGAATAAGTGATGACATCTTATCTGACCGCTTAGACCAGTTCTTCCAACTTATCCCAACAAGGGTAAAACCTGTTTACAAGATTGTTTATTCAACAAACTGTGCCATGATTCGGACGTCTATGATGACCGAGATTGGGGAATAGGATTCGAGATTAACTGTCAGATAATATGGACATGCATTTGAGAGAACTTTCGGTGTATGCTTTAATATATTCTGCAACCCACGTGACATTCTATTTGCCTAATTGTGGACACCTCCGCGTTAGCCCGATAGTAGGATTGTAGCAATAACTCACATTAACTTATGAACCTATCATCATTAGAACTCTTCACATTTTAATATCACCTAAACCACTTTATAGTAGACAATCGCTTTTAACTGCTGAACGCCCGAAGTAACCTCCATATCCATTTCTGATTTAATTTAGTTTAACCTTAGAATAGAAAACCCAAAATCCAAATCAACTCCCTTCCACCCTAGCTAAATTCATAAAAGTCTCTAAGTTCCCCTAGTCTCAATTCGTCGCGCTTTGAAGAACGATCCTAGGTCATACTTATCCTTGCTAGCCCTTAGATTAGCAATAATAGTAACCCTAGGCCCCAGCCTTATAAATTTAAAACCCGCTGCTGGTGCCCGAATAGTCATCGTTAACGACACCGACCTGTTCGGGCGCCAACAAGTTTTTGGCGCCGCTGCCGGGGAGCGTCGGCAACCGATTTTAGGAAATTTGGTAACTTTAGTATTTAGTGATCCTTTTGAAAGATTAACATCAATCAAAAGTTACATTTTTTTTTTCCTTAGGATTAGTTTAGATTAGTTTTATTTTATTAACCAACTATGTCAACCCCTTATTTTAATTTAACCAACCTTACACCAAGTGGATCATTAAAACAACTTTTGGCCATTCCTGTAACACCCGCCAAATTAGGACTAGTAATTAGTGCCTAATCATATGTTAATACATGTAATTAGTTCCTTGTTAGGCTAATTAATGTATCGAAATATATATATTGTTGAATATATACGAATATGCGATTTGGTTAAATCGTACGCAATTTAAATCGAATGTATTTCGATTCAATTTAATACGAACGTTGGTGACCAATCTTATTAAATAACGCTTTTATGTCAAAAATATTATTATAATAATATTTCGTATTCATACGTATTGTACAAACAAACCTTACACAATTTAAATGTAAAACGCGCAAACTAAATAAACAAACTTACATTTTATAATTCAATATATAAAATGACTAATAAAATATTTAAATAAAATATCGCGTAATAATTTGTATTTTAAAACGTACCTTTAATATTTAAAATAATTATTTAACGTCTAAACAACGGAGCAAACGAACACCACACGGAACGCGGGGCGAAAAACTGGAAATGGGGATAACCCCACCTCCACCTCCTCTTTTCTTTCATTTATTTCCTTTCCTCTCTCTCTCCTTCATCTTTTTCTCTCAAACTTTCATCACCAAAACTCACTAAAAATCGCAAATAGCAATATCAAACGACCTTGGATCTCATTATCACTTTGGAAGAAAACGACCACCGCGACACGATCTATCATCCTATCTTTTCGGATTTCTCATCCGACAATTTGTAAGTTTCCGACAAATCCCGAAATCTCTCGTTTTTAAGTGTTTTCACTTTCTAGTAGTTTGTAACAACTTATAATGTCCCTATATGGGTTGGGTAAAAGAATCGGACCAAACTATGGCCGGAAAACTCGTTTTTGGCTCAAAAACCCGTCAACAGCTTTAAGTGTCGCAACGAAGCATGCAGTATAGCGTCACTTCGTGCGTCACTTAAGTGACGCATTGAGTGTCGCTAAAAGCCCAAATTTTGCGTCACTTGCCTAAGTGCCGCATAAAACCCTCTTTTTCCGTCACTACCTAAGTGACGCATTTTCAATACCCGTCACTAATGACCGACACTTATAGCGTCACTTGCCTAAGTGACGCCTACCATCAAACCTGATTTCACCCGTCACTCACCTTAGTGACTCATGACCTTTATACCGACACTTACAACCGACACTTCCTCAAGTGTCGCACTCTATGCGTCACTTGCACAAGTGACGCTATTATTCTGAATCAGTCATTTCATGCGACACTTCCTAAGTGTCGCCTAAACCCATGAGTGTCGCTTTAAGTGACGCATAAAACAGAATATTTACAACTTAAATTTCACTAAGTGTCGAACTTTTACAACCTCAAACCTTTATACGATACGACTTATAAAACACCTTGGGACACTTTTGTAAGTGCAAAACCTCGATAACTTGATAATAATACTCGAAGTTATTATTTCAAACTCGTCACCAACGGGTCGTACACTTTTCAAACACTTAACAAATCAACCAAATCGTAGTAATTTGGACATATATATATATAGTTGTGTAACAACTACAAGGGTGATCTTTTGAGATACCCAATCATGATTATAACCATCGCGTGTCGTGGACACCCTCAGGTTACAAGTCGTTGGACTTCATTTCTCGCTAATCAACTTACGTTTGTTTAAACGCATTCAGACTCAGGTGAGTCTCATAGCCCCTCTTTTTACTGTTTTACTCAGGGGTGTGATATACTGCTCAAACTTTTAACATGTGAACGCAAGTACCAAACTTTTCATATACTACATGAGTTTTTCGAAACTAATCATTTGAAAGTCCTCCGTCAGCATAGTTGTTAATACGTTGTAGCGTGAATATTAGTATATGGTACCATATAGGAATGACCCACCTCGTTCGGGTTAGCAAGCACTAACCGGGTAAACGAACGTACTAATATTTGGGAAGACGAATGTGGATTAGGCATTCGTGGAGGCACCTCGCCCGGAATTCTCTATAGGGGACCCGGCCCTCGAGTTAAGCTCAACTATGTGCTCATGGCTGTATACACGATGATTATCATTTAATTGCTGGATGCAATTCATTATTTAATTGCTGGATGCAATTCATTATTTAATTGCTGGATGCAATTCATTATTTAAATCTTGCGGTTCATACGATATTACTTGATTTCAAACCTGTGAGCTCACCAGCTTTATAGCTGACCTTTTAGCATATATCGCAGGTACCCAGCAGTAGGATGTTTTTGCTTCAGGATTTAGCTCGAGTCAGCATACAGACGATTGAGATTTTCTTGCATTAGTATATTTTGTATAAGTACTTATGTACTGAAATCTCATTATATTTAACTCGAGCTATGTAAAGCTTTAAATGTTGTAAACATTTCAATTATCAATATATTTTGTTAAAACGACGCATATAGAGTCGTTTGCTATTTATCTTTGTGCTTTGTTATTGATTAGTAACACCCAAATCAAGCTTCCGCAAATCATTAAATTTGGGGGTGTTACAGATTGGTATCAGAGCCTCAGGTTATAGTGAACTAGGTTGCATTTAGTGAGCCTAGACTATGACCATTAGGCAGTATTCCTTATTAGGTATGACTGGTTCAGGGATTACAGCATACGAGTTTAATTTAACATAGCCTGATCAACTATGTACAATTAAACAAAGATGATGTAAGATCTGAAAGTAGTTATGGCTGAACAGGGTACAATAGAAGACTCTGACCTCGAGAGAACCGAGACTTGAACATGTTTATGCTAGACACTCAATAGGCTATATTATATAGGAGCTATATGAATATAGGCCTCAATCTTACTAACGCTTTGTCTCAGAAATGGCAAACATCCCATCAAATTCATCTCGTTCTCAATCCGGGTCGCAGAACCCAAGGGTAGCAAGGAGGAACAACAGGTTGCCTCGAGCTGGCCCGTATCCCACTCACATCGCCTTGCCGGCCTTAGCCGCTAGGGTAAACCAACACTAGCAGCGACTTCGCACCATGGATGTCGTGTTGCAAGAAACGAACGAAAACTGGAGACTTACATCCCTTGAACGCATCGAACAGGTCTCCGACGACCTTGAAACCACAAACAACAACATGGATGTTCTTCGCAACCAAATTATAGAAATAAGGGTGGAAAATGCCCTTCTACAACAAAGGATGGAAGAATGTGAGCAACGCTCACATGAAGCAGAAGAGTATGCGTGCGGACTAACACAACGACTAGCACTCGCAGAAGACAACGCCCGACAAGCTAGCAGGCTTGCAAACACTGTGGACCGTCTTGTCACGATGATGGAACAAATTAATCTACGTCAAGACTAGTGTAGTCTTTGTCTTGTAATCTATCCTGTAATCTTGTAACTATCTACGCGCTACTCTATAATTCAGTCGGATGTAACAATTCCCGAAGCCTCTTGTAATACATCCGTAGGGTGTAACCTTTGAACTCGTATTAGCTATCAAATATTCCTTGTTGTTCAACTCATATTAATTGTCATTTTTCCATGTTGATGTCATGTATTACTGCTTTCTACACGTACATGTATAATAAATACAACTTTCTTACAAAATCTCATGTATCTTCATTTCTTTTATTGAAGAATCATGCCGCCAAAGACACGACCTTACACCGATGCTCAGATTACGTCACTCATAACCCAGGCTGTTACTGAAGCCTTGGCTCGGAATACCCCACCCAACTCCACAAGAAACAGCGATACCGCTGGAACCTCTGCCGTCAAACCTTGTTCTTACAAGGACTTTCAAAGCTGTAAACCCTCGAGTTTCAAGGGTTCTGAAGGAGCCATCGGACTGATCAGATGGTTCGAGAAAATGGAAACTGTTTTTCGTGTCAGTAAATGCGCGGAGAACGACAAAGTAAACTTCGCCACCTGCTCTCTTGAAGATGATGCCCACTCTTGGTGGAATTCATATACCCAATCAGTGGGTGCTGACATTGCCTACCAACTCACTTGGGAGGAATTGAAGGCAAAACTCACTGCCAAATACTGCTCTATCGCCAAACTCCAAAAGCTAGATGAGGAGTTCTGGAACTTAAAGGTTCAGGGTGGTGATATCGATGGTTATACCACCAGGTTTCAACAACTAGCTGCCCTCCGCCCAGCTATGGTTAGCACTGAACCTGATAAAATCAGGAAGTACACCCTTGGTCTCCCTGACCCTGTTCGGGGACATGTCATCTCTTCAAAACCAACCACCATTGACGGTGCGATCCTATTGGCCCAAGACCTAATGTCCATGAGCCAAGATTCTGAACCACCCACTTCATCCTCCCATAACAACAAACGCAAGTGGTCTGACTACCACAACAACCCCTCCAACCAACAAAACAAGAAACCCGACACCATCAAAGCTTACAACACCACCACTGACATCATCCGGGGCTACACTGGGAGCAAAACTTATTGTTCCAAGTGCAGTCGCCACCATGAAGGTTCCTGTGGTCCCTTTTGCAACAACTGCAAGAGGTACGGCCACCTCACAAAAGATTGCCGCTCTCCTACCAACAACAATTCCAACAACAACACCAGACCACCCAAAGTATGCTTTGAGTGTGGGAAACCTGGGCATTTCAGGGACTCGTGCCCAAAACTGAAGAACAACAACAACAACAACAACCGCAACAACAGCAACAACAACAACACTCGCAGCAGAGCTTTTGTCATCAAATCTGGGGACGCCCGCCAAGACCCGAATGTGGTCTCGGGTATGTTCCTCCTCAACAACTTAACTGCTTCTGTTCTATTTGATACTGGTGCTGATAGAAGCTTTATCTCCGATGATTTTTGCCCATTACTTCACATCACTCCTGTTGCCTTAGATGTTAAGTACACTGTAGAGCTAGCAAATGGAAAACTTGTAGAAACCACCAGTGTGATACCTAATTGCACTTTAAACCTAGCTGACGAAACCTTTTCGATCGACCTTATACCCATTGAAATCGGAAGTTTCGACGTCATTATCGGAATGGACTGGTTGTCCAAGCATCGAGCTGAAATCGTTTGTCATGATAAAATCGTCCGTATCCCACTCGCCGTTGGTGGAACCTTGATCATACAGGGGGAGACCGGTGGGACGGGACTCAATATAATCTCCTGCTTAAAAACCCGAAAATTTCTGAGGAAGGGTTACCCCGCAATACTTGCACACATCACAGAGAAGAAGTCGGAGGAGAAGCGACTTGAGGATGTGCCAATTGTTAGAGACTTTCCCGAAGTCTTTCCGGAAGAATTACCTGGTCTACCTCCGCTTAGACAGGTTGAGTTCTCGATTGACCTCGTGCCGGGTGCCGCACCGGTGGCCCGCGCACCATACCGTTTAGCCCCATCTGAACTTCAGGAGTTGTCCTCTCAGTTACAGGAACTTCTGGATCGAGGATTCATTAGACCGAGTTCTTCACCTTGGGGAGCTCCGGTCTTATTTGTCAAGAAGAAGGACGGTTCATTCCGAATGTGCATCGACTACCGAGAATTGAACAAATTGACCGTCAAAAATCGATACCCACTTCCTCGCATTGATGATCTATTCGACCAACTTCAGGGTTCAAGTTTCTACTCAAAAATCGACCTGCGATCAGGTTATCATCAGTTACGAGTTCGCGACACCGATATCCCGAAAACTGCTTTCAGAACTCGTTACGGGCACTACGAATTTCAAGTGATGCCCTTTGGTCTAACCAACGCACCGGCTGTATTCATGGACCTCATGAACCGGGTGTGCAAACCATACCTCGATAAGTTTGTCATTGTCTTTATCGATGACATACTCATTTACTCGCGCAACGAGCAAGAACATGCGCAACACCTTAAGACCATCCTTGAACTACTTAGACACGAGGAGCTTTACGCTAAATTCTCTAAGTGTGAGTTCTGGATTCAAACCGTTCAATTTCTTGGTCACGTGATCGACAGTCAGGGAATTCACGTGGACCCATCAAAGATCGAGGCTATCAAAGACTGGCAAGCACCCACCTCTGCAACTGAAGTACGACAATTCTTGGGTCTTGCTGGGTACTATCGACGATTTATCGAAAATTTCTCTAATATAGCTCAACCACTCACGGTACTGACTCAGAAGGACAAAAGGTTCGATTGGACCGATAAACAAGAGTCAGCGTTCCAACTTTTGAAACAAAAGCTTTGCAGTGCTCCAATTCTATCCTTACCCGAAGGCACCGATGACTTCGTGGTATACTGCGATGCTTCTCACCAAGGTCTTGGTTGCGTGCTGATGCAACGAGACAAGGTCATTGCCTATGCCTCACGACAGCTGAAAATTCACGAAAAGAACTACACCACTCATGACCTCGAACTTGGAGCTGTCGTTTTTGCTCTCAAAATCTGGAGACATTATCTCTACGGCACTAAGTGCACCATCTTTACCGATCATAAAAGTCTCCAACATAGATTCGACCAGAAGGATCTCAATATGAGGCAACGTCGATGGGTCGAGTTACTTACCGATTACGATTGCGAGATCAAGTACCATCCAGGGAAGGCTAATGTTGTAGCCGATGCCCTCAGTCGAAAGGAACGACCAAAACCACTTCGAGTCCGAGCCCTCAGTATGACCATTCATAACGATCTTACCATTCAAATTCATACCGCTCAGATCGAAGCCCTGAAACCGGAAAACATCAAAAATGAAGCCTTGCGGGGCATTGACAAACAATTTGAAATCAAACCTAACGGGATTAGGTATTTCTCAAACCGAATCTGGTTGCCTAGTTTTGGGAACCTAAGAGACTTGGTGATGGACGAGGCTCACAAGTCTAAATATTCTATTCATCCGGGATCCGATAAGATGTACCACGGTATTAAGGAATTTTATTGGTGGCCGAACATGAAAGCCGAAATCGCCACTTATGTCAGCAAGTGTCTTACTTGCTCGAAAGTCAAAACCGAACATCAGAAACCTCCTGGTTTACTCCAACAACCTGAAATCCCTGAATGGAAATGGGATCAAATTGCCATGGATTTCATAACCAAACTACCCAAGTCGTCGAGCGGTTGCGATACCATTTGGGTGATCGTCGATCGTCTCACCAAATCTGCTCATTTCTTGGCAATCAAAGAAAACGATAAAATGGAACGCCTTACACAAATCTACATCAAGGAAATCGTTTCTCATCACGGTGTTCCAGTCTCAATCATCTCTGACAGAGATGCCCGTTTCACCTCTCACTTTTGGCAATCACTTCAAAAAACTTTAGGTACCCGTCTCGATATGAGTACCGCGTATCATCCTCAAACCGATGGCCAAAGTGAACGAACCATTCAAACCTTGGAAGATATGCTACGCGCCTGCGTAGTTGATTTCGGTACAAACTGGGAAAAACATCTACCGTTGTGCGAATTCTCGTACAATAACAGCTATCACGCCAGCATTAAGGCTGCACCTTTTGAGGCACTGTATGGTCGTAAGTGCCGATCACCGATCTGTTGGACTGAAGTGGGAGATAGTCAACTCACTGGTCCTGAACTCATTCACGCCACCACTGAGAAAATTGTGGAAATCCAAAACAGACTCAAAGCCGCACGTGATCGTCAGAAAAGTTATGCTGACGTGAGACGCAAACCACTCGAGTTCCAAGTTGGGGATCGAGTACTCTTGAAAGTATCGCCTTGGAAAGGCGTCATCCGTTTTGGCAAACGCGGGTAGTTGAATCCCCGGTACATCGGGCCTTTTGAGATCCTCGAACGGATTGGCCCCGTAGCTTATCGATTGCAGCTGCCATCCGAACTCAGCAGCGTGCACCCCACTTTTCATATCTCAAATTTGAAGAAGTGTCTGTCTGATGAGACACTTATTATTCCACTAGATGAAATTCGTGTTGACGATAAACTATACTTCGTTGAGGAACCCGCTGAAATTTTGGACCGTGAGGTCAAACAACTGAAACAAAGTCGTATTCCCATCGTCAAGGTCAGATGGAATTCGCGGCGTGGTCCGGAATTCACCTGGGAACGGGAAGACCAAATGCGACTCAAATATCCTCAACTTTTCACTGATTCTACATCGAACACGACCTCGAGCTAAATTTCGGGACGAAATTCTTCTAACAGGGGGAGAATGTAACACCCGCCAAATTAGGACTAGTAATTAGTGCCTAATCATATGTTAATACATGTAATTAGTTCCTTGTTAGGCTAATTAATGTATCGAAATATATATATTATTGAATATATACGAATATGCGATTTGGTTAAATCGTACGCAATTTAAATCGAATGTATTTCGATTCAATTTAATACGAACGTTGGTGACCAATCTTATTAAATAACGCTTTTATGTCAAAAATATTATTATAATAATATTTCGTATTCATACGTATTGTACAAACAAACCTTACACAATTTAAATGTAAAACGCGCAAACTAAATAAACAAACTTACATTTTATAATTCAATATATAAAATGACTAATAAAATATTTAAATAAAATATCACGTAATAATTTGTATTTTAAAACGTACCTTTAATATTTAAAATAATTATTTAACGTCTAAACAACGGAGCAAACGAACACCACACGGAACGCGGGGCGAAAAACTGGAAATGGGGATAACCCCACCTCCACCTCCTCTTTTCTTTCATTTATTTCCTTTCCTCTCTCTCTCCTTCATCTTTTTCTCTCAAACTTTCATCACCAAAACTCACTAAAAATCGCAAATAGCAACATCAAACGACCTTGGATCTCATTATCACTTTGGAAGAAAACGACCACCGCGACACGATCTATCATCCTATCTTTTCGGATTTCTCATCCGACAATTTGTAAGTTTCCGACAAATCCCGAAATCTCTCGTTTTTAAGTGTTTTCACTTTCTAGTAGTTTGTAACAACTTATAATGTCCCTATATGGGTTGGGTAAAAGAATCGGACCAAACTATGGCCGGAAAACTCGTTTTTGGCTCAAAAACCCGTCAACAGCTTTAAGTGTCGCAACGAAGCATGCAGTATAGCGTCACTTCGTGCGTCACTTAAGTGACGCATTGAGTGTCGCTAAAAGCCCAAATTTTGCGTCACTTGCCTAAGTGCCGCATAAAACCCTCTTTTTCCGTCACTACCTAAGTGACGCATTTTCAATACCCGTCACTAATGACCGACACTTATAGCGTCACTTGCCTAAGTGACGCCTACCATCAAACCTGATTTCACCCGTCACTCACCTTAGTGACTCATGACCTTTATACCGACACTTACAACCGACACTTCCTCAAGTTTCGCACTCTATGCGTCACTTGCACAAGTGACGCTATTATTCTGAATCAGTCATTTCATGCGACACTTCCTAAGTGTCGCCTAAACCCATGAGTGTCGCTTTAAGTGACGCATAAAACAGAATATTTACAACTTAAATTTCACTAAGTGTCGAACTTTTACAACCTCAAACCTTTATACGATACGACTTATAAAACACCTTGGGACACTTTTGTAAGTGCAAAACCTCGATAACTTGATAATAATACTCGAAGTTATTATTTCAAACTCGTCACCAACGGGTCGTACACTTTTCAAACACTTAACAAATCAACCAAATCGTAGTAATTTGGACATATATATATAGTTGTGTAACAACTACAAGGGTGATCTTTTGAGATACCCAATCATGATTATAACCATCGCGTGTCGTGGACACCCTCAGGTTACAAGTCGTTGGACTTCATTTCTCGCTAATCAACTTACGTTTGTTTAAACGCATTCAGACTCAGGTGAGTCTCATAGCCCCTCTTTTTACTGTTTTACTCAGGGGTGTGATATACTGCTCAAACTTTTAACATGTGAACGCAAGTACCAAACTTTTCATATACTACATGAGTTTTTCGAAACTAATCATTTGAAAGTCCTCCGTCAGCATAGTTGTTAATACGTTGTAGCGTGAATATTAGTATATGGTACCATATAGGAATGACCCACCTCGTTCGGGTTAGCAAGCACTAACCGGGTAAACGAACGTACTAATATTTGGGAAGACGAATGTGGATTAGGCATTCGTGGAGGCACCTCGCCCGGAATTCTCTATAGGGGACCCGGCCCTCGAGTTAAGCTCAACTATGTGCTCATGGCTGTATACACGATGATTATCATTTAATTGCTGGATGCAATTCATTATTTAATTGCTGGATGCAATTCATTATTTAAATCTTGCGGTTCATACGATATTACTTGATTTCAAACCTGTGAGCTCACCAGCTTTATAGCTGACCTTTTAGCATATATCGCAGGTACCCAGCAGTAGGATGTTTCTGCTTCAGGATTTAGCTCGAGTCAGCATACAGACGATTGAGATTTTCTTGCATTAGTATATTTTGTATAAGTACTTATGTACTGAAATCTCATTATATTTAACTCGAGCTATGTAAAGCTTTAAATGTTGTAAACATTTCAATTATCAATATATTTTGTTAAAACGACGCATATAGAGTCGTTTGCTATTTATCTTTGTGCTTTGTTATTGATTAGTAACACCCAAATCAAGCTTCCGCAAATCATTAAATTTGGGGGTGTTACAATTCCTTCACCGATAACCCACTTACATTCCTCAAAACAACTTTTATCTGACTTTATACTAGAACAAAATGTCATAAACAATAGGATAGCCGGATTTCAAGACAACATTGACGCTATGATAAAAATTTCCAACAAATTAATTTCTAACATGGAGTCTATTTTGGAAAACTTGAACTTTATTGAGGAAAGTACGTCGGCAACTACCATTCAACCCAATGATGTGTTAATTGTCACTAGGGGGAAAAATAACCAAAGTTGATCCACCACCACCAAATAACATCCCCGAAAACACTTCTTTGCCCACACCTACACCACGTGAACATGTGTCAATTGACATCCCTGTCACAACACCTGACTCATCACCAACCAAAATCCCGGATAATGTACCTCGCACGAGAATACCTTATCCCGGTAGACTTAAAAAGGAAAAGCAAGAAGCCCAATTCGGTAAATATCTGGAAATGTTTAAAAGCTTGCATTTGAATGTTAGACTTTTAGATGCTTTAGTAGAAATGCCCACATGTGCCAAATTCTTTAAAGAACTTCTCTCAAACAAAGAAAAACTCAGGCAAATAGTTAGTTTACCCTTAGATGTTGAATGCTCTTTAATTGTACAACATGGTCTTCCACCTAAGTTAGGGGACACTGGACGTTTTACAATACCTTGTTTTCTCCAAGATATCCAAATTAGTAATGCTTTAGCTGACCTAGGTGCTAGTGTTAATCTCATGCCTTATTCCCTCTATAAGAAATTAGGATTAGACAACCTACTGCCTACTCGTATGACCATTCAATTAGCAGACAGATCAGTTAAACTCCCTCGAGGAATTGCTGAATATGTCATGGTCAAGGTCGATAAGTTCGTCTTTCCAGTAGACTTCATCATCATGGATATAGAGGAAGACACCCACATCCCACTCATCCTTGGCAGACCATTCTTGAATACTGCCAAGGCCGTAATCGACGTAAACGAAAAATCTTTAAAACTAAGAGTCGGGAAAGAGGAGGTCACCTTTAATGTCGATCGATTAATGAAGCAACCCCTGGAAGAGGACCTTGGTTTGTGCGACACTATGCAGGACATCTTTGACGAACATCTCCACGAAGTGTTAGCACTATCCAGCCAGAACCCGATACCTACCACGGTAGTCACCATTCGAAGATTATATGACGAGGATCCTGGGCTGCAGTCCGCAATTACTTCGCCAGCAAATTCTGAAGAACTTCTATTTCCCTTGTTTGAAAAGGAGCTGTCTTGCACCAATGGCAAAACAATAGCCGTCCCATTGGGATGCGGTACACCGATACCTTGGCTAAAAAGAGATACATCCACACTCGATGCTCCGAATCCAGCTCCTTCAATTAAAGAAATCCTGGATTCCTTCAAGGGAATGAGTATTGAGCCACCACCATTTGAATCTCAATTAATCAACCAACCCAAATCTCTATCATTTCCAAACCCTGAATTAACCATAAGCCAATCCTCAACCGCTCAATTTCAAGAATTCCAATTCACCGACAACGGAGAAATTATTCTCACCCGAAATGACGAAGTATCCTCATCATCGGTCAACAAATACGAGCTAAAGACGAACGAATTTTCAAACCAAACCGAATGGGTCGAAATAGCATCAATCTCTATATCCAAACCTGAGATAGACGAGGCACCTTTCCAAGCTGAATATGAGAAGCTGAATAGAGACGAAATAGCTAGAATGAAGCCGTCTATTGAGGAACCACCAAACTTGGAATTAAAGGAACTACCACCTCACCTTGAATACGCTTACCTCCAAGGAACCTCCCAACTTCCGGTGATAATCTCAAAGGAGTTGAAACCAAAAGAGAAAGCTCAGCTAGTTGATGTGTTGAAATCACACAAGAAAGCAATCGCATGGAAAATTTCTGACATACAAGGAATTAGTCCCAACTATTGCACACATAAAATCCTGATGGAGAACGATTTCAAACCATCAATTCAAAGGCAGAGACGAGTAAACCCTAAAATTCAAGACGTAGTGAAACAAGAGGTTATCAAACTCTTGGATGCTGGACTAATATACCCAATTTCTGACTCACCTTGGGTTAGCCCTGTTCAAGTCGTCCCAAAGAAAGGAGGAATGACGGTCATTACAAACGAAGATAATGAGCTCATACCAACTCGGACCGTTACTGGTTGGAGGGTTTGTATTGACTATCGAAAATTAAACGAGGCAACTCGCAAGGATCACTTTCCACTTCCATTCATTGATCAAATGCTCGAGAGGCTGTCAGGAAATGAATTCTATTGTTTCCTTGATGGATTCTCCGGATATTTCCAAATTCCACTCGATCCAAAAGACCAAGAAAAGACGACATTCACATATCCTTATGGAACATTCGCATATCGACGAATGCCATTTGGATTATGCAATGCACCTGCAACATTTCAAAGATGCATGGTTGCAATTTTCCATGACATGATCGAACAATGCATGGAAGTCTTCATGGACGACTTCTCTGTCTTTGGAGACTCTTTTGCATCTTGTTTATCCAACCTCGATAGGATGCTCGCCAAGTGTGAAGAATCAAATCTCGTTTTGAATTGGGAAAAATGTCACTTTATGGTAAAGGAAGGAATAGTCTTAGGACATAGGATATCAAAGTCAGGAATCGAAGTAGACAAAGCCAAAGTCGAAACTATTGCGAAACTCCCACCACCCACCAACGTTAAAGCCATTCGAAGTTTTCTAGGCCACGCTGGGTTCTACCGTCGTTTTATCAAGGACTTCTCCAAGATCTCTCGACCTATCACCCACCTTTTAGGAAAAGATATCAAATTCGCATTTGACGAAGGTTGTATGAAAGCCTTTGACTACCTAAAGAAAGAGCTAACTAATGCACCAATCATGGTCGCTCCAGACTGGAGCCTTCCATTTGAAATCATGTGCGATGCAAGCGATTTCGCTGTAGGAGCAGTTCTCGGGCAACGGAAGGATAACCACTTTCGACCAATCTACTACGCTAGCAAAACTCTCACAGATGCTCAAGAAAATTATACAACCACCGAAAAGGAGCTGCTAGCTGTAGTATTCGCCTTTGATAAATTTTGATCCTACCTGATATTGTCAAAGACAATAGTATACACGGATCACTCAGCTCTGAAATACCTCTTCAAGAAGCAAGACGCAAAGCCAAGACTGTTACGATGGATTCTACTCCTACAAGAATTTGACATTGAAATAAAAGATAAAAAAGGAGCCAAGAATGTCGCTGCAGACCATCTGAGTCGACTCGAAAATCCATCAATGGAACAACTTGCAGAAGGGGACATCAAAGATCGATTTCCAGAAGAGCAGTTAATGAGTTTAGGAGGACAATTACAAGGATCCCAATTTACGGATAATCCTTGGTTTGCAGACATAGCCAATTTCGTAGTAGGAGGAATCGCAAGAAAAGGAATGCCATCATCGCAGAGACAAAGGTTCTTCCGCAATGTTAAGCACTACTTTTGGGATGATCCATATTTATTTAAAGTCTGTCCTGACCAGCTTATAAGAAGATGTGTCGACGGAAAGGAAGCCGAGCACATCCTCCATCAAAGCCATCACGGACCCACCGGAGGACATCACGCAGCCAATTTGACAGCAAAGAAAGTATACGACTCAGGATTCTATTGGCCAACCATTTTCAGAGACGCACAAGACTTGGTGAAACGCTGCGATATTTGCCAAAGGTTTGGAAATATCACAACGCGTAACGAAATGCCGTTAACGAATATCCAAGCATGTGAAATATTCGATATATGGGGATTAGATTTCATGGGACCATTTCCGAAATCTTACGGAAAAGAATACATTCTAGTAGCTGTCGATTACGTGTCGAGATGGGCAGAAGCTCAAGCCTTCCCAACAAATGACTCAAGAGTAGTAACCAAGTTCTTAAAACAGCTGTTCTGTCGGTTTGGAACACCTCGGGCGATCATCAGTGATCGAGGCACGCACTTTTGCAATACTCAGTTTATGAAATTATTGCAACAGTATGGTGTTACTCACAAAACCTCTACGGCCTACCACCCACAGACGAATGGGCAAGCAGAAATTACAAACCGAGCACTAAAAAGAATCTTGGAACGAACAGTAGGTCAACACAAGGAAAGATGGGTAGATAAGCTAGATGATGCTTTATGGGCATTCCGGACAGCCTACAAAACACCCTTAGGAACAACTCCCTATAGGCTCGTGTATGGTAAAGCATGTCATCTCCCGATCGAACTCGAATACAAAGCTTACTGGGCACTGAAGAACTGTAGTTTAAATCCAACGATAACAGGAACACACCGGAGAATGCAACTGAATGAACTAGCGGAACTACGGGATCAAGCCTACGAAAGTTCCTACAAATTTAAGGAAAGAACCAAACTGTTTCACGATTCCAAGCTCCGCCCCACACGCTTCAATCCAGGTGATAAAGTTCTACTCTTTAACTCCCGATTTAAAAAGTTTTCTGGTAAGTTCAAAACACGGTGGAGCGGCCCTTTTACAATCTCTAAAGTATTTCCTTATGGTACCATAGAACTCGAGGCCCCAGACGGAAATTTCAAAGTAAACGGTCACCGAGTAAAACACTACGTAGAAGACTTTCCCTCAACTGAGGAAGTCTACAACTACGAATCATCTTAATATATTAGTAGTCATCAAAAAGTCAAGCTACGAGACTCGATAAACAAAGCGCTCTTGGAAGGCACCCCAAGCCTATCTTATGTTTTCAGCATTAATTTTATTTTTCTATTGTGTTTAAGCTAATCCAATTTTCTATGCAGTACCTCAAAAAGGACTAATGATCTTAGACCATTAACCTTTCATATTTTTCAGGATGAGTTCGCAGTCAGACAGAGCACGAGCCCCGAGACAGAGATGCTCGCGTACCATGCACCACTCCCGGAGTTCATCATCGGGTAGTAGCATGAGGACTGTCAGAGGATCCCAGTCACCACCTCCTAGTTTGGATGAGATCTCGGCAGACTTGGTGGAGGTGTACGTTCAGGAGTCATTCCTGTTACGTCCCATCCAGGCCAGGTTACCCTCACCTCACCGACCAGCAGGACAGACCGCAGGGACCTCCAGAGTACCCATCTTTGAGCATGGGGTTACTACTGCAGACCCTGCTGTCACTTGGTCTATACTGAGAGCCCTTGAGGTCCAGCACACCGCCATCTCTGAAATCCACACTGCTTTAGGCTTTACCTCTACACCAGTGTGCCCCTTTCAGATGGGACCTGATCCCGCTCCGCACATTCCACCATGGGATTTATTCCCATCTTGGAGCTTGACTGCGCAGGACCACCCCACTTTTATGGTCCCACTAGAGGAGGAGACTGCTGCACTGGACGCTTGGATCCAGGATCCAGAGGATAGTGCTGCATCTCCTGTCTATACCATCGAGGAGTCAGCATCCCCTACATCGATCGTGGAAAACACGATCTTTATGGATGATGACTTCACCGACTGGGAGGCGCTCTATGCTGACACGGATTAGCTACTTCTAGTTATTATTATTATTTATGCTTAGTATTAACTCGTATTAACATTTGTGTCTTATGAAGGTTGTGTACTATGCAGAATTGAAAATAGAATTTGCGGAACAAGTTCATTCTTAATGAGCCTGGTCCATCTCCAGCAAATTCACATACATTTGAACCTGGTCCATTAATCCAGTGGCATCACACTCATCACAAGGAAGTACCTCTTTAAGTAAAACTCTAAGTGTGGGATTGACAAACTTAGAGGTAGAACATTAGAGACAATGTTCTCTTTAAGTGTGGGATAGCAGTAGTATTCACTACTGTATTGCAACATAAACAACATAAACTTTTGATCACACTTCTTAGCAAAACTCATATTTCAGCAAAATTTTCAAAATTTTCGGTCAACAAAGATTCAAAAAGTTTGGCAAATCGACCATGACGGGCAAAACTCTTTGACAACCTTCGAACTAAGTTTCAAACAAGCAATCACATGACTAGGCACAAAACCACCAAAAATGAGTGAGGAATCTTGAGCCATATAAAAGCATTCACATTTAATGATGCACTCTTTCGTTTGTGAGTGCGCCGTTGTGTATGCCTTCTCGAGTTAAAACTTGTTCAGAGAATACATTTCGAAGTTACAAAAATGAGCGTCATACGTGACGAAGGTGCAATTAGAGGATCTTGACATTCCCTAAGATTAAATCCTCTTATAAAACCCCTATTTTCAAGCCTGACCTTACCAGTGCCAGTCTTCGGCATTGAAGATCAATTAGAAAACTTGTTGAGCCCTAGCTTTTTCATTTCAAATACTCACTTCAAAATCCCAATCCTGTCTTTACATAGCTGAAGCTTCTATTGGGTAAGCAAAAATTACTGCAAGAAACAAAACTCTAGAAGGAATCCCAAAAAGGAAAAAGAATATCATTCACGAAAGGACTCCAGAGAAAGCACAGATAAAGTTGCCAGGAAAATTGAAGAACTGAAAAACCCAAGGATCATTTAAAACCAAGGGAAAGGTTCTTTAGAAAAGAAAAGGTCATGGAAAGAAGGCTCTCAAAGAGAGGTATCATCTAAAACATCAAAGGCAAGTCGTCACTCTTAGGCTATATTAAACTCCCAAATTGAACCACCTACACCAAAACCCTTTTACCATACACCATCTTCACCTTCTTGCGAATGTCTAGGATAATTAGCACCGTCCTCATTTAGGTATTATAGATTTGATTTTCGATCAAGCTTAAGACAACGGAAGAGCTACATAACTGGTCCCTGAGTGAATTAGAAACTAGGAACCCTTATACACTTGAGTGAACCGAGTGACCACCTGTGAGGGCCCCAGTCATGTGTAGATTTAGAAGAAAGCTTGTTAGAACCAAAAGTTTGGGGGAACATCAAGGAATGGAACCTTGTCCAAAATCTTTCTACCAAACCTGCAGGAATCAAAGTTCTTAGGAATCTGAAGACACCCATTCAGTCTTTCACAATTTGCTGAGGGTTTGCTTGAGGACAAGCAAAATTCTAAGTGTGGGATACTTGATATCGCGTAAAAAGTCATGTTTTTACTGCCGATATCTCTCTCATTCTGGAACGATTCTCGGCATTATAACTCAAATATAGCACAAATCATTGATATTATGCCAAGATGATTAAAACAAGGTTGCACGAGAAAAATCAAGCAAAACGGATGTAAAATGAAGATTCCACACACGTTCGAAGATTCAAGGCACAAAATCGAGATTTCAAGACCAAAATGCCCCCCATCAATATCCATTATTTTCAAGATGTTCGTTTTCAAAATACGAATCTAACAGAAAAAGAATCAACCAAAACGGGCAAAGAATGAAGATTTCGCGCCCGCCAGAAGATCCAAATGATCCGTAGGCAATATCTGGAGCTATGGACCTCATTTTCAGGCATATCCTATGTCAAAATCTTCGTTTTTGAATTACGAATCCAACAAAAAAAGAATCAACTCAAACGGACGTATAACGAAGAAAACACGCACGAATCAAGAAACGAAGCAAAAGATTGTGCAACGGGGCAGGGTGGGGCCCACCGCCGCCAACCACCAGCCAGCCGCCACCGGCCGCCGGCCACCCTTCCCCCATCCCGGTTTACGTTTTTGGCAAGTTTTGGTACCTGGTGCGGTCACTTTTCGCGTTGTACAGTACCCGGTGCGGTCACTTTTCGCGTTGTATGATCCACTTTTAGCTAGTTTTTCTAACATGCACCTCAAGGCTTCATGATGCTAAAATGAGCCAAGACTCACCTATAAAAGGGGTGTTTGGGTTCATTTGAAACACACACCAACATATGCACTCTTTCTAGCATATTTCATACTTTCTCACCATCCATTCTTTTCTTTCTTTATTGTAATACTTCCTTGGTTAATTAGACTAGCTAATTAACTAGTCAAGGAAGATTTGTACGGAGGTGCTCCGGGACGCATTTGTAGCTACGAGTTATTGTATTTCTTTATCAGGTTTTAATCTATCTTTCATATTTAATCATGTTCTTTCTTTCCTTAATAAAATTAAATATGTATGCTAGAATTGCCATGATTTGCTAAATAACTCAATTGTCTACTATGATAGTAGTTTAGGAAAGATTTAAATATGTGATTATAATGTATGCTATGAGATTACGGGCGCTTTATATCATGAATAGATGTAGGAATTGAATCTTTATTGTTTATATGCCCAACTCATGTTGTGACTAAAACCTTATCCAAAAATGAACGTAGCTAACTCATAGGGTACTGGTCACTTAGTTATACTATGTTTGATTGAATCATTGAGCTCGGCATGGCCGGTGTTCTCTAGGCCAAATTAGGATCTAAGAGACACGGAATATGGGAATAGAGGTAGATTAAGATTTAATTCAGACAGACGGTATTTTCGAGACAACTTTCGGAATATCCTCAATTTAATTAATACATTTGAATGCTTAGGTTTAACTATTGTCTTGATTGTCTTATTGCATGTTCTTATTTGATTGTTGCCTTAGGATTATCGTACTAGTAAAATACACCTAGCCTTAATTGTTGTGAAATAATACGACGACCCCTATTCAACTGTTCTTCGATATAGTACTGGAAATGCTTATGGCAAAGTACAAACGTATGGAAGTCGAGAACGACCGAAGGTAGTTGTGTTATGGATCAATTAAACAAACGTATTATTTAAGTTTCTATTTGTAATATAAACCATCCCTATCTTGCTGCATACTTGAATAATGTTGATAATTCATACGAATAAGTGATGACATCTTATCTGACCGCTTAGACCAGTTCTTCCAACTTATCCCAACAAGGGTAAAACCTGTTTACAAGATTGTTTATTCAACAAACTGTGCCATGATTCGGACGTCTATGATGACCGAGATTGGGGAATAGGATTCGAGATTAACTGTCAGATAATATGGACATGCATTTGAGAGAACTTTCGGTGTATGCTTTAATATAATCTGCAACCCACGTGACATTCTATTTGCCTAATTGTGGACACCTCCGCGTTAGCCCGATAGTAGGATTGTAGCAATAACTCACATTAACTTATGAACCTATCATCATTAGAACTCTTCACATTTTAATATCACCTAAACCACTTTATAGTAGACAATCGCTTTTAACTGCTGAACGCCCGAAGTAACCTCCATATCCATTTCTGATTTAATTTAGTTTAACCTTAGAATAGAAAACCCAAAATCCAAATCAACTCCCTTCCACCCTAGCTAAATTCATAAAAGTCTCTAAGTTCCCCTAGTCTCAATTCGTCGCGCTTTGAAGAACGATCCTAGGTCATACTTATCCTTGCTAGCCCTTAGATTAGCAATAATAGTAACCCTAGGCCCCAGCCTTATAAATTTAAAACCCGCTGCTGGTGCCCGAATAGTCATCGTTAATGACACCGACCTGTTCGGGCGCCAACAGTTGACCACTTAAAGCAACAGTAACAGAAGCTGGAATCTTCTGCTGAGATTCATCAAAACCTAAGTCTAAGCTCAATATTTTTGGGTTCTCAACTTCATGGTTAACACGGATTTCTCTAACGTCAGAGGAGTTTGACTCATACTCTGGACAGTCAAAGTATCCCGCATCTTCCAAAACCGTCATCTCATCCGTCATCATTTGATTGAGAGGAGAGATGGGGTTTGAAGGAGAATTAGGTTTTTTCATTTTCTAATTTTTATGTATTTTCTAAGGTTTAAGAACTAAGTTATCTAACTAATAAAGCAATTAACTTCCTAAGTAATGATAATCTTAAGGAAGGATCTCCTAAAGCTAATTATCTATGGCAGAATTCAATTCTTGACGAAACCGATCCCCGACAGCGGCGCCAAAAACTTGTCGCGGTCCCAGCGGTCGGTCGGCTTTTAGAATCCGGGTCGTTGCACCGACGGCTACCGAGATGCGCGAACGGTTTTAAAAATTTATATTTGTTGGGCTCAAACTATGCAAGCTACCTACCTTGTGGGTAAGGCGGCAAGTATAACTCGAGTGTCGTCCAAAATCGGAACGAATTGAATTGAATTGGAACCTACCAAAGATAGCTTGACAATAGGATGGGTTTAAAACAAGGTAGGTATGGGTTTTGGCTTTATCTAATCTAATCTAAAGACAGAAATTAAAATGCAGAAAAGTAAACGAGAATATAAGCAGCAGGTAGAGAGTGATTGCTGAAACTTCGACGATTAGGGTTTCGGGATGATATTATATAGATGATAGGTGATTACTCTGGTTAAGAATCTTCTAAACAGTTGGTGTAAACACTAGGACCCTACATCTAGGTGTAACCCTAAAGCATATGTCACTGAATCCTAGGTTATCCTGATTCTGATCAGATGGGACTGTCTTCAGACCCACCTCACTGTCTCTTTCGGAGACCAAGCGACCCTCTGAATGGGGTTAAGGAATAAGGCGACAGTCCACAACACTGACTTTTCTTAACACCTATGTCTATCCAATTTTAACAGAGTAATACTGGTTGTATGCTGAATAAGTTAAACTATCGGTTAAGTAGAGTTTAGGGGTTTTAAGCATCTGGGAACACAGCCGGCATCCTTGCTTTCATTTCCTAACTCATGTTTTATCTGTTTAAGTTCTTAATACTTCCGTCATGGATTAGACCCTCCTTTGCAATCGGTCGTTCATCCCTAGGCATGCGTACAGTGTATAGTGACCTTATTTTCCACAGTACTCTAACCCTAGGTATATCTACGGTGTTTTAAAGACCTATTATATCTTTACACAGCTTTATAACCAGAGGTAGTTTAACGGTGTACTATAGCATTTTCATGGCTTAACAAGACCTAGACCCGTGTCTGGAAGGGTTGCTTCCAGGTAATCCACGGTGAGATAGGCCACCGGCATTTCCTTGGCTTCCACGTATTTGTACTCTACCAGCGGTATTTCCAACGCTATACCAAGTATTCTGACGTGTTATGGTGATCTCACAGTTTCATACAAACAGGAGATAACTGTGTATTCGTAGTTAGGGTTGATCAGATCCTATCCTAAGGCAACAGTCACGTGAGAGACCAGAAAGGGTGATTAATTAAGTCTACATCCAGGATAAGTCTAAACATGTATGCAGCATAACAACTACCAATCATATATAAGATATATTAATTAAACATCATCCCTAATCCTAACATCTACATTCCAACAATCACATATTAATCTAGCTAATCAGCATGGCAACAATCATAAATCGTACTGAAATAATATTCAAAGTAAACATTATAACAGTAAGAAAGTAAGATAATATCACCAGATTAGAAGAGTAATACTGAGGATTACAACAGTCTGACTTGAATAACCTTGCTACAGCTTGATTACCCAATTACAACTTTCCTCTAGCTCTAACCGCTAACTTATATCTCTCTAGTTCTCCTCTAACTCCTAAGAGTAGTGCTAGAGAGAGAAACTAGAGAGAGAACTAACTAAAAGAATAATTCTCCTCTAACTCCTAAGAGTAGTGCTAGAGAGAGAATTCTAGAGAGAGAAAGAGAAGTATGTGAAATGAAAGGTGTAAGGTGTGTGTTTGAAATGAATGAGGAGGCTTGGTATTTATAGGAGAATGAGGTGAAGCTTGGTACAAATCACAAAGCATGAAGAACAAGCACCAAAGCGCATACGGGGGGTACCGGACCAAGGGGGCAAACGGCACATCACAAGCCACCAGGCCCCGTATACGGCACCCCAAGGGCCATATACGGCACCTAGGGTACCGTATACGGTACCTAGGTGGCCAGGGGGGTTGGTGCTTGGTTTGGCCTCCGCTTATTTCTCGGTTGCTTGGTTCGTCCGTATCTTCTTCGTTTGGGCTCCGGTTTGCTTGATTCTTGCGCCGTTGGCTTCGTTTTTCCGTTACGCTTCTAATGACACTAAGTTTGCCATATTTGGAAGTGTTTGACTTTTGCGTGTTCCGGATGATGATCGGCGGGCTTCTAGACTGCATATCTTTTTCGTTCTTCACCCGTTTCTCTTGATTCTTTCACCACCGATCTTGGATTTTCCTATTGAATCATAAAATATACATTAAGATCTACTTTTATAGGATAATCAAGAATGGAATATTTAAGGTGATTGTTTTTACCTCAGTTTGCGTGCAAAATGGATGATTTTACTGATTTTTGTAGCAATGCCCGAATTTAGACTACCTTGGTGATTTTTGATGATAAATGATTGTTTTGAAATGTTTTCACCAAAGAATAGTCCAAAAAGTGCGGAAATAGGTACTTATAAACATGACTTTTTGGGTCACATCAGGTTTATACATATCAAAAATCCGATCAATGTGGGCTTGGTTATCAATGAACGGTAATGTCTAGTCTAACTTATTTAATGCTTTTCTTGAGAAGTTGTGTCACCATCAGTATCCTGAAGATAACACAACTTCGGGGGCAATTATTTGGGGCAAAATTTTATAGTCAGGATACAGGATCCTAAAGTGTTTAGTTACTGTTGAAAGTTATATCCAGGATCATGGATATTTCAGGATAAAGCTAAGACTAAGGATCTTGAGATAGTATGTATATATGATATAGGTTATCAGGATCTTGGATATATCGAGGATCCCGCTTGGATAAAGGATCCCGATTATAGATGAGTATTTAGGTATATTCAGGATCCTGAGTACTATAGAAATCTCAAATATACTCACGATCTCACGTATATTTAGGATCTTGAATGTGCAGGATCCCGGATATGTTATGTATCTTGGGATCAGACGTTATTAATCTTTGTTTATCAGTTTATGTTCAGGATCCTGGATTATTAGGATCCCAGATGATCAGGATCCCGGATATGTTAGATATCCTGGGATCAAATGTTACTAATCATTATTTGTCTGATTATGTTCAGGATCTTGGATGTTTCAGGATCCCGGATGATCAGGATCCAAAATATATTTGGTATCCTGGGTAAAACGTTACTAATCCATATTTTTCCATTGTGTATCTTGACCAAGTCTTGCAGGGTTAAAACATGGGTCAATTATACCATTAATTTCGGATCAAGGCTTGGAAGAAGTCAAAGAACACGTGTAAACGGCTGAGTCAAGGTGGAAGACTGGAGGATCCCGAATATCTCGGGATATCCCTGATTTTTCAAAAAGTTAGTTATGTTGTGTTTATTATAAATTAGAGGCAAATGATCGATTATAGGACACTTTTTATACACTTTATCACTCTGCTACACCACTTCTCTCGATCAAACACACCTGCAATTCATATCTTTCACTTAGTTCATCACACAAACACTTAGATCGATCATTTTTGTGCTGTTTCACTGTATTATCCCGAATTTCAGTAATAAAATCAACAAAGGAAAGGAATGATTGTTCCTTCCCGAGGTTTTATGCCGGTTATCTAACAAGATCAAGGACTTTCCTCGTACATCCTTGTGTTGATTGCATTTACTTTACGTTTTCGTTGTTTAATTTGCATTTCATTGATCTTTTTGATCATAAATTCTGCATTATCCTGATTTTATCTTATATTTATCATAAGTATACGTATTTGTCTTGCTTGTAATCATCTTTTTATCATAAAATCTGCATTTACTTCGTATTTACACGGTCAAATCCGTATTACATCAACTTTTTATCATTTAATCAGCATTATCCCGAAATTGCTTTGCATTTAACTTAAACTTTTGTATTTATCTTGTTGGTAAACACTTGTTTCACTTAAAATCAGTTTTATTTAAACCCTTAGTCATATTCTTGGCAAGTCTTCTGTTTGTATCATATTTGCATTGTGAAATTCATTTTGTTTCACTATAAATTTACGTTTTTAGTCGATTATCTTGAAAATCTTAACAAGCACACTACCTCACTTTACTGATTTGATCACTTAATTGCTTAGGGTAATTTTTGACCAAAACACATATCATCCTCAAACCGATGGCCAAAGTGAACGAACCATTCAAACAGTGGAGGATATGCTATGAGCCTGCGTAGTTGACTTCGGTGCAAACTGGGAAACTCATTTACCTTTATGCGAATTTTCGTACGACAACAGCTACCATACCAGTATTGGAGCTGCACCATTCGAGGCACTGTACGATCGTAAGTGTCGATCGCCTATCTGTTGGACCGAAGTGGGAGACATCCAACTCACTGGTCCTGAAATCATTCACGAAACCACCGAGAAGATCCTTAGTATCCAAAACCGGCTGAAAGCCGCACGTGATCGTCAGAAAAGTTATGCTGACGTGAGACACAAACATCTCGAGTTCCAAGTTGGGGATCAAGTACTACTCAAAGTTTCACCTTGGAAAGGTGTCATTCGCTTTGACAAACGCGAGAAATTAAACCCCAGGTACATTAGACCTTTTGAGATCCTCGAAAGGATTGGTCCAGTGGCATATCGATTGCAGCTGCCACCCAAACTCAGCAGCGTGCATCCCACATTTCACATTTCTAACCTTAAGAAATGCCTGTCTGATTAGACACTCATTATTCCTCTCGACGAAATCCACATCGATGATAAACTTCATTTTGTTGAGACACTAGCAGAAATCATGGACCGTGAGATCAAACAGTTGAAACAAAGTCGTATTCCCATCGTTAAAGTTCGATGGAATTCGCGGCGTGGTTCGAAATTCACTTGGGAACGGGAAGACCAAATGCGACTCAAGTATCCACAGCTTTTCACAGACTCCACTCAAAACACGACTTGAGCTAAATTTCGGGACGAAATTCTCTTAACAAGGGGAGAATGTGACAACCGACCAATTAGGGCTAGTTATTAGTGCCTAATCTTTGTACTTATACATGTAATCAGTTATATTTAGGGCTAATTATGTGTATCGCTATGTGTATTGATATATGTTATTATATATACACACGTACGCGATTTGGTTAAATCGTGCATTTACAAATCGGATGGATTCCGGTACATTTAAATACGGACGTTGGTGAACAAAATGTTAAATAATGTGAAATTATTTAATAAACTCAAAAATCTCTAAATATTATGTTGATAATATTTAACATGTAAAACGTATCATATAAAGTATCACAAACGCGACGAAAACGTGCGAAACGCGCCCGACAACTGAACGAAAGTCAAAATATATTTTTATAATTTGAAATATATTATTTTGTATGAAATTATTGTTGAAAACATCGTATAATGATTCGTCAATAAAAACGTCTACTAAAAACGTTACGCGATTAAATCTCTGTAAAATGAACACGCAAATCGAGGCTGGTAATTAAACGGAACATTTTTATAAATGTTTTTAAGTATTTTAATGAATACTTCAATCAAAAATATCGAGAATTTGAATCGTTATCTAAAACGCGAGTATTACACGTTTAACGTCTAAATAAACGTCGAAACGGGCGAGAAAACGAACACCGCGCGGAGCACAAAATGAGGAGTTAAAATTTTAGACACCCACAATTGGTGTGGCCACACCAAAACCCGCCACCCCATGTGGGGAGTGGCTTCCCATTGCTTGAATAAAACACTCATTTCCTTTTAACCAACATTTCACTCCAACATCCCTTCACCACTTCACATACTTCATCATTTATTCCATATCTGTAACATCCTCGAAATGGACCTAGTTGTTTATATTATTTCTTGATTTAAATTAGTATTTAAATGTGTTTGGAAATAATATTGTTTAAATTAGTTGAAATAATTGGAATAGGAGTCAAATATTCCAATGTGATAAGTAAATTATTAATTGTTGTAAATTAATATAGTTGACGGTGCAATAAAATGTTTGGACTCGCAAATGGTTTTCGGGTTCCAGACAATAGATTTATACGGGACTAAATTAAGGAAAATGGACAGAGGCGGTGGAGGTAGTGACCTACCTATATTCTTTACTTTCTCATTTATTCCCATTTCTATCAATTATTAATTAAACACATAGTAGGAATGAATGAGAAAAAGCATGAACCTTCCCTGTGGTTTTCGATGGAACTAGAAAGCAATAAATATCATTTTTAAATTTAATTCCTACTTTCCATTAAATTCAAACAATAAGTCAGAATTACTCCAAGGTAAGTAATTGTTGTATTATTTTATGAACCTAGTTATATCGAAATTAGATATTAGTAGTATATAGTGAAATTAATTATGTGGTCGATAATATTGTTGTTACTTAATATTATGGAGATCATTTGAATGTTGGTAATTGAATCGTAAATAGTTTTGATGATCGTTTTTGAATTGTTACTTAAAAAAAAAAAGGTATGTGTTTGATTTGATGAAATTGGGCAAACTATTCTAAGAATGGAATTTAGTGTTAGAAAGTGATTTTTTGCATTAATATATGATGTTTGTGGATGATAGTTGATGCATGGATCTAGTTAGAAATTGAGCTTTGTGATTTTGAAGTTTTCATTCGTTCTGAGTTAAAGATAGATGAACAGTGAATAGTGCATAGTAAATACGGAATAGTAAATGATAAATAGTAGTATGATATTACATATTGGAATAGAGTTGTAAAGTATTTATAACTGTAATTATAATTCAATTATGATTATTGTTAAGGTTTGATTATTGTTTATTATTTTGATATTATGTATCGAAATATGGCATGTGATTATGGAATGAGTTACTAACTCATTATTTGGTGTATTCTCAGATCAGCAGAAGACTCAGTAATATTAGACTTCTGAGTGGACACTGGGGTATTCGGTGAGTGAATCTGTAACCTCAGTGTGATTTAGTTGTAATGATTTGGTTACAACAATTAATTATAGTATTACTTTGATAGAATGTATTTGTTGAGATATCTTGCCATGTTAGTTTGGTTGTTTGTTTACTTGGCTGTTTGAGCTAGTATGTAAGATTCTGAGGTCAACTTGACTTGACAGTTGGACTTGGTTGTTAATGTAGACGACATGAGATCTTGAAACTTGAAATGTTGGTTTAGAGATCTATGTCGTGTGTGATTAACAACTGGTTATCGGTAATTCTGTATAGGCCAATACAGATGATTGATAAGAGTTCCTTGAGTACCAAACCGGTATTAAGGTGTCTCAGGATCCACCGGTCCTCATGACGATTGATAACACTTGATTGGAAGTTGTGTGATTTAATGATTGACTGATTGATTTTCTGTTTATTGTGATTTGATGTAAACAGATTGTTATGCTAAGTTGGACCGTTGCTTATAGTTTCATTCACTTAGCTTTATGCTAACCCCACCACAGTTCTTCCTGCAGGTTGAAATAGATGGGACATATTGGGCAGGGCAGGAAGTTGTTGAACTGGATGGAATGTTTGACAGGCTGTTACTCTGATTTGATTTTGATAATCAAAGAAGTGTTTTGAATTATATAACACCGAGTTTGTTAAAATGTGAAGTATTTACTTTTGAAAAAGTTTATTGGCATTTTATTGACATTGATAGTAATGTTTGAAATATACGCTTCCGAATCGCATTTATTATATTGATTGTTTATAATTAATGAGGGGTGTTATAAGTTGGTATCAGAGCAATAGTTTGGATGAATTGGACTTGATAGAATGTTCAATCCTAAACTTTGATTGAGTTGAGTCAAACATTTCAGCTGGTGTGGGTTTGGTAATTAGTTGATGTATGAGAAAATAGTTAGTTGAATGTGTACTAACCCTTAACAAGTTGTGAAGTTGTTGTTTGGTTGCAGAGACGGAGGAACATGAGTATCTGACTGGTATATTTCATGTTTCCTCAACACTCGTGGGCTTAAGATTGTCAGGTAATCTTCGATAAGCCCGTGTTAATTTAAATTAACTTGAATTGTTTACTCTGTTATGTTGAGTAAGCTTTGTTGTGCAGTTAATTGAGTCAGACTGATATGATTCCCCAGTTTGAGTCAACTAATGATTGTTGTAGGTTGACAGGAGGATAGAAGTATTAAATGAAATGTTCATTGTTGTGATTATTTCTGATTGAAGTGTAAATGCAGAAATGTGATTAAGTAAGTAGAAAAGAGTAGATTAAGGTTTTAACAGGATTGATGTTGGAACCTAAGGAGTGTCTTTATTGGTGAGACAAAATAATTAATAGTATTATATTAGTAGATTGGTTACAGGGTGTGATTTAAATCCTGTTTAAGGACTATTGTGTCATTTGATTTGAAAATGACTGCTATTTGAGAAAATATGTGTTTATGTGGCTATATGATATGTTTTGACTATAGCTAAACATATGATTTAAACCAAGAAGGGATAGGTTTATGAGAAATGTAGAGTATGATAATATTAAATTGATTGAGGAAGTGGTAGATCTTTCTGGTCAATTGTGAATTAATAGATTAAATGTTTATAGTAACATGATTGAGTAGATTTGTTGTGACAGTGATGCTTGATAGAATAGCATATGTCAAGATGATAATTAATTAAGATGTGTCCTGAATTTTGTAGTAAATAGGGACATTGAATTGTGGTTAGTATTAAAAAATTATGATGATAGGTTATCATATGTTTGAGGTTTCAGACAAGTAGATATACTGAGTAATTCAGTTGTTGAAAATAAATTGTGTGAGATGGCTTGCATATGTAAGGTTGAATATGTAAGTAGTAAGCTGATTTTAAGTGTGTATCAGCTGATAGAAACTATTAAATAGATTATGATTGATTTGAAATCATGAAGTATTTAATACATATATGAGATGAGAATAGATCACATTGATAATTATAATGTAGAGTAGCCTGAGAATGGATTGTGAAGAACATAATCTTGCAACGCCTGATCACCATTGTTATATTATGTTGTGTCACATGAACTTGTTGAGGCTACTTGGTATAAAAGAAATGTAATGTGATTTTGGAAATGAAGCATGATAGTATGCTAAGTTATTTAATAGTTGTTTTGATAAGAAAACAATCAGTTGATAGAATTGTGACCTTTAGACTGTAAAGGTGTGAGAGTAAAATATATTTGTCATTGATAGAGGTTTTGATGATAAACTTAATTGACTAATTTGATTTTGTTGAATGAGTAATTGTGATTGATTGTGATAGATTACTTGTAGGTGGATTTGATAGTGTTTAAATGAATCACTATTTTGTATCTGGCTTGTATGAAGCCAAGGTTGGGACATGTGGTATTGTCTTGTTTAAGGAATTTCTGGTATTATTAAATGTAATAATTTGAAATTTATGTTTGAAAGTAAACATACACTATGAAATGGCTTGTATGGAGCCAAGATTGATATTGGTTGATTGAAGTTCAAGTTGACATATAGTCAACTGTGTGAGTTGAAATAGTCTAACATAGATTGAAATGTTATGATTGTGTGGAATATAATTGAATTCCTAGATTAGTCAAATTATGTTGAAACGGGTCATTTAAGATTCAAAAGAGATAGATGAATTGTCTAAGTTTAAAAAACTTGATTTATTACTTAAAGCTAGTATTAAGTAATTGAAATAGTGTTAAGTATAATTGAGTATTCAGTTGGGTAATATTTGATATTTGAACTGAATAGGTGTTGAAGAATTATACAGATATGAAGTCATTGTTTGATATGACAGTTATAATTTGCTAAGATATGTTAGAATAATTAAATCACATTGATTAGAATTGTAATAAGAAAATCTTACCAGTATATGAGGCTTGTGATGACAGCAATGATTGGGTAAGAGTGTGAGAAGTGAAATAATTGAAAGTTGTTATTAATATCTATTTAGATTGATTTGTATCTCATGGCGAATTACTTAAGTATTGAAAGAATTGAATGGATTCTTTAGTTATTTGTTGATTGTATACAAATGAAGTAAGTGATAAAGTGATAAAGTGGGATTAGATCTAAATAAGAAATGATATGAAAGTATATCAGGATGTAAATCGTGTTAAAGGTTTAGTTGATCCTTGTTTGAAAAAATTGAGGAATATGAATTGGAAAGTTGTTCATATTTTGAGAAATTAGGTATGTGTGTATAGTTGAATGTGTTGAAGTAAGGGAAACCTTGAAATCAGTAGATGATGATTGTTTTCATCAAACTTTCCTTGTAAGTTTAGATTGAACTGTTTAAGTTATATACGAGTTGATAAGTATATAGTGAAACATAGAGTTGTTGATTTGTAATTGTTCCATGTCCTGTGGTATGTATATGTGATGATTAGTAGTAATATGAAGGCTTGATAAAGACTTTAACAGTCTGAATGGCCTATTATATAAGATTAAATGGAATTGAGGTGTACGTGTCCATTTTAGAAGGTTACTTGAAATTGTGCCATAGGTTGGGTTGAAGTCAGCTAATTGTGATTAACTTGATGTAGATTTTGTTGGAAATGTGTTGAAAAGTAGCACATTGTGATATTGTGATACTTGAATTGTAGTATCATAATATAGATTGATGTTGGCTTAGTTGCTATATTGATGGGATGTAGTACTAAGTGATTATGTGATTAAAAGTTGTATAAATACTAATTGCTAGTGATTAAGAAGTTGATATAATCAAGTAGTAGCTTGAAATTTAAGAATTTGAATTGAAATAACTGGTTGTTAAGAATAGATTCTTGATGTTGTACCAGTTTAAGTAATATATAAATTCTAACTTGATGGTTAGTTAGGATTTGAAGATAATTAGTAAGTATTGATAGGCGTACTGAAATGTATAATCACTAGTGTTGTGATTATTGGAAGTGTTATTGTTGTTGTTAACAATTGATAGGTTGTAATAAAAGGAATTACAAGTGGAAATAAGTCAATGTAGAGGTTGGTTGAATGTAGGTAATGTTGGATTTTGGTACTTTTGTTGATTGAGCAAAGTACTTGTTGATTGTAGTCTTACCTACTGAGTTTGACCTCTACTTTGCTTATTAAGGTGATATGAATCCGGATTACTTTTAAGTAAAGGATTTTGTATAGTGGTAGTGATATGTGAACATTATATGTTGTTCAAGAGAGTAAGGTATGAAACTTTTGGATGGAAAGTTGACCTAGATTTGAATTAAACCAATTTCTATGATATGAATAAAATAGAAATTTAGTAAGGGTTTAAATCTTTGACAGTAGAGATGTGAGGTTGTTATTTGAATATTAGACTGGTTGTTAGTCGTGAACTGAAATTAACTTTCAGTGTTGTTAAGTGTGTTGTGGTTCTATAACCACTGTTATTGTTATTGTGGTTGCTGTTTTATTGTTAACAGAGGTGAACAGCTGTAATAGGTTAAAGATTTTAGCACATTGCTAATTTCTGGTTGTACAGACCTATTAAGTGATTGTAGGTTTCACTTGTTGTTTAAATGATAGTGAATTCACTTGTTGAAGTAAGGGTTTGTTCTATAAGATATATCTAATTGATGATATTGGATAGATGCACTGTATGTGTGCGTAGGTAAAGACAGAAGCATGTTCATGAGAACATGTGAATGTGGAAAGAATTCAAACAGTCTAAGTATAGTTGTAAGTTGATATTGAGGACAAATGTATGCTAAGATGTATGTGATTGTATCACATTAGGCAGATTGAATGAGGTTAGATTTCGGGGACGAAATCTCTTTAAGGGGGGAAGAGTTGTAACATCCTCGAAATGGACCTAGTTGTTTATATTATTTCTTGATTTAAATTAGTATTTAAATGTGTTTGGAAATAATATTGTTTAAATTAGTTGAAATAATTGGAATAGGAGTCAAATATTCCAATGTGATAAGTAAATTATTAATTGTTGTAAATTAATATAGTTGACGGTGCAATAAAATGTTTGGACTCGCAAATGGTTTTCGGGTTCCAGACAATAGATTTATACGGGACTAAATTAAGGAAAATGGACAGAGGCGGTGGAGGTAGTGACCTACCTATATTCTTTACTTTCTCATTTATTCCCATTTCTATCAATTATTAATTAAACACATAGTAGGAATGAATGAGAAAAAGCATGAACCTTCCCTGTGGTTTTCGATGGAACTAGAAAGCAATAAATATCATTTTTAAATTTAATTCCTACTTTCCATTAAATTCAAACAATAAGTCAGAATTACTCCAAGGTAAGTAATTGTTGTATTATTTTATGAACCTAGTTATATCGAAATTAGATATTAGTAGTATATAGTGAAATTAATTATGTGGTCGATAATATTGTTGTTACTTAATATTATGGAGATCATTTGAATGTTGGTAATTGAATCGTAAATAGTTTTGATGATCGTTTTTGAATTGTTACTTAAAAAAAAAAAAAAGGTATGTGTTTGATTTGATGAAATTGGGCAAACTATTCTAAGAATGGAATTTAGTGTTAGAAAGTGATTTTTTGCATTAATATATGATGTTTGTGGATGATAGTTGATGCATGGATCTAGTTAGAAATTGAGCTTTGTGATTTTGAAGTTTTCATTCGTTCTGAGTTAAAGATAGATGAACAGTGAATAGTGCATAGTAAATACGGAATAGTAAATGATAAATAGTAGTATGATATTACATATTGGAATAGAGTTGTAAAGTATTTATAACTGTAATTATAATTCAATTATGATTATTGTTAAGGTTTGATTATTGTTTATTATTTTGATATTATGTATCGAAATATGGCATGTGATTATGGAATGAGTTACTAACTCATTATTTGGTGTATTCTCAGATCAGCAGAAGACTCAGTAATATTAGACTTCTGAGTGGACACTGGGGTATTCGGTGAGTGAATCTGTAACCTCAGTGTGATTTAGTTGTAATGATTTGGTTACAACAATTAATTATAGTATTACTTTGATAGAATGTATTTGTTGAGATATCTTGCCATGTTAGTTTGGTTGTTTGTTTACTTGGCTGTTTGAGCTAGTATGTAAGAATTTGAGGTCAACTTGACTTGACAGTTGGACTTGGTTGTTAATGTAGACGACATGAGATCTTGAAACTTGAAATGTTGGTTTAGAGATCTATGTCGTGTGTGATTAACAACTGGTTATCGGTAATTCTGTATAGGCCAATACAGATGATTGATAAGAGTTCCTTGAGTACCAAACCGGTATTAAGGTGTCTCAGGATCCACTGGTCCTCATGACGATTGATAACACTTGATTGGAAGTTGTGTGATTTAATGATTGACTGATTGATTTTCTGTTTATTGTGATTTGATGTAAACAGATTGTTATGCTAAGTTGGACTGTTGCTTATAGTTTCATTCACTTAGCTTTATGCTAACCCCACCACAGTTCTTCCTGCAGGTTGAAATAGATGGGACATATTGGGCAGGGCAGGAAGTTGTTGAACTGGATGGAATGTTTGACAGGCTGTTACTCTGATTTGATTTTGATAATCAAAGAAGTGTTTTGAATTATATAACACCGAGTTTGTTAAAATGTGAAGTATTTACTTTTGAAAAAGTTTATTGGCATTTTATTGACATTGATAGTAATGTTTGAAATATACGCTTCCGAATCGCATTTATTATATTGATTGTTTATAATTAATGAGGGGTGTTATAATATCATTATTGACTCTCTCATCTAACTCTCTCATCTCAAAAACTCAGTAATAAAACCACATCCATCATCATCAAAATCGCCATCCATCATCATCATCAAGAGAGGAATCAAGAAGGAAAAGCTCAAGAACATCACCATCCTTTTCATTTCTTCTTGCTCATCACCATTTCTTTGTAAGAATCACCAAAACTCTTCACTAAATATACTTGCATGTTATTTATTTTGATGTTATCTTGCTCCATTAACATATTTATGTCCAAATATAAGCTTGAAATACGTTTTTATAACACTTAAACAAACATGCAGAAATCTGTCTTCAAAAGTCAGTTTACAAAAACGATCATAACTTGAGTTCTACTAAGAATTAGACAACTAATTTTTTTTTAAAAGTTTCGTATTGAAAAGAGCTACAACTTTCGTGTTTTTCACATTTTCCAGATCTGTACGTATTTTTGTGTATAATCCGATCTTTGCGACTGGTCTGATGGTTGTCGAAAACCGAGTACGGTTCTTTCGCAAAATTTATTACCCCGAGTACGGTTCTTTCGCAAAATTTATTACCTATCTAAATGGGCACTATAATTCATGGAAAAATCATGTTATGAACTAGATACATAGGTGATCAGTTGGTAAAAATTGTGAACATTACTTTGGACCAGAAGTTAGTGAAACCGAGAGGCGAAATGAACCGACATAAATCGAAAACATGAAAATCTTAAAGTTTTGACATGCATTTTAAAACCGACATCTCGGAACGACTCCGACACGAACCGACACATTTTATACACTATATGAACTGATATATGACTTGGGTAAAAGCTTCGGGTCAAACCGTCATAGTTGACCACGTTTTTGTCTAAGTTAAAAGTGACCAGACCCGAGTGTCGCATAGATCAATTGTTATCTGCGACACTCAACCAAGTGACGCCTATTATGTCTGAACCTTATTACCTGCGACACTTACCTTAGTGACGCCATACCTAAGTGACGCCCCTTTTCCCAACACTTACCTTAGTGACGATACTAGTGACGCCTTATATGCGACACTTAACTAAGTGACGCCAATAACTCACAGATTACAATTTTATGCGACACTTACCTAAGTGACGCCAACAACTATTAAGTGACGCATCGAGTGTCGCCTAAAACAGAAACTCCAAAACTAGTTTTCACACTAAGTGTTGAACTCACACAACTTCAATACTTATATACGATACAACACACCAAACATATACTTTGATAGTATACATGGAACAACACATAAGAATAATAATGATTTAAGATTATTATTACAAATCATCACCAACTGGCCGTACATATTTTCAAAACTCAAACAAACAATCAAACACTTGGACATAACTAGCTGATGGACAACTAGCATAGATGGTCTGTTGAGACATCTACTCACTCACATAACCTTACGCGTTTTGAACGCCCGGCAGGTTACAGTCTGCGGACACTCATTTGGTACAACATCATACTTGCTTGCTTTGCAAACACACTAGACTCAGGTAAGTCTCATAGCCCCTCATTTTACAGTTTTTAACCCAGGGGTGGGAATACATGCTCAGTTTTCATTTACATTTGAACACAAGTACTAAACTCGATATATTGACTGCATGAGTTATTTTACCTAATCATGAAGCCCTCCACATCATAGTTTGTTATTATGTATTTAGCGTGAATGTTAGTTAATGGTACCATTTGGGATTGACAGTCCCTGTCCGGGGTAGTCGCGCTATCATGACTGCTGGTCAAACGGATACATTAGCATTTGTTCATAACGAGTGTAGATTAGGCACTCGCAGGAGGCAACCTCGATCGGGCACTTGATTGTGATCCCGACACCTCAGTTAAGCTCAAACTATGAGCTCATGGCAGTAATATACACATTTTTATGATTGATTTCATACATTACTAAATCTTGTGGTTCATACATTATTATTACTACTTCATTACACCTGTGAGCTACCAAATTTTTAGCTAACCTTTTAGCATGTATTCTCAGGTACCCAGCAGCTGTAGGCTTGCACTCAGGATTTAGCTTAGCTCGAGTCAGCATGCAATCATCAGAGATTTTATTGCATTAATATATTTTGTATAAGTATTTATGCATAGAAATCTCTCACATTCTAAACACGAGCTATTGTAATTGGTATAACTGATGTAAACTCTTATGGAATTAATGTATTTTGTTAAAACGACGCATATAGAGTCATTCATTATATATCTTTGTGCTTGATTACCTTGATTAGTCGCACCCAAAAGATGCTTCTGCTAATCACGAATTTGGGGGTGCGACAGAAGTACAATTTTTTTAATGGAATACAATATCATTTGGCGGTATATTTCACGTTTTACAAAACGTATGATTGTATTTACGAATACCAATCTTCTATATACAATATCAATCGTATGATTGTATTTACGAATACAAATCTTCTATATACAATATCAATTATATATGCCCCTCTTTCAATTAAACTAGAAAGTATAACCTATATTTTAATTAAAAAATTAACACCCCGTGTGTATACACTGGTTTAAGATCTAGTATGTTCATAAAAAGTTAAAACTAACTATTTTTTTCAATTGGATACATTACTAAAAATTAATCGTATTTTTTAAACTTGTTACTATGATATACTCAAACTTATTCTATGATACACACATTTAATTAATTACTAGGCTATTAATATATAACACCGACTAAGTAATAGGATTAACAAATTTATTTTTGTGATACACACAATTAACCAGTTACAAGTTATTGTCATATTAATCTGTAACCCAGTAATAAGATACACAAACTTATTTTTGTGATACACACAATTAATTATTTTTTGTAACCAAAGATACACACAATTAACTAGTTACAAGATTCTTAACATATTAACGTACAATTTAGTAAGACCTCTCCCAACGGGCTCCGTCGCTTGTCGTCGGTTTCAACCGACGAAAGTGACACCGATGGCACGGGCTCGTCACTTTCGTCCGTCGGTTGTCATCGTCGCTTATCCGACGATCAGTCGGTTTTTGGCGTGCGAGGGAGGTGGGTCCGAGTGGGTTTAAGCAAAATAAAAAAAAATTAAGGAAGTTACGTAGAGGAAAAATTTATAGATGATATGTATGCGTGAAAATTTTGCAGAGGAAATGTATGCGTGTAGAAGATGATGACATGGATCCTATTTGTTGTTTAATAATTTAATATATAAAAGGTGTCGTTGTTGCATGTAAAAAAAGAAGAAAGTTTAAATTAAAAACAAAAAAAATCTAGCTTGTTTATAAAAATAAGTGTAATGTTTTTCTAGTTTATTAACTTTTTTTAATTGTTGTATTTTATTTTAAGTATTGTAATTTTTTTTTTTTAAGTATTGTAATGTTTTTAATTTTAATGAAATGTGTTTTTATTTTAATTATTGTGTATTAATTAATTAAGTGTATTGGTGTGGGTCCCTGAAAAATGAAACTGACAGAAACTGACGGATGACTGTTGGGAGTGGCCTGTAAGTTTCTATCACTTTCTGTCAGTTGGGTGAAAAAGCTGACGTGGCGCTGATGTGGCGCGTCAGTTTCCGTCACCATTGGGAATGGTCTAATAAGATACATTTTGTGTGTGTGTGTGTTACACACTTAATTTGTTACTGTACAAAGTTATTAACATATTAACGTACAATTTAGTAATAAGATACATTTTTCTTGTGTGTGCGTTACACACACTTAATTTGTTACTCTACAAAGTTATTAACATATTAACGCACAACTAAGCAACAAGATACACAATTTTTATTTTTAATTTTTTGTTGTGATCCACACATTTAATTAGTTACAATGTTATTAAAATATTAATGCACAACTTAGTAACAAGATACACAAACTTATTTTTGTAATAAATATATTAGCACACAAAACTAGGAACATAAACATTGTTATGCATAACTTAGTAATAAGATACACTCAAATTAAACATATAGATACACGATTAATTTATTTAAAAAATAAATACGTTGTAATTATGAGAACTATGTCTAGTGAACCTAAATTACGACAAAACTATGTTTCTTTCTGTTGTTTTTCATTAATATCTTAAACAATAATTACTCCGTAAAAAAATAATAAAAGATACTCATAAGTTTGACTGGCCATATTGTAGGTATCACTATAAACTAGGAGCCAAGTCACGAGATCACGTATATGATATATCATAATAGTAATTTCGTATTAACGAATAACGATCAAATTCAAAACTCGGTAGTCAGTACCTAATAATCATACTACTCGTTTTTGGATTAAGTTTAATAAATGTGGCAAATAGTCAACAGTGTGAAAGTTTCAACTCTTCAATGGAGACATAAACAATTAGCCGGAAAAGTCTGCAATTCCGGTGACTACACGCTCGCTTTCGTCAGTGTTAATCGAATTTTTTTTAATTAGGTTGTGTTTGGGTTCTTTTAACGATATAGTTAGGTTTCATTCGGTTTCGCTGTAAAAACCCGCAACTCCGGCGAGTACGTACTAACAAACATGCGTAATTATATTCGAAGTCCAACTCTAAATCCAAACGAATAAAAAAGAACACTTAATTAAACGAACTCGTCGATCTTTTTTCACATCGCGGGTTGGTAGGAGAGAGCGATGGTGTGAACCGCGACGAGGTGCAGATTTCCGACCAAGGACGGAGATGAGTGGTAACGTTTGGCGAGAAATGGTGGATATGGTTCATATAGAGTTTAATAAATGCAAAAAACATAGAAATTCAGTTTACAATAACAGCAACCAACTACCAAGATTATTATAACTCCCTTCTTCTCTCCTTTTACTTTCACTTTGGTATTTACTGAGTATAGACTAGTATTGATTGTCACAATGCAAAAAACATAGAAATCGTTAGAATCATAGGTAAAGAATGAAACATGCTACACAGTAACCTCGATGTTTATCTGGTTCCTTCTTATAGTTGCTTTAGCTTCATGTACACATCACTCACAAGAACGACCACAGATGGTCTAATTGCGTTTTCGACCTCGTCTAGTAGAAGCCTTCTTAGTGTCTGACGGATTTGATTGAACTGGCAAAAGTGTACCACCCCTGATCTCATTACTTGACGCCATCACTGTTTTTTGAGTTTCCAAATAAATTTTCAAGTCCCTGATCTGCAATTTAAATGCAAGGCTGATCATTGAGTTCTGAAAACAACAAATAGTATATGTTAAATGGAGAGAATTGTAAATTACATATACCTGTTCTTCAAGATCATGTATTTTTTCATCCTTCATTTGTTGCAAATCACTTTGCCTGAAATAACAATGGCAAGCAAAAAACAAAACTTACTTGCATACATGGGATTAAGCTCTGAAAACACCAAATTTGTCTTGAGTCATATTTCTATATATATCAACAAATTTATAAATCTATAAATTAAGACAACAAACTTGTGAGATCACAAGAATGTGAATGGCTAAACAGCATGCTAAAATAAGTTTGATTTCTAGAGGCTAAAATTGAGTTAATCTTAAAATGCGAATCACTTGGAATAATTTAGATCAACCGACTACATATATGGGCAGAGGTGGGAAAAAGGAAAGGTCGAGCAGGTTGGTTAATGGGTCATAACAGGTTCAAGATTGTGCTCGGATAAGAATTCAAAGAACATGCTTGTCTACAAATAAAAGTACCCCTCCTTGATTTCTTTGTACTGTTTCTTCAGCAATTCTTGTTCTTTTTGAAGATCCTCATTACTCTGGCATCAAAAGAGCACATTGTAATTTTAAATACTCACAGCCATACTCCAAATGACAGAAGTGTGATGATTTATGACACTCAAATTAAAAGCACAGGCTTTTTCATCAATCGAAATTCAGTAATTCACTATGAGCAAAGAAAAATTCACTGACATTTGAAGCTTTCTTTGTCTCTCGGGAAAGTTCTCCGAGTTTATGTTCAATATCATCTTTCATCTCAATTTGTGCTTTCTCTATCGCTTCAACTATGGATAGCTTCCTACGACTTTTTGCCTCATTGAGTAGTGTTTCATAATGCTGTAAAAGTTACCATTTGGAACTAAGACTTGTAAAAGAAACTAACAACTCAAAAAAGCATAACATCATATTACATACTTGTCGTTGGGTCGCCATCTGGGTTGCAAGTAGAAAGTTGTACTCATAAACAATCTGTTTTCTCCCCAAGTAAACGAATAATTAACATTTCATATATATGATTAGAAATCCATAGAATTATAGAAGATCAAGTAATAATTGCAAGTGGAAGTACAAATAAAGATCAAAGGAAAGTTACCATATCAACTTTGCTGCTAAAAAGTGCTCCACTAATGTCAACATCTTCTTTATCAGCACACTCCTCTTCACTTGGTTGATGAACTTTCACAACTGACAAATGGCTATACAGCATGCAGCGATAAGTTTGATGTCTAGAGGTTAAACTTGAGTGAATCTTAAAATGAGAATGACTTGAAATACTTTAGAGCAACCAAATACAAATACGGGTAGATAAGGAAAGGTCTAGCAGGTTCCGTAATGTGTCAAAACAGGTTCACGACTCCGCTCAGGTAAGAATCCAAAGAATATCCTTGTGTACAAATAAGAGTACCTCTCCTGGATTTCCCTGTACTGCTGCTTCAAGGATGCTTGTTCTTTTGCAGAATCATCATTGCTCTAGCATCACAGGACAACAGATCACAAGACAACAGAGTATATTGTTTGGTTAAAAATTCATATATATGCTTTTTCTTTTGCAAGTAGAAAGCTGTACTCATAAACAATCTGTTTTCTCCCCAAGTAAACGAATAATTAAGATTTCATATATATGATTAGAAATCCATAAAATTATAGAAATCAAGTAATAACTGCAATTGGAAGTAAAATTAAAGATAAAGGGACCATTACCATATCAACTTTGCTGCTAAAAAGTGCCCCACTAACTTTAACATCTTCTTTATCACCACACTCCACTTTACTTGATTGATGACTCGTCACAACTGACGAATGGCTAAACAGCATGCTAAAATTAGTTTGATTTCTCGAGTCTAAAATTGAGTTAGTTATTAAAATGCGAATGACTTGGAAAACTTAAGAGCAACCGAATACGAATATCAGTAGAGGTGGGAAAAAGGAATGGTCTAGAGGGTTGGGCAATGCATGTGTCAAAACAGGTTCAACACTGTGCTCAGATAAGAATTCAAAGAATATTCTTGTGTATACATAAGAGTACCTTTCCTTGTACTCTTTCTTCAGAGAACCTTGTTCTTTTACAAAGTCTTCCTTCTGGCATCAAAAGACAAAAGAGTAAACTGCATTGTTAAAATCTCATAGCCATAAAAGAGAATAATGGAAGTGTGATACACTCAAATTAAAAGTCAAAAGCTTTTTCATTCATCAGAAATTCAGTATGAGCTAAGGGAACACAAAAAAACTAACATTTGAAACATCCTTTGTCTCTCGGGCAAGTTTTCCCAGTTTATGTTGAATTTCCCATGCTGTCTCAATATCTTCGTCTGTGGCTTCAGCTATGGAAATCTCCATTCGACTTTTTGCCTCAATGAGTAGTGTTTCGCTATGCTGTAAAAGTTATCATTTGGATATTAAGTTGTAACAGAAACTAACTCAAAAAAACATGTCGTTAGGTCTAAAGTTGTACTCATCCTGTCATCACAATCTGTTTTTTCCCCCAAGTAAATGAATAATCAGCATTTCATCGATATGACTAGACATCCATACAGTTATAGAAAACAAGTATTAACTTAAAGTGGAAATACAAATACAGATAAAAGGGAGGTTACCATATCAACTTTGCGGCTAACCCCACTAACTTCAGCATTCTCTTTATTACTACACTCCCCTCCACTTGATTGATAATTTGTAACAAACGACTTGCTACCAACTTCTGATTGATTCAAACGGTGTACGTATTTATCAGCAACAAAATCCCAAATTTGTTGTGTTCCTAGTTCAAGTGAATAGCAGTGTTGAGCAGAATGAAAATGCTCAATAGCATGTCCTCTTTCACACCTTCAAGCATAGATTCATACGAATGCAATCAAGGTAATGAACCCATAGAAAGCAATAAAAAGGATTTCGAAGGACTGGTATTAGTAGTATGTTACCTTCCACATCCTACAAAGCCACATATCATACACACCCACGGATTGCTAGATGTACCACAAACTACACAGGTTGGTTTACCATCCTGCTGTTGACATAGCCGACAGACCTAAGACCACAGAAATGTTCACTTATTATGCATTTCATACGATACCACTATTACAACTTGAAACACGTAACAAAAAAGATATGATATTCATCACAAAACAACTATGCATATTACAATTACAAATATAAATTAAAAAGAGAGAGCTAACCTGGCAGGAAAGGTAAGTTGACTTTGCAATGCAGGGACAATGAAACAAATGGTCACATAGCGTAATCTTTATTGAACTTGTGTTGTGGTCCAATCGCTCTACCAGTTTAATAAAAATAAAAACTGATTACTTATACCATCCATGTGCTTACACAAGTATAGAAAATCGTTAACAACTTGTAAGGTAAATTACCTAAGCAAACATTACATGTTGGCAATTCCGTATACCCTGGCTGTGGGAAGTTGGCTGCCTCATATGAATCAGTATAGTCCACTAATTGAGCGAAGTAAGCATGGCAAATCTCAGTCTGAAATTTCAACATCAACAAAAACAAAACAAAACAAATAAAGATTGATCTATATCATCAATAGTATTGACACCTGTTAAAAATATAAACATAGTTTATATGCAATCTTATCTCTTGTATATGTGGATGTATAAGTTCTGACTTCGTGTGTTTGAGTTTCAGTTCAAGTATTGGTTCAAGATAGAGGGCCTATATGTATTTAACTCAAAGTTGAAGGGCTTGCAACTCAAAGTTGAAGGGCTTGCTGACTTATGCTGAAGTATGGTGTGCTGTTTATAATGTCTAGAGTCCAACGGCCTAATATGTCTCTTGGGATATATATATCCATTTAGGGTTGTTCATACACAGAACATATATTTTTCTGTATTTATTCTCTCAAAGTGGCTGTGCGATTTTATCATATAATTAAGTATTAGAGCTCATTTTGTATAAGTGATTATTATATTGGTTTTCAGTAGTCTGGTAGTATTTTTCTGTATCTGCAAGCATTCGTTTCTGAGTTGTAATTTGTGTTCTTGAGAGATCTACATTTTCTGGTAGAGTCATTTAGTATTGAAAGTGTTTTGATTCATGATTTTGTTCAACACCTATGAAAATGCAATCACGCTTTCATCCAATCTATTCTTTTCCAGTTATGTTTGAAACCTCTCCTAAAGTCAAAAACTAACATCTGTAGCGTACGTGAAGAGTTTGGGTAAAAAGACAACTGTTAGTATATCGTCAAATGATAGCTGCTTTTGTATCAAATGAGTTATATTTGTAAATAAGAAGCCGAACTGAGCAAACAAAGGATCAACATAAGTACAGACGTCCGTGTGAACCTAATGTCTAATGATACATTTTTATGTCGCAATCTAGACTTAGTATGTACATCACTTTTAAATAATACTATTAACCAATATCTTATAAGATCGTATTTAATTCGGATTCTTTATATAACTACTGTATCTTGTTTGATGGTACTACAATAGAGACCAAATAATATCAACATATGCATATACATGTCAAACTAATTACTCTTAGCAATATATAAGCAACTTTTGGATTATTAGGGTATATAATATTATCTATCTAATAACCAATAAAACAAACTCTCAATAACAATATTAATTAATTAAGATCAATCGATAATAATAAAATTAAAATTAAATTAAATACCTCGGAAGGCATAAACCGCTTTCCATTATTGCAGATAAAAAATCCATCAGCAGCAACTTGAGTCCTAAACTTGATCAACACACTGTATCGATCCTCCGCAGCATTATTCCTTCAAAAAACACAACTAATTAACTACTCCTACTTAAATCACAAATCGAAACCTAATTAACAATCAAAATTGACACAAATCGAAACCTAATTAACAATCAAAATTACCTAACGAAACAGAGATCAGTAAACTCATCAACATGCGTACTACAGAACGAAATAAAGTCTTGATACGACATGTAACTAGGAATGGAGGCGATATACACAATTGTAGTTCGTGCAGCGACATTCCATAGCGTGATTATCGGAGGAGTGGAAGGTAGATTGCGAAAGAGATGAGCTACGCCTCTGATTTCGATCGGAATTGAGAGCGAAGTAGAGTTTGAAGTACCGCCGGAGATGGCGGTTGAAGTGGCGGAGCCGTCGCCGGCGAGTAGCGCCGATACGTACGGTTGGGAGGTGTCGATGTGAATGCTTACTCTGAACATTTTCTGTTTCGTTGTTTCGGAGAGAAATAATGTGGTCTGTCTGTTTTATTAAAATCTGTGTCTATTTATCCACCGTATGAATGACCAAAACCTTCATTTCCCGCTTCACCTGGACACACCTGATATAAATTTTCATACTTACCCCTATACTATCAATTGTTTACTTTTCATTCCCTAAACAAAATACGGATTACGGAGTACTAAAATAACTTATGAAAGTGATATAAGATGATAGAATATACTAAAGAAATTATCAAAGATGAAAGGGAAAAAGGTGGAATCGAACCTATGACAAGTTGGTAATAGGTCAAGGGGACTAACCATTGATCTATGTGGGCATTTGATAATTTAATACAACTTGAAATCTATATATCGATTATTACTAAAATCTTTGTGTGAGTTGTGGCCCACACTGCCCACAGCCTGCTACCGCCACTGTCTAGAATACGATTCTAACGAGCCTAAAATTTTTTTACTTTGTCCCACAAAAAAATATCCACCAATAATTTTTATTTAAATTAAGATAAGTTGAGTAAATATCAATTTTACCCTTATATATCAGGCAAGTTTGATTGAATTGTTCAGAAATTAAATGATTATTAAAAGTAATAAACGATAGCAAAATTGAAAGTTTAATGATTTTTTAAAGTTATATTTTGCAAGTGAATTCACATATAAATAATAAAACTAGGTGAAGACCCGCGACAACGCGGGCTTTAACATTTGATTTTGTTTAAGTTTATTTTTATTACTAATATATTGTGTATTATATTTTAATTTATAATTTAAGAATACTTTGTCAGTATATTTAGATGAGTGACAACAATGCACAATAAAATCTTAATCTTAAAAAGGGATAATTTAAACTGAGCAACAATACATTCTATTTGTAAATAAGTATAGATTGTTTTGCCCTCTATCAAGTTGGATGACATTCAATAGATGTATGCAATAAAACAAATTTGAAGTCTACTTTTAACTAAAAAAATAGATATTTCATTAAGTCCACCTTGGTGTGATACAATATTACTCAATTTTGTAAAGATTTCAAACAAATTGATGTTACATAGCTCATCTCTTTTTCTTTAATATTATAGGCACAAAGTCAATATCAAAATGTCCACACACAAAAGATCATGTTGAATCTTCAAGACCTCCTGACTTGGATAATTCGTAGATAATTTCACTCCATGCCTAATTACTTAACCATATTCTTGAGCCTCCAATTGTTAGATATATGAACAGCCAACATCATGATATTGGATAGAGACTACATTCACTGCTCTTACCTTGCTCCTGTTTGATTATACTATCCATAACCATTTAAAGGGGGCAACCTCCACTGCAGATTAGATTCGATACATGACTTCACTCATCCGTTCAGTTAGTGCATCGTGCTATCAGCAAGATCTGTAGAAGTCAAGTTGGCTTGTAGTTTAGCATTAATTCCGAAAACAGTTGTTGCCTAACAAATTATAATCCAATAATTATTTACAATATGTAAAAGCATGACGAATTAACAAATTTGGTGGTTCTATCACACAATCAACAATCTTTTATTACCTACTAACTTTGCGAACAGTTGATGCGGCAATAAACCAAACAGTAGAAACAATAGACGCAAACACTATTCTATACACCACAAAATAATACTTGTTGGTGTGATTGCAAACCTGATAATGATTTGTAACCCTCTCTTCATTTAGTTTATTGACATGTGTAATAAATTATTAGTGGACTATATATTTATTTTTTTGGCTTTAAGGTAATAGCTATTGTCAACTTTGGTTGTCCTTATAGAAACAATAAGAAGATTCATGTATGGTTCTATGAAATCTGAAGGCAACCTCATAAAGATTAAATATTTTCCAATTTATCATGTGTATGGGACTTACCAACACAGTGAGTTGCGCACATGAGATTTATGTAGGATAGCTGCTAGACTCAGATCACCAATCTAGACTTCTCCTTGATTCCCATTAACGAAAATATTGTCACATTTAAGATCTCTATGATTCATAGGTGGATCATGACTATGAAGGAAGAGCAAGCCTTTCAAGATCTATGTATACCAATGCTTGATTGTACTTATATTAATTCTTTTGTGTTTTGCCTGTACCTAACCAAATCAATAAAAGGCAACAATCAACCATATCATCAAACAATTAGTAGTATTTGGGGTATATATGGGATTAAAAATGTATGCGAGACTGATCCAAGAAACAACAGAATTAAAACTGCACCCTTTTTCTTAACGGCCGAATGCATAATACATTGTCATATATGGTTTCAATGCAGTTCAACCCTTGCAAAATTAATTAATAATTCACATTTGCTTGAGTTCTTGATTGTTCATAAGCTAATGAGACTTTTGGATATAATAAATGTTCTACTGAAACAATTCAGAATGGTTACGGGTCGCTCTAGAGTAATTGAAAATCAAAACATTAGGCTAAAACTGGTCGGAAAAACTCATTGTGCTAATTATCATAAGAGTTCCTACTTGAACTATATAACTTGTAGTGAGCTCGTCAGTGTCCATTAGTGATCCTTGCAAAGATATAAGCCCATCCATCACCTAGCTACAAGAGACCAGCAATAACGGTTATATCAAGATTATTAGAAACGTTAAATAGACCTAGTGGAAGAATCCAGTAGTGCAGTGGTGTGCATATAAATATATTCATGAGTCTAAAAGCAATCTTGATCAATGTGTTGATGATGGGTTATAACGGTTATTTATTATGCATCCTTCATTTGTGTTGACAACATGTTTTCCCCTATATATCCTGTTTCATTAAATAATAGGCAAATTGATTCCTTGTCTTTTGTCCAACTTAACCAACTAATGTCTAATTTGATAGTGAAATATTATTAAGTTGATTATATGTTCAGGACTCGATGCAAATATAACACGCTTGCTACATGGCCATCTCAAAAACTCAATTTACATGTTGATCACAAATTTTATTTTAAGTACTTATTTCTGTATGGCTATTTTAATACATGCACTCCTATTTTCAATTTTGTTGCATTATGATATGATATGATTCTCACATTACATAAGAACTTATGGTAGCTAGCTTGTCACTTTAATTTTGCATTATGATCAATTGAATGCCACCGAGTATTAGAAGAGAACAATAAATTAGCCTTTTCATGACGATATGTATACTTACATAGCATGTTTCACAGTTTAATTATAGATTTAACTTGCATCTAGCAAACCTGAAATTTGATGTGGCAACCGTAAAATCGAATAAAGAAACATCGACCTGAGAATCAAACGAAAAAGTTGGATTAGGTGATGGAATAAAGGTGACGGAATTGATGATATTGGAAAAGTGACGAAGCTGAGGGTTTTAGGAAGAAATCGGGAAATGCAGGTTCATTGATTATAGGCGAAGGTGTACGTACCTTGGTCAAGGACACATGTTAGATTGCTGAAAGACTTTGAGGTGAAGTCTCATTTTAGTCACCTATATCATTTTTTTAAGTGTCTCCACAATAACCTGTGATATATCACCAAGATGTGTTAATAATTACCATATTACTCGAAGTGCAACATAGACTGAATATGTTTTCAAAGATGGCTCTTCGTTGATGTGTACCATTCGTTCTTTAAGCTTGATTCCTTTGAGCTAGATTTAGACCCTCAAGCATATGAGACATTTATGGATCCTTCCATATATAAAAAAAGGTATTGATTTAGCAGTCACATTTGTAGTATAGTAAGAGAGAAACGAAACAATAATAATAGCTTAGGGGAAACTAAGTACTTATATTAAGGTGCTACCAAGTTGTTTAGCAATGTTAATGAACCAAGAATTTTGCATAACCTGTTGCATGACTGCTTGTATTGTTGTGTATCAAACCGGGGGAACCCACTTGCTTCACTACCATGAAAGGTCTTAAGTTGCTCTGCCGTTTGGTTGAATGGATCTGTTGCTGTTTATTCAGCTAATTCCTTCAACACACATGAAACATAAATAAAACACAGAGTTAAACATATCAAACAGCTAAACTTTTTTTTTTTTCTTTTTTGTAAATGCATTTCATCAAACAGATGGTGATCATCAAACAAAAATAACCTTCAACGCAAACATTAAATTATATGTATCACAATATTTTTAAATAACAATAGGTATAGTGAGATGGGAGATTGCATATCGATCAAAAGGTCAATTTTAACAACATAAAAAAATAAGAAAGAAAAATAAGACACATAATACCCATTAACAATCCAGTTCAATTAATCACTAAACACACAAAGAGATAGCTATTAGAAATCACTAAACACACAAAGAGATAGCTATTAGAATTAGGTTATACATTTTGTTAGTCACTCATCTGTGAAATTTTACATATTTCCCTACGGCTTTGCTTTTCCTTATCAACTTGTTCACATCCCACCTTCAAATTCTATCAGGGAAACAATAAGTCAATGATAACTGCCTAGGCTATGATAGTTTCATATATGATACACTACCTTTTACTTCTCGCTGAGCACTTCTTCTCTAGCGATTTACTTGCTACCCACAGTTCCTATTGAATCTATCGATCTGCCTCAATCAACAACGAATTAAAATCATAATTAAAAAAATAATCCACAAAATTGAAACCCTAGAACTAATAACGATTGTAATAGCCTATCAACTTACAACAATTGAAAGAAGGGTTTAGGATTGAGGTAGACTTCTGACATAGTTGCGGTTTATTACGACGGATAAATGGGTTTAGGGGTTTTGGGATGGGGCAAGTTCTTATGGTATTATGTGGGTAGGGAGGATTTTTTATTTTATAAATTTGGCCGATGCTTTATTTTTTTAATTTATTTACAGAATTTTAACTTAAAAAGTTTGCAAATAATTAAGATATTATATTTAAAAACTTTCAATTTATTAACAAGGGTGTTAACCGTACATATTTTAAACTAATCTAAGCGATGGATCTATAATTAGGGAGTCTAATCAAGGGCCCAAATTCCTTAATGGTATCCTCTTTTAATTATATATTACTCCCTCCGTCCCATTTGAAATGTTCACGTTACTATTTTGGGATGTCCCATTACAAGTGTCCACTTTGATATTTAACCAATCAAAAAAGACTTTAGTGGGTGGATTTAATATTTGATTGGTGAAAAGTGTAGTTAGTGGAGAATCCTAAAACTACGTGCAAAGTCAAAGTGGACATTTGTAATGGGACGGAGGGAGTATATATATATTATATATTATATATTATATATTATATATAAAAGATGAGTATAATCTTATAGAAGAGTTCAATTGAGACCATTTATTTTGTGTGAGAATGGGGGAACCAACTACAATATGCCATGTGTCACTTTTTTCTCTCTCATCCACGTTTTTAAAAATTAAATATCTCACAAACGACAAGTCAAAAAATCATGAAAATTGCACCATATTTTTCAGCGTTTTATCCTCTTCGATTTGCTGTCCATCAAGGCATACTTCCGACGAACTTTTTTTTTCATTTTTTTGGTGGTTTTACATATTAGTAACACATGTGTTGGTGATTGATTATACATTTGATTTAGTGTTAGGGTTTAGCAGGGTCTAGGGTTTAGGGTTTAGTATGATTTAGGATTTAGAGTTTTATAAAGCGTTTAGGGTTTAGGGTTTGGGGTTTAGGGGATAGGGTTTAGGGTTTAGGGTTGGTAATGTGAAAACCACTTAAAATAATGGAAGAAAAAAAACTCGTCGAAAGTATGCCTTAATGGACGGCAAATCGAAGAGGATCAAACGCTGAATCTAATGGTGCAATTTTCATAATTTTTCGATTTGTCATTTGTGAGATATTTAACTTAAGGGGTAAATGGGTTTTGTATTATCTTTGTACACATGACACCATATCATTGGTTCCTCTATTCTCACACAAATTTTTAGTCTCATTTGAACCTTACCCTATAATCTTATGTATTTATAACTAATTTCGATTACTAATCACCAATGAAAATATTGAAACTATTTATATTTTATTTTTTGTAAACATAAATTACTATCCTACAATATGACACATTTATATTTCGTATCCTAATATAAATATATCAAATTACCCAACAAGGCTTTATATAACACCCCTCATTTTCTAGTTAATTAAATACAATATATATCGGAAGCGTCTGTCCAAATTAAAACTTAAATCAATCAAAACATAAAGGTTCAACTAATTTAAAACTTAGTTAATCAATCTGGATGTTATATGAAAACATAAACAACACTGATTTATAAAATCCAATATCAGAGTAACGCAACAAAGTCAAACATTCTTCGATCCATTCCTTGCCCAGCCCAAAATCATCTCAAGACCTGTAAAGGATAAATAGTGGGATTAGCACAAAGCTAAGTGAGTCAACCTGTCACTATCAGCACAATTCAGCATAACAATACTGATTATCACAAATATCACTTAACACTGACACAACATCACCAAGAGGATCGGTGGTCCTTGTGACACCGCTCAGACCCGGGAGGTGCACCAAGCGACACTTACAACCAACTGCAGGCCAATACACTGGCATTACCGATAACTGTTTGCTACCTTTAGTCAATATGTGCTCTATTCTCAACACATGATCACAAATCTCACATTGACTAACCTATAGCAACCCAGTCCAACTAATCAGTCAAGTTGACCTCCGAATCACAGAATGCTCAAAGGCAACACATCACTTATTACACGTGTATTTCACAATTCACAGTTCAACAATCACAATCACAATCACTATATCACTAGGTTCACTTGTTGTAACCAATTATGTTACAACTAAATCACACTGAGAGTACGAGTCCACTCACCGAATACCTCAGTCTCCACTCAGTAGTCTAATGTCACTGAGTCTCTTGTTTATCTGAAAACATCACAAACAACACAAGTTAGTAACTTGTCTCAATAACAATCTCATGTTATAATTATATAACATATCACATTATCTCAATATATCAACAGATCATATCAAACATCATAAACAATTATCAAGTAATAATCGAAACTTATGTCCTCTCATTCACATTACCCGGAATATGTAGAGTATCATTTATGTATTCCCATTTACGCCACTTTAAGCTCTACATCATTATGTCACTTCACTTGCTAGCCGCCGCTAAGCTATGAAAAGCGTTTGAAATAAAGTTTGAAATAAAAATAATTTTCTGCCTTGGGGTCATTTAGCCGCCGGCTAAAGGGTTTGACCGCCGGCTAAACCGGATTTGTGACCGCCGGCCCAAAACGGCCTCTTGACCGCCGGCCCAAAACGGCCTCTTGACCGCCGGCCAAACGGCTTGACCGCCGGCCACAGGCCAAAGTTTCACCCTGTTCTTTCTGTTCTTCGTTTCCAGCTCGTTAATTAAATCAAAATCCACAAATACGACTATGTAACGAGTTTTAAAGTATCCCATATCACTATACAACATCATGTATCATCACATACCAATTCCTAAGCTTCAATTACACATATACAATCACAAACTCTTTGATTTCAATTAAGTTTCTTAAACCAATCATAAGATCACTTACCAATCTAGAAGGAGGTAAATCAAGATGATGATGATGAATATAATCTGATGTTAAGTCGAGAATCACAAGTACAAGCTTTGTTTCTAATTTGAATATGGAATTTATTTATGTTTTGAGATTTTTAGAAAATGAAAGAAATAAACCAAATAAAAAGGGAGGAGGTCGGCTCCTAAACCGACCTTCAATTATACGGGTATAATTTAATACCCCTTCTCAATCTATTGTCTGGAACCCGAAAATCATTTGCGAGTCCAAACCTTTTATTTTACCGTCAACTTTATTAATTTAAATCACTTAATATTTTATCAACTACGATAAGTCCTGAAACTTATTTCCTATTTAATTTCAATAAATTCGACAATATTATTTCCAAACCCGTTAATATTATTTTAAAATCACAAAATAATATAAAACAACTAGGTCCGATTTACGGATGTTACACTTTATGATTGTAATTTCTTATTGATTAGTGGTTTGGATTTAATGGAGAGATTTTGTAGTCTCGAAAGTAAACTGTATCTTAAATATCGATTATCTATCATTTTTATATTAGGTTGGTTCATATCACAATGGAACTCAGTTCAAGAAATCAAGCCTACCTCAATATATTTTGATCAACTAATTAAAACTTATGGATAAACAACAAAATTAGTCAATTATACACTTTTTAAGTCTTATTTACACGCTTAAAAGTGTATAAAATACGGAGTACAAATAAAAATAAAAATAAGTACATGGTTAGTTCATGTGTGTAGAATACTGACTAGACATATTACCTTCGTTTGTATATACACCAAAAAATGTACATGTTGCCTTTATGCACACACTTGTTACTGCGGACAATACCTAAATAGTCGACACGAGTGAAGAATTGCAAAAACTAACTAAATATGCTAATTTAAAAGGGCAGTGATTGTTGATTAAAAAACTACCAGTGAGATGATAAAATTATATACAATTTCAGAGCTAATTAACTAGTAATATATAACTTTAATCATAAATCTATGAAAAATGATTGGTGGACCTAATTAACTAGGCCTAAATCTTGGTCTAAAAATGTGATTGGTTGATGTGAAATATTGATTGGATGAGATCAGTGGAGAGAAAAAAACAACCAATCAAATTTGTAGGTCTATTTGTAGATCTATGTAATTAGGTCTATTTAGCATTACTCTAAGGGGTCTTTTGTTTGAGCTTAAAATGTCTTAAAAGTGATAGTTGTATTATTTGATAAGTTAAATGTCCATTAAGATGTTTTGGTATATTTTTCTAATTAGGTCTTAATCTAGCTGAAAAACTACTTATTCAGTAAGCTATTTACAATTGCTTAAAACTTCTAATTGATAAATAAATCCCATAACGTTTTGTCAATTTTCTCGTATAAATGGATTATCGTTTGTTAATTTATGTAAAAAGTATTTCTTTCCTTTTTTTATTCTTGTATTTTTGTTTATTTATTATTTCATGACAATTTATTTATTGATGTTATTATTGGTTTCTAGAAGTCTAGAAAGTTATGTCGGAACTCATGTAAGTTTTTTTTCTTCTAAAGGTAAGTCGCTTGAAACTCTATTATATTCATGCTTTTTGTATCACGTCAAAAAATAGTGAAACACATTTATTCATATGTTTGTACTTTTTATTTATCAAACGATCTTAATGATTATGTATTCAGATTTCAGATGACAGGTCTTATTATTCAGAATAGGTTTCAGATTTCAGCTATCAGTAATCAGAATAAACAAAAAACCCCTAAATCTATACATTATAGCTGAATACAACAAAGATCTTGTAAACCACTAATTGACCATAAATAAAACAAAAATATATCATCTCATGTACGGTGCAAAAAAAGCCATCGCTAGACAATATGAAGCTAATAACTCAGGGGTCATATATTTAAACTTACAGAGTTACAGCCATTAACTTTTTGGGAAAATCACAAAAATATTCCATCATCACACCCCTTTTAACAAAATAATCCTTTGACCAACCATTTTAACAAACTAATCATTTGACTGGCGTCGGGTCGGCGCCCCTGGCGCCCCACCCTCAAAAGACGTGCCACGTGGAAAGATTTATTAATATTTAATATTGGGGCGCCGACGATAATGGTGGGGCGCCTGGGGCGCCGGTCCCACATGGTGGCGCCCCTGACGATAATGATGCAAGCTTTTTCCATGTGGCACGTCTTTTGAGGGTGGGGGTCAGGGGCGCCGACCCGACGCCGATCAAAAGATTATTTTGTTAAAAGGAGTGTGGTGATCGAATATTTTTGTGATTTTCCCTAACTTTTTCATGATATCAAATGTTAGCTAAAGAACAAAAAAGAAAAAAGGAACCATGGTCAACGAAACAATGGTGACTTGAGCAGCAATTAACCTTTTAACCAATGAAAAAATAGGTGACTTTTTAGGTTCGCGTAATTATACTTATACAGTTATACGGTGTTACTCTTTGAAATTTGAAGCTTCATTGTTGTTATTTTTGTGCTCAATTTTTATTGTTTATGTATAAAAGATTAGAAGGAACCAAGGTCAATGGAAAATATAGGTTGGTCAACGACGGTGGAACGGTAGTCAATAAAGGTGAAACAAGGTCGAAGGAAAAATGGATGCCAAACACTGTCAGTTTTGATGAACAGAAAAAAAATGTGAAAAAAATGACAAAAATCAGCGATGTAATTAGGGTGTCTCTAGCTAGTAACGTGAAATGTTATGAAAAGGAGGCTCCATCGAAATGGTTAAATATTTCGATAGGAGCCTTATATATGGTACTAACGAGTTTTCAGTGCTCCACAGAAATGGCTTTTGATGGTTAATTTTTGTGATCGTCAACATTTCATTGTACCTTTATTCAAGTAAAAGAAAGAATAACACATCATCAAAAGTTTAGAGAAATGACTTTCAATGGTTACCTTTTTGTGATGAGTTGTCAAAATTTAATTGGATCTTTATTTAAATGATGTTATAATGTGATGAGGAGAATGTAACATATTTTTGAACATTCTTTGACATATTTTGACTATTTTTGACCACATTTGGGATGTTAATTAATTTTGCAGTTACACATTGCATGTGCCAATGTCATTACTCTTTTCCAGGTTCATCCTCATCAGTCATCACGTATAGTTTTATTTTGACTTGAAAAGTTCAAACGTCGGTCATTTTAATTTACAATTTATGTTTTTATTTCTAATTACTTATGACATAAAAGTCTCCTTATACATAAAGTAATGTAGTTATTGTCTTCCTCTTTATGACAAGGGTAATCATCAATAGTCAATTAACATGGACTCCCGATAGGTTTTCTTTATGTTTCTTGTAGATAGTATATTCTCCTGTCCTTTATGCATTAAGAAGTCAAAAAACTGTATCATTCACGGCACGGGCGGATGTGGAGGGGACATGGGGTGGTTCCCCCTCAAAAGTTTCCAAATTATGTAAAAAAGAAATTTTTTAAGTTTATTTATGATATTTTATAAGTTTTGAATTTTGACCCCTCAAAACTTAAAAAAATAATCAAAAACAATTTTTTGCTACCCACTTATTAGTTCATAGCTCCGCCCCTAGTTCACGGTCAATAGTGTAGACCCGGAAAAAAAAAAAAAAAAAAAAACTTCCGGCATGTTCATACGGGTAAATACATTAATTACCAAGTAACTCTTCCTCTAGCCATATCTCATATCTCCTTTACATGTATCACATTTGCTATTCAGTATTCTGTTTTCTTAAATATTTATTTGACTTGTTGTGTTTTGTCCATAAAGGGTTGGTTTCAGTGGAGTCCGATTAATTGTTGGGTCAGTGTGCCCATGTACGCAACAGTTACAACTGTGGCATCTACAATGCTAATGGAGAATGTTTTTTGGCTCGTCAAAGATATTCGCTTTATGTCGTTGGCAGGTTTATATATATTTATCACTTTTAAAAGGCAAAGGCTCACATTTTCTATGAGGAGTATGCGACACATGTTTCTATAGATTCACAGTTTTTCTTTTACACATCATTTCTAACAAAACTTAAAGTAGCAAGAATGTGATAACTGGATAAGTTATCATAGCATGTTGTTGATTAAAATACCTGATTTCAGTGTAGGGATGATAATAGTTGGTGTTTCATAGCTGGAGCTCGGGACTTATCGTTAGATGCATATGCCTATGCTGTACATTGCTTCATCAACAAACATTTGTACAACAATAACTCGAATAGGAAGTGTTAGATTTTCACTAATATTGAACTTCTCATATTTCCGGAAAATCTAGCAGCTTGAATAGCTGTGGCCTTATGTGGTTCAATGGATTCATATTCTGCAGTTTTTCCATTAAAGTCTACATCTTAACTTCTAAGACCAAAGAGAATATAATTTTTACTGACCAGAGGGTCATACCTATGGTTTGCCCTTTTAAAGTCAACTAGCTTTACCTTTTAGTCATACACCTTACACAATTTCCATAATTTAATAAAATAATAAATAAATAAATAAAACTATCGACGTTTGTGGCGAAGATTGTATTCTCTCGAAACCGAAGGGGTGGTGATTGCAGCAGCCTCTTTGACTTGTTTCGGTGGTATATACTCAAGGTCTTCCAATTCATCTTCAGTTATATCGTTGTCAACCCATGAAGACCAGTCCACTTCACTATCATAATCGTCGCATAACAGCTGTTTAATTCCTTGGATGCCATTAACCTTCTCAATTAGTGAGTGTAGCATCTGATGGTTTAATGCCTCGTAGTCCCTATTTGCGTTCAGAAAACACATTACAACAAATTCTAATATTATACAGTAACTTACAACTTCTAAGACAATGCTATCAAATGGAAACAAGTCTGTCTTTACCTGTATGTGTAAATGGCATACGTAAGTTGACATGATGCGAGAAGCAAGAATATGAACCTAACAATGTCGATGATCCATGTTTGGTGTTCAATGCCGTTTCCATATATAAGCACCAAACATTCAATTAATAATGTCACACATAAGCCTACACAAAAAGGGTACTGTAAGTATAAAAAACACTTTAAAGTTAACGAATAAAAGATAATAAGGTCAATTTACCTATATATAGCCTCGATCTAACACTGTAGGTTTGCTTTGTGCTGGTAAACATGTAGAGAGTGAAAATTAAAAAAGCGTATAGTAGGAAAGCTTTCATGACTCGCGATTCCATCAAAATTGCATTGTGTAGAGCAAAAAGTTTATCAATGGCAAGAAACATGCTTGCTTGTTTTGACTCAAAAGTTTCCTGTAAAAGATATAAATGCTATTTAGAATGATAAAACAGGCAACTAGTTATATACTATAAGACATACAACAGTGGTAGTGTCACAATCTATATTGAAAAGGCCGGATAACCTGAGCAACCAATATAGTTTTTGAATTCTGAACAAGATGATCATGAGCTTGTTTCAGTTGTTCTTGCCTTTGTAACAGTTCCTGATGTTGACTGCGACCAAACTCAATCAACTGTTGTAGAGTTTCTCTGCAATCAAAGTTCATGTTCAATTTGTATGTATGCATATATAATCGAGATGGCAATTTCGGCCCATTTACTTGGGAATAGGTATGCTTGGGTTATGTTTTATCGAATCAAGTATGTATAGTACAAAAACAAAATAAAACAACAAACAAAAAAAAAAACTAAACAGATATGAAGCTGAAAGATGCCAAAGCGTCACTTTACTACCCAAATCTCCGAGTAGTAGATTATTATTATAGTAAAATAATTCTTGTAAATAGTTTTTTAGCAAAAAATGGTTTAAAAATGAGTAGAAGTTTTAGTGGGTCGAATTAGTGGCTCAAGTCGACCGGTGTCAATACATACATACAATTTAACGTGTTGACCCGTTACCCTAACCTTCTTATTTTGACCCAAACCCAATTTTACCTGCTTTCTTCTAGTGCTTGAGACTGAAAACTTGTGACAGTCTGGAGAACCTCAAGGGAGATCTTCTGGTGTTCAAGAAGCTGTTTTTGTCTGCCCAAAGACATTTCTGTAATGTTCTCGATATCATCCGCTTTGGTTTGTAAAGTATCCATCTTCATAAACATTGCATCTCCAACTTTACTAATTTCTCTTTCGATTTCAACCGCTTCATTCCTTAAGCTGTTCATTTCTTCACCCAATTTGTTGGCAGATTCATTGAGCATTGTCATCCCTTCATCCAGCTTCTCATTCATATTTACTTGTCTGTTTCTCAGCTCTAATTGAGAATCTGCTATTTTGAGAGACTGCTCATAAACCGACTGCGAATGCATTGAAACAGCACTAACATGTTCTTCAACATTTTTTGATGTTTGAGCCAGTTCTTGTGTTTGAACGCCGATAGAAGATAGGGAGTTGTGAATATGATCTGAACTAAGCAATAGACTATCTGCTTTCTCTTCTATGTTCTCTAACTTGTCCTCTGCAGATTCGGCAGTTTTTTTGAGATCGTTCACTAATCTTTCCGTTTGTCTCTTGAATGCATCCGTCCTACAGTAATTAACGGGCCAACTTTAATCTCCATCCTACCCATTATGTGAGCATTGATCACACTATATCTAAAAAACAATTCTTTATACAGAATAATAGTAGTATCATGAGAAATGAGACTTACTGTAACTGATGACAGATGGTGTTAGTCTCAAGGTAGAACTCAAGATAAATGCCATGAGCTTCATTATCTAATCGTTTGAGACAATCAACCATGCGAGATTTTACATCGCAATAAGGAAAAGGAGACCTGCCAGTGTCCTTCTGAAAACAATCAGTGAGATGCCAAGCAAGCCTAGACCGTTGTTCTTCAGCTGCTAAAATTTCTGAGCATCCTGTAAAAAGATTCTGATACGCAGTTTGCCAACAAGTATTTGACAATGCAGCCTTTAGTTTCGCCTTTTCAACCAACGCTTTTCCCTTCTTGCTGTTATATGCTTCCATGGAGAATTCAGCAACAACATAATGAGAAGTTTCGGGAGGTTTCTCATCAGAACCAACCTTTCCACTAGAAAATAACGACCAACTAAAGGACCCGATGCTGTGCGAAAGAAAAACAAGAACCCATAGGATACCAAGAACGAAGTGCTTATGATGAACCATTGGATCCAATAAGCAAGCAGTAATAATAATAACTTAACCCTGTATAAATGATTAACAAATGAATAATGCAAAACTTCGAATAAAAGTTTGATGAACTATAAATAATCAACAAATATTGTAGCAACAAATATTGTAGTGTTCAAAAGGAATAGAATTAAACAAAAAGAAAATGATAAAAAGCTAACACAGAGTAAAGAATGAACGTTTAAGACGAGTGGAGTAAAATAAAATAATGTGGGAGCAAAACAGGTCCTATATATAAGCTTGGTTGCTTTTGCGTGAAGTAAAAGGGACATAAAACTTAGCTCACTCACACGAAAGTTTAGATTTTGTCATTTTTATAACATATAAATAATGACTTATTAGGCACATATAACATATATGTACCTTATTTAATCATTTCTCCTAACAAATATCCTTATATTTAGCATAGTCGTTAGACTCAAGTCACAAGTCGAGCGAGTCAGATCTATAGGAAAAAGAGTCTGACTTGTTCTATGAATCGGAAATACCTCTTACTCGCGAGTAAGGATTGGGATCGCTCCGAGTCTGAGCTGACTCGGAAAAGTACGAGTTTGAGAATTATACACGTTCGCTTATAAGATCCGGTACACAAACTTAAGATAACTTTTTCTTTCACTGAAAGATACTGATATTGATCCAGCTTGGAGTTTCTAGGGTTTAAAGTCATACATTATAGTAAAAATAAAAACAAACAAAATTCAAATATAAACCCCTATAAGAAGGTTCATGGTGCCGATTATAATTTACGGTTTTATCTTCAACATCAATTTTAGTTGGTATAGGGAGAAGGGAGACACAAAGCGTTTTAGACTTTTGAGTAGCCTATAATTATAATTATAATTATATATTAATTAGTATTTATTTTTATCATTATATTATTAAGTAGATCATCAATGCAATTGTTGTACTAAAGTTTTTGTAATGGGTAAGTATGCAAAAGTGTGGCTAACTTATGTCAACAATAATATCAATCTACAAAGTATCTGGGAAATGGAACACATTCTTTCGGATAAAATCAAATAAAACAATAAATTTCTGCATTTGTTTTCATACATGCTTATCTCAAGATCTTTGTATATAAATCAAACGGGTTACATAAGTCAAAGCTTTATTAGGTCACTCCCATCGGTGCCGTTGTCAGTTTGTCTCCGTCGTATTCTTCCGTTGGATATCTTACGGCTCATCCCTTTTTTTGTTTTGCTTAACTTTTTCGTGTGTGTATATTGTAAAATGTGGGGAAAAAAAATTAAAGTGACGGTGTGACTGATGGCAGGGGTCAGTCAGTTTTAAAAAAACTGATGTGACGTTGATGTGACACAAACTGACCTGTCGGTTTTCAGTCATTGTTGGGAAATGGTCTTATGTGGTTTTATCGCTATTGGGGATAATAAAGTAAGACCGAATTTAATTATAAATTCTCGCACTCTTCAAAATTCATTTAAGAATCGAAGGGTCGTTAGTTTGGCGGTATCGAGGTAACCCAACAATTTTGAGGTTGTGGGTTCAAGTCGGGGTGAGACTAATTGTAAATATTCGAATAAATTTACGTATTCGTGATATGGTGATACTAGTGTGTAAGTTTTTGTCTTTCCAAAAAAAATTCATCTTTAATTTTTCAGTATGCAACTTGAATAGAACATTTAACGATTAAGGAGTTACAAAGGGCTTCATTATCCTGAAAGGCTAAATTAACCCAAATATTTGTAAGCCCAATTAATAAACCAAACATTTGACCGGTTGAAAATGGGTCCTCTTGTATTTATCAAACTTATAAAAGTAAGGACCAAAACTGAACTTGTAATAAAGTCGATATCCTAAGACATAAATATTTAAAAAGTTAGTGAAATATAGAATCTTTGCGGACCCTCACTTTATAATCCATATCTCTTTCCATCCCTCTAATTCTCTCCCGGAAAGAGAAAAACCAAAACTGCAACACAACCACATTACTCCTTAAAAGTTGCATCACATCATCGGAGACCAAATAAACATGGAGTTTAAGGATAATGAAACGTTGCCATTGTCGAAATCCGATGAACGTCGCCCCGTTTCCTCTCCGATGACTCGAAAAGGCGTTTATGCCGCCATCTCTTACATGGCTTGTGCAGGTTTTGGTTTCTTTTCTCTTTAGAATTATAACTTAATTTCCATTTTGTTCATACGCAAATATACAAACTGTATAGCTAATACTATTTTTAGTTAGCTCTACTATACTATTAATATATATGGTTTTGGTTTTATTTCTTAGCGTGATTATAGGTGAATTTGGTCATTAATCTGATCTAAATGCTTAACTATATAGATCATTATTAAAATTTTGACATCTCAATGTTAGCATGCTAAAAGTTTGAATATAATATTAGGAATTCTTCATTATTATTAATTATTAATTACTATTAACGTGACATTATATTGATAGTGGATTTTTGTAATAGGACCTACATGCATAGTAGATTTAACAGAATATCTTTGTTGAGGTTTTCCAGGAAACATTCATAGTGCCAATTGTAACGTATGATGTGATATGTACAAAGTATATGAAACTAAATTAAAAAAATATATGAGATTTCATAACGTGTACGTGTACTCGTGGCATACGATAAGGTGAATTTAAAATTATGTCATACGTTACAAAATTTGAACATACAATTAAGAGGTGTAATTAAGGAACTTTTAATATGTTTGTGATATGATTCCGTATTAATTAAATTTTTAAATGCGTTCAAGACTAATAAATC